>JAKROA010000013.1:1428184-2173869 GCA_023375655.1 Taenia crassiceps
TTGCATCTCTGGCAACAGTAATCATTACAAATACTGGGACATTCAATTTAAAGCTTAGGAATGATTGAATTGGTATAGGGTGTGGTATTTTCTTGACAGTTCCTGCACTTCATCATGCAATGTGCATTCTGTACTCTAGTAATCAATGCTTTTTGCATCAAGATGTCTCCCTACAAAGGATCAACACAAAGTGAATACAAATGTGAGTATCACATATTAGTGGTAAGAAGGACAATCAATGAAGGCCACTGCGAGTACCATCAGTTAGAGGAGTACGGAGAACTGCAGGCAAAATAGATAAAGGCAGATGAAAAATACGTATGTGTATGCATGCGCTTCCTGTGTTAAAATGCTCAGTGAACACAACCATTAGTAAACTGAGATGTGTGCTTCAAATGTGCTCCATGCCATTCTTTGTTTCGCATCTAACAGTTAAAAAGGTCCCCACGTATTTAATTTACTTCCTTGAAGGGAACGATTACCGCTTAGCAATTGTAGGCATTCTTTATTCGCAGCCTCTCAACTTAAAATAAGCTACTAAAATATTGTCGGTTTCCCGTACATGGACAATTGCTGCTCATTTCATACAGATTTTTGGGTCGACGAAAGGACAGCCGCTTAAACGATGCAATGAAGCAAGCCTCGACTACCATCAGTGCTTCTTCTGTTGCAGTGATCCTCTTTCCTTATCAGTATTGAGGCCGATAAGTTGAATAGATTAACTTGAAGTAGTACAATTTTCCGCTCAGCGCGTGAGTAGATATTGCGACTTGGGGCAATGATCGCAAAAGTCCTAAATTTAATGAAGTGGCTAGTTAAATAAGAAGCCGAGTTTGTAGTGCTTAAGAACGCTATGCTTAACAGTGTAAGTCATCCTTCACCGCGGGATTTTAACGGTTTCTTTAAAGGTGAATGAAATTAACTTCTGTTAGAACATTATAAATCACAGTAATGCAGAATTTCTACTAGCGACTAAAGGCAAAGCGTAAACAGCTCTTAACTCACTTACATGGGCAAGCAATATCCTATAGGGCTCTGTCCTTTGGTCTTGCTAGGCTGGAGAAAAGTGCCTACACAAGCAATTGGCTAAAGAGACTCGGATTTGCTTAAAATCATGCACATGTTGGCAGTAAGGGAGTTTAGAAGATTGAGCATTTAAAGGCGTTGAAGAAACTAGCCAGAAATTACGAAAATCAGCGCAATCGCAGCATTATTGGTGATTCGCTTGATAACACGCACTGATATATTCGCAATCTACGGAAAAGTGGGATAATACCATGATGGCGATGTTTGCACCACAGTCAGCTTCAACACTAGAACTGTCTAACATTTTTAAGCGCTAGCAATTTTACTGCTAATTGTCCAACTTGTAAAAATTAATTTGATCAACAGACACTAATGGAACACAGCATCCCTGAGAGAGGAGATTGCTCTTGTCAAAAACTTAGGGTGGAAGGAAGTAAATGGTAAAACGGCATAGCTTGAGTGCTTAAAACTTTCATTTTTGCTAAAATGTTTTAAAAGTTAACTTATTTTCTATTTTATTTAAATAGTCTTGCCTATAACCGCGTTAGTCTGATACATCATTGCTCGTAGCAGCGCATACGTGGGTAAACATGTCGACCGATCCTGACAGACCCCTAATTAAACCTATCAGGTCACTAAACTGCCCCGCGCATTTTATCGGATTTGACAATACAATGAAAATGGTATTTCATCGTTATCTGTCAGCTTACTCTAACCGCTCCTATTTCTCTATCATGGCGGGAGCAGAATTATCTTGGAACAGGCAGTTCAGGCATCATATTACCTGCTTAGTGGTACAAATTCTCTCACCATTTTCCCTTTGTGCCTTCTTAGCAGGTCAGGTCTTATCCACACTGGCTGAGTGGAATGCTATCTGTCTGCGTTTGTTGTCGCTTTTGTCGCATTAGTTTTTTAATGTTAGCAAGCCTAGCATCCCATCTTACGGTGGTCTTCCTTTTGGGTGAAATAATTTCAATGTTTGGATGCATTATTTGCTAAAATCTTGTGCTTCAACTAAACGTGCTTACTGCCGAGGAAATTTCTCCACCCAACTTAAAAGGCAACATTCCTGCATAATGAAGTGAGCCGTAGGCCGTTATACAGGCGGGAACTTTTGTTGCCGTTTCTCATCCGCTCCCCCTTTATTCTCAAGGTACAGGTATGGATGCGAGTACACGGATCAGTGCTTTTACCTAAGAAAACGGCGGAACTGGTAATTAAGAAAAATGACTGTGCATCAATCAATTTTTTATCTGCTTTGCGGGTACACCACGACGGAATTAAAGAGCCTGTTTTGGGGTTAAACAGTCCCACCTTAAATAAGCACAAGTTGGTTTTGCACACTACTACATAAACTTCCCTCTGTAGGGAAAGCGTGGCCATTGTTATCTGCATTAATGCGGCCTACCAAGGTGTGTTGTCAGAAGACTAAGACAAGAACAAAATGCTTCTCTGCAAATGTGAAGCAGTAAGGCAACAGGCTGGAAGAATAATTTGTAATTAATTTTGAAAAACAAAAGCTGAAGGCAAAACACTTGATCGGCTTCGAGGAGCGCGGTTTAATTAGAATAAGCGCAAGGGAAGAGGTTCTTTAATTGGTGCTTTTGGAGGTATAAGAGAGCTTTTGAACTATCCATTTGTCCCAATTGTTGAAATTTAAAGTGGTTAAACTAAGTAAGGTAGACATTTGTCATTGATCAAATGTTGCTCCGCCGAAGTAACAAGACCAGTTTGCTGGTGAATTAAGCGCCATTGTTGAAGCCCTCAAATAACACACGGGCGCGGGAGGACAACATGCATTGGGTCACCGAGTTGGGAGAGGGATGGGATGCTCCACCTTTTACTAATTAAAGTGGCATCAGCAAAGTTTAACTGTCTGCGCGACTGGAAATTTATGGCATCGAAGTAACGGATGATTAAGTCGAAGTTTGCAACAAAAATCCTCTACTTTATCCAGAATGAAGTTAAATCCCACTAGCCCTTTGAAATTTATTGGCACTGTTACCAATAGCATTATGTTTTCGCAGTGTCACTTAGGTTCCACAAGTTTCTAAAATTTAGGCATGTAAGGGTTTGCAACATTTACCCAATGACCTTCCACTTGAGTAGCCTCTGTGCTTATGAAGCACATATTCGAATAATTTCGTAACTCACAAATCAGTTGGGTTTAAATGATAAAGCGCTGCTTGACGTATATATGTTTGCCTGTGGATGATAAAAGCCGAAATTAGGCTTAAATTTTAGTCATTAGCCCCTATTGAAAGTGCTTGAAGGTCTGATTTGAGGATCCATTGTGCCTTCAACTATCCAATTCCTTACGGTTATTTAGGTGTCGTGCGCACCTTTGGGATTTAGAAGGCAATGTATGATCCTGGAAGAAGTCATCTTTTCTAAAAGCAAGGCCGCAATCACCATGCCTCGTTTAAAGCGATCTATGCAAATGCAGCATCAGCGTCTGATGTCCCAGTCTGTTTTGTCTGAACTCCTTTCGTAAAGCAGTCTACCATAGCCAAAATAGTTCGGTTTCCTGTCAAAGTGCCAAGGTGTCTATAAAGTCAATGCCTGTTCTTTGCTTTGAAATCATTGCGGTAATGGGTAGGTGCAGTGTAAGGAGCTCGTCTGAAGTCAAGTGCTACAAATGCTTTCTTTCACTTATACAGTCTAGATGCTCTTAAATATCTGCTTGCTCTAACGATTTCCAGACCACGATGCATTTTATTAAGCTGATATCTGCTTAATTCTATAAGGTCTTTGCGAAGGCATCTGTCGGCTTAAAACATATTGCACTTTTCTGCACCATTCTTTGTAGAGTCCTCGTATAGCTTAGGCGATGATGAGCCTTGTTTCACTGCCATTTCGCCAGAACACACCCACGCGGCTGAACTACGGGCACTTTTATTCACCAAAGCCTGTGGAACCTCCATATACCTGTTATCAATGCTTCAGTTCTTTAAGCGCTTTCTTCCTACTTTTCGTTTCATTCATGTTTTAGGCTTGTAGTTTCACATAAACGTTTATCTTAACACCTACATTGATCCACCAGACCGAGAGGATTGCCATAGCCTCAGTTATATGCCCTTCAGCAAACGCCACCACATCTTATTCGACTGTGTCAGGGAAATAAACCAAGAGTGGCAGGAATGGCATTTTTGGGATCAGAGTTAATCCCTTTTAATTACATCTGGTACGTCCAATCTGGAGCTAAAGCGGTTGGCAACGCTCCACTTAGACGTTGAGAGATGCGACTGCTTCACAGGGTCCAAAAGGCACTTTTGAATCTCACACTGTCCATTAGGTGCCAAAAAAACTATTTTTTCCCCGATCTAATTCGCTATTCTAATTTGTCAATAATCTAAAATGAAATCTATTGTAGAAAGTGATTTGATTTGTGTAGGGTCAACTCAAGGTAAATTTCAGCAAAACATGCATTCCTCTATTGTTACAGTTCATGGCATGATAGGGCACATGACACAACATGAATTCCCGGATATTATTGCTGCCAGTGATTTTTTTGTCTTAACGGTAGAGCTAACAATGGTTATGATTTTTTGTGATCATAGCCTGTGCTTTGAAAGCTCCCTGAGTTATGCATGATTCGCCATTTAGGCAGAATGCTAAGATGGGATAAGGACTTGCAAAAGTCGTTTTTGTGTCCACAGTAGCGTCCTTAAAAGTCGACCATTAGCTATCGTTTAGGGAATTACGGATCGACTGAAATGAGTTTAAACATTCCTTTACTTCCCTTTTTACAAGAAACCTACAGCTTCGCCTAATTGGTTGATTATGACAACCTGCAGTCGTCGAATCTCCTGCACTCTTGCCGTTGTAAAATTCACTAAGCGAATCAGCGCCGCACATTCAGCACAAATCCCACGACGCTTGTCGCTTTCGAAGAAACCCGGTTGCAGTGTAAAAATATAACGGGTCGAATACATTTCACGTACACAACTGATATCAGAAGGTAAAATGGCAGCAATTGATCCAGAAACAGTTGTTTCATACTTTCGTCTTTGATCCCATAGGAGGAAAAGCAAGCTTTTATGAAACTATGTACTTGCACCTATTGTTAAAATATTCAATAATTAAGCAGCCAATTGTCATTAAAGTACAAAACTGATTTAAGAATTGTGAGGATATGGCGGGACTGCCTTCAGATAAGGTCCCAAAATCATATCTTGGATTTCTTTGTGTCCCTCATCATAGGCAATCGACAAAGCCGTCTCCATTGTGCCCCTTTTCTGTGATCTTGGATTAGCCCCTGCAAAATTTTGTACGTCTTCCTCAATAAAATGTAATAAAAGATATCAGCAAAGCCTATTTGAAATAAGATGGGAAAAATCAGGCACGCTTAAGAAACTCCGGAAAATCAAATCACATACTACTGATGTGATTCTAATAAAATTTTTTAAGCTCCTAATATTAATTTGCATACCTTTGAAGTTACGCTACTGAATGCAGAAATAAAAGCGCGAATCGAACGACCTACCGGCAGCTAACAAAGCAGCAACCATGTCCGCTCGATTGATCCTGGCAGCTTGCATAAGTGGCGTATAGCCTTGCTTGTCATACTGTTCAAGGTTTACTTCTTCTGTCATGAGAAGTCTTAGCATATTCATATCACCTAACTCGATTGCTGAAAAAATGGCCGCTAAGTTGGTGTCATTAGTATGACTGGCGTTTGCCCTATGTTTGAGCAGGCACCGCACCACCTCTGTGTGACCCAATGACACAGCTTGATGGAGTGCAGCTTTTAAATCTTCAGTCTGTCCTGCTTTCTTAGGCCCACACTCTAAGAGCAGTTCCACCGTATCTAAGTTGCCCTAAGGAAGCGAATGAAAGTTAGAAGGAATGAGAGAAAAAAAATAGATATCGAAATGCAAAGCTTGTAACTTAATCGGCTTCGCTATGCGGGTGAAAGCCAATTAATTGCACAAATACAGCGAAGTCGCCTCACCGATTTGCACGCAAGCACCAGAGCGGATTCCTTGTTTTCGTTCAGTTGAGAGGATACTGTAGCTCCTCTGGCGAGCAAATAACTAACAACATCAGCATGACCTGACATGGCAGCACACATTAGCGGAGTAAGCTTCCTTCCGTTTACCACCTCTAAGGGACTGTCGTGTTCCAGAAGAAGCATTGTGCAATACCATTCGCCTCGAGCAGCTGCATAGTGAAGAGGAGTGTTGCCTCTCTTATCCGTTTGGCTAACCGATGCTTTGTGTTCCAAAAGGGCGCTCAAGGCTTTGTAGCACCCCTTTTCGGCAGCTACCATGAGCGGTGTCTTGCCTTCATTTATTTTAAATACATTTGGGCTAACCTAAATAATCAGTGGCTAGATAAAGGAAATGCCACTAATGTGAAGAAATTTCACACACAAACGCAACTGAAAAAAATCACAAGACCCGTTAATTTGAGTGTGTGTTTGGGAAGTATTGCCAGCACGCCTATTAAATTTGTCGATTATTACTACTATCAAGAAACTAGAGGGGTTAAAATCAGGGTATTGATGATCTAGGCTGCTATTTTGTTTTAGTAGTTAAGCCATTCAATTAAAGTAGGCAAATAATGCAACATACGCCTGATTGGAGCAACCGGCACACAGTATCCTCATCATTATCGTAAGCGGCTCTTAACAACGCCATCCCCCTGAACTCCACATGAAATACAGGCAAATCTCCTGTGCTTAGCTGACTTTTCTACAACCAAAAGGCTTCGACTGACCATAGAGCAAAAATTGTCAAAATCAGCAAGCTGAAATGTTTTGTGGAGAAGGAAAGAATTCAGGCCATGCTGCTACATGAAAAATTAATCATAAGAATGATGTACGCTGGGTTATCTTATCACCAAGACATCGAGCAGATGTGCAAAGAGTAATACGGTCGGACTTTAGAGTTATAAATCCTTGCATTTAGTCTCCAAGAATACGAAATTAAAACTTTGCTTTATTACCTTCTGCTCGTTCTTCTTGTCTGTGGAGACTACGATCCAATCGAGGGATGCATCGGATACACCTTCCATGATCAGCACTGCCAACCTTTGCTTGGCTCGAAATGACCGTATCAGTTCAACTAAGCCTCTAACATGCACCGCATTTGACTATTGGTGCAGCAAAACACAAAACAAGGTCGTCGATGCTGCTTCTTGCAGTGCAGTAATAATTTATAAGAAAGTCTCCTATATTTTTTTGCAACAAAACCAGAGCAGAGGAATGAAACAATCATATTTATTTATGAAAACTTATCAAATTATCTGCTGTCTCAAATTGTAATTTAACTTTATATTACTTGTGCTTTTCATTGATTGCTACATAATTGCAATGAACTGTCTATAGAAATCCCTTTGATTTGCTTTTGCGATGAATTTTTTGGATTGCCCAGGCTTAAATTTAATAATCGCAATAGTGTAAGCTTCTTATGTGCAAATTTTTAAAAGTTTTTTGCTGCTTAAATTTGCTTAGATCTTGCAGCATTACACTAATTTGGCATGAAGACAAAACCCATAGCTTTCCTACTTTTCTTAAGCACTTAGTTGTAGTCCTCAGACCCCGGTGGTACAAAATATACCAATGCAAAAAGCATGCAATTGCTGCCCTGGCGTGGCTGCTGTTCTGAAAGGCTCTAACATCTATATTCTCCATGCGGCATGCCTCAATTCCATCAAATAAAATGCTGTCGACTCTGACTGACCCACTGTGGTGTTGCGAAGTTTGGAATGCTGTTTCGGTCCTGTTTTTGCGTCGTGCATCCCACTTAATAGTCTTCAGTAGCAAATCAAGATGCCCTTTTGACGTCTGTGACTTCTCTCCCTAACATGCAAGTGGCAGTCAATGTGAAGCGACAATAAGGACAGGCTCTGTCCAAAGGAGTGCGAAAACAAAGTTTCTACTGAGTATCACTTAGACAGTTATAACTCGCCAATAGGAGGTTTAACATTTTCACCACTTCATTTTTTGCAGTGATTCTCCAAAATTCAGCTTATTCCTCCTTGGACTGAGTTTACGGTTACACACACTGCCATTAAGCAACTTTACAATTGGTAAGCTTTAGCCATAATTTGTACCGATGCGTCCCGCGTTCATGCTGAAGTTTGTAACTGGCATTTTACCTAAAATTCTTCCATTATAAATCCGATGTGTAGCTAGATCTTCGGAACAATTCTGCAGCTCTCAAGCCCTTTCTGTACATCAGCAAAGCACACTTTACCCAGACACCACAGCGTGCTTCGTCTCCAAAGTGGTCCTGACTTTGAGACTTTTGGAAAGGAACAAACTTCTCACAAAGCTATGCAAGTGCACTTTGTGCTAGTAACAGACACAAAATTTGGCTGACAACGTTGATAAAACTAGCATATTTGGTTTGCAGATTTTCAAGAAATAAAAAGAGCCTACCCATAAACGCTTTTAAAATCATATTGCAGGTTTTCTTGAGGACTTCAATATAAAAAAATCCCTTTGGTGCCTAGGATTGCGGAGCTCTTTTGCTTAATTATTTCCTTGCCAAACAATCAACTAAGAAAAGGTGTGCTTACAACCCGATTCCTATATCAGTTGAGACATGCTGGCACCGTTTGATCGGTAGCGTTGGGAAGCAATAATAGTAATAAATGTTGTATTTTATGGTGTAATTGAAGGCATTACAGATATTACGACATCCACAGCTGTTGTAAAATTGTCACTGCCTATAGTGAGGTATCGGTCGGCATTCCATTAGAAAATGGAATCAAAGAAACTCGCAACGACTAGGCCTCAGTTAAGAAAGAACAGGCGTCGATTTTACGCATATTAAGAAAAGTTAGAGGAGGGGTGAAGTATACGAGCTCTACTAAACATTCGATGGAAAGAACAGCGAAGGCACGAGACAGATGAGAGGAGTAGCAAGACATCCAGCCTAGCTACGGCGAAGAGTGCTATTGTCGCTTTCAAGATCTCGCGAGGCACCACGGCGCGAGATGGAATGAGCATTGCAGGATGCTACGGATCACATTTGTGTCCCTCCTCTCTTTCATCTCTATTCTCTTCCAGTCTCTCCATCACATGCGATTTTTGGATGGTCGTGACCGAGCTGCTCTGCTGCTCTGTGTAATGCATACGCGTCAACGTTGGGAATTAGTACCATTTGCATCTGATGATTCGGTCGCACCGAGGGTTGCCAGCCGGGCTTGTTTATCGTTTATCAATTTAAAAAAACGCACAAAAGGAGCTGCTGACCCTAAACACTTCGAAATATTGCATTGTAATTACCTAAAATCAAGTGATTTCATTTGCTGAAGCTGCTTTGACGCCTAAAGCAGCCAACTGACACTGGCTAGTAGCTATTTAAGACAACAAATTACATGCAAGCAACTGAATGTGTGATTTTTGGAATTCATGGCAATTCCACTCCTTGTACTCAGCGAATTATGTAATGACAACCGAGACTTACTAGAATTCACTGCTCGGCCTTCTGCTTGATGAATTGACAATAGCGTAAATGTTTGCTTCGTTATGAACTGCTACACGAGAGTTGCCACCATCGTCAACACTAAAGAGACAGTTAAAATGTTTTCCCGGTGTCTTATGTTGGCATTCTCGACTAAGAGTGTACCGCTGATTAACTATGTGTTAGGCGACTTGACACAGCTGAGCTCACAAGTAAAACTGGGCTTATTTTGGACCCGTACCATGCTCTCACAATAACAAACCGTTGTGTTTTATGCGGAGCACTTTATTGCACCCTATCCATTGTATGCACAGTAGTAATCAGCAATGTTTAAGAATCTGCTTACTTTCTGTCGCCAGTATTGGATTCACAGTGGCTTCCTGATGCAGACGGAGGAGGTCTCAAAGCCTTCCTCAGCTGACGTAATATCCACGTAACAACTTGCGGAGGAGGAAGAGGAGAAGTGTAGTTGCTTTACCATAAGTTCCATATATGCGCCCAATCTGTTGGTTCTGTGGAAAGACAGGCTACTAAGAGGACCTAATTGAGCAACTATAAGCCTTGCGAACAATGAAGTAATTAATTGTACCAAACCGAGGGAGTCAGAATGCACGGCCTATGCTCATTAACGAATTCACTCGTATGATTTTGCACTCAGATTTCTCATGCGACTTTTCACTTGCTGCATGTAAAGACAGAAATGGACTTGAAAGCCCACGACAACGTGGTTAGCTCAAAGCAAGGTGTGGTTAATCCGCTTCCATTAATGGCGCAGACCATTGGAGGCGGCTTTAATGTAATGCAATGCAATTTATAGCGTTGGTAAGCTTATTAGCAATTACATGTGTCACCTCATTTCTTTAGCAGTATTTGCTTCGCTAATAATCCATGAGCCTTTCTTATCCTCTTTAGCACTTCAGCTCTTTGACAAAGAATTAAACTAGCAGAAGTGGACAGAATAAAATACCAAATCAGACAGTGATCGTGGTTTGCTTACCACATCATGTAAGCAATGATTGATAAGTTGTTTATTATTTAGCCTAGCCCTGTGGTGTGTGCTCCGCGTTTGAAGCACAGACTTACGATGAAGCTGCAGCACTACAAAGGGCATTCCAATTGACATGTTACTGAGAAAGTAACAGTATGACATTGTCAATTAGCTCATGGCTCATTGGCAGTTCAATGCTTATTTCGCTCTAGTTGGGTGTTTGGCAATGCATTTTTTGTGGTCAAAACCAAGCTGGCTAAATGACGATTTCTCAGAACTTTTGTCGTCATGTTTGCCTGGTGGTTTTGTAATTTCCTTCCTCATTCAACAGCTGCAAGCCCAAATGATCTCCAAATCTTAGACAGTGGACTTTATGCCCTTATTTTTAAACTTAAAACTGAACGAGACATCCTTCGTTGTGGTTGCCTTAAAAATCGTAAAACAGCATACCAGTGATGAAGGCTGTCCTAAAAATTGTCAAATAAAAAAGTTAATGGTAGCGTTCACGCATCAATTCATCCATGAAACAGTTTTGTGACAGCTCAAACGCATTTCCTGCAATCGATGACGTTGTGTACATGCAAGAGACCGTTCAAGCTCAGCGAGACGCGGTGGTAAAATCAAAGAGTTCATGTAAGGACGCCCGCATTATTCCTTCATTGAACAACATTTTTCCTTCTTTTATTCGCCATCTAGTAGCCATGCGGTTTTACTGTGTAAGGCAGTGATGGTAAATTTGCTTCGCATTGCTTAGAAATTGCTCGGCGATTTGCTAAAGTAAGTCACGTTTTGGTTGATGAAACAGACAAAGTAATTTGTTCTTCGTTTCATAGCAATTTGAATGAAAACCCAACCTTAAGCCTGCCACTTGTCCCTTTTTGCACTTCAGATCCGAAACTCACTCCACAACAAAAGATGCGATGATAGTAGCTGGCACCCGGTAACCTTCTTTTGTTTCTTGGTAATCACGAAAGAACTACTTCAGTGCTTCGTTAATTTCAAATTTTGGAGTTTGTTGCACGAAATAGTCACTAATCAGCCCTACTATACTGTCAACCTGTACCCGTCTGCCTTGGAATAACACGAGATAACAAAATACAAGGGCTTGCGTAAATGTATTTTGCGTTTGTGAAGTCTAATGCTGGTACCAGTTGTGAAGGGGTAAAGTAGGGATAGGGTGGATTGTATGGATCTGCGACATTTGTGTGCCAATTAACGTGAATGTCAGCAGTGAGCCACAGCGATGGAGAAACTACCGCCCTGCAGATGGATATTTGACCATGCCTATTCCTGGAAGCGTCGACATCCCAAATTCCGTTGGCAACCCTTAATTAAGGCGCTAAAGCTTGTGCACATGAAAACGCCATCTATAAATTACTAAAACTCTTTCCTAAATGCTAGCAAGTCTTTCTTCTTTTATGTCCTCGTTTCCTATAAGGATTGTCAAATAATTTACACGAAATTGTACAAGAAAGGCGGAGAGCACAACAAGGTGTCTAAAGTACTCCATCTTATGCAGATTATGGCAGTTTTAAAAGGGGATATTTGTACCATTTCAGAAAAAAGGAACGCCATCTTAACCTCATCCGACACCTTACCTGTGACCCAGGCATAGCACTCACCACTGATCAGAATAACCGTGCTTAATCAGGCATCGCTATACATGCTAATTCTAACACGGATGTAGCATATATAGCTACGCGCCCTCCCTGACGCAACTGTTGAACCAATGCGGACAACTGGGTGATGTTCAGTGATATTACCCTAAGACATTTCCTAAAGGAGGTGAAGAGAATAATGCTGGTGGAATAGCTGAATATTTGAAATGCTTATATCTTTTGAGTGTGAAGAATTACGGGGCGTATCCCCGTGCCACGGAATAATATGAACTACTTTTATTCCCTTATAGCGATCAAGCTACTTCTGCCACTGTCGACACAATGTTAGGCGCAAATTTTGCACGACTACAAGGCTAAGTGCATGCGATTTCCTGAAATAATTCAATTAAGTGATTCATTTTCTTGCCCTTTGATTGAGGCCGCAATGATGGAAGGCATAACGACAAAGGCAATCTCAAAAGCACTAATCTTTTATTTCAGCCAATTGGGTTCTACCTTCATTTAGTTAAGGTCCTCAAGGTTTAGCTAACACTTTTTCGCCCATATTACTGCCAAATAAGTGCAAAATCAGCTAATCACCTCGGCTTTATTCAAACTCAAAATGCAGGCCTTGAATTTTGAGTAGTTATCCTTGGCATACTGTGTCCTAGCTCAGTCTATCCTGTGTTGGTAGAAAATTCGGAAGCAGAAACAGGATTCTTACTTGGAAAGCAGGCATGTAAAGAGTGCTCCTTAACAAAATGGCGCATCTAAATGTGGAACGCAACCTCGCACTCAACCGTAGGGGCACTTTGGGCGCCATAAGTTAAAAGCACTTTGTGAAGCCCACCACATTGAGGCAGTTATTATCTCCCACTACCACACAAACCACACCCGAGCCGTCTACGTGCTTCATGTAAGGCGTTTAGCTAAATAGCTTGCGTGTGCAGGCGAGAAAAGCAGCGTACCGATCGCAGATGAAATGGCCAACCAAGCCGACTTTTGCCCGTGACCAAGAGTTAAACAAGCAAAATATGATCTAAGCCTTGTTATGTTGCATTTGATCGGCTCTGAGTAATTATCGGAGAACACTGTAATTGAAAGTAGGCGTTGGTGATGTTCCGTAATCTGCTCCTCAGGTGGTAATAAGCTCTACCTTAGGAGTTGCGACGTGTTTTACGTCTTAGCGGAATTAATTAACTCTTTTAGCAAGGACAGTTTGCGGCTGGTCACATCGTCAAAGTTGCCTCAATATCGTAACATGTCGTGCAGAGTGGAAGCAGGCACAGCTACAGTACCCTCCAGGTATGAGCATGAATATGCCCTTCTTCCTCAAAGGACTCATTGCAGTCTTCAGCAACCTCGTTTGACGCGATATGAACAAATCTAAGAATTTGCTAAGAAACCAGGTATCAATATATGCTCCACGCCGCCGCCAGATTCGTCGTCAATCAGCCACATTGATGAGCAGGATCACTGCAGACCCTAATTATGCTTGCCATTACATCTCCACGTCTTACTTCGTTTCGATATGTGCAACTGCGTCTTTTTGATGGAGGTTTTTTTGGCACAGGTCATGGATTGGCAAAAGTTATGCATTTAACCGAAGAAGACGGAAACAATTTAATATTTGAAGTAGCATATCGGCTACATTTATCTGATTGTGCAAAGACCTTACCTGCTATATCGCTGCCGAAGGACTTTTAGGAAGTAGCATTAACTGGTGTAGTGCCTCGGAAACTGTTGGAAGGCAGGAAGGACCAATAGTCAATGCTGATGAATAGCGTGGATAGACCACAAACTTGCCACTTCGTAAATTTGCATGAGCACATAGTTTTCATAATTAAAACCCCTTTTTACTTGCTTCCCCTTTGTTAAGTATCTACCTTGACGAATTACATTACTTGTTTTATTCTTTTTTCTTTTGCCTCTGAAGCAGATTCTGCAATGCAGATGGAAATTTCGCAATGAAAATGCACCATAAGTTGCCTTAGATTGACTCTACTGCATCCAACTCTCCCAATTTCTACGTAGTCGGCTTATTTGCATCGGTTTTGAACAGCCACCCATTCCGCTGCCAATGGACGCTTGGACGCCTTCATTTAACTCTGGTGCACATGGACCATTGAAAGGTCGGATACTTCTGTCCATCAGTGTCCTCCAAACTCTCTCGCAGCGTTTGCTAGACCGAGTAAAAGTACATGCGATAGAGAATAGGGAGCTCGCTCAACTTTGGAGTGCAGCGCAAAAGACTCCAGCATAGTAGTGCTGAATGTGTCCGACTGTTCTGTAGTGCAGAATCGCAGCCATTAATTTACACTTTTTCACTACAAATTTTGCAAATGCGATTAGAGTGTTGGCATTCATATCGCGAATCACACCGACCATAATGAATGGGCGAACTCCAATTCTGGTGCAGATGCTTATCTAACCCTACACTATAACTGAGAGCTGTTCGTAACAACTGGTTTCATCAACAATTCCAGGCTCTTGGTACACTTGTCGCTGTCTATTCGGCCGTAATGTAGGAACTCTAACAAGTTGCTGACGAGTGTGAGGAAGAGCATGAAAGACTTGTAAAGTTTTCTGATTTTTCTAAGGATATTATGATTAGAAAGAATAAAGAATAATCAGTCGGCCACGGCTCCAGTGAGATAAGCTTAGTCACGTAAGAAAAATAAAATGAATAAACAAGAGCAAATTACATCGGGTAAGTATTTTAAAAGCTCACAGACTCCGCGATTGGGGTGAAGGGCATCGTCTTTGTCACAAGTTTCGAATGCTATAAATGGCGCGCACGGAAAACATACGCTCAACTGGACAGTTATTAAAATACATAAGTATGGCGCAAAGCTAATGGAACAGCAACTACGTGGTCTGATAGGAATGTCGAAGCGCAGAGCCACAACCCTGAGCCACGCGTATTGGCACAAATCAGCACAACGTGGAACCGCCACACACGTGGTTGGTCTCCCATTCGTTGGAAAACGTGACAAAGCTACTTGTCAAAAACCTCAAAAATTGTCAAATGCGTTTAAGAGCAATTGGCCTAGCAGATTTGTCACATTGTCATAAATGTTGAAGAGATTTTGCATCCACTCTTTGTGCGCAGTAATACGCCAGGAAATCGCTTGTAAATGGTTTGAAGGTGAGTCTCTCATCTAACAACCTGCCCTTCCTCCTTGCATTTGGGCTGAATGTTAGCTGCACTTCTTAATTAGGAAATTGCGCATTGGCTTTTGCGTTTGAAAAAAGAGGACTGGTTTTGCCCACTACGGACATTGTCTGCGTTAGCCTCTACTCTGTGGGCTAGAAAGAATGCCTAAAATGAGGTCGAGTTCCCATCATCAAAACTGTTGGCATCATCGTGCTGTATTAGTCCACATCTAGAGCTTTTTTCTACAAATATCGTGATTTTGTTGCCTTATCACCACTGCATTCTTGATGTTACCATTATGGTATCCACGCCACTGACTTGTTACCATAATAATCGCTAAAAGTATTGATACAGAGAAGCAGCTTTAATTCCTTAGAACATCTATCCATGTTTGCACTGTTTGACTGCAGATCTTAGACCAGTCAGGGGTCATCTGCTACACACGACCGACATTCCTCAATGACAACCATCGCTTGTGAAAATTGAGACCCAATTATCTGCAAGAGGCCAAAATTTGGCGTCGGTTAGACTCAGAAGTCTTTTCCTAGGTAAGCGTTTGCAAGTGCACCCGCAGTGAGGCTCATAGCGAAATTCCGTTTGGTCAAGTATGCAAACAAACAGCAGATCACCAGCAGCAGTCGAATCCAACTAGATTAAACCGTAAGAATACATTCAGATTGGGGTGGCGATGGGACTAAAGCCTACTTATCCAAGTCAATAGGTCAAAATAACTCGCTGAGATCAAAATTTGGCAGCGAAACACGTCAGCTTTTGGAACTCTTCAATTTCTATCTTTCCAGGGATATCATTTTCCTCTCCTCTAGTGATCAACCTCACAGGTTTCAAAACAATCAACGTTGTCTTCTTATACGTCCCCAGTCTCCCGGATTAATTTTAAATTTCCATGAATAGGAAGAGCAAAGAATTGCGTATTCCTTTATACTTGTAAACACAGAAAAGCACATAGTTGACTTTTTGCTTGTATGGCTAATCCAGTCTTCGGCTTGAGTTAGATAAATACATTAAATTAAAGTAGCTCATCAGCGAGACTCTAATTGACGTGAGAAGGCGAGGGAGAAGAGGAAGTACAATTTAAGGGTGCAATTTCCAGACATTGTATTTTATTAGAGTTTTATGGGGGATTTGCATCTTCTTTAGCTTGGTGACTAAAACGAAACGTGTGTAGGGTTGAACCCGACTTGAATTGCTGTGGCATAACTGGCAAAGCAAGTGAAGATAATACTTGGTACCAAAGGACGAAAAGGCCTTTAAACCTTAATCCCAAATTGCAGTTTAACAGTGCTAGAATTTGCTTCTACTGTCTGCGCCATGGTAGACTGTGAGATATCAAGTGCCCACACATTTAAACTCAAAGTGCTGTCTCACATACGTGAATCAAGTGACCGTGCTACAGACCATGATGAGCGAAGAAGGCAGCTCCAATACGTGTTCTCTACTTAGGCTTCGATAAAATGAACCCATTTGAAGAGGTCTACAAGACTGCACAAAAGTAATTGTTCACTACTGCTAAACTTTCTTATCTGTACCTCCGCATTGTCTCTAAGTACCTACCTATTGTCTTCCAGCCATTGATTTCCGTCCAATTCCTAATGCTCTGGATAAGATGCGCTGGAGATCCTGCGCTGGTGAACAGCAATTGACAGAAATGCTGATCTATGCTATTATTTTAAAATGTTTTTTTTCTGCTTACTTCGTGCACACTCGTTGCATTCCTTCGTTCACCTGCGATCAGTTCCCTTGCCATTTTTGCAGTTGGCATCTTTGGAGTGGCTGCAGATCTTCCCCTGTTTTGGTTTTACGCCAGTGTCCTTTTCGAAGTGGGAACTCCTTCCAACCACCATGACTTGGTTCCCTTTCGGCAGAAGATGTTTGCTCGGTCTTGCATCCTGTGTCCCTCCTTTGGCTGTCTTGGATGGTGCCTTCAAGTGGTCCTTACTGGAATGGAATTTCAAAGGCAAACTAGGCGATTAATGGGTGCCTCGATTTGCAGAGTTCTGCACCAGGACCTTTTTACAAGGGGGGGGGGTCGACCACGTTAAGAAGAGTGGAAGGGGGAGGAGGAAGAGGAAGCATCTGAATTCTTCCAAGTTCACACCTTCACAGCTATAGGAACCAAAGACTATTATAAGGGTGCATTTTAGTTTTCAGTACAAACATGCCTGACATCACACAGCTGAATTTAGTCTCAATCAAACTCGGCCTCTCACCTGCATTCTTCCCACCAACATTTCCAAATGTCCGCTTATTAGTAATTAAAACCGTCTCTTCTCATAGATTTCCATTTGACAATCGCCTAAGCACTGGCATAGCTTCCTTTCCACAACCGAAAAGATCAACCCTTCCTTAAAAATGTTAGGATTAATTGTCTGAATTGAATCTCTACGAGCAATGTCGCATATGTTTGTGCATCAGCCCAGCAAGTTCCTCGAAAAGTTTTTGCGAATCAACCGCATAAGGCTACTCTGCTGCATTGCTTTGCGACCGCTCCAGAGAAGTAGATCTACCGAGACAACAGAGCTATATGTAGAATAGCAAGCTCCACAATAAATGCATAGAAGATATAAAATTTAGTGACACTTGGTGGGGAATGCGGCTGCTGACGCTCCAAGAGCCTGTTGCTTAGTTAATCGACGGACCATATGTGGAGAGACGTTTGCTATCAATAACCAAATTCACCAAGACCCACACGAGGGGCACAGAAACATTCACTGTATGACCGATGCCACATTCAAAAACTTCTGCATCCCAATAAGCAGCTGAAGTACAGTCTGAATTGAGACAATTTAAGTGGCGTTTAGAAATGTGTCGGGAAAGTGGTGAAAATAATGTCAGGCACAATAACTACTGATCACTTCTCAAGCAGCCACAATGGAACAGATGGATCGTGCAACTCCATTCCATGTGCTACACAAGTGCAACTTAGCCCACCAAATAAGTAAAACGTAGGCAATCATGGTAGATTGGCGTACACACTCGAGAAATAACCCAACAACATCGGTTTCGACCAACAATCAGGAGTATTCAAACAAGAAGGAACAGTAGGGAGTACCATTTCGACACCAACAAAAGTGCTTCACAGGCCCCAACAATTGACAAGCGCACTGACAAAAGAAGCGCTGAAGCCGCCACCTCCACCCAAGACACCCGTCAACAGATGGACAACCTCATCGATAGACACCGAGGCACCAGCGGTGATGGCAGAACCATCAGCAGTAGTTCTACTACTTTCAGGTGAAGCCACGCACATCGTCGCTTTGGATTTGCGTCATTTACAACAACACTTACAACATTAGCGGGGACTCCTATGCTGTAGACGCGCAGCGAGAGGTGTCATCCCAAACACGCCGGTCCACGCTGGCGCCGAGTACAATACCGTGACGAGCGCGATCAGAGCTGCTCGTAAATCACCAGAGACTTCACATTTGCGGTCGTTGTGATGACGTCGCAGCCAGCGATTGAGAGTCCCACCATCCTCCCGGTTTGACGACTAGATGTCAGCTACCACCTCTCACGTAGGGAAGTGCAGATAAGTGGCTAATAGAGCACGAAGGAGGGGCCAGCGGGTATAAATCTACTTTGCGAAAAATGCGAAGCCATAAACATTACCATTCAGTGATAACTAAAAACCAATGGAGAATGGCAGCTACGACTGAGCATCATACACAGGCAGATAATGGAACTCAAGGTGCAGGCTACTCCATCATTCGCACCTCGCATTGACGATGAAATGAGGAATTCCGTCAATTCTTTGCCTTCTGGAAGAGGTCAAAGCCCACTGAACCACTAGAGAACTGCAAATCGACCCCATCACCAACAATACTTCTCCAATGAAACGATCAAGACAGATTTCATCTCTCCAAAGCGAATTCCCAAGCTGGCAGAGACATCTGCACTGTCAACCATGTGCACATTTCCAACATGGAGCAAAAACAGACTGCACCTTCCAACCCATAAAATGACACGAAAGTGAAAGGCCCTCGTAAAAATGTGCGCTATAATCTGCATAACGTACGACACACGAAATCTTCATACGCGCCATACCACCAAATTTCACAAATGACAGTGCATTAAAACACGCACATGCGATCCAAATGTCAGATTAAAGGTTATTTCTGGCAAAGTGTGCCACTACTGTCAAGTTCTACTGCATCATTATGGAATACGCTGCCGAAATCTCAGGAATATCACATTTAGTAGAGAAGGCTGCAAACTACGCGGTGTTGGAGACGAAAGAATGAACCTCTGTTAGTGCTCAAAATCATTGCATTCCAAATGCTGATTTTGCTACTCTTATAAACCAAAAAATTCTGTTTACTGTTCTTTTCTTAATGAGGTGAACCTAATCCAAGACTTGTAATATACGCAGCAATGCATTTAAATAAGTGGAAGAATCAAGGCATTGTTGAAGGAAATTACAAGACGTTTCAATGAACCATGATAGTTCTTGCTGTGGGTAACCATGTTTCTTGTGCATCTGTGCGAGTTTAAGTTGTAGGGTTTTTCACTGTGCCATAGAAATTTAACGTGCTTCTAGATTAATCCTTTTATGCAAACATCTCCTTTGCTGGCCTTATTTAAACACTCTGTTCTCTTATGCGATTCTAAGAGTAGCTCTATGGTCAGCGTGTCCGTGTTCTTAGTTCGCTCACTTGCTCATGCATCGCGTGGTACCAAGTTTCCTGTTGTGGATGTTGTAACGGCCTAAAGCTAATTATTTGTCTTCGAAGGCAAGTGTGTTTCTTAGCTTGCCTTTGAATGTTGAAACGTGGCTTCACTCGTCTCTGTACGCTCCTATGTACCGGTTCAGTTGGAATGCTGTGTTTTTGCGGTGCACTAATGAGGGGTCTTTCGAGTGGGTTGTAAGTCAGAGTAATCCTTCATTTTCTGTCACGTCTTCGCACTCATTTGTAAACCCATTTTTTGCTCCTTTTGAGTCCTATTTCACCTTTTGGCATTATTTTTTTCCTCGCACAATGTGCAATTCCAGGTAAAGTATCTAATGGATGAATTGAAGTGACGTACGCCGGGGATTGCGGAGGTTAAGTTAGACCCACTTGTATTGGGGATGCTTAATTCCTCGCCTGCGGAGGTTGCGACTAACCCACTTGTATTTGGCGTATTGCCTTCTTTGACAGCGGCAGTAAAGGTGGGCACACTAGTGGTTAGAACTTTTCTTTCCTCGCCTGCGTAAGTAGGAAAACCAACCAGTCATGCCATGCAAAAGCAGTCACGCTACCCCCAAGTCAGCTGCGCAGCAACGATATTTAACAATGTGCTGTCAGTAGATGACTACGCGAAAAACTACTGTAGATGAACTTCAGTGAGTACAAGGCTTCCATGCCGAGTTGTGCATCATCTTTGCATGTGCCAACGTACCAGCAGACAGCGTTCGTATGCTTGTTTTGTAGGAAAAAACGACGTTGCCATTTCCAACAACATCCACTGACACGTCGTACGATGAGTCAGGCGACAATCCATCCAGATAAAATAAGCCATATTCAAAGCCAGAGGCATGATAACGTTGGGGTGCAGAGTGATTGATTGGTGTAGCAGTAAATCGGACAAGACTAGGATGAAATTCAGCCAGACTGAGGGGATCCCAACTCAACTGGATGAAGATGGAACCAACTTGGCTCACATAGAAGTTTGGCGGAGTCGAGGTTTCTTGCGCTTCCACGCCTCGTGTCCTTGCATCTACAACCAAGGCAACAAAACGCATTGCTCAGCAAAAGTAATCGCCTAGACGCACTTCTCTTAGCCTTATCATTGTGCCACATCTACGCCTAACATGGTGATAATAATGCCGAAAGCAGTGCGCATTGCTCCGCCCCACGAGGATGTGTCGCATGCTGTTGCGTGTTTGCATTCATTGCCTTACAAATGCGCCCATGCAGCGTGAATATACTTGCGCGTTCCATGCTCAACTAGCCGCAAAGCAACCAAATCCCGGTTCTTTTTGTTGATTTAGGCCTACGTCAGGTGGTAGCATTGGACTTGCAGTAAGCAAAGCATTGCCAAATACTCTCATAACACCAAAGCTACAATCAACGCGTAAGGCAACATGAATATTGATTCAGTGCAGCTCATATGACATCTCCACAGCCCCCACAGATGGCGCGACAGTGCAGGTTAATTAACCTAATCCTCCAATACAGCAGACCGATGAAGCGGTTTGTGTTCAGTCAGGTGGAGTCCTATCGAACTTCTTGAGGCTCAACTACTTTACACTCTTGTCCACCTCAGGCTGCCCACTTACAGTGGCTTTTGCTTCAGCAACACAAAGGATAAGCAGGGTGTGTGGTGACGCTATCCTGTGCTGCAAGTTTTCTCAGGTTGTGCCTCCGTTCACCTCAATATTGATGCACGTAGAAGTTAGATGCGGAAAAGTTCACACTTCTGGTCATGTTGTTCATAGGCTAAAGTGCGTGTGCAATATTCACATAAATAGGGCATGAGTTGTGAGGAGTAAAGCATTTCTGGTCGGCTGATGGAGATTCAACTGTGTTTCATGATCTTTGCGACCGCAGTTTTGGTGAAGGAGTGCAGAGCAGATGGCGGTAAGTTGCATTGCCAGACTTGGCTCTGATCAGCATAGACTTTAAAGCAGTTGGCATTTTCCAATAATAACTGAGTTGCAACTTTGGCAATTACTCTCATGTGTGGCTCTGATGCAAATTAAAAGCAGTTCTCTTCCATTGCCTTTTTGTGGCTGTGAGCTCCTCCCTTTGTCGTGTCATTAAGAGGTGTAAGATCTCACAAGTTATTAGCTAGGCAATGACGAGCTTCGCCATAGCGCAGAGCAACTGATTTCCGCTAGTAATACTTCAACGTCTTCCCCTCGTTGATGGCAACATCATGCACAAATCAAATCAGTGCCGCTGGTTAAACTCACTGGCTGGCTGCACATCACAAATGTTGTATGCCTTTTCTCTCAGACCATTGTGATCCCCATATATGTCAGTATGTTAATTGAAAGCCAAGTTGAAACAATTTTTAAGGACGAAAGTAAGTAAGTCCCGCTTAGTAGTGCTTCCACGCAACACTCATTGTAATGGAGAAGCCGGATAAACTATTGCTGCGGTGCAAATTAAAGTGGCTTCGGCGAACCACGCACGCGCCAGTCTCGGTGGTCGGCTAAAGCACTTAACCGCCAGGCTTTAGCCGGTTGGGGACGTAGATTTTGCGTTGACTGCATTGAAGACACATCCACTTTAGCCAATTCATGCAATTGTAGTACAGTAGGGCCCACTTAAATTTCGCATGCAGTTCTGCTTCAGCAACTTTATTATTATGAGACGATGCACACAACAGTGTGTGTTCTGCATTGCGAAATCCCATCAACGCAGCTGCGTGCAAACCAAAGGAAGCGATAAAGTGCCAGAAAGTGCCTCGGTGGTTAGAGAATACGTGGAACTCTGCCAGAATCTCTGCCATTAGCAGACACTTTACTCTGCTTGATTGATTCGGTGCTAGTACACAGTGTCATCACATGCCAGCAGGAATGTCAAAGTGAATACAACACAATGACTTGTAATCTGCACGCCGATGGGGCGTTGTTGTTCGCATCAGTTGTTCCCAGCTTTAATGATAGGACTTGGCACAGACAGATTGGTGTGGCCTTGTGCATTTTTAAAGTCTGTGACAATTTGTCACAAATGGGCGTCAAACGCAATAGGTGTGCCAAAGGCTGCCATGAGGAGTAATTGCAATTGCGACAGGCTAACGCATCACTCCCTGCTGTTGAAAGTTTTGTGATTAATTTGTTTTGTGTTGCTCGAGTTAAACACAGTCTTCTCTTTCACTACGCATGCACAGAAAGATGGGAGGGACTATCTCTCCTGCACGTATAATACCTGTCTGTTTATGCGGCGTCGGCATTGGGGAGCATCGAACCCCACGACGGTTGACAAGGCTTTGTGACGGTAGTAGGGAAGCAGGCTAACCCAAACTGAGGCGACATAGCTGAGTTCAGTATTTGCAACGAGCAATTGCAGCGTCTAGCTGAAAGCCTTGAAATTGGCTGTTAAGTTGATTGAAGTTTACTGGATTTCCACTCGGAAGTGCATCGTTGAAAGTGTAATCCATTCATCCACCTTTCCGTGGAGAGCATGTAAAGCAGATTGACCCATTTGGTGCAAACAGCCACTTTCGACTCTTAGCGAATATCAAGGCAGTTGCCAATCGCTATCCAACCTCTCCGAGCATCGCATTGCATCGTACGACATTCTCGTACAACGAAGTAATGCGCGGTACTTATGCTCCTTAGTAATAATCGCCCAATCCCACAGCCAAGTGAGCTGCAGTGCTTTCACCATGTTGGCTGAATGAGGACTTTTTCTTCGTTTGTTGTTGAAGGTGCAATAACAGGCCGCAATGTGGCAGGAAAGGCTTCAATACCGCCAAACTTCTACGTCAGCCGAGTGGGTCCCTTCACCATTCAGCTAAGTTGGAACAACCAGAGTTTGGCCGATTTCCGTCCCAATTATGTTGAAGCGACTGCAACAGCTGCTCGCGCAGACTCCCAACGTACTCAACAGGCGGACTTTGCAAGTGGGACACTTGCTTTAAATGAACTCGACTCGGACACCGTGTACACTGTTAAAGCCAAAGTAGTATTCGGAGACGTGGACGAGATGGTCGCCTACAATGGCAGCATAAAAACACTGCCCATTGGTAAGTTAGCACTTCCGATGATGTGGTGCGCAACTCAATGTATCTGCATTTGTAGTGGCATTTCCTGCATCACAGCATAAGTGCACATTGTGCAACTCACAATCATGCAACTCTTGTTAATCTTCGCTGCTACACACTGCACAATTGAGCAGCGCACGTGCTTTTGGTGATATCATTCGCTTCATGTATCGTTCACACAGGCGAGGCAGACAGAATTTTAACCACTAGCGGATCGGTTGCAATCTCTGCACTCCCTTTCGTCGCACTTGCTTACGTGGCGCTACTCCTTGCTTGAATGCTCGCGTAAGTCTGCATGCGAATCACGCGCTATCCCATCGACATGCAATATTATCACAAAAGACTTGCAATTTTCTCACAACTCCATTTCTTCCACTGCAGACTATCATGGTGCCGAGGTCGCAAAGTGCACAATGTCTTCTCGTCATAGTAACGATGGTGTGACTTGCGCCTATGAATGACTTCGGGATGCCAAATAAAAGCTCTTGTTGTCTTCGTGCTCCTCTCGCTATTGCTGATGCGATTGAGTGCATTGTTGGAAGCATTCTTCTGTATCAGCATTAGGGCTTGCATGCCATACTAATGCAGGTAAGCATGCAGTCGCTTACCCGTCTAGCCTCGAGCAATGCATCCTCACATCCTTATGAGAACGCAGCCAGTTGCATGATGCGCCCTTAAATGCTAACGCATTGGCGGAGGCATGATGCACCCCTCGGGATTGAGGTTGACTTGAGAATGCGCCGAAGAGGTTTTGTTTCCTCCAGGGGAGGGATTGCAAAATAACTAGGGAGCAGGCAAGACAGTGCAAAGAACCAGTTAAGAAAGCAAAGGCCAGGTTGCTCCTACCAATGCAAACGTTGCCAACCCGTCGAGATCATTCGCATCGTGCCATGCGACTTGACAATGTGAACCAACTCCGTGTGCAGGTGGTCATCAGCCCTTTGGCATTTAGTGCCACTTGATTGTAAGAGGAGAGTATTTTTGTCGCGCATGTGTGGATTACTTAGGCACGCTTGACCAGAGAGGGTGTTGTCACCGCGGATCTCGTGGTGGTCAAGCATCAGACAGCTGAGAACGACACGCATTGTCAAAGTGCAGGCGAAAGCATCACGGGGATGTGCATGCGACATTGGCTTCCACAACTCCGCCCTTTTAAATAATTGTCCGTGTAATGTCGTGGGACTGGTGATTGAAAGCAGAGCTTTGAGTGCTTATGTGGTCTGTACTCATGTACCCTGCAACAGCAGCATAGTGCTAGCGATTGATGGGATGGAAGTTGAGTCCCTAAGAGTGCTTCACTTGAATGCAACGTGAACACCTGCCTTGGCAAGTTTGCATTGCACGAAGGAAAGGGGATTCTTCAGGCTGCATAGGCAGCAGCTGTTCCGCGATTAGACTGTGTTAGGAAGGTCCGCACAGAATTGTGCCTACGGCTGCCAACTTCCAGCAGTGCACTCATTCAGAGGCCCAAGAACTCAGTAAGTGAGAAGAACGTGCTCAGAATAAGTGCAGAATGCGTGGGTGTTTGCCAAAGCCTGTGTATTGCCACCAAGGCGGTAAGTCTGCTGGGGTGATTTCGTGAGAGAACGCGATGATACCGCGTGGTAGAGAGGAGGTCAAGTTGAAGCCTCAGCACAGACGCGTGACAGGCAAGCCATTTGCGCATTATCACTCGCATCTGTTCTTCTCCACTGTGGAGATGAGAGTGGTGACACACATTTCGCTTCAACTTGATTGAGCCTTTTGGTTATAAATCAGTAATGAACTACGAGGGTGAGCACAATGTCTGCAGGGTCACAAAGCCGCCAAGGACATCACAAGTCGCATCAATTACTCGAACACAGGAAGGACGGAAGGCAAAGATTCTGTGTCCACCACAAAAACCGAGCGCATTAAGGTAGAAGAATGGAGTGTTTGCTCAGGCTACCAATACATGTGGCTGTGGTTCACTTCCTCAGACACAAACAAAGCCGAAACACTGGCGAGTAGGAATGGCAGTAAGTAGACAAAGGGGAGAAGTATGGCAAATGCGCGACGTCCATTTGGCCACGAAACAAAGCTGCGCCTGCTTCAACGGTACTCGTTCAATCCTCGCACATTAACAGCGATAACTGTCTGCTGCAACAACGGTAGTAGTGACGGCGCTACAAAAGTTAAGGTGTGCCCTCGACAAACACTGGTCAGGGGCGCAGTGAGGCGGAGAGGTGTCGGTTTTAGCACCTACAAGAGTCATCGGCAGGTTGGGGTTGATTTGAAAGCAGCAGCCGGTATGATTGGATGCCGCGTTCCCTTTTAACTTGCGCACCAGCTGAAGCTCTTACCACCACTGCGTTATTGCCGAACGTCCTTATCCGCAGACATATATCCCACCTGTGTGGTGAGAGATTTCTCTCTCTCTCTCTCTCTCGCACGCGCGCGCGCGTGCTCCCTCTCCTCTTCATTTCATAGTATTCAGAGGAAGTATGAAACACTCCGTAGCCATTTGCACAGAGGCATAAAGCTAACAGTGTGGACTCGCATCAATTCGTCTCTACTGTGGAGATGGGAGCAATGTCGCATCTACTTTGAGCTTGCATTTGATAACCTTTCTAAAATAGTCAACTCGCGAGACAGCTGCTGCCCATGCAGCTTAGCGAATCGCCGTTTCCTTCATCTAATGCTGACTTGCGAAGGCAGGTGATTATTTAAGCCCACCGCTTCGTGCTTGTAAAGTGCTCAGTGTTTGGGGTGTTTATCCAGCGATTTGAATGCAAGTGAAGAACTCCTAAGGCTGGATGCATCACATGCACTGTTTCATGCCTCATTAGCTCCACAGCATATGCTGGGGATTCCATGCACTCAAATAAATTCTGCTGCCGTGAAACACTGTGTCTGGAATGCAAATGACCCCCAAACTGACCCCATTTTAGTTGGTGGCCATCACTAATCATCTCAAGTTGGGCCTATGTTCACCTCTATGATAGGGAGTAGAGAATGGCTTGCATGAACCAACACGCCACGTCGCGCGGATGTCGCCATTGAGGTCAAGTGAACGCTCGCTCATAGGCTAATGCGCGTGTGCAGCTTTCGTATAAACGCGGCGTGAGTTGTGGAGGCAGAGCGATTCGGGTGTGCTGATGAGGCTTCACTTGTGTCTCGTTGTGCTGGTGACTGCAGCAGCGGCTGAGGAAAACGGGGCAAGAGGTGGTGAGTTGCGCTTTCATGCTTGACTCTGCTCGGCACAGGCCTGATGACATTTGACACAATGTTGCGCCTGTTGCATTACAAATGTGCATTCACTAGTCCCATGTGCATCTTCAACGCAAACTCGAAGTGCTTCCATTCTACCACATTCACTCACTTTTTAGTCGCACAGGTATGAAGGCACAGTTGTGGGCTGATGCCCCTCTCCCACACATCGACGCCACACGTGGCGAATAAGCTCTGAACCGGAGTTAGTCAAGTGAATCCCATGGTTAAGATGCATCCCCTGCATCTAAACGGAAAGCACAAGCGTTTTGTAGAGGTAGCATTTCAATGGCTGGAGAATGGGTAGGCGCCTACGAGAATCCGCATTGTCGCCAAGTGCCATGCTCCTCTTGACTGATTATTTCGCTGAGTTAACACTGAGTTAACACGCAATAGAAAGGAGGCGGTCAGTGTGAGCATCCCACGCAAACTCGTGATCCGCGCGTTGTCGGGACGTTGCCCTCACAGTCTTGCAACTATTTTCTCGGTTCAAATGACAGGCTTTACGACAGACAGGATGTTGTCATGCTGAGTCTGCGTGTTAATGATACGTTGCCAAACAACCAGGCTCACATGACCTATAACCCTCGGGGGCGAATGCAGTTGAATATCACTTCACTATTTGCTACATTCAACATTACCATCGTGCACTGCATCGCGCATGACATCGGCCTTCTCTCCCACACACGCACACTTCTCTTCAACGATTTGAACCACGTGGAGGTGTGCCAATGCAACTTAACTTCACCCTTATACTCCGCCTTTGTCTTGGCACATGGCACGCAGCAGAAGGCGGCATAACTGCTGCCTAATCAGGTGTCGCTGGTTATGTGCATCCCCTCAGGGATGCACATCCACTATCATCGCCTCTAGATCCGAGACCTTCCATCCACGAACGGTCTGTGGCGTGGGAGGAGCAGGAGAATGAGAAGTAAAATTTGCCACGGAGCGCCATGCTAAATAAAATGACGACGACAAAGTAGCTTGGGATAAGAGGAGTAAAAGCGACAACTGGCTTGTGTGCCGAAGGCCAAGATAATGTAAATGGGAGGACTTCACTTACAATAGATTGGGGCATGGAAGTTCCCTGCCCGTGGAAGAGCGAAACTAAATGTAGCAGCTGCTGCTGCCGCTGCTGACATCCGCCCAACAACCAAGGTCTGTTAGTAAGGGGGTTAGTAAACTAGCTGGATGGCACTGAATGGCATTGTGGAGGACTGCTTGGTATAATCACCCTCAGCGATATCAAAGTTCACGTAAAGTGACAGCCCATTTGCACTTCTCTGCAAAGCACAGCCGGAAATCAACTGAGTCGTAAGCGCTCTCACATCAGGTCCCATTACCCGAGTGATAGCCTCCACATTGCCAAGTATTTGACATTGCAACAGTGCATGCT
Organism: Taenia crassiceps; assembly: GCA_023375655.1. Classification (NCBI taxonomy): domain Eukaryota; kingdom Metazoa; phylum Platyhelminthes; class Cestoda; order Cyclophyllidea; family Taeniidae; genus Taenia; species Taenia crassiceps. Next base: position 1,456,707 of record JAKROA010000013.1, read on the forward strand.
GTGTCATCAAGTTGTGGCCTTTGTACAAACTTCAGTTTGTAGTCACAAAAGCCATAGGTCTGTTTAGCACAATTCGCCACTACTCCTGATGCACTTAAGTAGCACCTCCACCTCTGCCAGCCACGTGGAAGGAAGAGAACAGCAGCCATGAAAGATTAGTTGTGCCTTTCAGCTTTACCCAATTACGCAACACCTTTGGCACCACTTCCGCCTTCTCTCTGAGTCCCTTGAAAGGGGAGGACTGGCTTAAGTTGGTGGATGCTTAACAAATTGGAGGCGGGAATTTGGGTCCACGAATACCTACGTTTCGAGGTGGCTGGTGGTGCCACTTAGCAAAGGAGACCTCCACACAAAATAGGCCAGGTGACAATCGCAGCCCGGCATCAACTCTATCATCGACGGTGCTGAAAGTCTAGTCCACCTCTCCCTAAGCCACCTGCGGCAGCACACACTTGCGCACACACATGGCTAAGCTTTCGCCGAAATGCTGCATCACCATATTACTGCACTGCCTTTATAGCATTCCTGGCCACTGGTGGTGCCGAAACAGGCATGCGAAGTGCGAACCGCATCCATTCTACACGACTTTCCTTCACACGCCTACATCACGCCAGAGCGTGTAAGTCTAGTGAGACAGACCCGAGACTTTCCCATTACCTGACACCCGACACCTGACCCAGCGTGATGCCCCATTGAACGCTGCAAAGGTCACATGCGCTTCATCGGTTCGCGTGACCACTTTGAAATCATCATCACCAGCCTCATTAGCAGCAGTAGCAGCAGCAGCAGCAGCAGCAGCGGCGGCGGCGGCGGCGGCGGCGAGTGAGGAAGACATGTATCCGCGTGGAAAAGATGTGCGAGAAACTCACCCCACCCCCAAGTTTTGCTTTTGGCCACGGCCGAAAGACGCTTGGTACATGGAAAAGAAGCGCAGACGTCTTTTGGCACACCCCGACGGGTGCACTGATGAGTCCACAACCAGCGACTACTGCACGACCGACTGTGATGTCTTTGATGTTAGCGATGCGGATATCTTCGCCGCCATCTTCGACAAACTGCAACCGGAGCCGAAAGGCAGAAAGTGCCCCACAATAAGGCCAAAGTTGGTGGGGCACACGGCAAGGAGGAAGAAGCCACCATCCGATCACAGAATATCGGCCACCAAAATCACCTATGTTATTACTCCATTTAAGCCACTAGGGTTTACGTACAGAGACCACCTCGAGAAGACCTGCTGGCGCGAAAAGTGCGCAACCGCTGGTGTTCCTAGTGACCTGCCGAGAAGGCCATCATCGCTAACACGATTCGCCCCACCGAATCCACCTCCGCACCCGCAGCCAAACTTGCCTGCACAAGCACAAAATATCGCCAGAAACAAGTCACCACGCGGTGTTCTCAAGTTGCCTCCACAGTTGAGGGCAAGATGCAAGAGAATGTCTCGCCTCTCCTGCCCCTCCTCCTCCTCCTCCTCCTCCTCCTCCTCTCCATCCTTCCACTATCCTTCACGTGGTCGTCCCCACGCCCGAAAGAAGGTCCTGGTGCAGAACTCTGCAAAGCGAGGCACCCATAAATCGCCCAGTTTGCCACCGAAATCCCATTCCAGTAAGGACCACTTGAAGGCACCATCCAAGACAGCCAAAGGAGGGACACAGGATGCAAGACCGAGCAAACATCTTCTGCCGAAAGGGAACCAAGTCATGGTGGTTGGAAGGAGTTCCCACTTCGAAAAGGACACTGGCGTAAAACCAAAACAGGGGAAGATCTGCAGCCACTCCAAAGATGCCAACTGCAAAAATGGCAAGAGACCTGATCGCAGGCGAACGAAGGAATGCAACAAGTGTGCACGAAGTCAGCACACGAAGAAATGCCTCTGCGTGAACTCTCATGTGTGCAGTCGCCCGCTCATGAAGCGAAGCACGAAGCAGTAACACTTCTACAGGCATGCTAAAGTGGAGACAAAAACCAGAGGAATTCTCACCACTTCCTCCTCTGTATCCCGCGGCTAGCAATGAAATCGCCAACAGAATGAAGTAGAAGTGAGGATCCATCCACAACGCGGAATCATGCCGCACGCACCATTTAGCTTGCATTTATAGAATGCTTTGTCTTCATTGTAGCCTATGAGACATCGCGTTCACGACCAGCAAGGCGGCTTTGCATTCATGCATGGTGCGATGCGATGGGTTGTGCTGCACGTGTCATTTGACCTCTAACTCCATTGACTCAAACAATCAATTTCTTGGATATTGCATTTTGTACAAGTGGCAACTTCCAAAATCTGCGCCATGGTGGAAGTGTTCATTCGTTCCTTGAGAACTCACCACTGCTTGGTAAAGGATGGGGCTGCATTTTAGGCGCCATCGCCTCACCTAAACATGCCTTAGTGTAGGCTTTGACGGTAAAAAATTCTGCCAGCAAGAGGCAACACGCAGATATCATTCAGTTGTGTAGAGGATAAATCGTGGCATGTGGTCTAGATGCCCTCCAAGTCACATCGCCTTACAGTGACTGCCCTACCAACTTTTCCACATAGTCTCAACTCAATTTCGTGCAGATGTGATGAGTGACTGATCTGAATGTGTCACTGTTGCCCACTGTGACACTGAGGAGGAGGAGAGCAGTGACATTCCCTTCAATTGATTGCCAACTTTGACTCGCAGAACTAAACTGCCATGTTGGGGAGTGGCGCATCGAGTGCTACCTTGCTCGTCAACTCACTGCAATGCCTCTAACTGCACAGCGCTTCAACGTGATGCGCTATGATGATGCAGGCCGAGATGCTTCCACTCTGACGTGCACAGAGCTACAGCTACACACAGTCCGTTCTGGACAGGAGAAATGAAATGGCAAATCGACTGTCTGCCTTGCAGTGCACCTTACAGCTCAGTCAGATTCTGACACGCCCTAACTAAAATTAAGTCGAAGTTTGAAGACAGGACGCAAAGTAACAATCGACAACTTCCATCCCTGTCTGGTGGGATCGGTGGACATTTAGCAGCCTCACTTCCTGCAAATTGTGCCACCTTAAATTCATCGAAGCGAAGCACAGCTACGCCCTCTTCCTTTAGCAGAGAAATCTCGGTGCACCATTTCCTACTTAGACCACGTCTAGCGCCATCCTGCTTTTGGCTGGACAGCGACTGAAGTCAGCTGCTATGGTCGTACATGCGACTGGTGTGAGATGGTTTTCCCTCCCTCGGCTGTGTTGATGGAGTTAAAACCTCCTGTTTCAACCAGGCCCATTTATGTCAACGCCAAGAGTACCATCGTCGACTGGTTTTGCCACGATTCAAACCACCTAATTATTTGCAGGCCTTGCCTGCAACGAGCCACAAACAGAACATTCTGCCTGCCTCAGAGCCTACCGTTGAAATAGGCTGAAAGATGCTGGCTACAGCAGTCTCCTGCCACGTCCTCCGTCCTAATATGCAACCACACTGTGTTCTGCCAAGAAGTCTTTCGGTCAGAGCACCGCAACTAAAAGCAATGATAAGGAGGAGGAGAAATCCAGTGACGGTGTGTACACCTTCATGCACCAGGGGTGAGAAAGGTGTCGCGCGTTCATTCACTTCACATCCTGCGGCTACCCTAGATGCCTCAGTAACGAACTCTTCCAGACAGTGAACGTGTACTGTTGCTCCCTTTGTTGGCGGCATCCCAGCAATACATGGGGCTTGGGAAATTGCAGAAAGTAGGCAAGATATTCAACCTTCTTGTTGAGGAGTAGAGAACAAATCTAATCTACCACCGGCAGAAATACTCACCTCTTCCACTACATTAAGTTGCGGTATATGAGGAACGGATTGGCGTTCCGTTATCGTCAATGTTTAGCTTTGCAATTTTCCCGACGTCGTAAGCATACACAACGCCAAAGCAGAAAATGCTTTGTCGCTGTTATGCCACCGAACAAAAGGACAACGTCACGCATTCGAGGATACGTAATAGAGTTAACCATTTCCTTTACTGCATGAACTCTCAACTCGATACTCTCCTAGGCACGCACGAGATTAATCAATGATCAAGAAAGATGATTGCCGACAATGGCCATTCAACTGACAATTAGAATGTCCATGGTCAAAATGTCCCGTGGAGAGGATTGGCTATTATTGATAACCAATAGCTGCAACCCTGGAGAATTCCCCTTAGTTTGATTAGAGGACAACCAACCAATCACGGGAGGGCTAATCAATTGCAAGGAGGCGGCTCCATACGACTTTGACAGTTACTTCAGTTATCCTTTTAGCAAATCTTCGCCACATTTCCATGTCAAGCATCATTGGACGACATTAGCACACACCCTTGACCTTCCCTCATCCTATTGATAAGCGTGGAAGTCCTTGTCTCTACTCTGCACTGCGCATCCTTAAATGCGAATAGTAAGACCTCAGCTAAACTGCGAATAACCTTCAATGTGCTGTGCATTCAGACTCATCGCACAGGAGTCAAGTTCACCCAAGCAAGTGACCCTAATTTTGATGCTGAATTGGATAACGAGATAGATTTCTACTAGCCGATGATCCATTCTACCTAATGGCTCCATAGGTACTCCATGCAGAGTTTAACCACACAAATTGCGACTGCACTTGAGGTTGTAAGGCCTCTGTCATCCCGGAATGCCATTGTAATGTGCTTGAGGGTACGGTAAGGAAAGGACCGAGGCCACTGCAGATTGCATTGGGCAAAGTTCTTGCGTACCAGTAGGCTCAGCCTTCACCAAAATGATGCGCACTGACACCCATGAGAGGCCATTCTTGAACATGCATACGTTGAGACTACGACTTTGGAGGAGTGCTGTAGGCATTCACTTCGACCCAATTAACATTCACTAAAGCCATATTCTTACTCTGTGGTACGAATCAAAACCAATCAGCAGTCGTAGACAGAGTGAACAAAGACGTCAGACAAAGAATTATGGTCGCGTAGCATGGGGCAGACTTGGACCGCTGTGTTTGTGTCTGTCTCTCAGGTAGGAGAGAGTGTACGAATTTTGCTCCCTTTTGTGCTCAAGTAATTTGGGCGAAAAGCTGGTGCACAGAGGTGTATTTACCCGTTCGATTTGAGCTAGTGAAATCTCAACAAAGGCACAAACAACAGTAGTGTCCAACACCTCGAGAAGAGGTGATACTGAATGAACTGTAACAAAATGTTTGGCGCATTCTACATTAAAAATGCAATTTGGAGAGATATACTTTGCCACAACATTTCCATTGCACCATTAATTTTGCAATGGATGCCAGATTTGCCTACAAGAAAAGCTGCACCGGCAAGCCCGATGGACAACGCAAACCAACCATGAACAACTGGCTATGCTGTGCCAGTATAATTCAACTCCGACCACCTCTGAATGACCAAATAAGGTTTGCATAAGACTGACTCCTCCCCACTCATTCCTCCATTCATTCATTCATTCATGCAACTTGCGCTCAAATACTCAAGGCTGCAGCTCCATCGCACACAGCAGCCAGCCATTCAGGTTGGTAATCATGTTAAGGGTCACGGTACCCTCCCTTCCTTTATTAATTAGAAGAATAAATATCCCAACAACTGTTGAAACTCTTTTGTTTGAAAACCAACAGTTTGCCAAGAAATGAATGCAGTACAATTGTAGCAGTTGCCGCATTATGAAAGTGGATCGTTTGTGAGGAGAATAATATGCAACACTTCAAGATTTTATGCCTTGCTAAACAAACAAAGCAGGGTTAATTAAAATTCACTTCTTCATTTAAGAAAGGTAAACCGTCTCTCACACATGCCCTCCAATGACATTCACCACGGATGCAGTGAAGCGGAGAAGTGCCGAGTTCAGCACCCAAAACAGCCCGACCGTTCCATTAAAGGTGCGGTGACTTCAAGAAGCGTGTTCACACTAGACCAGTAGGCACAGACATTCCAACATCGCAGTTGATGCCGTCTGTGCAGTGCGGAAGCAGAAGCAATGAAAACAAAAAAACAACTGTGCAGATGCGTGCACGATTCCGTAGTGGAACACACCTGAATTGGCGAAGAGCTCAAAATCGTTGCATGAGTTTGAAACAAGTGGAGGGTTAAATAGCACTGGCAGTGGACGCATTCCAGGGAAATTCGGTCGGGTGATAGTAGTCGGGACAAGCAGAGCTACAACTCCCACATTTGCAACCAGCAATTAATCACGAACGCACATGTTCTCACCTCCACCATCGCCCCACCCGTAAGGCCCCGAAACTCAGCAATAGGGCTGCGCCATTAACAAGTTGGTACATATGCGCACGCACTTGTACAATCTCAGGAGGCCAACAATCACATAAATTCTTAATAATAATATCTCAAAGGAAAGTGGGCAAAAGCCAAACCGAGGCGACAGATCCCCCCTCCGCTCTAAACACCACCCATTTCGTGACTGCCACGCACAGAGAGGCATGGACATGGCTCACAGAATTTCACAAAAGGGCAACAGAAAGGAGATGAAAAGAGCTAAGGAAACCAAGTTAATGCGGTTGATGGATGAATGGATTCGAAAGAAGGTGAAAAATAGTATTCACACAGCACGCACCCGACTTCATTTTGGAACTACTTCGAGGATAAAGTGAAATAGTGATGATTCAGCTTGGTTCCACCATCTAGGAAAAAACGGTCAAAATAGAAAAAGAAGACGACATGACTTTAAGTCGACTCATGAGACTTTGACCGAGTAGCGTGACAAAGTGGTCCAGCCTATGCTTTATCAGCTTGCAGGCTCTAGCGTGATGCGATGAGGCACAAAAAGACCTGGATAGATCATAAAGACGATGTCAACTAAAGAAGCTTCAACATTGACAAATAAGTCAATGAGATGCACTAGCACCCCACCTGAAAGCTACAGAAAGCGGGCAAATGACGACTGCAACAGAATCGCCATTAAACTTCGACCACTTTCCACAGTTTCTGCAGGACTGCACTCATTTCAGCTTGGTCGCCACGCATCGCCCGAGATGCTATCAAGGCCACAGCACTTTCGGCAGTTTGAAAAATAGACCATCGTCAATCTCGCACACCCAAAAAACATCGCCTTTAAGGATAAGCCAGTGCTCACATTTATGGCTGTAAGGTAGGACGTGCCAGACATGTTAGCATTTTGTGAAGTAGATGACTGCATCACACGCATCCCGACGGATTACTCTTTTGCTTACCAAGGCATCAACAACCCATTCGGCAATGACTGGCAAGAAGGCTACCGAAGTCCCTTCCAACGCTTGGCAGCTACCTCAGCCACATAGCCTGCATCATGATCAGAAAATACAGTGAGATCTGCATGCACTTTACAAGCCCTGGAGACTATCAAGAGTTCCGAGCAAACAAACGAAAACTAACTTACAACGCACGTTTGGGAACTTAGCATCCTAAAAATGTCGGTATTTGGACAAAACACTCATCTCACACCCACTTCGCTGAACTCAAGGCATGGGCTAGCCGAAATTCCGCAATATGATATCGCTGGGTAAGAGATAGATCAAACAACCACCTAAGTAGGAACCGTTGCCTACTCTTCGCCTGGAATGGCTCAAATGCCATCAAAAGATGAAGCTTTCCATCCAACAGATGCACTTGAACCCACAAGTAACATGATTCTCAGCAAAGAGGGCGACCTCTCTACACTTTGCCAAGATTTGGAGTTAAAACAGCTAGGACTACCAGACCCAATTTCAATTTCAATAACGTCGCTCTGACTAAAGTAATGCCCAAACCAGCCAACAAAAATCGGGTCTTCGAGATGCAGACATCACAGAATGCCTGTAGCCCTACTTCCACTCCTTCAAATTGCACAAAAATGATCAAACAAAAGCCAAACCCTCTATGCAGACCGATTAAAACAACTCAATGACATTTCTGCAAGTTTACTTTAACAAGACCGGGTGTCTTGAAAAGTATATGAAGCATAAAAGGAAGTAATCAACAGAAGCACATACATTCGCAATCATTTTAACCAAAGCATTCTTCCCCATCCATTAGCGATTGGCTTCAAAACCCCATCTAGACACATTCGTTACTTACTGTTGTCGGAATCAAACTTACAAAATCCTATTTCACCGCATCTATGCAAGCTGTCATCAAACTTCTTCCTAGTAAGGTACGAACGGTTTCAGAGTGAACTTCGTCCCGGGCAAAGCAGTAATATCCATCGTCCCTGAAGTTGCAATAGTCCAAGGTAGCATGGCAAGCTACACAATAAATGCATAGAAGATATAAAATTTAGTGATACTTGGTGGGGAATGCGGCTGCTGACGCTCCAAGAGCCTGTTGCTTAGTTAATCGACGGGCCATATGTGGAGAGACGTTTGCTATCAATAACCAAATTCACCAAGACCCACACGAGGGGCACAGAAACATTCACTGTATGACCGATGCCACATTCAAAAACTTCTGCATCCCAATAAGCAGCTGAAGTACAGTCTGAATTGAGGCAATTTAAGTGGCGTTTAGAAATGTGTCGGGAAAGTGGTGAAAATAATGTCAGGCACAATAACTACTGATCACTTCTCAAGCAGCCACAATGGAACAGATGGATCGTGCAACTCCATTCCATGTGCTACACAAGTGCAACTTAGCCCACCAAATAAGTAAAACGTAGGCAATCATGGTAGATTGGCGTACACACTCGAGAAATAACCCAACAACATCGGTTTCGACCAACAATCAGGAGTATTCAAACAAGAAGGAACAGTAGGGAGTACCATTTCGACACCAACAAAAGTGCTTCACAGGCCCCAACAATTGACAAGCGCACTGACAAAAGAAGCGCTGAAGCCGCCACCTCCACCCAAGACACCCGTCAACAGATGGACAACCTCATCGATAGACACCGAGGCACCAGCGGTGATGGCAGAACCATCAGCAGTAGTTCTACTACTTTCAGGTGAAGCCACGCACATCGTCGCTTTGGATTTGCGTCATTTACAACAACACTTACAACATTAGCGGGGACTCCTATGCTGTAGACGCGCAGCGAGAGGTGTCATCCCAAACACGCCGGTCCACGCTGGCGCCGAGTACAATACCGTGACGAGCGCGATCAGAGCTGCTCGTAAATCACCAGAGACTTCACATTTGCGGTCGTTGTGATGACGTCGCAGCCAGCGATTGAGAGTCCCACCATCCTCCCGGTTTGACGACTAGATGTCAGCTACCACCTCTCACGTAGGGAAGTGCAGATAAGTGGCTAATAGAGCACGAAGGAGGGGCCAGCGGGTATAAATCTACTTTGCGAAAAATGCGAAGCCATAAACATTACCATTCAGTGATAACTAAAAACCAATGGAGAATGGCAGCTACAACTGAGCATCATACACAGGCAGATAATGGAACTCAAGGTGCAGGCTACTCCATCATTCGCACCTCGCATTGACGACGAAATGAGGAATTCCGTCAATTCTTTGCCTTCTGGAAGAGGTCAAAGCCCACTGAACCACTAGAGAACTGCAAATCGACCCCATCACCAACAATACTTCTCCAATGAAACGATCAAGACAGATTTCATCTCTCCAAAGCGAATTCCCAAGCTGGCAGAGACATCTGCACTGTCAACCATGTGCACATTTCCAACATGGAGCAAAAACAGACTGCACCTTCCAACCCATAAAATGACACGAAAGTGAAAGGCCCTCGTAAAAATGTGCGCTATAATCTGCATAACGTACGACACACGAAATCTTCATACGCGCCATACCACCAAATTTCACAAATGACAGTGCATTAAAACACGCACATGCGATCCAAATGTCAGATTAAAGGTTATTTCTGGCAAAGTGTGCCACTACTGTCAAGTTCTACTGCATCATTATGGAATACGCTGCCGAAATCTCAGGAATATCACATTTAGTAGAGAAGGCTGCAAACTACGCGGTGTTGGAGACGAAAGAATGAACCTCTGTTAGTGCTCAAAATCATTGCATTCCAAATGCTGATTTTGCTACTCTTATAAACCAAAAAATTCTGTTTACTGTTCTTTTCTTAATGAGGTGAACCTAATCCAAGACTTGTAATATACGCAGCAATGCATTTAAATAAGTGGAAGAATCAAGGCATTGTTGAAGGAAATTACAAGACGTTTCAATGAACCATGATAGTTCTTGCTGTGGGTAACCATGTTTCTTGTGCATCTGTGCGAGTTTAAGTTGTAGGGTTTTTCACTGTGCCATAGAAATTTAACGTGCTTCTAGATTAATCCTTTTATGCAAACATCTCCTTTGCTGGCCTTATTTAAACACTCTGTTCTCTTATGCGATTCTAAGAGTAGCTCTATGGTCAGCGTGTCCGTGTTCTTAGTTCGCTCACTTGCTCATGCATCGCGTGGTACCAAGTTTCCTGTTGTGGATGTTGTAACGGCCTAAAGCTAATTATTTGTCTTCGAAGGCAAGTGTGTTTCTTAGCTTGCCTTTGAATGTTGAAACGTGGCTTCACTCGTCTCTGTACGCTCCTATGTACCGGTTCAGTTGGAATGCTGTGTTTTTGCGGTGCACTAATGAGGGGTCTTTCGAGTGGGTTGTAAGTCAGAGTAATCCTTCATTTTCTGTCACGTCTTCGCACTCATTTGTAAACCCATTTTTTGCTCCTTTTGAGTCCTATTTCACCTTTTTGGCATTATTTTTTTCCTCACTATTCTTGCGTCCTGAAGAGGCGATTGAATCTTACCTATAGCCAGCTTGAAATCAGTTGGTTGGGTGGGATCAAACTGCTTCTGAGCACACATACCTTTGGTGGGGATTGGTTTGCTTGGTTGTCAGGATCTTCGGAACTAGGACTCCGCGATTGCCGACTTTTGGCATCTGTAGGGTCTAACCCTCCTTACCAAAGTCGTGGTGTTCACCATTATCATTCGGAATTACGGTTCGGTCCTTGTTATAGGAGAACACTTGGGTGCAGCCATCGATTAAAATGTTGGAAATGCTCATCTGCTTCCCAACATTGCTCCTATGTCGGCTAAGCTGGACATTGAAGTCACCGTCTTACTTATGTGACTGACTGAAGTGAAAATGATTGGAGATGGTTCCTGTGCTACCGATCACGATTGTACATCGTGCCGAAAATACATGTGACACGTGTTCCATAACAGCTCATGATAATCAGGGTTGTGTTAATTCACGGTCCTTAAAAATTGTTCAAACTTGCAACAATAATGCCCATTAGGGGTGGTTGACCCTTTGTCTTCCTTTGAAGTAGTCTCGAATAATGTTGTCGTGATTGGGACATTCAATGTCCACTCCGGCGCCTTTGTTTATCACGGCGATTCGGCAATGCACATTGCCATAAAGCGAATAAGCGGGAATCGAGGTTTGGGCGTCATCACTACTGGCTACTTATTAGTAACCTGCTTCTGCGGTCATGCATACGGTGCCTGTTTTCTCAGGTAAAGGAGAGAGCCGTTGGTGAGAAATAGCTAACCACACAAAGTGATTCTCCAAATTTTTTAACTGGGCAGAAGTATTTGGTTGGGCAACCACTTCAACCGTGCAGGATTGCGCAAAAGACATTTGGGCATTATCAATGGACACATCTAACTGTGACTGCTCTTCCGAGTCCGCGTGTTTAACCGTGTGTTTTCGTTTCCGTTTTCTGGTTTTGCGTTCTCTCCGTATGCACTGCTCATTCTTAGCGAGTTTAGGTGGGCTATTTAATGCAATGACTTGCTTCACTCAAATAAATCTGCGAATTAATGCACCGATCGCTGGAAGAAGCAATTCTATGGGGTGGATCCATTCAGTCTGTCAGCATGGGATCCATGTCATTGTCGCATTCGAGTTAGGTGTGGCAAGATGCCTTTAAGAGGAGAGTGTTTAATTGTAGCCCTGGAATGCATTTCACTTTGAGAGACTTCCAGGCCGTGTTTTTCGTCATTCTTCACCCGTTTCACTAGGACGTTTGCTGCTGTAACGTGAGCTGTTCAAGTCCTATGAGGCGTTATTGCAGGCCTAGCAGTGAAATTGCCAATTTTGAGGCTTTCTTTCCGTCCGGATCTCGCGGTTAAACAAGGAGGCGTTGAGGAAGACAAAGCCTCGTGAAAGGCCATTAGAGAAAGATACTGAGGGAAGTAAGGGTGGTTGGGTGGATTAATTTGCCTCTTCATGACAAGGTGGACTTCAATGCTTGAAGGCTTTAATTCCAAGGCAGGATATGAAGTATCGTCGTTGCTGTGGGTGTGTGGCTCCTCCCATGAAGTAAATATCTGGCATGGGATGCGAGATTCCTCAATTCACTTCAAAGTGAGCGCTACTTTATGCAAATTCATTGAACCCAATTTTCATTGTGGTTGGTGGAATGTCCACCAAGTTGCTGTTCCATACCTCTCAACCTATGTATGTGCCTTGCGTGTTGAGTTTGACTCTTCATTGGTGCTCTGCTGTAATTTTGATCTTTGGTCGGGCAAGACAAATCGACTTCTCAAAGTTGGGAGGTCTGTTTAGTTGCGGGATATTTTTCACCACAGCTATAATTTTGCGCTTTTGCTTATACAGCACAGCTTTTTGGCTTAGCCTTTAATACGACAATTATCAGTTTTCAATTTCAATCTCGTGGTGAATGGTTAATTTCGACATAGTTTGATAGAGCACTTACTACCCTCGATGAGAATCACGACATGACGCAGGACCAAAGGGTGGGGAATTCGATTTCAATTATGCTAGTGGGCACTATAGCTTCCGTAGAGGCCTTGACGCATGGTGCCGATACTGCCAATGATCGATCAGTTTTGTGTAGACTACTGCTCGGTTCCCACCGTTGGAGACTGGCCAAAGGCCATCTTCAACGTTGACGGGCAATGTACGTGGCACCCTTCATATACTGGAGTATTCGGCATTTCTTCTTTGCATTAATTAGCGCTACTGACAAAAAGAGTAGCATGAAGGCACATGGATTGCTCTGTACAAACAGCACACTGTAGGTGGCAGAGTCATTACGTTTAAGATCAATTATCTGCTAAACTGTTCTCCAAACAATGTGCTATTCATTATCACTTGTAAAGAGACGTCGTTCAGGCCTCTCCACCGGGTAGTCACAAAGCCTCAGAATATCAAGCTTGGTGTTAGAAGTAGGTTTACTATTACCTGCCCCCTATTGTCGCTCTGTTGGCTCGGAAGTTCTACTTCTCTGGAGGGGTCGCAAAGCAAAGCAGCAGAGTAGCACCGTGCGGTTGATTCGCAAACACTTTGCGAGGAACTTACTGGGCTGATGCACAAACCTATGCGACATTGCTCGTAGAGATTCAATTCAGACAATTAATCTTGGCATTTGTAAGGATGGGTTGGTCTTTTCGGTTGTGGAAAGGAAGCTATGCCAGTGCTTAGGCGATTGTCAAATGGAAATCTATGAGAAGAGACGGTTTTAATTACTAATAAGCGGACATTTGGAAATGTTGGTGGGAAGAATGTAGGTGAGAGGCCGAGTTTGATTGAGACTAAATTCAGCTGTGTGACGTCAGGCATGTTTGTACTGAGAACTAAAATGCACCCTTATAATAGTCTTTGGTTCCTATAGCTGTGAAGGTGTGAACTTGGAAGAATTCCGAAATCCCATTCCGGTAAGGACCGCTCGAAGGCACCATCCAAGACAGCCAAAGGAGGGACACAGGATGCAAGACCGAGCAAACATCTTCTGCCGAAAGGGAACCAAGTCATGGTGGTTGGAAGGAGTTCCCACTTCGAAAAGGACACTGGCGTAAAACCAAAACAGGGGAAGATCTGCAGCCACTCCAAAGACGCCAACTGCAAAAATGGCAAGAGACCTGATCGCAGGCGAACGAAGGAATGCAACAAGTGTGCGCGAAGTAAGCACACGAAGAAATGCCTCTGCGTGAACTCTCATGTGTGCAGTCGCCCGCTCATGAAGCGAAGCACGAAGCAGTAACAGATTTGGTTGGATGAAGGCTCCATCATTCCTGGCGTGCATCGTGAAGCTGCTCCTGGCAATCCCTTGTGGCTGGCCTAATGTGTTGTGGCGATCGCGGAAGCAATCATTATGGCTTCTGTGTGTAGGCGTGTGCACATGCAGCAGAAGTCTGTCCACATGTCCGGCCGTTGGTGTTGGGTTAAGAACAAATTTCTCGGTAAAGGGGACACAAATGGCAGCGATGAAGGCTGCCATACAACGCGTAGCTACGTTGTCTTCACGAAGAAAGACCTTCCAGTCGGTGATGTGACGAAGAACCAGGCGGTGCTCATTGCAGCCTATGCGGTCCTCGATTCAAAGCGTCCGATCGCACACCATTTGTTCGGTGATGTGACGCGGGACGGCATAAAGTAGTGACCACCATTTGTTGCCAAGGGTTTGCAGAAGAAGCCAATGATTGAGGCAGAATCTCGTAGTGAGAAACGACGTTGCACTGCGGAAGACACTTCACGTGTGCTCCAAGTCAGCTGTCAGTTGTCTGTTGTCATGGCGGGTGCGCTGGTGTGAACCTTTTAACATGAATAAAACTCATGCCATATTGAAAGCCATGACCACTGACCAGTGGCCTCTTATCGCATTCGCCTTTGACGCGGTGGTTTTGCAGGCTTCGGCGACATTCAGTAGTTCTGAACCCAAGTGATTTTCAAGATCTACCACGCAATCATGCCATCATGCTTAGGCTCTGCACTGAGAGCCATTGCAGTATTGAGTTGTGCCGGAAACCGCAGGCAAACAATTGCGCGATAAAGACCATCCTTAAGCGTGCAAAAGTAGGTCAGTGACATCGTACCTGTAGCTATTTAACCATGAAACACTGTGGCACACTCGCCTTGACCTCCTTTCTAGCATGTGATGCAACAATGCACTTGCACGAAATCATTCAAGCATAGCGTTGGACATGGTGATGAGGGAGAAACTTTTAGTAGAGGAGCAGTCACCGTTCATTGGTTGGGAAGTTAATTCCCTTCGCCTATTCGGCGACTTTGACGGCGCTATTACTATAACCGTTTTGAAGCAGAAAGTTATCGTTTATGATGGGTGAGAATCGAACGGGTACTGTTGGTCCAGGCACAACGCTGTTCCGTGGCCGAATATGTTTCCTTTCAAATACGCATATCTTCTAATCACATTTTATTTTCACCTATGCTTACAAAGAACTGCTTCGTAGAGAGCTAGTTGCGACGAAAGTGGAAGGAAAACTACCGATTGCACAGCCTCGCAAAGGAAGGCCGTGTGCAGCATAACAACTGCGAGATGGTCTGCAGGTTAGGAAACATGGGAGAAGGAGGAGGAGGGAATGAGACACCGTCTTGCCTCACGCACATTTCCCAATTCCTGCCATTGCCTACTTATTTAATGGACAGTCGTTGTAGAATCACAGGCGAATTGATTAGGCGGTCAGACAGTGAACATGGCATACAGACGGAGGTGGTCCATTCTCCACGCCGACTGAACTCATTCTATTGCTTACATGAAAAGCTGCACCGGCAAGTCCGATTGGCAACGCAAACCAACCATGAACAACTGGCTATGCTGTGCCAGTATAATTCAACTCCGACCACCTCTGAATGACCAAATAAGGTTTGCATAAGACTGACTCCTCCCCACTCATTCCTCCATTCATTCATTCATTCATTCATGCAACTTGCGCTCAAATACTCAAGGCTGCAGCTCCATCGCACACAGCAGCCAGCCATTCAGGTTGGTAATCATGTTAAGGGTCACGGTACCCTCCCTTCCTTTATTAATTAGAAGAATAAATATCCCAACAACTGTTGAAACTCTTTTGTTTGAAAACCAACAGTTTGCCAAGAAATGAATGCAGTACAATTGTAGCAGTTGCCGCATTATGAAAGTGGGTCATTTGTGAGGAGAATAATATGCAGCTATCCAAGTGTTGGCTGTGCACACAGGAGATGATGTCCATAAGGAGGAGTCGGACAAGTGTTAAGTGAGCAAGATTGGACGGCGAATTACGACTCCTTGGCAGTGTAAATATCTATGGTACAAGTAGGGCTGTGTGAAGACACAAGATGTGCAGCGCGGCAATTCATATCGATAAAACAAACTGCGGTCCAAGCTGACTTACTTGTACTTTCAGGCTTTCAAGTAAGGACTGCAGCCATGCAAGTGAAGACGGTTGCAGAGATTGTCGAAGTCAAAGCGGATGCGCTGGTGGTTAGGAAGCCGGGGATTGCGGAGGTTAAGTTAGACCCACTTGTATTGGGGATGCTTAATTCCTCGCCTGCGGAGGTTGCGACTAACCCACTTGTATTTGGCGTATTGCCTTCTTTGACAGCGGCAGTAAAGGTGGGCACACTAGTGGTTAGAACTTTTCTTTCCTCGCCTGCGTAAGTAGGAAAACCAACCAGTCATGCCATGCAAAAGCAGTCACGCTACCCCCAAGTCAGCTGCGCAGCAACGATATTTAACAATGTGCTGTCAGTAGATGACTACGCGAAAAACTACTGTAGATGAACTTCAGTGAGTACAAGGCTTCCATGCCGAGTTGTGCATCATCTTTGCATGTGCCAACGTACCAGCAGACAGCGTTCGTATGCTTGTTTTGTAGGAAAAACGACGTTGCCATTTCCAACAACATCCACTGACACGTCGTACGATGAGTCAGGCGACAATCCATCCAGATAAAATAAGCCATATTCAAAGCCAGAGGCATGATAACGTTGGGGTGCAGAGTGATTGATTGGTGTAGCAGTAAATCGGACAAGACTAGGATGAAATTCAGCCAGACTGAGGGGATCCCAACTCAACTGGATGAAGATGGAACCAACTTGGCTCACATAGAAGTTTGGCGGAGTCGAGGTTTCTTGCGCTTCCACGCCTCGTGTCCTTGCATCTACAACCAAGGCAACAAAACGCATTGCTCAGCAAAAGTAATCGCCTAGACGCACTTCTCTTAGCCTTATCATTGTGCCACATCTACGCCTAACATGGTGATAATAATGCCGAAAGCAGTGCGCATTGCTCCGCCCCACGAGGATGTGTCGCATGCTGTTGCGTGTTTGCATTCATTGCCTTACAAATGCGCCCATTCCAAATGTCTCGCTGCAGAACCGGGCACCACTCCACTGACTTGGGCTAGGACATGTCGCACAAGATGCAGCTCAGCTTAACAACTACAATGAGCGATCAGCAAGCACTTTGCAACACAGCAAGGCACGAAGGGGTTGCTGTGCTTGAATAGCGTGGGCAGGAGTGCTATGCTGCATCCCTGAGGGGATGCACATAACCAGCGACACCTGATTAGGCAGCAGTTATGCCGCCTTCTGCTGCGTGCCATGTGCCAAGACAAAGGCGGAGTATAAGGGTGAAGTTAAGTTGCATTGGCACACCTCCACGTGGTTCAAATCGTTGAAGAGAAGTGTGCGTGTGTGGGAGAGAAGGCCGATGTCATGCGCGATGCAGTGCACGATGGTAATGTTGAATGTAGCAAATAGTGAAGTGATATTCAACTGCATTCGCCCCCGAGGGTTATAGGTCATGTGAGCCTGGTTGTTTGGCAACGTATCATTAACACGCAGACTCAGCATGACAACATCCTGTCTGTCGTAAAGCCTGTCATTTGAACCGAGAAAATAGTTGCAAGACTGTGAGGGCAACGTCCCGACAACGCGCGGATCACGAGTTTGCGTGGGATGCTCACACTGACCGCCTCCTTTCTATTGCGTGTTAACTCAGTGTTAACTCAGCGAAATAATCAGTCAAGAGGAGCATGGCACTTGGCGACAATGCGGATTCTCGTAGGCGCCTGCCCATTCTCCAGCCATTGAAATGCTACCTCTACAAAACGCTTGTGCTTTCCGTTTAGATGCAGGGGATGCATCTTAACCATGGGATTCACTTGACTAACTCCGGTTCAGAGCTTATTCGCCACGTGTGGCGTCGATGTGTGGGAGAGGGGCATCAGCCCACAACTGTGCCTTCATACCTGTGCGACTAAAAAGGTGAGTGAATGTGGTAGAATGGAAGCACTTCGAGTTTGCGTTGAAGATGCACATGGGACTAGTGAATGCACATTTGTAATGCAACAGGCGCAACATTGTGTCAAATGTCATCAGGCCTGTGCCAAGCAGAGTCAAGCATGAAAGCGCAACTCACCACCTCTTGCCCCGTTTTCCTCAGCCGCTGCTGCAGTCACCAGCACAACGAGACACAAGTGAAGCCTCATCAGCACACCCGAATCGCTCTGCCTCCACAACTCACGCCGCGTTTATACGAAAGCTGCATACGCGCATTAGCCTATGAGCGAGCGTTCACTTGACCTCAATGGCGACATCCGCGCGACGTGGCGTGTTGGTTCATGCAAGCCATTCTCTACTCCCTATCATAGAGGTGAACATAGGCCCAACTTGAGATGATTAGTGATGGCCACCAACTAAAATGGGGTCAGTTTGGGGGTCATTTGCATTCCAGACACAGTGTTTCACGGCAGCAGAATTTATTTGAGTGCATGGAATCCCCAGCATATGCTGTGGAGCTAATGAGGCATGAAACAGTGCATGTGATGCATCCAGCCTTAGGAGTTCTTCACTTGCATTCAAATCGCTGGATAAACACCCCAAACACTGAGCACTTTACAAGCACGAAGCGGTGGGCTTAAATAATCACCTGCCTTCGCAAGTCAGCATTAGATGAAGGAAACGGCGATTCGCTAAGCTGCATGGGCAGCAGCTGTCTCGCGAGTTGACTATTTTAGAAAGGTTATCAAATGCAAGCTCAAAGTAGATGCGACATTGCTCCCATCTCCACAGTAGAGACGAATTGATGCGAGTCCACACTGTTAGCTTTATGCCTCTGTGCAAATGGCTACGGAGTGTTTCATACTTCCTCTGAATACTATGAAATGAAGAGGAGAGGGAGCACGCGCGCGCGCGTGCGAGAGAGAGAGAGAGAGAGAAATCTCTCACCACACAGGTGGGATATATGTCTGCGGATAAGGACGTTCGGCAATAACGCAGTGGTGGTAAGAGCTTCAGCTGGTGCGCAAGTTAAAAGGGAACGCGGCATCCAATCATACCGGCTGCTGCTTTCAAATCAACCCCAACCTGCCGATGACTCTTGTAGGTGCTAAAACCGACACCTCTCCGCCTCACTGCGCCCCTGACCAGTGTTTGTCGAGGGCACACCTTAACTTTTGTAGCGCCGTCACTACTACCGTTGTTGCAGCAGACAGTTATCGCTGTTAATGTGCGAGGATTGAACGAGTACCGTTGAAGCAGGCGCAGCTTTGTTTCGTGGCCAAATGGACGTCGCGCATTTGCCATACTTCTCCCCTTTGTCTACTTACTGCCATTCCTACTCGCCAGTGTTTCGGCTTTGTTTGTGTCTGAGGAAGTGAACCACAGCCACATGTATTGGTAGCCTGAGCAAACACTCCATTCTTCTACCTTAATGCGCTCGGTTTTTGTGGTGGACACAGAATCTTTGCCTTCCGTCCTTCCTGTGTTCGAGTAATTGATGCGACTTGTGATGTCCTTGGCGGCTTTGTGACCCTGCAGACATTGTGCTCACCCTCGTAGTTCATTACTGATTTATAACCAAAAGGCTCAATCAAGTTGAAGCGAAATGTGTGTCACCACTCTCATCTCCACAGTGGAGAAGAACAGATGCGAGTGATAATGCGCAAATGGCTTGCCTGTCACGCGTCTGTGCTGAGGCTTCAACTTGACCTCCTCTCTACCACGCGGTATCATCGCGTTCTCTCACGAAATCACCCCAGCAGACTTACCGCCTTGGTGGCAATACACAGGCTTTGGCAAACACCCACGCATTCTGCACTTATTCTGAGCACGTTCTTCTCACTTACTGAGTTCTTGGGCCTCTGAATGAGTGCACTGCTGGAAGTTGGCAGCCGTAGGCACAATTCTGTGCGGACCTTCCTAACACAGTCTAATCGCGGAACAGCTGCTGCCTATGCAGCCTGAAGAATCCCCCTTTCCTTCGTGCAATGCAAACTTGCCAAGGCAGGTGTTCACGTTGCATTCAAGTGAAGCACTCTTAGGGACTCAACTTCCATCCCATCAATCGCTAGCACTATGCTGCTGTTGCAGGGTACATGAGTACAGACCACATAAGCACTCAAAGCTCTGCTTTCAATTGCCAGTCCCACGACATTACACGGACAATTATTTAAAAGGGCGGAGTTGTGGAAGCCAATGTCGCATGCACATCCCCGTGATGCTTTCGCCTGCACTTTGACAATGCGTGTCGTTCTCAGCTGTCTGATGCTTGACCACCACGAGATCCGCGGTGACAACACCCTCTCTGGTCAAGCGTGCCTAAGTAATCCACACATGCGCGACAAAAATACTCTCCTCTTACAATCAAGTGGCACTAAATGCCAAAGGGCTGATGACCACCTGCACACGGAGTTGGTTCACATTGTCAAGTCGCATGGCACGATGCGAATGATCTCGACGGGTTGGCAACGTTTGCATTGGTAGGAGCAACCTGGCCTTTGCTTTCTTAACTGGTTCTTTGCACTGTCTTGCCTGCTCCCTAGTTATTTTGCAATCCCTCCCCTGGAGGAAACAAAACCTCTTCGGCGCATTCTCAAGTCAACCTCAATCCCGAGGGGTGCATCATGCCTCCGCCAATGCGTTAGCATTTAAGGGCGCATCATGCAACTGGCTGCGTTCTCATAAGGATGTGAGGATGCATTGCTCGAGGCTAGACGGGTAAGCGACTGCATGCTTACCTGCATTAGTATGGCATGCAAGCCCTAATGCTGATACAGAAGAATGCTTCCAACAACGCACTCAATCGCATCAGCAATAGCGAGAGGAGCACGAAGACAACAAGAGCTTTTATTTGGCATCCCGAAGTCATTCATAGGCGCAAGTCACACCATCGTTACTATGACGAGAAGACATTGTGCACTTTGCGACCTCGGCACCATGATAGTCTGCAGTGGAAGAAATGGAGTTGTGAGAAAATTGCAAGTCTTTGTGATAATATTGCATGTCGATGGGATAGCGCGTGATTCGCATGCAGACTTACGCGAGCATTCAAGCAAGGAGTAGCGCCACTTAAGCAAGTGCGACGAAAGGGAGTGCAGAGATTGCAACCGATCCGCTAGTGGTTAAAATTCTGTCTGCCTCGCCTGTGTGAACGATACATGAAGCGAATGATATCACCAAAAGCACGTGCGCTGCTCAATTGTGCAGTGTGTAGCAGCGAAGATTAACAAGAGTTGCATGATTGTGAGTTGCACAATGTGCACTTATGCTGTGATGCAGGAAATGCCACTACAAATGCAGATACATTGAGTTGCGCACCACATCATCGGAAGTGCTAACTTACCAATGGGCAGTGTTTTTATGCTGCCATTGTAGGCGACCATCTCGTCCACGTCTTTGAATACTACTTTGGCTTTAACAGTGTACACGGTGTCCGAGTCGAGTTCATTTAAAGCAAGTGTCCCACTTGCAAAGTCCGCCTGTTGAGTACGTTGGGAGTCTGCGCGAGCAGCTGTTGCAGTCGCTTCAACATAATTGGGACGGAAATCGGCCAAACTCTGGTTGTTCCAACTTAGCTGAATGGTGAAGGGACCCACTCGGCTGACGTAGAAGTTTGGCGGTATTGAAGCCTTTCCTGCCACATTGCGGCCTGTTATTGCACCTTCAACAACAAACGAAGAAAAAGTCCTCATTCAGCCAACATGGTGAAAGCACTGCAGCTCACTTGGCTGTGGGATTGGGCGATTATTACTAAGGAGCATAAGTACCGCGCATTACTTCGTTGTACGAGAATGTCGTACGATGCAATGCGATGCTCGGAGAGGTTGGATAGCGATTGGCAACTGCCTTGATATTCGCTAAGAGTCGAAAATGGCTGTTTGCACCAAATGGGTCAATCTGCTTTACATGCTCTCCACGGAAAGGTGGATGAATGGATTACACTTTCAACGATGCACTTCCGAGTGGAAATCCAGTAAACTTCAATCAACTTAACAGCCAATTTCAAGGCTTTCAGCTAGACGCTGCAATTGCTCGTTGCAAATACTGAACTCAGCTATGTCGCCTCAGTTTGGGTTAGCCTGCTTCCCTACTACCGTCACAAAGCCTTGTCAACCGTCGTGGGGTTCGATGCTCCCCAATGCCGACGCCGCATAAACAGACAGGTATTATACGTGCAGGAGAGATAGTCCCTCCCATCTTTCTGTGCATGCGTAGTGAAAGAGAAGACTGTGTTTAACTCGAGCAACACAAAACAAATTAATCACAAAACTTTCAACAGCAGGGAGTGATGCGTTAGCCTGTCGCAATTGCAATTACTCCCTCATGGCAGCCTTTGGCACACCTATTGCGTTTGACGCCCATTTGTGACAAATTGTCACAGACTTTAAAAATGCACAAGGCCACACCAATCTGTCTGTGCCAAGTCCTATCATTAAAGCTGGGAACAACTGATGCGAACAACAACGCCCCATCGGCGTGCAGATTACAAGTCATTGTGTTGTATTCACTTTGACATTCCTGCTGGCATGTGATGACACTGTGTACTAGCACCGAATCAATCAAGCAGAGTAAAGTGTCTGCTAATGGCAGAGATTCTGGCAGAGTTCCACGTATTCTCTAACCACCGAGGCACTTTCTGGCACTTTATCGCTTCCTTTGGTTTGCACGCAGCTGCGTTGATGGGATTTCGCAATGCAGAACACACACTGTTGTGTGCATCGTCTCATAATAATAAAGTTGCTGAAGCAGAACTGCATGCGAAATTTAAGTGGGCCCTACTGTACTACAATTGCATGAATTGGCTAAAGTGGATGTGTCTTCAATGCAGTCAACGCAAAATCTACGTCCCCAACCGGCTAAAGCCTGGCGGTTAAGTGCTTTAGCCGACCACCGAGACTGGCGCGTGCGTGGTTCGCCGAAGCCACTTTAATTTGCACCGCAGCAATAGTTTATCCGGCTTCTCCATTACAATGAGTGTTGCGTGGAAGCACTACTAAGCGGGACTTACTTACTTTCGTCCTTAAAAATTGTTTCAACTTGGCTTTCAATTAACATACTGACATATATGGGGATCACAATGGTCTGAGAGAAAAGGCATACAACATTTGTGATGTGCAGCCAGCCAGTGAGTTTAACCAGCGGCACTGATTTGATTTGTGCATGATGTTGCCATCAACGAGGGGAAGACGTTGAAGTATTACTAGCGGAAATCAGTTGCTCTGCGCTATGGCGAAGCTCGTCATTGCCTAGCTAATAACTTGTGAGATCTTACACCTCTTAATGACACGACAAAGGGAGGAGCTCACAGCCACAAAAAGGCAATGGAAGAGAACTGCTTTTAATTTGCATCAGAGCCACACATGAGAGTAATTGCCAAAGTTGCAACTCAGTTATTATTGGAAAATGCCAACTGCTTTAAAGTCTATGCTGATCAGAGCCAAGTCTGGCAATGCAACTTACCGCCATCTGCTCTGCACTCCTTCACCAAAACTGCGGTCGCAAAGATCATGAAACACAGTTGAATCTCCATCAGCCGACCAGAAATGCTTTACTCCTCACAACTCATGCCCTATTTATGTGAATATTGCACACGCACTTTAGCCTATGAACAACATGACCAGAAGTGTGAACTTTTCCGCATCTAACTTCTACGTGCATCAATATTGAGGTGAACGGAGGCACAACCTGAGAAAACTTGCAGCACAGGATAGCGTCACCACACACCCTGCTTATCCTTTGTGTTGCTGAAGCAAAAGCCACTGTAAGTGGGCAGCCTGAGGTGGACAAGAGTGTAAAGTAGTTGAGCCTCAAGAAGTTCGATAGGACTCCACCTGACTGAACACAAACCGCTTCATCGGTCTGCTGTATTGGAGGATTAGGTTAATTAACCTGCACTGTCGCGCCATCTGTGGGGGCTGTGGAGATGTCATATGAGCTGCACTGAATCAATATTCATGTTGCCTTACGCGTTGATTGTAGCTTTGGTGTTATGAGAGTATTTGGCAATGCTTTGCTTACTGCAAGTCCAATGCTACCACCTGACGTAGGCCTAAATCAACAAAAAGAACCGGGATTTGGTTGCTTTGCGGCTAGTTGAGCATGGAACGCGCAAGTATATTCACGCTGCATGGGCGCATTTGTAAGGCAATGAATGCAAACACGCAACAGCATGCGACACATCCTCGTGGGGCGGAGCAATGCGCACTGCTTTCGGCATTATTATCACCATGTTAGGCGTAGATGTGGCACAATGATAAGGCTAAGAGAAGTGCGTCTAGGCGATTACTTTTGCTGAGCAATGCGTTTTGTTGCCTTGGTTGTAGATGCAAGGACACGAGGCGTGGAAGCGCAAGAAACCTCGACTCCGCCAAACTTCTATGTGAGCCAAGTTGGTTCCATCTTCATCCAGTTGAGTTGGGATCCCCTCAGTCTGGCTGAATTTCATCCTAGTCTTGTCCGATTTACTGCTACACCAATCAATCACTCTGCACCCCAACGTTATCATGCCTCTGGCTTTGAATATGGCTTATTTTATCTGGATGGATTGTCGCCTGACTCATCGTACGACGTGTCAGTGGATGTTGTTGGAAATGGCAACGTCGTTTTTTCCTACAAAACAAGCATACGAACGCTGTCTGCTGGTACGTTGGCACATGCAAAGATGATGCACAACTCGGCATGGAAGCCTTGTACTCACTGAAGTTCATCTACAGTAGTTTTTCGCGTAGTCATCTACTGACAGCACATTGTTAAATATCGTTGCTGCGCAGCTGACTTGGGGGTAGCGTGACTGCTTTTGCATGGCATGACTGGTTGGTTTTCCTACTTACGCAGGCGAGGAAAGAAAAGTTCTAACCACTAGTGTGCCCACCTTTACTGCCGCTGTCAAAGAAGGCAATACGCCAAATACAAGTGGGTTAGTCGCAACCTCCGCAGGCGAGGAATTAAGCATCCCCAATACAAGTGGGTCTAACTTAACCTCCGCAATCCCCGGCGTACGTCACTTCAATTCATCCATTAGATACTTTACCTGGAATTGCACATTGTGCGAGGAAAAAAATAATGCCAAAAAGGTGAAATAGGACTCAAAAGGAGCAAAAATGGGTTTACAAATGAGTGCGAAGACGTGACAGAAAATGAAGGATTACTCTGACTTACAACCCACTCGAAAGACCCCTCATTAGTGCACCGCAAAAACACAGCATTCCAACTGAACCGGTACATAGGAGCGTACAGAGACGAGTGAAGCCACGTTTCAACATTCAAAGGCAAGCTAAGAAACACACTTGCCTTCGAAGACAAATAATTAGCTTTAGGCCGTTACAACATCCACAACAGGAAACTTGGTACCACGCGATGCATGAGCAAGTGAGCGAACTAAGAACACGGACACGCTGACCATAGAGCTACTCTTAGAATCGCATAAGAGAACAGAGTGTTTAAATAAGGCCAGCAAAGGAGATGTTTGCATAAAAGGATTAATCTAGAAGCACGTTAAATTTCTATGGCACAGTGAAAAACCCTACAACTTAAACTCGCACAGATGCACAAGAAACATGGTTACCCACAGCAAGAACTATCATGGTTCATTGAAACGTCTTGTAATTTCCTTCAACAATGCCTTGATTCTTCCACTTATTTAAATGCATTGCTGCGTATATTACAAGTCTTGGATTAGGTTCACCTCATTAAGAAAAGAACAGTAAACAGAATTTTTTGGTTTATAAGAGTAGCAAAATCAGCATTTGGAATGCAATGATTTTGAGCACTAACAGAGGTTCATTCTTTCGTCTCCAACACCGCGTAGTTTGCAGCCTTCTCTACTAAATGTGATATTCCTGAGATTTCGGCAGCGTATTCCATAATGATGCAGTAGAACTTGACAGTAGTGGCACACTTTGCCAGAAATAACCTTTAATCTGACATTTGGATCGCATGTGCGTGTTTTAATGCACTGTCATTTGTGAAATTTGGTGGTATGGCGCGTATGAAGATTTCGTGTGTCGTACGTTATGCAGATTATAGCGCACATTTTTACGAGGGCCTTTCACTTTCGTGTCATTTTATGGGTTGGAAGGTGCAGTCTGTTTTTGCTCCATGTTGGAAATGTGCACATGGTTGACAGTGCAGATGTCTCTGCCAGCTTGGGAATTCGCTTTGAAGAGATGAAATCTGTCTTGGTCGTTTCATTGGAGAAGTATTGTTGGTGATGGGGTCGATTTGCAGTTCTCTAGTGGTTCAGTGGGCTTTGACCTCTTCCAGAAGGCAAAGAATTGACGGAATTCCTCATTTCGTCGTCAATGCGAGTGCGAATGATGGAGTAGCCTGCACCTTGAGTTCCATTATCTGCCTGTGTATGATGCTCAGTCGTAGCTGCCATTCTCCATTGGTTTTTAGTTATCACTGAATGGTAATGTTTATGGCTTCGCATTTTTCGCAAAGTAGATTTATACCCGCTGGCCCCTCCTTCGTGCTCTATTAGCCACTTATCTGCACTTCCCTACGTGAGAGGTGGTAGCTGACATCTAGTCGTCAAACCGGGAGGATGGTGGGACTCTCAATCGCTGGCTGCGACGTCATCACAACGACCGCAAATGTGAAGTCTCTGGTGATTTACGAGCAGCTCTGATCGCGCTCGTCACGGTATTGTACTCGGCGCCAGCGTGGACCGGCGTGTTTGGGATGACACCTCTCGCTGCGCGTCTACAGCATAGGAGTCCCCGCTAATGTTGTAAGTGTTGTTGTAAATGACGCAAATCCAAAGCGACGATGTGCGTGGCTTCACCTGAAAGTAGTAGAACTACTGCTGATGGTTCTGCCATCACCGCTGGTGCCTCGGTGTCTATCGATGAGGTTGTCCATCTGTTGACGGGTGTCTTGGGTGGAGGTGGCGGCTTCAGCGCTTCTTTTGTCAGTGCGCTTGTCAATTGTTGGGGCCTGTGAAGCACTTTTGTTGGTGTCGAAATGGTACTCCCTACTGTTCCTTCTTGTTTGAATACTCCTGATTGTTGGTCGAAACCGATGTTGTTGGGTTATTTCTCGAGTGTGTACGCCAATCTACCATGATTGCCTACGTTTTACTTATTTGGTGGGCTAAGTTGCACTTGTGTAGCACATGGAATGGAGTTGCACGATCCATCTGTTCCATTGTGGCTGCTTGAGAAGTGATCAGTAGTTATTGTGCCTGACATTATTTTCACCACTTTCCCGACACATTTCTAAACGCCACTTAAATTGCCTCAATTCAGACTGTACTTCAGCTGCTTATTGGGATGCAGAAGTTTTTGAATGTGGCATCGGTCATACAGTGAATGTTTCTGTGCCCCTCGTGTGGGTCTTGGTGAATTTGGTTATTGATAGCAAACGTCTCTCCACATATGGCCCGTCGATTAACTAAGCAACAGGCTCTTGGAGCGTCAGCAGCCGCATTCCCCACCAAGTATCACTAAATTTTATATCTTCTATGCATTTATTGTGTAGCTTGCCATGCTACCTTGGACTATTGCAACTTCAGGGACGATGGATATTACTGCTTTGCCCGGGACGAAGTTCACTCTGAAACCGTTCGTACCTTACTAGGAAGAAGTTTGATGACAGCTTGCATAGATGCGGTGAAATAGGATTTTGTAAGTTTGATTCCGACAACAGTAAGTAACGAATGTGTCTAGATGGGGTTTTGAAGCCAATCGCTAATGGATGGGGAAGAATGCTTTGGTTAAAATGATTGCGAATGTATGTGCTTCTGTTGATTACTTCCTTTTATGCTTCATATACTTTTCAAGACACCCGGTCTTGTTAAAGTAAACTTGCAGAAATGTCATTGAGTTGTTTTAATCGGTCTGCATAGAGGGTTTGGCTTTTGTTTGATCATTTTTGTGCAATTTGAAGGAGTGGAAGTAGGGCTACAGGCATTCTGTGATGTCTGCATCTCGAAGACCCGATTTTTGTTGGCTGGTTTGGGCATTACTTTAGTCAGAGCGACGTTATTGAAATTGAAATTGGGTCTGGTAGTCCTAGCTGTTTTAACTCCAAATCTTGGCAAAGTGTAGAGAGGTCGCCCTCTTTGCTGAGAATCATGTTACTTGTGGGTTCAAGTGCATCTGTTGGATGGAAAGCTTCATCTTTTGATGGCATTTGAGCCATTCCAGGCGAAGAGTAGGCAACGGTTCCTACTTAGGTGGTTGTTTGATCTATCTCTTACCCAGCGATATCATATTGCGGAATTTCGGCTAGCCCATGCCTTGAGTTCAGCGAAGTGGGTGTGAGATGAGTGTTTTGTCCAAATACCGACATTTTTAGGATGCTAAGTTCCCAAACGTGCGTTGTAAGTTAGTTTTCGTTTGTTTGCTCGGAACTCTTGATAGTCTCCAGGGCTTGTAAAGTGCATGCAGATCTCACTGTATTTTCTGATCATGATGCAGGCTATGTGGCTGAGGTAGCTGCCAAGCGTTGGAAGGGACTTCGGTAGCCTTCTTGCCAGTCATTGCCGAATGGGTTGTTGATGCCTTGGTAAGCAAAAGAGTAATCCGTCGGGATGCGTGTGATGCAGTCATCTACTTCACAAAATGCTAACATGTCTGGCACGTCCTACCTTACAGCCATAAATGTGAGCACTGGCTTATCCTTAAAGGCGATGTTTTTTGGGTGTGCGAGATTGACGATGGTCTATTTTTCAAACTGCCGAAAGTGCTGTGGCCTTGATAGCATCTCGGGCGATGCGTGGCGACCAAGCTGAAATGAGTGCAGTCCTGCAGAAACTGTGGAAAGTGGTCGAAGTTTAATGGCGATTCTGTTGCAGTCGTCATTTGCCCGCTTTCTGTAGCTTTCAGGTGGGGTGCTAGTGCATCTCATTGACTTATTTGTCAATGTTGAAGCTTCTTTAGTTGACATCGTCTTTATGATCTATCCAGGTCTTTTTGTGCCTCATCGCATCACGCTAGAGCCTGCAAGCTGATAAAGCATAGGCTGGACCACTTTGTCACGCTACTCGGTCAAAGTCTCATGAGTCGACTTAAAGTCATGTCGTCTTCTTTTTCTATTTTGACCGTTTTTCCTAGATGGTGGAACCAAGCTGAATCATCACTATTTCACTTTATCCTCGAAGTAGTTCCAAAATGAAGTCGGGTGCGTGCTGTGTGAATACTATTTTTCACCTTCTTTCGAATCCATTCATCCATCAACCGCATTAACTTGGTTTCCTTAGCTCTTTTCATCTCCTTTCTGTTGCCCTTTTGTGAAATTCTGTGAGCCATGTCCATGCCTCTCTGTGCGTGGCAGTCACGAAATGGGTGGTGTTTAGAGCGGAGGGGGGATCTGTCGCCTCGGTTTGGCTTTTGCCCACTTTCCTTTGAGATATTATTATTAAGAATTTATGTGATTGTTGGCCTCCTGAGATTGTACAAGTGCGTGCGCATATGTACCAACTTGTTAATGGCGCAGCCCTATTGCTGAGTTTCGGGGCCTTACGGGTGGGGCGATGGTGGAGGTGAGAACATGTGCGTTCGTGATTAATTGCTGGTTGCAAATGTGGGAGTTGTAGCTCTGCTTGTCCCGACTACTATCACCCGACCGAATTTCCCTGGAATGCGTCCACTGCCAGTGCTATTTAACCCTCCACTTGTTTCAAACTCATGCAACGATTTTGAGCTCTTCGCCAATTCAGGTGTGTTCCACTACGGAATCGTGCACGCATCTGCACAGTTGTTTTTTTGTTTTCATTGCTTCTGCTTCCGCACTGCACAGACGGCATCAACTGCGATGTTGGAATGTCTGTGCCTACTGGTCTAGTGTGAACACGCTTCTTGAAGTCACCGCACCTTTAATGGAACGGTCGGGCTGTTTTGGGTGCTGAACTCGGCACTTCTCCGCTTCACTGCATCCGTGGTGAATGTCATTGGAGGGCATGTGTGAGAGACGGTTTACCTTTCTTAAATGAAGAAGTGAATTTTAATTAACCCTGCTTTGTTTGTTTAGCAAGGCATAAAATCTTGAAGTGTTGCATATTATTCTCCTCACAAACGATTCACTTTCATAATCCGGCAACTGCTACGATTGTACTGCATTCATTTCTTGGCAAACTGTTAGTTTTCAAACAAAAGAGTTTCAACAGTTGTTGGGATATTTATTCTTCTAATTAATAAAGGAAGGGAGGGTACCGTGACCCTTAACATGATTACCAACCTGAATGGCTGGCTGCTGTGTGCGATGGAGCTGCAGCCTTGAGTATTTGAGCGCAAGTTGCATGAATGAATGAATGAATGGAGGAATGAGTGGGGAGGAGTCAGTCTTATGCAAACCTTATTTGGTCATTCAGAGGTGGTCGGAGTTGAATTATACTGGCACAGCATAGCCAGTTGTTCATGGTTGGTTTGCGTTGTCCATCGGGCTTGCCGGTGCAGCTTTTCTTGTAGGCAAATCTGGCATCCATTGCAAAATTAATGGTGCAATGGAAATGTTGTGGCAAAGTATATCTCTCCAAATTGCATTTTTAATGTAGAATGCGCCAAACATTTTGTTACAGTTCATTCAGTATCACCTCTTCTCGAGGTGTTGGACACTACTGTTGTTTGTGCCTTTGTTGAGATTTCACTAGCTCAAATCGAACGGGTAAATACACCTCTGTGCACCAGCTTTTCGCCCAAATTACTTGAGCACAAAAGGGAGCAAAATTCGTACACTCTCTCCTACCTGAGAGACAGACACAAACACAGCGGTCCAAGTCTGCCCCATGCTACGCGACCATAATTCTTTGTCTGACGTCTTTGTTCACTCTGTCTACGACTGCTGATTGGTTTTGATTCGTACCACAGAGTAAGAATATGGCTTTAGTGAATGTTAATTGGGTCGAAGTGAATGCCTACAGCACTCCTCCAAAGTCGTAGTCTCAACGTATGCATGTTCAAGAATGGCCTCTCATGGGTGTCAGTGCGCATCATTTTGGTGAAGGCTGAGCCTACTGGTACGCAAGAACTTTGCCCAATGCAATCTGCAGTGGCCTCGGTCCTTTCCTTACCGTACCCTCAAGCACATTACAATGGCATTCCGGGATGACAGAGGCCTTACAACCTCAAGTGCAGTCGCAATTTGTGTGGTTAAACTCTGCATGGAGTACCTATGGAGCCATTAGGTAGAATGGATCATCGGCTAGTAGAAATCTATCTCGTTATCCAATTCAGCATCAAAATTAGGGTCACTTGCTTGGGTGAACTTGACTCCTGTGCGATGAGTCTGAATGCACAGCACATTGAAGGTTATTCGCAGTTTAGCTGAGGTCTTACTATTCGCATTTAAGGATGCGCAGTGCAGAGTAGAGACAAGGACTTCCACGCTTATCAATAGGATGAGGGAAGGTCAAGGGTGTGTGCTAATGTCGTCCAATGATGCTTGACATGGAAATGTGGCGAAGATTTGCTAAAAGGATAACTGAAGTAACTGTCAAAGTCGTATGGAGCCGCCTCCTTGCAATTGATTAGCCCTCCCGTGATTGGTTGGTTGTCCTCTAATCAAACTAAGGGGAATTCTCCAGGGTTGCAGCTATTGGTTATCAATAATAGCCAATCCTCTCCACGGGACATTTTGACCATGGACATTCTAATTGTCAGTTGAATGGCCATTGTCGGCAATCATCTTTCTTGATCATTGATTAATCTCGTGCGTGCCTAGGAGAGTATCGAGTTGAGAGTTCATGCAGTAAAGGAAATGGTTAACTCTATTACGTATCCTCGAATGCGTGACGTTGTCCTTTTGTTCGGTGGCATAACAGCGACAAAGCATTTTCTGCTTTGGCGTTGTGTATGCTTACGACGTCGGGAAAATTGCAAAGCTAAACATTGACGATAACGGAACGCCAATCCGTTCCTCATATACCGCAACTTAATGTAGTGGAAGAGGTGAGTATTTCTGCCGGTGGTAGATTAGATTTGTTCTCTACTCCTCAACAAGAAGGTTGAATATCTTGCCTACTTTCTGCAATTTCCCAAGCCCCATGTATTGCTGGGATGCCGCCAACAAAGGGAGCAACAGTACACGTTCACTGTCTGGAAGAGTTCGTTACTGAGGCATCTAGGGTAGCCGCAGGATGTGAAGTGAATGAACGCGCGACACCTTTCTCACCCCTGGTGCATGAAGGTGTACACACCGTCACTGGATTTCTCCTCCTCCTTATCATTGCTTTTAGTTGCGGTGCTCTGACCGAAAGACTTCTTGGCAGAACACAGTGTGGTTGCATATTAGGACGGAGGACGTGGCAGGAGACTGCTGTAGCCAGCATCTTTCAGCCTATTTCAACGGTAGGCTCTGAGGCAGGCAGAATGTTCTGTTTGTGGCTCGTTGCAGGCAAGGCCTGCAAATAATTAGGTGGTTTGAATCGTGGCAAAACCAGTCGACGATGGTACTCTTGGCGTTGACATAAATGGGCCTGGTTGAAACAGGAGGTTTTAACTCCATCAACACAGCCGAGGGAGGGAAAACCATCTCACACCAGTCGCATGTACGACCATAGCAGCTGACTTCAGTCGCTGTCCAGCCAAAAGCAGGATGGCGCTAGACGTGGTCTAAGTAGGAAATGGTGCACCGAGATTTCTCTGCTAAAGGAAGAGGGCGTAGCTGTGCTTCGCTTCGATGAATTTAAGGTGGCACAATTTGCAGGAAGTGAGGCTGCTAAATGTCCACCGATCCCACCAGACAGGGATGGAAGTTGTCGATTGTTACTTTGCGTCCTGTCTTCAAACTTCGACTTAATTTTAGTTAGGGCGTGTCAGAATCTGACTGAGCTGTAAGGTGCACTGCAAGGCAGACAGTCGATTTGCCATTTCATTTCTCCTGTCCAGAACGGACTGTGTGT
This sequence comes from Taenia crassiceps, assembly GCA_023375655.1. Classification (NCBI taxonomy): domain Eukaryota; kingdom Metazoa; phylum Platyhelminthes; class Cestoda; order Cyclophyllidea; family Taeniidae; genus Taenia; species Taenia crassiceps. The sequence goes on from JAKROA010000013.1 coordinate 1,489,422, forward strand.
AGCTGTAGCTCTGTGCACGTCAGAGTGGAAGCATCTCGGCCTGCATCATCATAGCGCATCACGTTGAAGCGCTGTGCAGTTAGAGGCATTGCAGTGAGTTGACGAGCAAGGTAGCACTCGATGCGCCACTCCCCAACATGGCAGTTTAGTTCTGCGAGTCAAAGTTGGCAATCAATTGAAGGGAATGTCACTGCTCTCCTCCTCCTCAGTGTCACAGTGGGCAACAGTGACACATTCAGATCAGTCACTCATCACATCTGCACGAAATTGAGTTGAGACTATGTGGAAAAGTTGGTAGGGCAGTCACTGTAAGGCGATGTGACTTGAAGGGCATCTAGACCACATGCCACGATTTATCCTCTACACAACTGAATGATATCTGCGTGTTGCCTCTTGCTGGCAGAATTTTTTACCGTCAAAGCCTACACTAAGGCATGTTTAGGTGAGGCGATGGCGCCTAAAATGCAGCCCCATCCTTTACCAAGCAGTGGTGAGTTCTCAAGGAACGAATGAACACTTCCACCATGGCGCAGATTTTGGAAGTTGCCACTTGTACAAAATGCAATATCCAAGAAATTGATTGTTTGAGTCAATGGAGTTAGAGGTCAAATGACACGTGCAGCACAACCCATCGCATCGCACCATGCATGAATGCAAAGCCGCCTTGCTGGTCGTGAACGCGATGTCTCATAGGCTACAATGAAGACAAAGCATTCTATAAATGCAAGCTAAATGGTGCGTGCGGCATGATTCCGCGTTGTGGATGGATCCTCACTTCTACTTCATTCTGTTGGCGATTTCATTGCTAGCCGCGGGATACAGAGGAGGAAGTGGTGAGAATTCCTCTGGTTTTTGTCTCCACTTTAGCATGCCTGTAGAAGTGTTACTGCTTCGTGCTTCGCTTCATGAGCGGGCGACTGCACACATGAGAGTTCACGCAGAGGCATTTCTTCGTGTGCTGACTTCGTGCACACTTGTTGCATTCCTTCGTTCGCCTGCGATCAGGTCTCTTGCCATTTTTGCAGTTGGCATCTTTGGAGTGGCTGCAGATCTTCCCCTGTTTTGGTTTTACGCCAGTGTCCTTTTCGAAGTGGGAACTCCTTCCAACCACCATGACTTGGTTCCCTTTCGGCAGAAGATGTTTGCTCGGTCTTGCATCCTGTGTCCCTCCTTTGGCTGTCTTGGATGGTGCCTTCAAGTGGTCCTTACTGGAATGGGATTTCGGTGGCAAACTGGGCGATTTATGGGTGCCTCGCTTTGCAGAGTTCTGCACCAGGACCTTCTTTCGGGCGTGGGGACGACCACGTGAAGGATAGTGGAAGGATGGGAGGAGGAGGAGGAGGAGGAGGAGGAGGAGGGGCAGGAGAGGCGAGACATTCTCTTGCATCTTGCCCTCAACTGTGGAGGCAACTTGAGAACACCGCGTGGTGACTTGTTTCTGGCGATATTTTGTGCTTGTGCAGGCAAGTTTGGCTGCGGGTGCGGAGGTGGATTCGGTGGGGCGAATCGTGTTAGCGATGATGGCCTTCTCGGCAGGTCACTAGGAACACCAGCGGTTGCGCACTTTTCGCGCCAGCAGGTCTTCTCGAGGTGGTCTCTGTACGTAAACCCTAGTGGCTTAAATGGAGTAATAACATAGGTGATTTTGGTGGCCGATATTCTGTGATCGGATGGTGGCTTCTTCCTCCTTGCCGTGTGCCCCACCAACTTTGGCCTTATTGTGGGGCACTTTCTGCCTTTCGGCTCCGGTTGCAGTTTGTCGAAGATGGCGGCGAAGATATCCGCATCGCTAACATCAAAGACATCACAGTCGGTCGTGCAGTAGTCGCTGGTTGTGGACTCATCAGTGCACCCGTCGGGGTGTGCCAAAAGACGTCTGCGCTTCTTTTCCATGTACCAAGCGTCTTTCGGCCGTGGCCAAAAGCAAAACTTGGGGGTGGGGTGAGTTTCTCGCACATCTTTTCCACGCGGATACATGTCTTCCTCACTCGCCGCCGCCGCCGCCGCCGCCGCTGCTGCTGCTGCTGCTGCTGCTACTGCTGCTAATGAGGCTGGTGATGATGATTTCAAAGTGGTCACGCGAACCGATGAAGCGCATGTGACCTTTGCAGCGTTCAATGGGGCATCACGCTGGGTCAGGTGTCGGGTGTCAGGTAATGGGAAAGTCTCGGGTCTGTCTCACTAGACTTACACGCTCTGGCGTGATGTAGGCGTGTGAAGGAAAGTCGTGTAGAATGGATGCGGTTCGCACTTCGCATGCCTGTTTCGGCACCACCAGTGGCCAGGAATGCTATAAAGGCAGTGCAGTAATATGGTGATGCAGCATTTCGGCGAAAGCTTAGCCATGTGTGTGCGCAAGTGTGTGCTGCCGCAGGTGGCTTAGGGAGAGGTGGACTAGACTTTCAGCACCGTCGATGATAGAGTTGATGCCGGGCTGCGATTGTCACCTGGCCTATTTTGTGTGGAGGTCTCCTTTGCTAAGTGGCACCACCAGCCACCTCGAAACGTAGGTATTCGTGGACCCAAATTCCCGCCTCCAATTTGTTAAGCATCCACCAACTTAAGCCAGTCCTCCCCTTTCAAGGGACTCAGAGAGAAGGCGGAAGTGGTGCCAAAGGTGTTGCGTAATTGGGTAAAGCTGAAAGGCACAACTAATCTTTCATGGCTGCTGTTCTCTTCCTTCCACGTGGCTGGCAGAGGTGGAGGTGCTACTTAAGTGCATCAGGAGTAGTGGCGAATTGTGCTAAACAGAACTGATTAATGGAAACACCTGAACTCTGACACTTTTCCTTATTTCACCTTAGTGCTGCGATGCTTCTTTTCACTTACTCAGATGCAATTGAAAATGACAAAATTTAGAGTATAACGGAAAAGTCATGTAATTGCCTTTTAACGATGGTACAGCGGCAGGGTGTGAAATTGTTAATTTAACACAAGTGAATGGCCATTTGCGTTTCGCCTGTATCATAGATTTTGGCAGTGGAGAGGGATGAAAACTGACAGATAAACTTTTTTATTATGTCGCGATATTCCACGCAGATAGCACAAATCTGGCCATAAGCAGTGGCTTGCGCGAGGATTCAAGCGAGGACTATGGCCATGCAAGTTAATACGACACCAGCAATCGAAGAAGTTGCGGCAGACGCGCTGAATTCCTCCTCTTCGTTGCGGACGACAACGCCTGCTTCTGCAAAACACATTGAGTGCGTTAAGAACCATCTCAATGGCGCACCTCCAAATTATGCTCTCATGTAAGGAGGCGTGCATGATATCAGGGATGGGGTCGGGGTATGTGCCACTTTGGCATGGAGTTGTACGTCTGAGTGATGTGCACTGGTTCAACAGCGAGCAGAGTTTCGGCACAATTAGTGCATTTAAAATGCTCCCGCTGCTTTCACCATCGCTCTGTAACAGAATTCGTAAGTCCTAAGTCTGCCACTGTATCTGCTCAGAAGGTGAAGTAGGAAACTCGCACCGCAGCCAACTCAGTTTTGTTATGCGTGGATTTCGACTAGGCTTTGGCTATCCCAACCACACTAAATGCATCAAATTCTGTGCAACTACAGGCTAAATTTAATCAAAGCAAATTCTTTTCCTCCCTTGTCACTTTTGTTATTACCGTTGTTCGGCAAACAAATTACGTGTAGTCTGCTTTACTTAGTCGCACAATATCAAAGCATCATGACGTGAGCAACAATGGTTAACAGGTTTCCACAGTGCTCATTACCAAGATCACACAATTGTCAACCTTCCGGTGTTGTGCAAGTAAGAATTATGGAGTCGTTATGCATAAACTGCCAACCTGGAGTTGCATTGAGAATTGATGTGCGCACACTATTACAAAAACCGTAGGAAGTGGCATTTGCATACAAGATAAAGAGACAGAGATCGACAACTCAACATACCTATAGGCAAGGTTCGAATGGGAGGTGATAGATCAGAGGCTTTCGCACATTCTGCTGGACTCTGCTCATCTGCTGGAATCGTACTAGCCTCCAGGCGGCACAAATAACCGGTATTCGGTTGTAGACTGCCAACGATAGCGGAGGTTGTCAAGTTGTCGCTACTGTTGACACTTATTGGAGGGCCACCTGCTGTGGTATCAAAACAGGCCACAGTGTAGGGATTGAGAATGCCATTGGGAGATGTTGGCTCATGCCACTCAAGTTTGATTTGTGTCGTTGAAATGGCTCTTCCCGTGGGGGCAGTACAATGGAAGGCGCTGTGGGTGTTTAAAAGTTACCAATGAGGACTAGCGCCTAATGCATTCTTTGAGTTGCGGGGTGAAGAGCTTGAGCCTTGATGGCGTAGTATTAAACACCGTGACAACAATTTCGGGCTGTTATGGGCCTTTGCATACACCTGTCCGCAAAAACCAAGCCGTCGCATTGGCGTAGTATAAGCCACGGGAACTTACCGGTAGGCCATGACCTTAGGTAAACTACGTGGTAAAAAATAATGACACTTTCTCGAATTGCTTCCGTCTTCACTCTGTACGATGTGTCAGGCGTCAATCCGTCAAGAGTGAGCTCTTCCTCTGCGACTTTCGCGAGTTTCAACTTTGAGGAGCCATGTCTCGTGGTCGGTTGTGCAGACACCCTAAACTGTTCCACTCTAAGATTAACAAATCTTTCGGCACTCCAAATCAACTTAAAGGTATCAGAGCTCGTGCGATCCCAATACATTGGAGGCAAGAATGAGGTGATCGCTTCCGCCTCCCCTAAGAAATGAAAGAAAGTGCGATGATTAACCGGCATGCTTCCAATTCCGCTTTCAAGTTGTCATGGAAATGCACTTACTGCAGAGTGTGACAGGAGTAAACTATGCTAGTCTTTAAGATTAAACAATACTTTTTGCCCAGATAAGGGTAAATGCTAGCAAACAATGTCATTCTACATGGTACTGCAAAGTATAATTACGTGTAGCGATTTACCCGCAGGCAGCGTTTTGATAGAGTCCGTGAAAAGAAATATAGACTCCTCATTTTTTAATGGTTCAAAAACCACGGCGTAATCCTTTTCGGGGACCAGTTTGTCAAAGACGGCTTTCCCATGTTGAAAATCGACGAGTTTATAAATACTTTTCTCATTAGATAACCTTGCAACTACTTTGAGCTTGTCAGCTCTTAGTCCAGCTAAGCCTCGAACATCGCAGCTTAGCTGAATTATCGTAGAACTCACGTAACTCCACGAGAAGTGCGCCAGGGGGGTCCATCTACCAGTACCTCAACTTTAGCAAAATAAAAAAATTGATTGACACACACTTTTGGATACGGAATAGCAAAGGGTTCATTAATAGCTCTATGACGAGAGCAGTGATGAAGGGCAGGACTTCACTGCGCTTGCCTTCCAGACGCAGCACCACACTTAGTTATTCTACTCGGAAGATACGAAAGACACTGTGCATCATTTTAACGGAGGATTCGCCTCCCCGATAAATGCTAGGCATAGTGCTTTGCATCAAATACCATTTGTAGTTCGTTTCGCACCCTGCATCAACCCGTGCCCAAACACAAGAGGGAGGAGATGGCGAGAAAATCGCAAAAATTGGCATAATCTAGTTCTAACCTGTTCAGGGAGCCTCACTTTTAATGCATTTGGTGTTTAGTGCAGGGGATGAGAGTAAGGGTGTGGTGGATGCGGAGCTTAAGGCTGCATTGTAACGCCACCCTGACAACGATATGAGAGCTAATACGAATGTGCTGGATTGCGGATTCCATTGCAGGTGCAATGTGCCGTGCACTCTGTTAAACCGCTAATTCAACCATCATGTGCCTCGGCTCTGCAGCTTTTGTTCGAGTTGTTAAATACTATGGGCATCACCGACTTTGAGGGATTATTGGCGCCACACCTGAAATCGACGACGTCAGCAGACAGACACATAACCGCGGCCTCTAACACACTGTCCAGCTCACATGCATGGCTTTTAGAATGCTCAGCCCAGTTACCACAAACCCACTTTCCACGACTCAGCTGTGGAGCTGCCTCTTACCTTCCTCTGCCCTTAAGAGGCTGTGCATCACGAATGCGCCCGCGATGGAGTGTAATTTTGTGAGACAATGCGGAATCGACTACAAAATATACACCTCGTCTGCAGTAACACCAGATAGCGGAAGTATCTAGCACCCACTAGTAGTGAGCGTAAGCTCTACTGTGTGGGACTACTCACTTTCATGTATGCAGACTTATGCATGCATTCACTAGTCCTGGATGTCATCGTAAAGCCCACATAAAATTTAACTGGGAGAGCGAATGAAAAGAGGTGAAAAGCGGAGTAAAGCACAGCACTTAGCCGCGTCAAATCGATCCTCTTTCCTTTTGCTCTGACGCAGAAATGGTGGAGTGAACGGATGATTGTCAGTAGCGATTTGCAACACACTCTTCTCCACTTATTAGGGGCCATTCATTACTCTCGGTGTGCCCACTACGCAAGTCACTCTAGCTAATACCTGCAGAATGCAACTACTCACCATTTCGATGAGATGAGGTGTTAAAAGTCAATGAATGCGGGCTGATGGGAAAAAATACACCTTAAGTAAAAGTAAAGCGTGATAATAATGCGTGAACATTAGTCGGTGCAACAAACACTTCTACAGGCATGCTAAAGTGGAGACAAAAACCAGAGGAATTCTCACCACTTCCTCCTCTGTATCCCGCGGCTAGCAATGAAATCGCCAACAGAATGAAGTAGAAGTGAGGATCCATCCACAACGCGGAATCATGCCGCACGCACCATTTAGCTTGCATTTATAGAATGCTTTGTCTTCATTGTAGCCTATGAGACATCGCGTTCACGACCAGCAAGGCGGCTTTGCATTCATGCATGGTGCGATGCGATGGGTTGTGCTGCACGTGTCATTTGACCTCTAACTCCATTGACTCAAACAATCAATTTCTTGGATATTGCATTTTGTACAAGTGGCAACTTCCAAAATCTGCGCCATGGTGGAAGTGTTCATTCGTTCCTTGAGAACTCACCACTGCTTGGTAAAGGATGGGGCTGCATTTTAGGCGCCATCGCCTCACCTAAACATGCCTTAGTGTAGGCTTTGACGGTAAAAATTCTGCCAGCAAGAGGCAACACGCAGATATCATTCAGTTGTGTAGAGGATAAATCGTGGCATGTGGTCTAGATGCCCTCCAAGTCACATCGCCTTACAGTGACTGCCCTACCAACTTTTCCACATAGTCTCAACTCAATTTCGTGCAGATGTGATGAGTGACTGATCTGAATGTGTCACTGTTGCCCACTGTGACACTGAGGAGGAGGAGAGCAGTGACATTCCCTTCAATTGATTGCCAACTTTGACTCGCAGAACTAAACTGCCATGTTGGGGAGTGGCGCATCGAGTGCTACCTTGCTCGTCAACTCACTGCAATGCCTCTAACTGCACAGCGCTTCAACGTGATGCGCTATGATGATGCAGGCCGAGATGCTTCCACTCTGACGTGCACAGAGCTACAGCTACACACAGTCCGTTCTGGACAGGAGAAATGAAATGGCAAATCGACTGTCTGCCTTGCAGTGCACCTTACAGCTCAGTCAGATTCTGACACGCCCTAACTAAAATTAAGTCGAAGTTTGAAGACAGGACGCAAAGTAACAATCGACAACTTCCATCCCTGTCTGGTGGGATCGGTGGACATTTAGCAGCCTCACTTCCTGCAAATTGTGCCACCTTAAATTCATCGAAGCGAAGCACAGCTACGCCCTCTTCCTTTAGCAGAGAAATCTCGGTGCACCATTTCCTACTTAGACCACGTCTAGCGCCATCCTGCTTTTGGCTGGACAGCGACTGAAGTCAGCTGCTATGGTCGTACATGCGACTGGTGTGAGATGGTTTTCCCTCCCTCGGCTGTGTTGATGGAGTTAAAACCTCCTGTTTCAACCAGGCCCATTTATGTCAACGCCAAGAGTACCATCGTCGACTGGTTTTGCCACGATTCAAACCACCTAATTATTTGCAGGCCTTGCCTGCAACGAGCCACAAACAGAACATTCTGCCTGCCTCAGAGCCTACCGTTGAAATAGGCTGAAAGATGCTGGCTACAGCAGTCTCCTACCACGTCCTCCGTCCTAATATGCAACCACACTGTGTTCTGCCAAGAAGTCTTTCGGTCAGAGCACCGCAACTAAAAGCAATGATAAGGAGGAGGAGAAATCCAGTGACGGTGTGTACACCTTCATGCACCAGGGGTGAGAAAGGTGTCGCGCGTTCATTCACTTCACATCCTGCGGCTACCCTAGATGCCTCAGTAACGAACTCTTCCAGACAGTGAACGTGTACTGTTGCTCCCTTTGTTGGCGGCATCCCAGCAATACATGGGGCTTGGGAAATTGCAGAAAGTAGGCAAGATATTCAACCTTCTTGTTGAGGAGTAGAGAACAAATCTAATCTACCACCGGCAGAAATACTCACCTCTTCCACTACATTAAGTTGCGGTATATGAGGAACGGATTGGCGTTCCGTTATCGTCAATGTTTAGCTTTGCAATTTTCCCGACGTCGTAAGCATACACAACGCCAAAGCAGAAAATGCTTTGTCGCTGTTATGCCACCGAACAAAAGGACAACGTCACGCATTCGAGGATACGTAATAGAGTTAACCATTTCCTTTACTGCATGAACTCTCAACTCGATACTCTCCTAGGCACGCACGAGATTAATCAATGATCAAGAAAGATGATTGCCGACAATGGCCATTCAACTGACAATTAGAATGTCCATGGTCAAAATGTCCCGTGGAGAGGATTGGCTATTATTGATAACCAATAGCTGCAACCCTGGAGAATTCCCCTTAGTTTGATTAGAGGACAACCAACCAATCACGGGAGGGCTAATCAATTGCAAGGAGGCGGCTCCATACGACTTTGACAGTTACTTCAGTTATCCTTTTAGCAAATCTTCGCCACATTTCCATGTCAAGCATCATTGGACGACATTAGCACACACCCTTGACCTTCCCTCATCCTATTGATAAGCGTGGAAGTCCTTGTCTCTACTCTGCACTGCGCATCCTTAAATGCGAATAGTAAGACCTCAGCTAAACTGCGAATAACCTTCAATGTGCTGTGCATTCAGACTCATCGCACAGGAGTCAAGTTCACCCAAGCAAGTGACCCTAATTTTGATGCTGAATTGGATAACGAGATAGATTTCTACTAGCCGATGATCCATTCTACCTAATGGCTCCATAGGTACTCCATGCAGAGTTTAACCACACAAATTGCGACTGCACTTGAGGTTGTAAGGCCTCTGTCATCCCGGAATGCCATTGTAATGTGCTTGAGGGTACGGTAAGGAAAGGACCGAGGCCACTGCAGATTGCATTGGGCAAAGTTCTTGCGTACCAGTAGGCTCAGCCTTCACCAAAATGATGCGCACTGACACCCATGAGAGGCCATTCTTGAACATGCATACGTTGAGACTACGACTTTGGAGGAGTGCTGTAGGCATTCACTTCGACCCAATTAACATTCACTAAAGCCATATTCTTACTCTGTGGTACGAATCAAAACCAATCAGCAGTCGTAGACAGAGTGAACAAAGACGTCAGACAAAGAATTATGGTCGCGTAGCATGGGGCAGACTTGGACCGCTGTGTTTGTGTCTGTCTCTCAGGTAGGAGAGAGTGTACGAATTTTGCTCCCTTTTGTGCTCAAGTAATTTGGGCGAAAAGCTGGTGCACAGAGGTGTATTTACCCGTTCGATTTGAGCTAGTGAAATCTCAACAAAGGCACAAACAACAGTAGTGTCCAACACCTCGAGAAGAGGTGATACTGAATGAACTGTAACAAAATGTTTGGCGCATTCTACATTAAAAATGCAATTTGGAGAGATATACTTTGCCACAACATTTCCATTGCACCATTAATTTTGCAATGGATGCCAGATTTGCCTACAAGAAAAGCTGCACCGGCAAGCCCGATGGACAACGCAAACCAACCATGAACAACTGGCTATGCTGTGCCAGTATAATTCAACTCCGACCACCTCTGAATGACCAAATAAGGTTTGCATAAGACTGACTCCTCCCCACTCATTCCTCCATTCATTCATTCATTCATTCATTCATTCATTCATTCATTCATGCAACTTGCGCTCAAATACTCAAGGCTGCAGCTCCATCGCACACAGCAGCCAGCCATTCAGGTTGGTAATCATGTTAAGGGTCACGGTACCCTCCCTTCCTTTATGACTTAGAAGAATAAATATCCCTACAACTGTTGCACCTCTTTTGTTTGAAAACTAACAGTTTGCCAAGAAATGAATGCAGTACAATCGTAGCAGTTGCCGGATTATGAAAGTGAATCGTTTGTGAGGAGAATAATATGCAACACTTCAAGATTTTATGCCTTGCTAAACAAACAAAGCAGGGTTAATTAAAATTCACTTCTTCATTTAAGAAAGGTAAACCGTCTCTCACACATGCCCTCCAATGACATTCACCACGGATGCAGTGAAGCGGAGAAGTGCCGAGTTCAGCACCCAAAACAGCCCGACCGTTCCATTAAAGGTGCGGTGACTTCAAGAAGCGTGTTCACACTAGACCAGTAGGCACAGACATTCCAACATCGCAGTTGATGCCGTCTGTGCAGTGCGGAAGCAGAAGCAATGAAAACAAAAAAACAACTGTGCAGATGCGTGCACGATTCCGTAGTGGAACACACCTGAATTGGCGAAGAGCTCAAAATCGTTGCATGAGTTTGAAACAAGTGGAGGGTTAAATAGCACTGGCAGTGGACGCATTCCAGGGAAATTCGGTCGGGTGATAGTAGTCGGGACAAGCAGAGCTACAACTCCCACATTTGCAACCAGCAATTAATCACGAACGCACATGTTCTCACCTCCACCATCGCCCCACCCGTAAGGCCCCGAAACTCAGCAATAGGGCTGCGCCATTAACAAGTTGGTACATATGCGCACGCACTTGTACAATCTCAGGAGGCCAACAATCACATAAATTCTTAATAATAATATCTCAAAGGAAAGTGGGCAAAAGCCAAACCGAGGCGACAGATCCCCCCTCCGCTCTAAACACCACCCATTTCGTGACTGCCACGCACAGAGAGGCATGGACATGGCTCACAGAATTTCACAAAAGGGCAACAGAAAGGAGATGAAAAGAGCTAAGGAAACCAAGTTAATGCGGTTGATGGATGAATGGATTCGAAAGAAGGTGAAAAATAGTATTCACACAGCACGCACCCGACTTCATTTTGGAACTACTTCGAGGATAAAGTGAAATAGTGATGATTCAGCTTGGTTCCACCATCTAGGAAAAAACGGTCAAAATAGAAAAAGAAGACGACATGACTTTAAGTCGACTCATGAGACTTTGACCGAGTAGCGTGACAAAGTGGTCCAGCCTATGCTTTATCAGCTTGCAGGCTCTAGCGTGATGCGATGAGGCACAAAAAGACCTGGATAGATCATAAAGACGATGTCAACTAAAGAAGCTTCAACATTGACAAATAAGTCAATGAGATGCACTAGCACCCCACCTGAAAGCTACAGAAAGCGGGCAAATGACGACTGCAACAGAATCGCCATTAAACTTCGACCACTTTCCACAGTTTCTGCAGGACTGCACTCATTTCAGCTTGGTCGCCACGCATCGCCCGAGATGCTATCAAGGCCACAGCACTTTCGGCAGTTTGAAAAATAGACCATCGTCAATCTCGCACACCCAAATCACATCGCCTTTAAGGATAAGCCAGTGCTCACATTTATGGCTGTAAGGTAGGACGTGCCAGACATGTTAGCATTTTGTGAAGTAGATGACTGCATCACACGCATCCCGACGGATTACTCTTTTGCTTACCAAGGCATCAACAACCCATTCGGCAATGACTGGCAAGAAGGCTACCGAAGTCCCTTCCAACGCTTGGCAGCTACCTCAGCCACATAGCCTGCATCATGATCAGAAAATACAGTGAGATCTGCATGCACTTTACAAGCCCTGGAGACTATCAAGAGTTCCGAGCAAACAAACGAAAACTAACTTACAACGCACGTTTGGGAACTTAGCATCCTAAAAATGTCGGTATTTGGACAAAACACTCATCTCACACCCACTTCGCTGAACTCAAGGCATGGGCTAGCCGAAATTCCGCAATATGATATCGCTGGGTAAGAGATAGATCAAACAACCACCTAAGTAGGAACCGTTGCCTACTCTTCGCCTGGAATGGCTCAAATGCCATCAAAAGATGAAGCTTTCCATCCAACAGATGCACTTGAACCCACAAGTAACATGATTCTCAGCAAAGAGGGCGACCTCTCTACACTTTGCCAAGATTTGGAGTTAAAACAGCTAGGACTACCAGACCCAATTTCAATTTCAATAACGTCGCTCTGACTAAAGTAATGCCCAAACCAGCCAACAAAAATCGGGTCTTCGAGATGCAGACATCACAGAATGCCTGTAGCCCTACTTCCACTCCTTCAAATTGCACAAAAATGATCAAACAAAAGCCAAACCCTCTATGCAGACCGATTAAAACAACTCAATGACATTTCTGCAAGTTTACTTTAACAAGACCGGGTGTCTTGAAAAGTATATGAAGCATAAAAGGAAGTAATCAACAGAAGCACATACATTCGCAATCATTTTAACCAAAGCATTCTTCCCCATCCATTAGCGATTGGCTTCAAAACCCCATCTAGACACATTCGTTACTTACTGTTGTCGGAATCAAACTTACAAAATCCTATTTCACCGCATCTATGCAAGCTGTCATCAAACTTCTTCCTAGTAAGGTACGAACGGTTTCAGAGTGAACTTCGTCCCGGGCAAAGCAGTAATATCCATCGTCCCTGAAGTTGCAATAGTCCAAGGTAGCATGGCAAGCTACACAATAAATGCATAGAAGATATAAAATTTAGTGATACTTGGTGGGGAATGCGGCTGCTGACGCTCCAAGAGCCTGTTGCTTAGTTAATCGACGGGCCATATGTGGAGAGACGTTTGCTATCAATAACCAAATTCACCAAGACCCACACGAGGGGCACAGAAACATTCACTGTATGACCGATGCCACATTCAAAAACTTCTGCATCCCAATAAGCAGCTGAAGTACAGTCTGAATTGAGACAATTTAAGTGGCGTTTAGAAATGTGTCGGGAAAGTGGTGAAAATAATGTCAGGCACAATAACTACTGATCACTTCTCAAGCAGCCACAATGGAACAGATGGATCGTGCAACTCCATTCCATGTGCTACACAAGTGCAACTTAGCCCACCAAATAAGTAAAACGTAGGCAATCATGGTAGATTGGCGTACACACTCGAGAAATAACCCAACAACATCGGTTTCGACCAACAATCAGGAGTATTCAAACAAGAAGGAACAGTAGGGAGTACCATTTCGACACCAACAAAAGTGCTTCACAGGCCCCAACAATTGACAAGCGCACTGACAAAAGAAGCGCTGAAGCCGCCACCTCCACCCAAGACACCCGTCAACAGATGGACAACCTCATCGATAGACACCGAGGCACCAGCGGTGATGGCAGAACCATCAGCAGTAGTTCTACTACTTTCAGGTGAAGCCACGCACATCGTCGCTTTGGATTTGCGTCATTTACAACAACACTTACAACATTAGCGGGGACTCCTATGCTGTAGACGCGCAGCGAGAGGTGTCATCCCAAACACGCCGGTCCACGCTGGCGCCGAGTACAATACCGTGACGAGCGCGATCAGAGCTGCTCGTAAATCACCAGAGACTTCACATTTGCGGTCGTTGTGATGACGTCGCAGCCAGCGATTGAGAGTCCCACCATCCTCCCGGTTTGACGACTAGATGTCAGCTACCACCTCTCACGTAGGGAAGTGCAGATAAGTGGCTAATAGAGCACGAAGGAGGGGCCAGCGGGTATAAATCTACTTTGCGAAAAATGCGAAGCCATAAACATTACCATTCAGTGATAACTAAAAACCAATGGAGAATGGCAGCTACAACTGAGCATCATACACAGGCAGATAATGGAACTCAAGGTGCAGGCTACTCCATCATTCGCACCTCGCATTGACGACGAAATGAGGAATTCCGTCAATTCTTTGCCTTCTGGAAGAGGTCAAAGCCCACTGAACCACTAGAGAACTGCAAATCGACCCCATCACCAACAATACTTCTCCAATGAAACGATCAAGACAGATTTCATCTCTCCAAAGCGAATTCCCAAGCTGGCAGAGACATCTGCACTGTCAACCATGTGCACATTTCCAACATGGAGCAAAAACAGACTGCACCTTCCAACCCATAAAATGACACGAAAGTGAAAGGCCCTCGTAAAAATGTGCGCTATAATCTGCATAACGTACGACACACGAAATCTTCATACGCGCCATACCACCAAATTTCACAAATGACAGTGCATTAAAACACGCACATGCGATCCAAATGTCAGATTAAAGGTTATTTCTGGCAAAGTGTGCCACTACTGTCAAGTTCTACTGCATCATTATGGAATACGCTGCCGAAATCTCAGGAATATCACATTTAGTAGAGAAGGCTGCAAACTACGCGGTGTTGGAGACGAAAGAATGAACCTCTGTTAGTGCTCAAAATCATTGCATTCCAAATGCTGATTTTGCTACTCTTATAAACCAAAAAATTCTGTTTACTGTTCTTTTCTTAATGAGGTGAACCTAATCCAAGACTTGTAATATACGCAGCAATGCATTTAAATAAGTGGAAGAATCAAGGCATTGTTGAAGGAAATTACAAGACGTTTCAATGAACCATGATAGTTCTTGCTGTGGGTAACCATGTTTCTTGTGCATCTGTGCGAGTTTAAGTTGTAGGGTTTTTCACTGTGCCATAGAAATTTAACGTGCTTCTAGATTAATCCTTTTATGCAAACATCTCCTTTGCTGGCCTTATTTAAACACTCTGTTCTCTTATGCGATTCTAAGAGTAGCTCTATGGTCAGCGTGTCCGTGTTCTTAGTTCGCTCACTTGCTCATGCATCGCGTGGTACCAAGTTTCCTGTTGTGGATGTTGTAACGGCCTAAAGCTAATTATTTGTCTTCGAAGGCAAGTGTGTTTCTTAGCTTGCCTTTGAATGTTGAAACGTGGCTTCACTCGTCTCTGTACGCTCCTATGTACCGGTTCAGTTGGAATGCTGTGTTTTTGCGGTGCACTAATGAGGGGTCTTTCGAGTGGGTTGTAAGTCAGAGTAATCCTTCATTTTCTGTCACGTCTTCGCACTCAGTTATAAACCAAGTTTTTGCTCCTTTTTGAGTCCTATTTCACCTTTTTGGGCATTATTGTTTCCTCACTATTCTTGCGTCCTGAAGAGGCGATTGAATCTTACCTATAGCCAGCTTGAAATCAGTTGGTTGGGTGGGATCAAACTGCTTCTGAGCACACATACCTTTGGTGGGGATTGGTTTGCTTGGTTGTCAGGATCTTCGGAACTAGGACTCCGCGATTGCCGACTTTTGGCATCTGTAGGGTCTAACCCTCCTTACCAAAGTCGTGGTGTTCACCATTATCATTCGGAATTACGGTTCGGTCCTTGTTATAGGAGAACACTTGGGTGCAGCCATCGATTAAAATGTTGGAAATGCTCATCTGCTTCCCAACATTGCTCCTATGTCGGCTAAGCTGGACATTGAAGTCACCGTCTTACT
This sequence comes from Taenia crassiceps, assembly GCA_023375655.1. Taxonomy (NCBI): domain Eukaryota; kingdom Metazoa; phylum Platyhelminthes; class Cestoda; order Cyclophyllidea; family Taeniidae; genus Taenia; species Taenia crassiceps. Next base: position 1,505,065 of record JAKROA010000013.1, read on the forward strand.
TATGTGACTGACTGAAGTGAAAATGATTGGAGATGGTTCCTGTGCTACCGATCACGATTGTACATCGTGCCGAAAATACATGTGACACGTGTTCCATAACAGCTCATGATAATCAGGGTTGTGTTAATTCACGGTCCTTAAAAATTGTTCAAACTTGCAACAATAATGCCCATTAGGGGTGGTTGACCCTTTGTCTTCCTTTGAAGTAGTCTCGAATAATGTTGTCGTGATTGGGACATTCAATGTCCACTCCGGCGCCTTTGTTTATCACGGCGATTCGGCAATGCACATTGCCATAAAGCGAATAAGCGGGAATCGAGGTTTGGGCGTCATCACTACTGGCTACTTATTAGTAACCTGCTTCTGCGGTCATGCATACGGTGCCTGTTTTCTCAGGTAAAGGAGAGAGCCGTTGGTGAGAAATAGCTAACCACACAAAGTGATTCTCCAAATTTTTTAACTGGGCAGAAGTATTTGGTTGGGCAACCACTTCAACCGTGCAGGATTGCGCAAAAGACATTTGGGCATTATCAATGGACACATCTAACTGTGACTGCTCTTCCGAGTCCGCGTGTTTAACCGTGTGTTTTCGTTTCCGTTTTCTGGTTTTGCGTTCTCTCCGTATGCACTGCTCATTCTTAGCGAGTTTAGGTGGGCTATTTAATGCAATGACTTGCTTCACTCAAATAAATCTGCGAATTAATGCACCGATCGCTGGAAGAAGCAATTCTATGGGGTGGATCCATTCAGTCTGTCAGCATGGGATCCATGTCATTGTCGCATTCGAGTTAGGTGTGGCAAGATGCCTTTAAGAGGAGAGTGTTTAATTGTAGCCCTGGAATGCATTTCACTTTGAGAGACTTCCAGGCCGTGTTTTTCGTCATTCTTCACCCGTTTCACTAGGACGTTTGCTGCTGTAACGTGAGCTGTTCAAGTCCTATGAGGCGTTATTGCAGGCCTAGCAGTGAAATTGCCAATTTTGAGGCTTTCTTTCCGTCCGGATCTCGCGGTTAAACAAGGAGGCGTTGAGGAAGACAAAGCCTCGTGAAAGGCCATTAGAGAAAGATACTGAGGGAAGTAAGGGTGGTTGGGTGGATTAATTTGCCTCTTCATGACAAGGTGGACTTCAATGCTTGAAGGCTTTAATTCCAAGGCAGGATATGAAGTATCGTCGTTGCTGTGGGTGTGTGGCTCCTCCCATGAAGTAAATATCTGGCATGGGATGCGAGATTCCTCAATTCACTTCAAAGTGAGCGCTACTTTATGCAAATTCATTGAACCCAATTTTCATTGTGGTTGGTGGAATGTCCACCAAGTTGCTGTTCCATACCTCTCAACCTATGTATGTGCCTTGCGTGTTGAGTTTGACTCTTCATTGGTGCTCTGCTGTAATTTTGATCTTTGGTCGGGCAAGACAAATCGACTTCTCAAAGTTGGGAGGTCTGTTTAGTTGCGGGATATTTTTCACCACAGCTATAATTTTGCGCTTTTGCTTATACAGCACAGCTTTTTGGCTTAGCCTTTAATACGACAATTATCAGTTTTCAATTTCAATCTCGTGGTGAATGGTTAATTTCGACATAGTTTGATAGAGCACTTACTACCCTCGATGAGAATCACGACATGACGCAGGACCAAAGGGTGGGGAATTCGATTTCAATTATGCTAGTGGGCACTATAGCTTCCGTAGAGGCCTTGACGCATGGTGCCGATACTGCCAATGATCGATCAGTTTTGTGTAGACTACTGCTCGGTTCCCACCGTTGGAGACTGGCCAAAGGCCATCTTCAACGTTGACGGGCAATGTACGTGGCACCCTTCATATACTGGAGTATTCGGCATTTCTTCTTTGCATTAATTAGCGCTACTGACAAAAAGAGTAGCATGAAGGCACATGGATTGCTCTGTACAAACAGCACACTGTAGGTGGCAGAGTCATTACGTTTAAGATCAATTATCTGCTAAACTGTTCTCCAAACAATGTGCTATTCATTATCACTTGTAAAGAGACGTCGTTCAGGCCTCTCCACCGGGTAGTCACAAAGCCTCAGAATATCAAGCTTGGTGTTAGAAGTAGGTTTACTATTACCTGCCCCCTATTGTCGCTCTGTTGGCTCGGAAGTTCTACTTCTCTGGAGGGGTCGCAAAGCAAAGCAGCAGAGTAGCACCGTGCGGTTGATTCGCAAACACTTTGCGAGGAACTTACTGGGCTGATGCACAAACCTATGCGACATTGCTCGTAGAGATTCAATTCAGACAATTAATCTTGGCATTTGTAAGGATGGGTTGGTCTTTTCGGTTGTGGAAAGGAAGCTATGCCAGTGCTTAGGCGATTGTCAAATGGAAATCTATGAGAAGAGACGGTTTTAATTACTAATAAGCGGACATTTGGAAATGTTGGTGGGAAGAATGTAGGTGAGAGGCCGAGTTTGATTGAGACTAAATTCAGCTGTGTGACGTCAGGCATGTTTGTACTGAGAACTAAAATGCACCCTTATAATAGTCTTTGGTTCCTATAGCTGTGAAGGTGTGAACTTGGAAGAATTCCGAAATCCCATTCCGGTAAGGACCGCTCGAAGGCACCATCCAAGACAGCCAAAGGAGGGACACAGGATGCAAGACCGAGCAAACATCTTCTGCCGAAAGGGAACCAAGTCATGGTGGTTGGAAGGAGTTCCCACTTCGAAAAGGACACTGGCGTAAAACCAAAACAGGGGAAGATCTGCAGCCACTCCAAAGACGCCAACTGCAAAAATGGCAAGAGACCTGATCGCAGGCGAACGAAGGAATGCAACAAGTGTGCGCGAAGTAAGCACACGAAGAAATGCCTCTGCGTGAACTCTCATGTGTGCAGTCGCCCGCTCATGAAGCGAAGCACGAAGCAGTAACAGATTTGGTTGGATGAAGGCTCCATCATTCCTGGCGTGCATCGTGAAGCTGCTCCTGGCAATCCCTTGTGGCTGGCCTAATGTGTTGTGGCGATCGCGGAAGCAATCATTATGGCTTCTGTGTGTAGGCGTGTGCACATGCAGCAGAAGTCTGTCCACATGTCCGGCCGTTGGTGTTGGGTTAAGAACAAATTTCTCGGTAAAGGGGACACAAATGGCAGCGATGAAGGCTGCCATACAACGCGTAGCTACGTTGTCTTCACGAAGAAAGACCTTCCAGTCGGTGATGTGACGAAGAACCAGGCGGTGCTCATTGCAGCCTATGCGGTCCTCGATTCAAAGCGTCCGATCGCACACCATTTGTTCGGTGATGTGACGCGGGACGGCATAAAGTAGTGACCACCATTTGTTGCCAAGGGTTTGCAGAAGAAGCCAATGATTGAGGCAGAATCTCGTAGTGAGAAACGACGTTGCACTGCGGAGGACACTTCACGTGTGCTCCAAGTCAGCTGTCAGTTGTCTGTTGTCATGGCGGGTGCGCTGGTGTGAACCTTTTAACATGAATAAAACTCATGCCATATTGAAAGCCATGACCACTGACCAGTGGCCTCTTATCGCATTCGCCTTTGACGCGGTGGTTTTGCAGGCTTCGGCGACATTCAGTAGTTCTGAACCCAAGTGATTTTCAAGATCTACCACGCAATCATGCCATCATGCTTAGGCTCTGCACTGAGAGCCATTGCAGTATTGAGTTGTGCCGGAAACCGCAGGCAAACAATTGCGCGATAAAGACCATCCTTAAGCGTGCAAAAGTAGGTCAGTGACATCGTACCTGTAGCTATTTAACCATGAAACACTGTGGCACACTCGCCTTGACCTCCTTTCTAGCATGTGATGCAACAATGCACTTGCACGAAATCATTCAAGCATAGCGTTGGACATGGTGATGAGGGAGAAACTTTTAGTAGAGGAGCAGTCACCGTTCATTGGTTGGGAAGTTAATTCCCTTCGCCTATTCGGCGACTTTGACGGCGCTATTACTATAACCGTTTTGAAGCAGAAAGTTATCGTTTATGATGGGTGAGAATCGAACGGGTACTGTTGGTCCAGGCACAACGCTGTTCCGTGGCCGAATATGTTTCCTTTCAAATACGCATATCTTCTAATCACATTTTATTTTCACCTATGCTTACAAAGAACCGCTTCGTAGAGAGCTAGTTGCGACGAAAGTGGAAGGAAAACTACCGATTGCACAGCCTCGCAAAGGAAGGCCGTGTGCAGCATAACAACTGCGAGATGGTCTGCAGGTTAGGAAACATGGGAGAAGGAGGAGGAGGGAATGAGACACCGTCTTGCCTCACGCACATTTCCCAATTCCTGCCATTGCCTACTTATTTAATGGACAGTCGTTGTAGAATCACAGGCGAATTGATTAGGCGGTCAGACAGTGAACATGGCATACAGACGGAGGTGGTCCATTCTCCACGCCGACTGAACTCATTCTATTGCTTACATGAAAAGCTGCACCGGCAAGTCCGATTGGCAACGCAAACCAACCATGAACAACTGGCTATGCTGTGCCAGTATAATTCAACTCCGACCACCTCTGAATGACCAAATAAGGTTTGCATAAGACTGACCCCACTCTCCCCACTCATTCATTCATTCATTCATTCATTCATTCATGCAACTTGCGCTCAAATACTCAAGGCTGCAGCTCCATCGCACACAGCAGCCAGCCATTCAGGTTGGTAATCATGTTAAGGGTCACGGTACCCTCCCTTCCTTTATTAATTAGAAGAATAAATATCCCAACAACTGTTGAAACTCTTTTGTTTGAAAACCAACAGTTTGCCAAGAAATGAATGCAGTACAATTGTAGCAGTTGCCGCATTATGAAAGTGGGTCATTTGTGAGGAGAATAATATGCAGCTATCCAAGTGTTGGCTGTGCACACAGGAGATGATGTCCATAAGGAGGAGTCGGACAAGTGTTAAGTGAGCAAGATTGGACGGCGAATTGCGACTCCTTGGCAGTGTAAATATCTATGGTACAAGTAGGGCTGTGTGAAGACACAAGATGTGCAGCGCGGCAATTCATATCGATAAAACAAACTGCGGTCCAAGCTGACTTACTTGTACTTTCAGGCTTTCAAGTAAGGACTGCAGCCATGCAAGTGAAGACGGTTGCAGAGATTGTCGAAGTCAAAGCGGATGCGCTGGTGGTTAGGAAGCCGGGGATTGCGTAGGTTAAGTTAGACCCACTTGTATTGGGGATGCTTAATTCCTCGCCTGCGGAGGTTGCGACTAACCCACTTGTATTTGGCGTATTGCCTTCTTTGACAGCGGCAGTAAAGGTGGGCACACTAGTGGTTAGAACTTTTCTTTCCTCGCCTGCGTAAGTAGGAAAACCAACCAGTCATGCCATGCAAAAGCAGTCACGCTACCCCCAAGTCAGCTGCGCAGCAACGATATTTAACAATGTGCTGTCAGTAGATGACTACGCGAAAAACTACTGTAGATGAACTTCAGTGAGTACAAGGCTTCCATGCCGAGTTGTGCATCATCTTTGCATGTGCCAACGTACCAGCAGACAGCGTTCGTATGCTTGTTTTGTAGGAAAAAACGACGTTGCCATTTCCAACAACATCCACTGACACGTCGTACGATGAGTCAGGCGACAATCCATCCAGATAAAATAAGCCATATTCAAAGCCAGAGGCATGATAACGTTGGGGTGCAGAGTGATTGATTGGTGTAGCAGTAAATCGGACAAGACTAGGATGAAATTCAGCCAGACTGAGGGGATCCCAACTCAACTGGATGAAGATGGAACCAACTTGGCTCACATAGAAGTTTGGCGGAGTCGAGGTTTCTTGCGCTTCCACGCCTCGTGTCCTTGCATCTACAACCAAGGCAACAAAACGCATTGCTCAGCAAAAGTAATCGCCTAGACGCACTTCTCTTAGCCTTATCATTGTGCCACATCTACGCCTAACATGGTGATAATAATGCCGAAAGCAGTGCGCATTGCTCCGCCCCACGAGGATGTGTCGCATGCTGTTGCGTGTTTGCATTCATTGCCTTACAAATGCGCCCATTCCAAATGTCTCGCTGCAGAACCGGGCACCACTCCACTGACTTGGGCTAGGACATGTCGCACAAGATGCAGCTCAGCTTAACAACTACAATGAGCGATCAGCAAGCACTTTGCAACACAGCAAGGCACGAAGGGGTTGCTGTGCTTGAATAGCGTGGGCAGGAGTGCTATGCTGCATCCCTGAGGGGATGCACATAACCAGCGACACCTGATTAGGCAGCAGTTATGCCGCCTTCTGCTGCGTGCCATGTGCCAAGACAAAGGCGGAGTATAAGGGTGAAGTTAAGTTGCATTGGCACACCTCCACGTGGTTCAAATCGTTGAAGAGAAGTGTGCGTGTGTGGGAGAGAAGGCCGATGTCATGCGCGATGCAGTGCACGATGGTAATGTTGAATGTAGCAAATAGTGAAGTGATATTCAACTGCATTCGCCCCCGAGGGTTATAGGTCATGTGAGCCTGGTTGTTTGGCAACGTATCATTAACACGCAGACTCAGCATGACAACATCCTGTCTGTCGTAAAGCCTGTCATTTGAACCGAGAAAATAGTTGCAAGACTGTGAGGGCAACGTCCCGACAACGCGCGGATCACGAGTTTGCGTGGGATGCTCACACTGACCGCCTCCTTTCTATTGCGTGTTAACTCAGTGTTAACTCAGCGAAATAATCAGTCAAGAGGAGCATGGCACTTGGCGACAATGCGGATTCTCGTAGGCGCCTGCCCATTCTCCAGCCATTGAAATGCTACCTCTACAAAACGCTTGTGCTTTCCGTTTAGATGCAGGGGATGCATCTTAACCATGGGATTCACTTGACTAACTCCGGTTCAGAGCTTATTCGCCACGTGTGGCGTCGATGTGTGGGAGAGGGGCATCAGCCCACAACTGTGCCTTCATACCTGTGCGACTAAAAAGGTGAGTGAATGTGGTAGAATGGAAGCACTTCGAGTTTGCGTTGAAGATGCACATGGGACTAGTGAATGCACATTTGTAATGCAACAGGCGCAACATTGTGTCAAATGTCATCAGGCCTGTGCCGAGCAGAGTCAAGCATGAAAGCGCAACTCACCACCTCTTGCCCCGTTTTCCTCAGCCGCTGCTGCAGTCACCAGCACAACGAGACACAAGTGAAGCCTCATCAGCACACCCGAATCGCTCTGCCTCCACAACTCACGCCGCGTTTATACGAAAGCTGCATACGCGCATTAGCCTATGAGCGAGCGTTCACTTGACCTCAATGGCGACATCCGCGCGACGTGGCGTGTTGGTTCATGCAAGCCATTCTCTACTCCCTATCATAGAGGTGAACATAGGCCCAACTTGAGATGATTAGTGATGGCCACCAACTAAAATGGGGTCAGTTTGGGGGTCATTTGCATTCCAGACACAGTGTTTCACGGCAGCAGAATTTATTTGAGTGCATGGAATCCCCAGCATATGCTGTGGAGCTAATGAGGCATGAAACAGTGCATGTGATGCATCCAGCCTTAGGAGTTCTTCACTTGCATTCAAATCGCTGGATAAACACCCCAAACACTGAGCACTTTACAAGCACGAAGCGGTGGGCTTAAATAATCACCTGCCTTCGCAAGTCAGCATTAGATGAAGGAAACGGCGATTCGCTAAGCTGCATGGGCAGCAGCTGTCTCGCGAGTTGACTATTTTAGAAAGGTTATCAAATGCAAGCTCAAAGTAGATGCGACATTGCTCCCATCTCCACAGTAGAGACGAATTGATGCGAGTCCACACTGTTAGCTTTATGCCTCTGTGCAAATGGCTACGGAGTGTTTCATACTTCCTCTGAATACTATGAAATGAAGAGGAGAGGAGCAGCACGCGCGCGTGCGAGAGAGAGAGAGAGAAATCTCTCACCACACAGGTGGGATATATGTCTGCGGATAAGGACGTTCGGCAATAACGCAGTGGTGGTAAGAGCTTCAGCTGGTGCGCAAGTTAAAAGGGAACGCGGCATCCAATCATACCGGCTGCTGCTTTCAAATCAACCCCAACCTGCCGATGACTCTTGTAGGTGCTAAAACCGACACCTCTCCGCCTCACTGCGCCCCTGACCAGTGTTTGTCGAGGGCACACCTTAACTTTTGTAGCGCCGTCACTACTACCGTTGTTGCAGCAGACAGTTATCGCTGTTAATGTGCGAGGATTGAACGAGTACCGTTGAAGCAGGCGCAGCTTTGTTTCGTGGCCAAATGGACGTCGCGCATTTGCCATACTTCTCCCCTTTGTCTACTTACTGCCATTCCTACTCGCCAGTGTTTCGGCTTTGTTTGTGTCTGAGGAAGTGAACCACAGCCACATGTATTGGTAGCCTGAGCAAACACTCCATTCTTCTACCTTAATGCGCTCGGTTTTTGTGGTGGACACAGAATCTTTGCCTTCCGTCCTTCCTGTGTTCGAGTAATTGATGCGACTTGTGATGTCCTTGGCGGCTTTGTGACCCTGCAGACATTGTGCTCACCCTCGTAGTTCATTACTGATTTATAACCAAAAGGCTCAATCAAGTTGAAGCGAAATGTGTGTCACCACTCTCATCTCCACAGTGGAGAAGAACAGATGCGAGTGATAATGCGCAAATGGCTTGCCTGTCACGCGTCTGTGCTGAGGCTTCAACTTGACCTCCTCTCTACCACGCGGTATCATCGCGTTCTCTCACGAAATCACCCCAGCAGACTTACCGCCTTGGTGGCAATACACAGGCTTTGGCAAACACCCACGCATTCTGCACTTATTCTGAGCACGTTCTTCTCACTTACTGAGTTCTTGGGCCTCTGAATGAGTGCACTGCTGGAAGTTGGCAGCCGTAGGCACAATTCTGTGCGGACCTTCCTAACACAGTCTAATCGCGGAACAGCTGCTGCCTATGCAGCCTGAAGAATCCCCCTTTCCTTCGTGCAATGCAAACTTGCCAAGGCAGGTGTTCACGTTGCATTCAAGTGAAGCACTCTTAGGGACTCAACTTCCATCCCATCAATCGCTAGCACTATGCTGCTGTTGCAGGGTACATGAGTACAGACCACATAAGCACTCAAAGCTCTGCTTTCAATCACCAGTCCCACGACATTACACGGACAATTATTTAAAAGGGCGGAGTTGTGGAAGCCAATGTCGCATGCACATCCCCGTGATGCTTTCGCCTGCACTTTGACAATGCGTGTCGTTCTCAGCTGTCTGATGCTTGACCACCACGAGATCCGCGGTGACAACACCCCCTCTGGTCAAGCGTGCCTTAGTAATCCACACATGCGCGACAAAAATACTCTCCTCTTACAATCAAGTGGCACTAAATGCCAAAGGGCTGATGACCACCTGCACACGGAGTTGGTTCACATTGTCAAGTCGCATGGCACGATGCGAATGATCTCGACGGGTTGGCAACGTTTGCATTGGTAGGAGCAACCTGGCCTTTGCTTTCTTAACTGGTTCTTTGCACTGTCTTGCCTGCTCCCTAGTTATTTTGCAATCCCTCCCCTGGAGGAAACAAAACCTCTTCGGCGCATTCTCAAGTCAACCTCAATCCCGAGGGTGCATCATGCCTCCGCCAATGCGTTAGCATTTAAGGGCGCATCATGCAACTGGCTGCGTTCTCATAAGGATGTGAGGATGCATTGCTCGAGGCTAGACGGGTAAGCGACTGCATGCTTACCTGCATTAGTATGGCATGCAAGCCCTAATGCTGATACAGAAGAATGCTTCCAACAACGCACTCAATCGCATCAGCAATAGCGAGAGGAGCACGAAGACAACAAGAGCTTTTATTTGGCATCCCGAAGTCATTCATAGGCGCAAGTCACACCATCGTTACTATGACGAGAAGACATTGTGCACTTTGCGACCTCGGCACCATGATAGTCTGCAGTGGAAGAAATGGAGTTGTGAGAAAATTGCAAGTCTTTTGTGATAATATTGCATGTCGATGGGATAGCGCGTGATTCGCATGCAGACTTACGCGAGCATTCAAGCAAGGAGTAGCGCCACGTAAGCAAGTGCGACGAAAGGGAGTGCAGAGATTGCAACCGATCCGCTAGTGGTTAAAATTCTGTCTGCCTCGCCTGTGTGAACGATACATGAAGCGAATGATATCACCAAAAGCACGTGCGCTGCTCAATTGTGCAGTGTGTAGCAGCGAAGATTAACAAGAGTTGCATGATTGTGAGTTGCACAATGTGCACTTATGCTGTGATGCAGGAAATGCCACTACAAATGCAGATACATTGAGTTGCGCACCACATCATCGGAAGTGCTAACTTACCAATGGGCAGTGTTTTTATGCTGCCATTGTAGGCGACCATCTCGTCCACGTCTCCGAATACTACTTTGGCTTTAACAGTGTACACGGTGTCCGAGTCGAGTTCATTTAAAGCAAGTGTCCCACTTGCAAAGTCCGCCTGTTGAGTACGTTGGGAGTCTGCGCGAGCAGCTGTTGCAGTCGCTTCAACATAATTGGGACGGAAATCGGCCAAACTCTGGTTGTTCCAACTTAGCTGAATGGTGAAGGGACCCACTCGGCTGACGTAGAAGTTTGGCGGTATTGAAGCCTTTCCTGCCACATTGCGGCCTGTTATTGCACCTTCAACAACAAACGAAGAAAAAGTCCTCATTCAGCCAACATGGTGAAAGCACTGCAGCTCACTTGGCTGTGGGATTGGGCGATTATTACTAAGGAGCATAAGTACCGCGCATTACTTCGTTGTACGAGAATGTCGTACGATGCAATGCGATGCTCGGAGAGGTTGGATAGCGATTGGCAACTGCCTTGATATTCGCTAAGAGTCGAAAGTGGCTGTTTGCACCAAATGGGTCAATCTGCTTTACATGCTCTCCACGGAAAGGTGGATGAATGGATTACACTTTCAACGATGCACTTCCGAGTGGAAATCCAGTAAACTTCAATCAACTTAACAGCCAATTTCAAGGCTTTCAGCTAGACGCTGCAATTGCTCGTTGCAAATACTGAACTCAGCTATGTCGCCTCAGTTTGGGTTAGCCTGCTTCCCTACTACCGTCACAAAGCCTTGTCAACCGTCGTGGGGTTCGATGCTCCCCAATGCCGACGCCGCATAAACAGACAGGTATTATACGTGCAGGAGAGATAGTCCCTCCCATCTTTCTGTGCATGCGTAGTGAAAGAGAAGACTGTGTTTAACTCGAGCAACACAAAACAAATTAATCACAAAACTTTCAACAGCAGGGAGTGATGCGTTAGCCTGTCGCAATTGCAATTACTCCCTCATGGCAGCCTTTGGCACACCTATTGCGTTTGACGCCCATTTGTGACAAATTGTCACAGACTTTAAAAATGCACAAGGCCACACCAATCTGTCTGTGCCAAGTCCTATCATTAAAGCTGGGAACAACTGATGCGAACAACAACGCCCCATCGGCGTGCAGATTACAAGTCATTGTGTTGTATTCACTTTGACATTCCTGCTGGCATGTGATGACACTGTGTACTAGCACCGAATCAATCAAGCAGAGTAAAGTGTCTGCTAATGGCAGAGATTCTGGCAGAGTTCCACGTATTCTCTAACCACCGAGGCACTTTCTGGCACTTTATCGCTTCCTTTGGTTTGCACGCAGCTGCGTTGATGGGATTTCGCAATGCAGAACACACACTGTTGTGTGCATCGTCTCATAATAATAAAGTTGCTGAAGCAGAACTGCATGCGAAATTTAAGTGGGCCCTACTGTACTACAATTGCATGAATTGGCTAAAGTGGATGTGTCTTCAATGCAGTCAACGCAAAATCTACGTCCCCAACCGGCTAAAGCCTGGCGGTTAAGTGCTTTAGCCGACCACCGAGACTGGCGCGTGCGTGGTTCGCCGAAGCCACTTTAATTTGCACCGCAGCAATAGTTTATCCGGCTTCTCCATTACAATGAGTGTTGCGTGGAAGCACTACTAAGCGGGACTTACTTACTTTCGTCCTTAAAAATTGTTTCAACTTGGCTTTCAATTAACATACTGACATATATGGGGATCACAATGGTCTGAGAGAAAAGGCATACAACATTTGTGATGTGCAGCCAGCCAGTGAGTTTAACCAGCGGCACTGATTTGATTTGTGCATGATGTTGCCATCAACGAGGGGAAGACGTTGAAGTATTACTAGCGGAAATCAGTTGCTCTGCGCTATGGCGAAGCTCGTCATTGCCTAGCTAATAACTTGTGAGATCTTACACCTCTTAATGACACGACAAAGGGAGGAGCTCACAGCCACAAAAAGGCAATGGAAGAGAACTGCTTTTAATTTGCATCAGAGCCACACATGAGAGTAATTGCCAAAGTTGCAACTCAGTTATTATTGGAAAATGCCAACTGCTTTAAAGTCTATGCTGATCAGAGCCAAGTCTGGCAATGCAACTTACCGCCATCTGCTCTGCACTCCTTCACCAAAACTGCGGTCGCAAAGATCATGAAACACAGTTGAATCTCCATCAGCCGACCAGAAATGCTTTACTCCTCACAACTCATGCCCTATTTATGTGAATATTGCACACGCACTTTAGCCTATGAACAACATGACCAGAAGTGTGAACTTTTCCGCATCTAACTTCTACGTGCATCAATATTGAGGTGAACGGAGGCACAACCTGAGAAAACTTGCAGCACAGGATAGCGTCACCACACACCCTGCTTATCCTTTGTGTTGCTGAAGCAAAAGCCACTGTAAGTGGGCAGCCTGAGGTGGACAAGAGTGTAAAGTAGTTGAGCCTCAAGAAGTTCGATAGGACTCCACCTGACTGAACACAAACCGCTTCATCGGTCTGCTGTATTGGAGGATTAGGTTAATTAACCTGCACTGTCGCGCCATCTGTGGGGGCTGTGGAGATGTCATATGAGCTGCACTGAATCAATATTCATGTTGCCTTACGCGTTGATTGTAGCTTTGGTGTTATGAGAGTATTTGGCAATGCTTTGCTTACTGCAAGTCCAATGCTACCACCTGACGTAGGCCTAAATCAACAAAAAGAACCGGGATTTGGTTGCTTTGCGGCTAGTTGAGCATGGAACGCGCAAGTATATTCACGCTGCATGGGCGCATTTGTAAGGCAATGAATGCAAACACGCAACAGCATGCGACACATCCTCGTGGGGCGGAGCAATGCGCACTGCTTTCGGCATTATTATCACCATGTTAGGCGTAGATGTGGCACAATGATAAGGCTAAGAGAAGTGCGTCTAGGCGATTACTTTTGCTGAGCAATGCGTTTTGTTGCCTTGGTTGTAGATGCAAGGACACGAGGCGTGGAAGCGCAAGAAACCTCGACTCCGCCAAACTTCTATGTGAGCCAAGTTGGTTCCATCTTCATCCAGTTGAGTTGGGATCCCCTCAGTCTGGCTGAATTTCATCCTAGTCTTGTCCGATTTACTGCTACACCAATCAATCACTCTGCACCCCAACGTTATCATGCCTCTGGCTTTGAATATGGCTTATTTTATCTGGATGGATTGTCGCCTGACTCATCGTACGACGTGTCAGTGGATGTTGTTGGAGATGGCAACGTCGTTTTTCCTACAAAACAAGCATACGAACGCTGTCTGCTGGTACGTTGGCACATGCAAAGATGATGCACAACTCGGCATGGAAGCCTTGTACTCACTGAAGTTCATCTACAGTAGTTTTTCGCGTAGTCATCTACTGACAGCACATTGTTAAATATCGTTGCTGCGCAGCTGACTTGGGGGTAGCGTGACTGCTTTTGCATGGCATGACTGGTTGGTTTTCCTACTTACGCAGGCGAGGAAAGAAAAGTTCTAACCACTAGTGTGCCCACCTTTACTGCCGCTGTCAAAGAAGGCAATACGCCAAATACAAGTGGGTTAGTCGCAACCTCCGCAGGCGAGGAATTAAGCATCCCCAATACAAGTGGGTCTAACTTAACCTCCGCAATCCCCGGCGTACGTCACTTCAATTTATCCATTAGATACTTTACCTGGAATTGCACATTGTGCGAGGAAAAAAATAATGCCAAAAAGGTGAAATAGGACTCAAAAGGAGCAAAAAATGGGTTTACAAATGAGTGCGAAGACGTGACAGAAAATGAAGGATTACTCTGACTTACAACCCACTCGAAAGACCCCTCATTAGTGCACCGCAAAAACACAGCATTCCAACTGAACCGGTACATAGGAGCGTACAGAGACGAGTGAAGCCACGTTTCAACATTCAAAGGCAAGCTAAGAAACACACTTGCCTTCGAAGACAAATAATTAGCTTTAGGCCGTTACAACATCCACAACAGGAAACTTGGTACCACGCGATGCATGAGCAAGTGAGCGAACTAAGAACACGGACACGCTGACCATAGAGCTACTCTTAGAATCGCATAAGAGAACAGAGTGTTTAAATAAGGCCAGCAAAGGAGATGTTTGCATAAAAGGATTAATCTAGAAGCACGTTAAATTTCTATGGCACAGTGAAAAACCCTACAACTTAAACTCGCACAGATGCACAAGAAACATGGTTACCCACAGCAAGAACTATCATGGTTCATTGAAACGTCTTGTAATTTCCTTCAACAATGCCTTGATTCTTCCACTTATTTAAATGCATTGCTGCGTATATTACAAGTCTTGGATTAGGTTCACCTCATTAAGAAAAGAACAGTAAACAGAATTTTTTGGTTTATAAGAGTAGCAAAATCAGCATTTGGAATGCAATGATTTTGAGCACTAACAGAGGTTCATTCTTTCGTCTCCAACACCGCGTAGTTTGCAGCCTTCTCTACTAAATGTGATATTCCTGAGATTTCGGCAGCGTATTCCATAATGATGCAGTAGAACTTGACAGTAGTGGCACACTTTGCCAGAAATAACCTTTAATCTGACATTTGGATCGCATGTGCGTGTTTTAATGCACTGTCATTTGTGAAATTTGGTGGTATGGCGCGTATGAAGATTTCGTGTGTCGTACGTTATGCAGATTATAGCGCACATTTTTACGAGGGCCTTTCACTTTCGTGTCATTTTATGGGTTGGAAGGTGCAGTCTGTTTTTGCTCCATGTTGGAAATGTGCACATGGTTGACAGTGCAGATGTCTCTGCCAGCTTGGGAATTCGCTTTGAAGAGATGAAATCTGTCTTGATCGTTTCATTGGAGAAGTATTGTTGGTGATGGGGTCGATTTGCAGTTCTCTAGTGGTTCAGTGGGCTTTGACCTCTTCCAGAAGGCAAAGAATTGACGGAATTCCTCATTTCGTCGTCAATGCGAGGTGCGAATGATGGAGTAGCCTGCACCTTGAGTTCCATTATCTGCCTGTGTATGATGCTCAGTCGTAGCTGCCATTCTCCATTGGTTTTTAGTTATCACTGAATGGTAATGTTTATGGCTTCGCATTTTTCGCAAAGTAGATTTATACCCGCTGGCCCCTCCTTCGTGCTCTATTAGCCACTTATCTGCACTTCCCTACGTGAGAGGTGGTAGCTGACATCTAGTCGTCAAACCGGGAGGATGGTGGGACTCTCAATCGCTGGCTGCGACGTCATCACAACGACCGCAAATGTGAAGTCTCTGGCGATTTACGAGCAGCTCTGATCGCGCTCGTCACGGTATTGTACTCGGCGCCAGCGTGGACCGGCGTGTTTGGGATGACACCTCTCGCTGCGCGTCTACAGCATAGGAGTCCCCGCTAATGTTGTAAGTGTTGTTGTAAATGACGCAAATCCAAAGCGACGATGTGCGTGGCTTCACCTGAAAGTAGTAGAACTACTGCTGATGGTTCTGCCATCACCGCTGGTGCCTCGGTGTCTATCGATGAGGTTGTCCATCTGTTGACGGGTGTCTTGGGTGGAGGTGGCGGCTTCAGCGCTTCTTTTGTCAGTGCGCTTGTCAATTGTTGGGGCCTGTGAAGCACTTTTGTTGGTGTCGAAATGGTACTCCCTACTGTTCCTTCTTGTTTGAATACTCCTGATTGTTGGTCGAAACCGATGTTGTTGGGTTATTTCTCGAGTGTGTACGCCAATCTACCATGATTGCCTACGTTTTACTTATTTGGTGGGCTAAGTTGCACTTGTGTAGCACATGGAATGGAGTTGCACGATCCATCTGTTCCATTGTGGCTGCTTGAGAAGTGATCAGTAGTTATTGTGCCTGACATTATTTTCACCACTTTCCCGACACATTTCTAAACGCCACTTAAATTGCCTCAATTCAGACTGTACTTCAGCTGCTTATTGGGATGCAGAAGTTTTTGAATGTGGCATCGGTCATACAGTGAATGTTTCTGTGCCCCTCGTGTGGGTCTTGGTGAATTTGGTTATTGATAGCAAACGTCTCTCCACATATGGCCCGTCGATTAACTAAGCAACAGGCTCTTGGAGCGTCAGCAGCCGCATTCCCCACCAAGTATCACTAAATTTTATATCTTCTATGCATTTATTGTGTAGCTTGCCATGCTACCTTGGACTATTGCAACTTCAGGGACGATGGATATTACTGCTTTGCCCGGGACGAAGTTCACTCTGAAACCGTTCGTACCTTACTAGGAAGAAGTTTGATGACAGCTTGCATAGATGCGGTGAAATAGGATTTTGTAAGTTTGATTCCGACAACAGTAAGTAACGAATGTGTCTAGATGGGGTTTTGAAGCCAATCGCTAATGGATGGGGAAGAATGCTTTGGTTAAAATGATTGCGAATGTATGTGCTTCTGTTGATTACTTCCTTTTATGCTTCATATACTTTTCAAGACACCCGGTCTTGTTAAAGTAAACTTGCAGAAATGTCATTGAGTTGTTTTAATCGGTCTGCATAGAGGGTTTGGCTTTTGTTTGATCATTTTTGTGCAATTTGAAGGAGTGGAAGTAGGGCTACAGGCATTCTGTGATGTCTGCATCTCGAAGACCCGATTTTTGTTGGCTGGTTTGGGCATTACTTTAGTCAGAGCGACGTTATTGAAATTGAAATTGGGTCTGGTAGTCCTAGCTGTTTTAACTCCAAATCTTGGCAAAGTGTAGAGAGGTCGCCCTCTTTGCTGAGAATCATGTTACTTGTGGGTTCAAGTGCATCTGTTGGATGGAAAGCTTCATCTTTTGATGGCATTTGAGCCATTCCAGGCGAAGAGTAGGCAACGGTTCCTACTTAGGTGGTTGTTTGATCTATCTCTTACCCAGCGATATCATATTGCGGAATTTCGGCTAGCCCATGCCTTGAGTTCAGCGAAGTGGGTGTGAGATGAGTGTTTTGTCCAAATACCGACATTTTTAGGATGCTAAGTTCCCAAACGTGCGTTGTAAGTTAGTTTTCGTTTGTTTGCTCGGAACTCTTGATAGTCTCCAGGGCTTGTAAAGTGCATGCAGATCTCACTGTATTTTCTGATCATGATGCAGGCTATGTGGCTGAGGTAGCTGCCAAGCGTTGGAAGGGACTTCGGTAGCCTTCTTGCCAGTCATTGCCGAATGGGTTGTTGATGCCTTGGTAAGCAAAAGAGTAATCCGTCGGGATGCGTGTGATGCAGTCATCTACTTCACAAAATGCTAACATGTCTGGCACGTCCTACCTTACAGCCATAAATGTGAGCACTGGCTTATCCTTAAAGGCGATGTTTTTGGGTGTGCGAGATTGACGATGGTCTATTTTTCAAACTGCCGAAAGTGCTGTGGCCTTGATAGCATCTCGGGCGATGCGTGGCGACCAAGCTGAAATGAGTGCAGTCCTGCAGAAACTGTGGAAAGTGGTCGAAGTTTAATGGCGATTCTGTTGCAGTCGTCATTTGCCCGCTTTCTGTAGCTTTCAGGTGGGGTGCTAGTGCATCTCATTGACTTATTTGTCAATGTTGAAGCTTCTTTAGTTGACATCGTCTTTATGATCTATCCAGGTCTTTTTGTGCCTCATCGCATCACGCTAGAGCCTGCAAGCTGATAAAGCATAGGCTGGACCACTTTGTCACGCTACTCGGTCAAAGTCTCATGAGTCGACTTAAAGTCATGTCGTCTTCTTTTTCTATTTTGACCGTTTTTTCCTAGATGGTGGAACCAAGCTGAATCATCACTATTTCACTTTATCCTCGAAGTAGTTCCAAAATGAAGTCGGGTGCGTGCTGTGTGAATACTATTTTTCACCTTCTTTCGAATCCATTCATCCATCAACCGCATTAACTTGGTTTCCTTAGCTCTTTTCATCTCCTTTCTGTTGCCCTTTTGTGAAATTCTGTGAGCCATGTCCATGCCTCTCTGTGCGTGGCAGTCACGAAATGGGTGGTGTTTAGAGCGGAGGGGGGATCTGTCGCCTCGGTTTGGCTTTTGCCCACTTTCCTTTGAGATATTATTATTAAGAATTTATGTGATTGTTGGCCTCCTGAGATTGTACAAGTGCGTGCGCATATGTACCAACTTGTTAATGGCGCAGCCCTATTGCTGAGTTTCGGGGCCTTACGGGTGGGGCGATGGTGGAGGTGAGAACATGTGCGTTCGTGATTAATTGCTGGTTGCAAATGTGGGAGTTGTAGCTCTGCTTGTCCCGACTACTATCACCCGACCGAATTTCCCTGGAATGCGTCCACTGCCAGTGCTATTTAACCCTCCACTTGTTTCAAACTCATGCAACGATTTTGAGCTCTTCGCCAATTCAGGTGTGTTCCACTACGGAATCGTGCACGCATCTGCACAGTTGTTTTTTTGTTTTCATTGCTTCTGCTTCCGCACTGCACAGACGGCATCAACTGCGATGTTGGAATGTCTGTGCCTACTGGTCTAGTGTGAACACGCTTCTTGAAGTCACCGCACCTTTAATGGAACGGTCGGGCTGTTTTGGGTGCTGAACTCGGCACTTCTCCGCTTCACTGCATCCGTGGTGAATGTCATTGGAGGGCATGTGTGAGAGACGGTTTACCTTTCTTAAATGAAGAAGTGAATTTTAATTAACCCTGCTTTGTTTGTTTAGCAAGGCATAAAATCTTGAAGTGTTGCATATTATTCTCCTCACAAACGATTCACTTTCATAATCCGGCAACTGCTACGATTGTACTGCATTCATTTCTTGGCAAACTGTTAGTTTTCAAACAAAAGAGTTTCAACAGTTGTTGGGATATTTATTCTTCTAATTAATAAAGGAAGGGAGGGTACCGTGACCCTTAACATGATTACCAACCTGAATGGCTGGCTGCTGTGTGCGATGGAGCTGCAGCCTTGAGTATTTGAGCGCAAGTTGCATGAATGAATGAATGAATGAATGAATGAATGGAGGAATGAGTGGGGAGGAGTCAGTCTTATGCAAACCTTATTTGGTCATTCAGAGGTGGTCGGAGTTGAATTATACTGGCACAGCATAGCCAGTTGTTCATGGTTGGTTTGCGTTGTCCATCGGGCTTGCCGGTGCAGCTTTTCTTGTAGGCAAATCTGGCATCCATTGCAAAATTAATGGTGCAATGGAAATGTTGTGGCAAAGTATATCTCTCCAAATTGCATTTTTAATGTAGAATGCGCCAAACATTTTGTTACAGTTCATTCAGTATCACCTCTTCTCGAGGTGTTGGACACTACTGTTGTTTGTGCCTTTGTTGAGATTTCACTAGCTCAAATCGAACGGGTAAATACACCTCTGTGCACCAGCTTTTCGCCCAAATTACTTGAGCACAAAAGGGAGCAAAATTCGTACACTCTCTCCTACCTGAGAGACAGACACAAACACAGCGGTCCAAGTCTGCCCCATGCTACGCGACCATAATTCTTTGTCTGACGTCTTTGTTCACTCTGTCTACGACTGCTGATTGGTTTTGATTCGTACCACAGAGTAAGAATATGGCTTTAGTGAATGTTAATTGGGTCGAAGTGAATGCCTACAGCACTCCTCCAAAGTCGTAGTCTCAACGTATGCATGTTCAAGAATGGCCTCTCATGGGTGTCAGTGCGCATCATTTTGGTGAAGGCTGAGCCTACTGGTACGCAAGAACTTTGCCCAATGCAATCTGCAGTGGCCTCGGTCCTTTCCTTACCGTACCCTCAAGCACATTACAATGGCATTCCGGGATGACAGAGGCCTTACAACCTCAAGTGCAGTCGCAATTTGTGTGGTTAAACTCTGCATGGAGTACCTATGGAGCCATTAGGTAGAATGGATCATCGGCTAGTAGAAATCTATCTCGTTATCCAATTCAGCATCAAAATTAGGGTCACTTGCTTGGGTGAACTTGACTCCTGTGCGATGAGTCTGAATGCACAGCACATTGAAGGTTATTCGCAGTTTAGCTGAGGTCTTACTATTCGCATTTAAGGATGCGCAGTGCAGAGTAGAGACAAGGACTTCCACGCTTATCAATAGGATGAGGGAAGGTCAAGGGTGTGTGCTAATGTCGTCCAATGATGCTTGACATGGAAATGTGGCGAAGATTTGCTAAAAGGATAACTGAAGTAACTGTCAAAGTCGTATGGAGCCGCCTCCTTGCAATTGATTAGCCCTCCCGTGATTGGTTGGTTGTCCTCTAATCAAACTAAGGGGAATTCTCCAGGGTTGCAGCTATTGGTTATCAATAATAGCCAATCCTCTCCACGGGACATTTTGACCATGGACATTCTAATTGTCAGTTGAATGGCCATTGTCGGCAATCATCTTTCTTGATCATTGATTAATCTCGTGCGTGCCTAGGAGAGTATCGAGTTGAGAGTTCATGCAGTAAAGGAAATGGTTAACTCTATTACGTATCCTCGAATGCGTGACGTTGTCCTTTTGTTCGGTGGCATAACAGCGACAAAGCATTTTCTGCTTTGGCGTTGTGTATGCTTACGACGTCGGGAAAATTGCAAAGCTAAACATTGACGATAACGGAACGCCAATCCGTTCCTCATATACCGCAACTTAATGTAGTGGAAGAGGTGAGTATTTCTGCCGGTGGTAGATTAGATTTGTTCTCTACTCCTCAACAAGAAGGTTGAATATCTTGCCTACTTTCTGCAATTTCCCAAGCCCCATGTATTGCTGGGATGCCGCCAACAAAGGGAGCAACAGTACACGTTCACTGTCTGGAAGAGTTCGTTACTGAGGCATCTAGGGTAGCCGCAGGATGTGAAGTGAATGAACGCGCGACACCTTTCTCACCCCTGGTGCATGAAGGTGTACACACCGTCACTGGATTTCTCCTCCTCCTTATCATTGCTTTTGGTTGCGGTGCTCTGACCGAAAGACTTCTTGGCAGAACACAGTGTGGTTGCATATTAGGACGGAGGACGTGGTAGGAGACTGCTGTAGCCAGCATCTTTCAGCCTATTTCAACGGTAGGCTCTGAGGCAGGCAGAATGTTCTGTTTGTGGCTCGTTGCAGGCAAGGCCTGCAAATAATTAGGTGGTTTGAATCGTGGCAAAACCAGTCGACGATGGTACTCTTGGCGTTGACATAAATGGGCCTGGTTGAAACAGGAGGTTTTAACTCCATCAACACAGCCGAGGGAGGGAAAACCATCTCACACCAGTCGCATGTACGACCATAGCAGCTGACTTCAGTCGCTGTCCAGCCAAAAGCAGGATGGCGCTAGACGTGGTCTAAGTAGGAAATGGTGCACCGAGATTTCTCTGCTAAAGGAAGAGGGCGTAGCTGTGCTTCGCTTCGATGAATTTAAGGTGGCACAATTTGCAGGAAGTGAGGCTGCTAAATGTCCACCGATCCCACCAGACAGGGATGGAAGTTGTCGATTGTTACTTTGCGTCCTGTCTTCAAACTTCGACTTAATTTTAGTTAGGGCGTGTCAGAATCTGACTGAGCTGTAAGGTGCACTGCAAGGCAGACAGTCGATTTGCCATTTCATTTCTCCTGTCCAGAACGGACTGTGTGTAGCTGTAGCTCTGTGCACGTCAGAGTGGAAGCATCTCGGCCTGCATCATCATAGCGCATCACGTTGAAGCGCTGTGCAGTTAGAGGCATTGCAGTGAGTTGACGAGCAAGGTAGCACTCGATGCGCCACTCCCCAACATGGCAGTTTAGTTCTGCGAGTCAAAGTTGGCAATCAATTGAAGGGAATGTCACTGCTCTCCTCCTCCTCAGTGTCACAGTGGGCAACAGTGACACATTCAGATCAGTCACTCATCACATCTGCACGAAATTGAGTTGAGACTATGTGGAAAAGTTGGTAGGGCAGTCACTGTAAGGCGATGTGACTTGAAGGGCATCTAGACCACATGCCACGATTTATCCTCTACACAACTGAATGATATCTGCGTGTTGCCTCTTGCTGGCAGAATTTTTTACCGTCAAAGCCTACACTAAGGCATGTTTAGGTGAGGCGATGGCGCCTAAAATGCAGCCCCATCCTTTACCAAGCAGTGGTGAGTTCTCAAGGAACGAATGAACACTTCCACCATGGCGCAGATTTTGGAAGTTGCCACTTGTACAAAATGCAATATCCAAGAAATTGATTGTTTGAGTCAATGGAGTTAGAGGTCAAATGACACGTGCAGCACAACCCATCGCATCGCACCATGCATGAATGCAAAGCCGCCTTGCTGGTCGTGAACGCGATGTCTCATAGGCTACAATGAAGACAAAGCATTCTATAAATGCAAGCTAAATGGTGCGTGCGGCATGATTCCGCGTTGTGGATGGATCCTCACTTCTACTTCATTCTGTTGGCGATTTCATTGCTAGCCGCGGGATACAGAGGAGGAAGTGGTGAGAATTCCTCTGGTTTTTGTCTCCACTTTAGCATGCCTGTAGAAGTGTTACTGCTTCGTGCTTCGCTTCATGAGCGGGCGACTGCACACATGAGAGTTCACGCAGAGGCATTTCTTCGTGTGCTGACTTCGTGCACACTTGTTGCATTCCTTCGTTCGCCTGCGATCAGGTCTCTTGCCATTTTTGCAGTTGGCATCTTTGGAGTGGCTGCAGATCTTCCCCTGTTTTGGTTTTACGCCAGTGTCCTTTTCGAAGTGGGAACTCCTTCCAACCACCATGACTTGGTTCCCTTTCGGCAGAAGATGTTTGCTCGGTCTTGCATCCTGTGTCCCTCCTTTGGCTGTCTTGGATGGTGCCTTCAAGTGGTCCTTACTGGAATGGGATTTCGGTGGCAAACTGGGCGATTTATGGGTGCCTCGCTTTGCAGAGTTCTGCACCAGGACCTTCTTTCGGGCGTGGGGACGACCACGTGAAGGATAGTGGAAGGATGGAGAGGAGGAGGAGGAGGAGGAGGAGGAGGAGGGGCAGGAGAGGCGAGACATTCTCTTGCATCTTGCCCTCAACTGTGGAGGCAACTTGAGAACACCGCGTGGTGACTTGTTTCTGGCGATATTTTGTGCTTGTGCAGGCAAGTTTGGCTGCGGGTGCGGAGGTGGATTCGGTGGGGCGAATCGTGTTAGCGATGATGGCCTTCTCGGCAGGTCACTAGGAACACCAGCGGTTGCGCACTTTTCGCGCCAGCAGGTCTTCTCGAGGTGGTCTCTGTACGTAAACCCTAGTGGCTTAAATGGAGTAATAACATAGGTGATTTTGGTGGCCGATATTCTGTGATCGGATGGTGGCTTCTTCCTCCTTGCCGTGTGCCCCACCAACTTTGGCCTTATTGTGGGACACTTTCTGCCTTTCGGCTCCGGTTGCAGTTTGTCGAAGATGGCGGCGAAGATATCCGCATCGCTAACATCAAAGACATCACAGTCGGTCGTGCAGTAGTCGCTGGTTGTGGACTCATCAGTGCACCCGTCGGGGTGTGCCAAAAGACGTCTGCGCTTCTTTTCCATGTACCAAGCGTCTTTCGGCCGTGGCCAAAAGCAAAACTTGGGGGTGGGGTGAGTTTCTCGCACATCTTTTCCACGCGGATACATGTCTTCCTCACTCGCCGCCGCCGCCGCCGCCGCCGCTGCTGCTGCTGCTGCTGCTGCTACTGCTGCTAATGAGGCTGGTGATGATGATTTCAAAGTGGTCACGCGAACCGATGAAGCGCATGTGACCTTTGCAGCGTTCAATGGGGCATCACGCTGGGTCAGGTGTCGGGTGTCAGGTAATGGGAAAGTCTCGGGTCTGTCTCACTAGACTTACACGCTCTGGCGTGATGTAGGCGTGTGAAGGAAAGTCGTGTAGAATGGATGCGGTTCGCACTTCGCATGCCTGTTTCGGCACCACCAGTGGCCAGGAATGCTATAAAGGCAGTGCAGTAATATGGTGATGCAGCATTTCGGCGAAAGCTTAGCCATGTGTGTGCGCAAGTGTGTGCTGCCGCAGGTGGCTTAGGGAGAGGTGGACTAGACTTTCAGCACCGTCGATGATAGAGTTGATGCCGGGCTGCGATTGTCACCTGGCCTATTTTGTGTGGAGGTCTCCTTTGCTAAGTGGCACCACCAGCCACCTCGAAACGTAGGTATTCGTGGACCCAAATTCCGCCTCCAATTTGTTAAGCATCCACCAACTTAAGCCAGTCCTCCCCTTTCAAGGGACTCAGAGAGAAGGCGGAAGTGGTGCCAAAGGTGTTGCGTAATTGGGTAAAGCTGAAAGGCACAACTAATCTTTCATGGCTGCTGTTCTCTTCCTTCCACGTGGCTGGCAGAGGTGGAGGTGCTACTTAAGTGCATCAGGAGTAGTGGCGAATTGTGCTAAACAGAACTGATTAATGGAAACACCTGAACTCTGACACTTTTCCTTATTTCACCTTAGTGCTGCGATGCTTCTTTTCACTTACTCAGATGCAATTGAAAATGACAAAATTTAGAGTATAACGGAAAAGTCATGTAATTGCCTTTTAACGATGGTACAGCGGCAGGGTGTGAAATTGTTAATTTAACACAAGTGAATGGCCATTTGCGTTTCGCCTGTATCATAGATTTTGGCAGTGGAGAGGGATGAAAACTGACAGATAAACTTTTTATTATGTCGCGATATTCCACGCAGATAGCACAAATCTGGCCATAAGCAGTGGCTTGCGCGAGGATTCAAGCGAGGACTATGGCCATGCAAGTTAATACGACACCAGCAATCGAAGAAGTTGCGGCAGACGCGCTGAATTCCTCCTCTTCGTTGCGGACGACAACGCCTGCTTCTGCAAAACACATTGAGTGCGTTAAGAACCATCTCAATGGCGCACCTCCAAATTATGCTCTCATGTAAGGAGGCGTGCATGATATCAGGGATGGGGTCGGGGTATGTGCCACTTTGGCATGGAGTTGTACGTCTGAGTGATGTGCACTGGTTCAACAGCGAGCAGAGTTTCGGCACAATTAGTGCATTTAAAATGCTCCCGCTGCTTTCACCATCGCTCTGTAACAGAATTCGTAAGTCCTAAGTCTGCCACTGTATCTGCTCAGAAGGTGAAGTAGGAAACTCGCACCGCAGCCAACTCAGTTTTGTTATGCGTGGATTTCGACTAGGCTTTGGCTATCCCAACCACACTAAATGCATCAAATTCTGTGCAACTACAGGCTAAATTTAATCAAAGCAAATTCTTTTCCTCCCTTGTCACTTTTGTTATTACCGTTGTTCGGCAAACAAATTACGTGTAGTCTGCTTTACTTAGTCACACAATATCAAAGCATCATGACGTGAGCAACAATGGTTAACAGGTTTCCACAGTGCTCATTACCAAGATCACACAATTGTCAACCTTCCGGTGTTGTGCAAGTAAGAATTATGGAGTCGTTATGCATAAACTGCCAACCTGGAGTTGCATTGAGAATTGATGTGCGCACACTATTACAAAAACCGTAGGAAGTGGCATTTGCATACAAGATAAAGAGACAGAGATCGACAACTCAACATACCTATAGGCAAGGTTCGAATGGGAGGTGATAGATCAGAGGCTTTCGCACATTCTGCTGGACTCTGCTCATCTGCTGGAATCGTACTAGCCTCCAGGCGGCACAAATAACCGGTATTCGGTTGTAGACTGCCAACGATAGCGGAGGTTGTCAAGTTGTCGCTACTGTTGACACTTATTGGAGGGCCACCTGCTGTGGTATCAAAACAGGCCACAGTGTAGGGATTGAGAATGCCATTGGGAGATGTTGGCTCATGCCACTCAAGTTTGATTTGTGTCGTTGAAATGGCTCTTCCCGTGGGGGCAGTACAATGGAAGGCGCTGTGGGTGTTTAAAAGTTACCAATGAGGACTAGCGCCTAATGCATTCTTTGAGTTGCGGGGTGAAGAGCTTGAGCCTTGATGGCGTAGTATTAAACACCGTGACAACAATTTCGGGCTGTTATGGGCCTTTGCATACACCTGTCCGCAAAAACCAAGCCGTCGCATTGGCGTAGTATAAGCCACGGGAACTTACCGGTAGGCCATGACCTTAGGTAAACTACGTGGTAAAAAATAATGACACTTTCTCGAATTGCTTCCGTCTTCACTCTGTACGATGTGTCAGGCGTCAATCCGTCAAGAGTGAGCTCTTCCTCTGCGACTTTCGCGAGTTTCAACTTTGAGGAGCCATGTCTCGTGGTCGGTTGTGCAGACACCCTAAACTGTTCCACTCTAAGATTAACAAATCTTTCGGCACTCCAAATCAACTTAAAGGTATCAGAGCTCGTGCGATCCCAATACATTGGAGGCAAGAATGAGGTGATCGCTTCCGCCTCCCCTAAGAAATGAAAGAAAGTGCGATGATTAACCGGCATGCTTCCAATTCCGCTTTCAAGTTGTCATGGAAATGCACTTACTGCAGAGTGTGACAGGAGTAAACTATGCTAGTCTTTAAGATTAAACAATACTTTTTGCCCAGATAAGGGTAAATGCTAGCAAACAATGTCATTCTACATGGTACTGCAAAGTATAATTACGTGTAGCGATTTACCCGCAGGCAGCGTTTTGATAGAGTCCGTGAAAAGAAATATAGACTCCTCATTTTTTAATGGTTCAAAAACCACGGCGTAATCCTTTTCGGGGACCAGTTTGTCAAAGACGGCTTTCCCATGTTGAAAATCGACGAGTTTATAAATACTTTTCTCATTAGATAACCTTGCAACTACTTTGAGCTTGTCAGCTCTTAGTCCAGCTAAGCCTCGAACATCGCAGCTTAGCTGAATTATCGTAGAACTCACGTAACTCCACGAGAAGTGCGCCAGGGGGGTCCATCTACCAGTACCTCAACTTTAGCAAAATAAAAAAATTGATTGACACACACTTTTGGATACGGAATAGCAAAGGGTTCATTAATAGCTCTATGACGAGAGCAGTGATGAAGGGCAGGACTTCACTGCGCTTGCCTTCCAGACGCAGCACCACACTTAGTTATTCTACTCGGAAGATACGAAAGACACTGTGCATCATTTTAACGGAGGATTCGCCTCCCCGATAAATGCTAGGCATAGTGCTTTGCATCAAATACCATTTGTAGTTCGTTTCGCACCCTGCATCAACCCGTGCCCAAACACAAGAGGGAGGAGATGGCGAGAAAATCGCAAAAATTGGCATAATCTAGTTCTAACCTGTTCAGGGAGCCTCACTTTTAATGCATTTGGTGTTTAGTGCAGGGGATGAGAGTAAGGGTGTGGTGGATGCGGAGCTTAAGGCTGCATTGTAACGCCACCCTGACAACGATATGAGAGCTAATACGAATGTGCTGGATTGCGGATTCCATTGCAGGTGCAATGTGCCGTGCACTCTGTTAAACCGCTAATTCAACCATCATGTGCCTCGGCTCTGCAGCTTTTGTTCGAGTTGTTAAATACTATGGGCATCACCGACTTTGAGGGATTATTGGCGCCACACCTGAAATCGACGACGTCAGCAGACAGACACATAACCGCGGCCTCTAACACACTGTCCAGCTCACATGCATGGCTTTTAGAATGCTCAGCCCAGTTACCACAAACCCACTTTCCACGACTCAGCTGTGGAGCTGCCTCTTACCTTCCTCTGCCCTTAAGAGGCTGTGCATCACGAATGCGCCCGCGATGGAGTGTAATTTTGTGAGACAATGCGGAATCGACTACAAAATATACACCTCGTCTGCAGTAACACCAGATAGCGGAAGTATCTAGCACCCACTAGTAGTGAGCGTAAGCTCTACTGTGTGGGACTACTCACTTTCATGTATGCAGACTTATGCATGCATTCACTAGTCCTGGATGTCATCGTAAAGCCCACATAAAATTTAACTGGGAGAGCGAATGAAAAGAGGTGAAAAGCGGAGTAAAGCACAGCACTTAGCCGCGTCAAATCGATCCTCTTTCCTTTTGCTCTGACGCAGAAATGGTGGAGTGAACGGATGATTGTCAGTAGCGATTTGCAACACACTCTTCTCCACTTATTAGGGGCCATTCATTACTCTCGGTGTGCCCACTACGCAAGTCACTCTAGCTAATACCTGCAGAATGCAACTACTCACCATTTCGATGAGATGAGGTGTTAAAAGTCAATGAATGCGGGCTGATGGGAAAAAATACACCTTAAGTAAAAGTAAAGCGTGATAATAATGCGTGAACATTAGTCGGTGCAACAAACACTTCTACAGGCATGCTAAAGTGGAGACAAAAACCAGAGGAATTCTCACCACTTCCTCCTCTGTATCCCGCGGCTAGCAATGAAATCGCCAACAGAATGAAGTAGAAGTGAGGATCCATCCACAACGCGGAATCATGCCGCACGCACCATTTAGCTTGCATTTATAGAATGCTTTGTCTTCATTGTAGCCTATGAGACATCGCGTTCACGACCAGCAAGGCGGCTTTGCATTCATGCATGGTGCGATGCGATGGGTTGTGCTGCACGTGTCATTTGACCTCTAACTCCATTGACTCAAACAATCAATTTCTTGGACATTGCATTTTGTACAAGTGGCAACTTCCAAAATCTGCGCCATGGTGGAAGTGTTCATTCGTTCCTTGAGAACTCACCACTGCTTGGTAAAGGATGGGGCTGCATTTTAGGCGCCATCGCCTCACCTAAACATGCCTTAGTGTAGGCTTTGACGGTAAAAAATTCTGCCAGCAAGAGGCAACACGCAGATATCATTCAGTTGTGTAGAGGATAAATCGTGGCATGTGGTCTAGATGCCCTTCAAGTCACATCGCCTTACAGTGACTGCCCTACCAACTTTTCCACATAGTCTCAACTCAATTTCGTGCAGATGTGATGAGTGACTGATCTGAATGTGTCACTGTTGCCCACTGTGACACTGAGGAGGAGGAGGAGCAGTGACATTCCCTTCAATTGATTGCCAACTTTGACTCGCAGAACTAAACTGCCATGTTGGGGAGTGGCGCATCGAGTGCTACCTTGCTCGTCAACTCACTGCAATGCCTCTAACTGCACAGCGCTTCAACGTGATGCGCTATGATGATGCAGGCCGAGATGCTTCCACTCTGACGTGCACAGAGCTACAGCTACACACAGTCCGTTCTGGACAGGAGAAATGAAATGGCAAATCGACTGTCTGCCTTGCAGTGCACCTTACAGCTCAGTCAGATTCTGACACGCCCTAACTAAAATTAAGTCGAAGTTTGAAGACAGGACGCAAAGTAACAATCGACAACTTCCATCCCTGTCTGGTGGGATCGGTGGACATTTAGCAGCCTCACTTCCTGCAAATTGTGCCACCTTAAATTCATCGAAGCGAAGCACAGCTACGCCCTCTTCCTTTAGCAGAGAAATCTCGGTGCACCATTTCCTACTTAGACCACGTCTAGCGCCATCCTGCTTTTGGCTGGACAGCGACTGAAGTCAGCTGCTATGGTCGTACATGCGACTGGTGTGAGATGGTTTTCCCTCCCTCGGCTGTGTTGATGGAGTTAAAACCTCCTGTTTCAACCAGGCCCATTTATGTCAACGCCAAGAGTACCATCGTCGACTGGTTTTGCCACGATTCAAACCACCTAATTATTTGCAGGCCTTGCCTGCAACGAGCCACAAACAGAACATTCTGCCTGCCTCAGAGCCTACCGTTGAAATAGGCTGAAAGATGCTGGCTACAGCAGTCTCCTGCCACGTCCTCCGTCCTAATATGCAACCACACTGTGTTCTGCCAAGAAGTCTTTCGGTCAGAGCACCGCAACTAAAAGCAATGATAAGGAGGAGGAGAAATCCAGTGACGGTGTGTACACCTTCATGCACCAGGGGTGAGAAAGGTGTCGCGCGTTCATTCACTTCACATCCTGCGGCTACCCTAGATGCCTCAGTAACGAACTCTTCCAGACAGTGAACGTGTACTGTTGCTCCCTTTGTTGGCGGCATCCCAGCAATACATGGGGCTTGGGAAATTGCAGAAAGTAGGCAAGATATTCAACCTTCTTGTTGAGGAGTAGAGAACAAATCTAATCTACCACCGGCAGAAATACTCACCTCTTCCACTACATTAAGTTGCGGTATATGAGGAACGGATTGGCGTTCCGTTATCGTCAATGTTTAGCTTTGCAATTTTCCCGACGTCGTAAGCATACACAACGCCAAAGCAGAAAATGCTTTGTCGCTGTTATGCCACCGAACAAAAGGACAACGTCACGCATTCGAGGATACGTAATAGAGTTAACCATTTCCTTTACTGCATGAACTCTCAACTCGATACTCTCCTAGGCACGCACGAGATTAATCAATGATCAAGAAAGATGATTGCCGACAATGGCCATTCAACTGACAATTAGAATGTCCATGGTCAAAATGTCCCGTGGAGAGGATTGGCTATTATTGATAACCAATAGCTGCAACCCTGGAGAATTCCCCTTAGTTTGATTAGAGGACAACCAACCAATCACGGGAGGGCTAATCAATTGCAAGGAGGCGGCTCCATACGACTTTGACAGTTACTTCAGTTATCCTTTTAGCAAATCTTCGCCACATTTCCATGTCAAGCATCATTGGACGACATTAGCACACACCCTTGACCTTCCCTCATCCTATTGATAAGCGTGGAAGTCCTTGTCTCTACTCTGCACTGCGCATCCTTAAATGCGAATAGTAAGACCTCAGCTAAACTGCGAATAACCTTCAATGTGCTGTGCATTCAGACTCATCGCACAGGAGTCAAGTTCACCCAAGCAAGTGACCCTAATTTTGATGCTGAATTGGATAACGAGATAGATTTCTACTAGCCGATGATCCATTCTACCTAATGGCTCCATAGGTACTCCATGCAGAGTTTAACCACACAAATTGCGACTGCACTTGAGGTTGTAAGGCCTCTGTCATCCCGGAATGCCATTGTAATGTGCTTGAGGGTACGGTAAGGAAAGGACCGAGGCCACTGCAGATTGCATTGGGCAAAGTTCTTGCGTACCAGTAGGCTCAGCCTTCACCAAAATGATGCGCACTGACACCCATGAGAGGCCATTCTTGAACATGCATACGTTGAGACTACGACTTTGGAGGAGTGCTGTAGGCATTCACTTCGACCCAATTAACATTCACTAAAGCCATATTCTTACTCTGTGGTACGAATCAAAACCAATCAGCAGTCGTAGACAGAGTGAACAAAGACGTCAGACAAAGAATTATGGTCGCGTAGCATGGGGCAGACTTGGACCGCTGTGTTTGTGTCTGTCTCTCAGGTAGGAGAGAGTGTACGAATTTTGCTCCCTTTTGTGCTCAAGTAATTTGGGCGAAAAGCTGGTGCACAGAGGTGTATTTACCCGTTCGATTTGAGCTAGTGAAATCTCAACAAAGGCACAAACAACAGTAGTGTCCAACACCTCGAGAAGAGGTGATACTGAATGAACTGTAACAAAATGTTTGGCGCATTCTACATTAAAAATGCAATTTGGAGAGATATACTTTGCCACAACATTTCCATTGCACCATTAATTTTGCAATGGATGCCAGATTTGCCTACAAGAAAAGCTGCACCGGCAAGCCCGATGGACAACGCAAACCAACCATGAACAACTGGCTATGCTGTGCCAGTATAATTCAACTCCGACCACCTCTGAATGACCAAATAAGGTTTGCATAAGACTGACTCCTCCCCACTCATTCCTCCATTCATTCATTCATTCATTCATTCATTCATTCATGCAACTTGCGCTCAAATACTCAAGGCTGCAGCTCCATCGCACACAGCAGCCAGCCATTCAGGTTGGTAATCATGTTAAGGGTCACGGTACCCTCCCTTCCTTTATGACTTAGAAGAATAAATATCCCTACAACTGTTGCACCTCTTTTGTTTGAAAACTAACAGTTTGCCAAGAAATGAATGCAGTACAATCGTAGCAGTTGCCGGATTATGAAAGTGAATCGTTTGTGAGGAGAATAATATGCAACACTTCAAGATTTTATGCCTTGCTAAACAAACAAAGCAGGGTTAATTAAAATTCACTTCTTCATTTAAGAAAGGTAAACCGTCTCTCACACATGCCCTCCAATGACATTCACCACGGATGCAGTGAAGCGGAGAAGTGCCGAGTTCAGCACCCAAAACAGCCCGACCGTTCCATTAAAGGTGCGGTGACTTCAAGAAGCGTGTTCACACTAGACCAGTAGGCACAGACATTCCAACATCGCAGTTGATGCCGTCTGTGCAGTGCGGAAGCAGAAGCAATGAAAACAAAAAAACAACTGTGCAGATGCGTGCACGATTCCGTAGTGGAACACACCTGAATTGGCGAAGAGCTCAAAATCGTTGCATGAGTTTGAAACAAGTGGAGGGTTAAATAGCACTGGCAGTGGACGCATTCCAGGAAATTCGGTCGGGTGATAGTAGTCGGGACAAGCAGAGCTACAACTCCCACATTTGCAACCAGCAATTAATCACGAACGCACATGTTCTCACCTCCACCATCGCCCCACCCGTAAGGCCCCGAAACTCAGCAATAGGGCTGCGCCATTAACAA
Source organism: Taenia crassiceps (assembly GCA_023375655.1). Taxonomy (NCBI): domain Eukaryota; kingdom Metazoa; phylum Platyhelminthes; class Cestoda; order Cyclophyllidea; family Taeniidae; genus Taenia; species Taenia crassiceps. The sequence goes on from JAKROA010000013.1 coordinate 1,537,729, forward strand.
GTTGGTACATATGCGCACGCACTTGTACAATCTCAGGAGGCCAACAATCACATAAATTCTTAATAATAATATCTCAAAGGAAAGTGGGCAAAAGCCAAACCGAGGCGACAGATCCCCCTCCGCTCTAAACACCACCCATTTCGTGACTGCCACGCACAGAGAGGCATGGACATGGCTCACAGAATTTCACAAAGGGCAACAGAAAGGAGATGAAAAGAGCTAAGGAAACCAAGTTAATGCGGTTGATGGATGAATGGATTCGAAAGAAGGTGAAAAATAGTATTCACACAGCACGCACCCGACTTCATTTTGGAACTACTTCGAGGATAAAGTGAAATAGTGATGATTCAGCTTGGTTCCACCATCTAGGAAAAAACGGTCAAAATAGAAAAAGAAGACGACATGACTTTAAGTCGACTCATGAGACTTTGACCGAGTAGCGTGACAAAGTGGTCCAGCCTATGCTTTATCAGCTTGCAGGCTCTAGCGTGATGCGATGAGGCACAAAAAGACCTGGATAGATCATAAAGACGATGTCAACTAAAGAAGCTTCAACATTGACAAATAAGTCAATGAGATGCACTAGCACCCCACCTGAAAGCTACAGAAAGCGGGCAAATGACGACTGCAACAGAATCGCCATTAAACTTCGACCACTTTCCACAGTTTCTGCAGGACTGCACTCATTTCAGCTTGGTCGCCACGCATCGCCCGAGATGCTATCAAGGCCACAGCACTTTCGGCAGTTTGAAAAATAGACCATCGTCAATCTCGCACACCCAAATCACATCGCCTTTAAGGATAAGCCAGTGCTCACATTTATGGCTGTAAGGTAGGACGTGCCAGACATGTTAGCATTTTTGTGAAGTAGATGACTGCATCACACGCATCCCGACGGATTACTCTTTTGCTTACCAAGGCATCAACAACCCATTCGGCAATGACTGGCAAGAAGGCTACCGAAGTCCCTTCCAACGCTTGGCAGCTACCTCAGCCACATAGCCTGCATCATGATCAGAAAATACAGTGAGATCTGCATGCACTTTACAAGCCCTGGAGACTATCAAGAGTTCCGAGCAAACAAACGAAAACTAACTTACAACGCACGTTTGGGAACTTAGCATCCTAAAAATGTCGGTATTTGGACAAAACACTCATCTCACACCCACTTCGCTGAACTCAAGGCATGGGCTAGCCGAAATTCCGCAATATGATATCGCTGGGTAAGAGATAGATCAAACAACCACCTAAGTAGGAACCGTTGCCTACTCTTCGCCTGGAATGGCTCAAATGCCATCAAAAGATGAAGCTTTCCATCCAACAGATGCACTTGAACCCACAAGTAACATGATTCTCAGCAAAGAGGGCGACCTCTCTACACTTTGCCAAGATTTGGAGTTAAAACAGCTAGGACTACCAGACCCAATTTCAATTTCAATAACGTCGCTCTGACTAAAGTAATGCCCAAACCAGCCAACAAAAATCGGGTCTTCGAGATGCAGACATCACAGAATGCCTGTAGCCCTACTTCCACTCCTTCAAATTGCACAAAAATGATCAAACAAAAGCCAAACCCTCTATGCAGACCGATTAAAACAACTCAATGACATTTCTGCAAGTTTACTTTAACAAGACCGGGTGTCTTGAAAAGTATATGAAGCATAAAAGGAAGTAATCAACAGAAGCACATACATTCGCAATCATTTTAACCAAAGCATTCTTCCCCATCCATTAGCGATTGGCTTCAAAACCCCATCTAGACACATTCGTTACTTACTGTTGTCGGAATCAAACTTACAAAATCCTATTTCACCGCATCTATGCAAGCTGTCATCAAACTTCTTCCTAGTAAGGTACGAACGGTTTCAGAGTGAACTTCGTCCCGGGCAAAGCAGTAATATCCATCGTCCCTGAAGTTGCAATAGTCCAAGGTAGCATGGCAAGCTACACAATAAATGCATAGAAGATATAAAATTTAGTGATACTTGGTGGGGAATGCGGCTGCTGACGCTCCAAGAGCCTGTTGCTTAGTTAATCGACGGGCCATATGTGGAGAGACGTTTGCTATCAATAACCAAATTCACCAAGACCCACACGAGGGGCACAGAAACATTCACTGTATGACCGATGCCACATTCAAAAACTTCTGCATCCCAATAAGCAGCTGAAGTACAGTCTGAATTGAGACAATTTAAGTGGCGTTTAGAAATGTGTCGGGAAAGTGGTGAAAATAATGTCAGGCACAATAACTACTGATCACTTCTCAAGCAGCCACAATGGAACAGATGGATCGTGCAACTCCATTCCATGTGCTACACAAGTGCAACTTAGCCCACCAAATAAGTAAAACGTAGGCAATCATGGTAGATTGGCGTACACACTCGAGAAATAACCCAACAACATCGGTTTCGACCAACAATCAGGAGTATTCAAACAAGAAGGAACAGTAGGGAGTACCATTTCGACACCAACAAAAGTGCTTCACAGGCCCCAACAATTGACAAGCGCACTGACAAAAGAAGCGCTGAAGCCGCCACCTCCACCCAAGACACCCGTCAACAGATGGACAACCTCATCGATAGACACCGAGGCACCAGCGGTGATGGCAGAACCATCAGCAGTAGTTCTACTACTTTCAGGTGAAGCCACGCACATCGTCGCTTTGGATTTGCGTCATTTACAACAACACTTACAACATTAGCGGGGACTCCTATGCTGTAGACGCGCAGCGAGAGGTGTCATCCCGAACACGCCGGTCCACGCTGGCGCCGAGTACAATACCGTGACGAGCGCGATCAGAGCTGCTCGTAAATCACCAGAGACTTCACATTTGCGGTCGTTGTGATGACGTCGCAGCCAGCGATTGAGAGTCCCACCATCCTCCCGGTTTGACGACTAGATGTCAGCTACCACCTCTCACGTAGGGAAGTGCAGATAAGTGGCTAATAGAGCACGAAGGAGGGGCCAGCGGGTATAAATCTACTTTGCAAAAAATGCGAAGCCATAAACATTACCATTCAGTGATAACTAAAAACCAATGGAGAATGGCAGCTACAACTGAGCATCATACACAGGCAGATAATGGAACTCAAGGTGCAGGCTACTCCATCATTCGCACCTCGCATTGACGACGAAATGAGGAATTCCGTCAATTCTTTGCCTTCTGGAAGAGGTCAAAGCCCACTGAACCACTAGAGAACTGCAAATCGACCCCATCACCAACAATACTTCTCCAATGAAACGATCAAGACAGATTTCATCTCTCCAAAGCGAATTCCCAAGCTGGCAGAGACATCTGCACTGTCAACCATGTGCACATTTCCAACATGGAGCAAAAACAGACTGCACCTTCCAACCCATAAAATGACACGAAAGTGAAAGGCCCTCGTAAAAATGTGCGCTATAATCTGCATAACGTACGACACACGAAATCTTCATACGCGCCATACCACCAAATTTCACAAATGACAGTGCATTAAAACACGCACATGCGATCCAAATGTCAGATTAAAGGTTATTTCTGGCAAAGTGTGCCACTACTGTCAAGTTCTACTGCATCATTATGGAATACGCTGCCGAAATCTCAGGAATATCACATTTAGTAGAGAAGGCTGCAAACTACGCGGTGTTGGAGACGAAAGAATGAACCTCTGTTAGTGCTCAAAATCATTGCATTCCAAATGCTGATTTTGCTACTCTTATAAACCAAAAAATTCTGTTTACTGTTCTTTTCTTAATGAGGTGAACCTAATCCAAGACTTGTAATATACGCAGCAATGCATTTAAATAAGTGGAAGAATCAAGGCATTGTTGAAGGAAATTACAAGACGTTTCAATGAACCATGATAGTTCTTGCTGTGGGTAACCATGTTTCTTGTGCATCTGTGCGAGTTTAAGTTGTAGGGTTTTTCACTGTGCCATAGAAATTTAACGTGCTTCTAGATTAATCCTTTTATGCAAACATCTCCTTTGCTGGCCTTATTTAAACACTCTGTTCTCTTATGCGATTCTAAGAGTAGCTCTATGGTCAGCGTGTCCGTGTTCTTAGTTCGCTCACTTGCTCATGCATCGCGTGGTACCAAGTTTCCTGTTGTGGATGTTGTAACGGCCTAAAGCTAATTATTTGTCTTCGAAGGCAAGTGTGTTTCTTAGCTTGCCTTTGAATGTTGAAACGTGGCTTCACTCGTCTCTGTACGCTCCTATGTACCGGTTCAGTTGGAATGCTGTGTTTTTGCGGTGCACTAATGAGGGTCTTTCGAGTGGGTTGTAAGTCAGAGTAATCCTTCATTTTCTGTCACGTCTTCGCACTCAGTTATAAACCAAGTTTTTGCTCCTTTTTGAGTCCTATTTCACCTTTTGGGCATTATTGTTTCCTCACTATTCTTGCGTCCTGAAGAGGCGATTGAATCTTACCTATAGCCAGCTTGAAATCAGTTGGTTGGGTGGGATCAAACTGCTTCTGAGCACACATACCTTTGGTGGGGATTGGTTTGCTTGGTTGTCAGGATCTTCGGAACTAGGACTCCGCGATTGCCGACTTTTGGCATCTGTAGGGTCTAACCCTCCTTACCAAAGTCGTGGTGTTCACCATTATCATTCGGAATTACGGTTCGGTCCTTGTTATAGGAGAACACTTGGGTGCAGCCATCGATTAAAATGTTGGAAATGCTCATCTGCTTCCCAACATTGCTCCTATGTCGGCTAAGCTGGACATTGAAGTCACCGTCTTACTTATGTGACTGACTGAAGTGAAAATGATTGGAGATGGTTCCTGTGCTACCGATCACGATTGTACATCGTGCCGAAAATACATGTGACACGTGTTCCATAACAGCTCATGATAATCAGGGTTGTGTTAATTCACGGTCCTTAAAAATTGTTCAAACTTGCAACAATAATGCCCATTAGGGGTGGTTGACCCTTTGTCTTCCTTTGAAGTAGTCTCGAATAATGTTGTCGTGATTGGGACATTCAATGTCCACTCCGGCGCCTTTGTTTATCACGGCGATTCGGCAATGCACATTGCCATAAAGCGAATAAGCGGGAATCGAGGTTTGGGCGTCATCACTACTGGCTACTTATTAGTAACCTGCTTCTGCGGTCATGCATACGGTGCCTGTTTTCTCAGGTAAAGAGAGAGCCGTTGGTGAGAAATAGCTAACCACACAAAGTGATTCTCCAAATTTTTTAACTGGGCAGAAGTATTTGGTTGGGCAACCACTTCAACCGTGCAGGATTGCGCAAAAGACATTTGGGCATTATCAATGGACACATCTAACTGTGACTGCTCTTCCGAGTCCGCGTGTTTAACCGTGTGTTTTCGTTTCCGTTTTCTGGTTTTGCGTTCTCTCCGTATGCACTGCTCATTCTTAGCGAGTTTAGGTGGGCTATTTAATGCAATGACTTGCTTCACTCAAATAAATCTGCGAATTAATGCACCGATCGCTGGAAGAAGCAATTCTATGGGGTGGATCCATTCAGTCTGTCAGCATGGGATCCATGTCATTGTCGCATTCGAGTTAGGTGTGGCAAGATGCCTTTAAGAGGAGAGTGTTTAATTGTAGCCCTGGAATGCATTTCACTTTGAGAGACTTCCAGGCCGTGTTTTTCGTCATTCTTCACCCGTTTCACTAGGACGTTTGCTGCTGTAACGTGAGCTGTTCAAGTCCTATGAGGCGTTATTGCAGGCCTAGCAGTGAAATTGCCAATTTTGAGGCTTTCTTTCCGTCCGGATCTCGCGGTTAAACAAGGAGGCGTTGAGGAAGACAAAGCCTCGTGAAAGGCCATTAGAGAAAGATACTGAGGGAAGTAAGGGTGGTTGGGTGGATTAATTTGCCTCTTCATGACAAGGTGGACTTCAATGCTTGAAGGCTTTAATTCCAAGGCAGGATATGAAGTATCGTCGTTGCTGTGGGTGTGTGGCTCCTCCCATGAAGTAAATATCTGGCATGGGATGCGAGATTCCTCAATTCACTTCAAAGTGAGCGCTACTTTATGCAAATTCATTGAACCCAATTTTCATTGTGGTTGGTGGAATGTCCACCAAGTTGCTGTTCCATACCTCTCAACCTATGTATGTGCCTTGCGTGTTGAGTTTGACTCTTCATTGGTGCTCTGCTGTAATTTTGATCTTTGGTCGGGCAAGACAAATCGACTTCTCAAAGTTGGGAGGTCTGTTTAGTTGCGGGATATTTTTCACCACAGCTATAATTTTGCGCTTTTGCTTATACAGCACAGCTTTTTGGCTTAGCCTTTAATACGACAATTATCAGTTTTCAATTTCAATCTCGTGGTGAATGGTTAATTTCGACATAGTTTGATAGAGCACTTACTACCCTCGATGAGAATCACGACATGACGCAGGACCAAAGGGTGGGGAATTCGATTTCAATTATGCTAGTGGGCACTATAGCTTCCGTAGAGGCCTTGACGCATGGTGCCGATACTGCCAATGATCGATCAGTTTTGTGTAGACTACTGCTCGGTTCCCACCGTTGGAGACTGGCCAAAGGCCATCTTCAACGTTGACGGGCAATGTACGTGGCACCCTTCATATACTGGAGTATTCGGCATTTCTTCTTTGCATTAATTAGCGCTACTGACAAAAGAGTAGCATGAAGGCACATGGATTGCTCTGTACAAACAGCACACTGTAGGTGGCAGAGTCATTACGTTTAAGATCAATTATCTGCTAAACTGTTCTCCAAACAATGTGCTATTCATTATCACTTGTAAAGAGACGTCGTTCAGGCCTCTCCACCGGGTAGTCACAAAGCCTCAGAATATCAAGCTTGGTGTTAGAAGTAGGTTTACTATTACCTGCCCCCTATTGTCGCTCTGTTGGCTCGGAAGTTCTACTTCTCTGGAGGGGTCGCAAAGCAAAGCAGCAGAGTAGCACCGTGCGGTTGATTCGCAAACACTTTGCGAGGAACTTACTGGGCTGATGCACAAACCTATGCGACATTGCTCGTAGAGATTCAATTCAGACAATTAATCTTGGCATTTGTAAGGATGGGTTGGTCTTTTCGGTTGTGGAAAGGAAGCTATGCCAGTGCTTAGGCGATTGTCAAATGGAAATCTATGAGAAGAGACGGTTTTAATTACTAATAAGCGGACATTTGGAAATGTTGGTGGGAAGAATGTAGGTGAGAGGCCGAGTTTGATTGAGACTAAATTCAGCTGTGTGACGTCAGGCATGTTTGTACTGAGAACTAAAATGCACCCTTATAATAGTCTTTGGTTCCTATAGCTGTGAAGGTGTGAACTTGGAAGAATTCCGAAATCCCATTCCGGTAAGGACCGCTCGAAGGCACCATCCAAGACAGCCAAAGGAGGGACACAGGATGCAAGACCGAGCAAACATCTTCTGCCGAAAGGGAACCAAGTCATGGTGGTTGGAAGGAGTTCCCACTTCGAAAAGGACACTGGCGTAAAACCAAAACAGGGGAAGATCTGCAGCCACTCCAAAGACGCCAACTGCAAAAATGGCAAGAGACCTGATCGCAGGCGAACGAAGGAATGCAACAAGTGTGCGCGAAGTAAGCACACGAAGAAATGCCTCTGCGTGAACTCTCATGTGTGCAGTCGCCCGCTCATGAAGCGAAGCACGAAGCAGTAACAGATTTGGTTGGATGAAGGCTCCATCATTCCTGGCGTGCATCGTGAAGCTGCTCCTGGCAATCCCTTGTGGCTGGCCTAATGTGTTGTGGCGATCGCGGAAGCAATCATTATGGCTTCTGTGTGTAGGCGTGTGCACATGCAGCAGAAGTCTGTCCACATGTCCGGCCGTTGGTGTTGGGTTAAGAACAAATTTCTCGGTAAAGGGGACACAAATGGCAGCGATGAAGGCTGCCATACAACGCGTAGCTACGTTGTCTTCACGAAGAAAGACCTTCCAGTCGGTGATGTGACGAAGAACCAGGCGGTGCTCATTGCAGCCTATGCGGTCCTCGATTCAAAGCGTCCGATCGCACACCATTTGTTCGGTGATGTGACGCGGGACGGCATAAAGTAGTGACCACCATTTGTTGCCAAGGGTTTGCAGAAGAAGCCAATGATTGAGGCAGAATCTCGTAGTGAGAAACGACGTTGCACTGCGGAGGACACTTCACGTGTGCTCCAAGTCAGCTGTCAGTTGTCTGTTGTCATGGCGGGTGCGCTGGTGTGAACCTTTAACATGAATAAAACTCATGCCATATTGAAAGCCATGACCACTGACCAGTGGCCTCTTATCGCATTCGCCTTTGACGCGGTGGTTTTGCAGGCTTCGGCGACATTCAGTAGTTCTGAACCCAAGTGATTTTCAAGATCTACCACGCAATCATGCCATCATGCTTAGGCTCTGCACTGAGAGCCATTGCAGTATTGAGTTGTGCCGGAAACCGCAGGCAAACAATTGCGCGATAAAGACCATCCTTAAGCGTGCAAAAGTAGGTCAGTGACATCGTACCTGTAGCTATTTAACCATGAAACACTGTGGCACACTCGCCTTGACCTCCTTTCTAGCATGTGATGCAACAATGCACTTGCACGAAATCATTCAAGCATAGCGTTGGACATGGTGATGAGGGAGAAACTTTTAGTAGAGGAGCAGTCACCGTTCATTGGTTGGGAAGTTAATTCCCTTCGCCTATTCGGCGACTTTGACGGCGCTATTACTATAACCGTTTTGAAGCAGAAAGTTATCGTTTATGATGGGTGAGAATCGAACGGGTACTGTTGGTCCAGGCACAACGCTGTTCCGTGGCCGAATATGTTTCCTTTCAAATACGCATATCTTCTAATCACATTTTATTTTCACCTATGCTTACAAAGAACCGCTTCGTAGAGAGCTAGTTGCGACGAAAGTGGAAGGAAAACTACCGATTGCACAGCCTCGCAAAGGAAGGCCGTGTGCAGCATAACAACTGCGAGATGGTCTGCAGGTTAGGAAACATGGGAGAAGGAGGAGGAGGGAATGAGACACCGTCTTGCCTCACGCACATTTCCCAATTCCTGCCATTGCCTACTTATTTAATGGACAGTCGTTGTAGAATCACAGGCGAATTGATTAGGCGGTCAGACAGTGAACATGGCATACAGACGGAGGTGGTCCATTCTCCACGCCGACTGAACTCATTCTATTGCTTACATGAAAAGCTGCACCGGCAAGTCCGATTGGCAACGCAAACCAACCATGAACAACTGGCTATGCTGTGCCAGTATAATTCAACTCCGACCACCTCTGAATGACCAAATAAGGTTTGCATAAGACTGACTCCTCCCCACTCATTCCTCCATTCATTCATTCATTCATGCAACTTGCGCTCAAATACTCAAGGCTGCAGCTCCATCGCACACAGCAGCCAGCCATTCAGGTTGGTAATCATGTTAAGGGTCACGGTACCCTCCCTTCCTTTATGACTTAGAAGAATAAATATCCCTACAACTGTTGCACCTCTTTGTTTGAAAACCAACAGTTTGCCAAGAAATGAATGCAGTACAATTGTAGCAGTTGCCGCATTATGAAAGTGGGTCATTTGTGAGGAGAATAATATGCAGCTATCCAAGTGTTGGCTGTGCACACAGGAGATGATGTCCATAAGGAGGAGTCGGACAAGTGTTAAGTGAGCAAGATTGGACGGCGAATTGCGACTCCTTGGCAGTGTAAATATCTATGGTACAAGTAGGGCAGTGTGAAGACACAAGATGTGCAGCGCGGCAATTCATATCGATAAAACAAACTGCGGTCCAAGCTGACTTACTTGTACTTTCAGGCTTTCAAGCAAGGACTGCAGCCATGCAAGTGAAGACGGTCGCAGAGATTGTCGAAGTCAAAGTGGATGCGCTGGTGGTTATGATTCTTCTTTCCGCGCCTGCGTAAGTAGGAAAACCAACCAGTCATGCCATGCAAAAGCAGTCACGCTACCCCCAAGTCAGCTGCGCAGCTACGATATTTAACAATGTGCTGTCAGTAGATGACTACGCGAGAAACTACTGTAGATGAACTTCAGTGAGTACAAGGCTTCCATGCCGAGTTGTGCATCATCTTTGCATGTGCCAACGTACCAGCAGACAGCGTTCGTATGCTTGTTTTGTAGGAAAAAACGACGTTGCCATCTCCAACAACATCCACTGACACGTCGTACGATGAGTCAGGCGACAATCCATCCAGATAAAATAAGCCATATTCAAAGCCAGAGGCATGATAACGTTGGGGTGCAGAGTGATTGATTGGTGTAGCAGTAAATCGGACAAGACTAGGATGAAATTCAGCCAGACTGAGGGGATCCCAACTCAACTGGATGAAGATGGAACCAACTTGGCTCACATAGAAGTTTGGCGGAGTCGAGGTTTCTTGCGCTTCCACGCCTCGTGTCCTTGCATCTACAACCAAGGCAACAAAACGCATTGCTCAGCAAAAGTAATCGCCTAGACGCACTTCTCTTAGCCTTATCATTGTGCCACATCTACGCCTAACATGGTGATAATAATGCCGAAAGCAGTGCGCATTGCTCCGCCCCACGAGGATGTGTCGCATGCTGTTGCGTGTTTGCATTCATTGCCTTACAAATGCGCCCATTCCAAATGTCTCGCTGCAGAACCGGGCACCACTCCACTGACTTGGGCTAGGACATGTCGCACAAGATGCAGCTCAGCTTAACAACTACAATGAGCGATCAGCAAGCACTTTGCAACACAGCAAGGCACGAAGGGGTTGCTGTGCTTGAATAGCGTGGGCAGGAGTGCTATGCTGCATCCCTGAGGGGATGCACATAACCAGCGACACCTGATTAGGCAGCAGTTATGCCGCCTTCTGCTGCGTGCCATGTGCCAAGACAAAGGCGGAGTATAAGGGTGAAGTTAAGTTGCATTGGCACACCTCCACGTGGTTCAAATCGTTGAAGAGAAGTGTGCGTGTGTGGGAGAGAAGGCCGATGTCATGCGCGATGCAGTGCACGATGGTAATGTTGAATGTAGCAAATAGTGAAGTGATATTCAACTGCATTCGCCCCCGAGGGTTATAGGTCATGTGAGCCTGGTTGTTTGGCAACGTATCATTAACACGCAGACTCAGCATGACAACATCCTGTCTGTCGTAAAGCCTGTCATTTGAACCGAGAAAATAGTTGCAAGACTGTGAGGGCAACGTCCCGACAACGCGCGGATCACGAGTTTGCGTGGGATGCTCACACTGACCGCCTCCTTTCTATTGCGTGTTAACTCAGTGTTAACTCAGCGAAATAATCAGTCAAGAGGAGCATGGCACTTGGCGACAATGCGGATTCTCGTAGGCGCCTGCCCATTCTCCAGCCATTGAAATGCTACCTCTACAAAACGCTTGTGCTTTCCGTTTAGATGCAGGGGATGCATCTTAACCATGGGATTCACTTGACTAACTCCGGTTCAGAGCTTATTCGCCACGTGTGGCGTCGATGTGTGGGAGAGGGGCATCAGCCCACAACTGTGCCTTCATACCTGTGCGACTAAAAAGGTGAGTGAATGTGGTAGAATGGAAGCACTTCGAGTTTGCGTTGAAGATGCACATGGGACTAGTGAATGCACATTTGTAATGCAACAGGCGCAACATTGTGTCAAATGTCATCAGGCCTGTGCCGAGCAGAGTCAAGCATGAAAGCGCAACTCACCACCTCTTGCCCCGTTTTCCTCAGCCGCTGCTGCAGTCACCAGCACAACGAGACACAAGTGAAGCCTCATCAGCACACCCGAATCGCTCTGCCTCCACAACTCACGCCGCGTTTATACGAAAGCTGCATACGCGCATTAGCCTATGAGCGAGCGTTCACTTGACCTCAATGGCGACATCCGCGCGACGTGGCGTGTTGGTTCATGCAAGCCATTCTCTACTCCCTATCATAGAGGTGAACATAGGCCCAACTTGAGATGATTAGTGATGGCCACCAACTAAAATGGGGTCAGTTTGGGGGGTCATTTGCATTCCAGACACAGTGTTTCACGGCAGCAGAATTTATTTGAGTGCATGGAATCCCCAGCATATGCTGTGGAGCTAATGAGGCATGAAACAGTGCATGTGATGCATCCAGCCTTAGGAGTTCTTCACTTGCATTCAAATCGCTGGATAAACACCCCAAACACTGAGCACTTTACAAGCACGAAGCGGTGGGCTTAAATAATCACCTGCCTTCGCAAGTCAGCATTAGATGAAGGAAACGGCGATTCGCTAAGCTGCATGGGCAGCAGCTGTCTCGCGAGTTGACTATTTTAGAAAGGTTATCAAATGCAAGCTCAAAGTAGATGCGACATTGCTCCCATCTCCACAGTAGAGACGAATTGATGCGAGTCCACACTGTTAGCTTTATGCCTCTGTGCAAATGGCTACGGAGTGTTTCATACTTCCTCTGAATGCTATGAAATGAAGAGGAGAGGGAGCACGCGCGCGCGCGTGCGAGAGAGAGAGAGAGAGAGAAATCTCTCACCACACAGGTGGGATATATGTCTGCGGATAAGAACGTTCGGCAATAACGCAGTGGTGGTAAGAGCTTCAGCTGGTGCGCAAGTTAAAAGGGAACGCGGCATCCAATCATACCGGCTGCTGCTTTCAAATCAACCCCAACCTGCCGATGACTCTTGTAGGTGCTAAAACCGACACCTCTCCGCCTCACTGCGCCCCTGACCAGTGTTTGTCGAGGGCACACCTTAACTTTTGTAGCGCCGTCACTACTACCGTTGTTGCAGCAGACAGTTATCGCTGTTAATGTGCGAGGATTGAACGAGTACCGTTGAAGCAGGCGCAGCTTTGTTTCGTGGCCAAATGGACGTCGCGCATTTGCCATACTTCTCCCCTTTGTCTACTTACTGCCATTCCTACTCGCCAGTGTTTCGGCTTTGTTTGTGTCTGAGGAAGTGAACCACAGCCACATGTATTGGTAGCCTGAGCAAACACTCCATTCTTCTACCTTAATGCGCTCGGTTTTTGTGGTGGACACAGAATCTTTGCCTTCCGTCCTTCCTGTGTTCGAGTAATTGATGCGACTTGTGATGTCCTTGGCGGCTTTGTGACCCTGCAGACATTGTGCTCACCCTCGTAGTTCATTACTGATTTATAACCAAAAGGCTCAATCAAGTTGAAGCGAAATGTGTGTCACCACTCTCATCTCCACAGTGGAGAAGAACAGATGCGAGTGATAATGCGCAAATGGCTTGCCTGTCACGCGTCTGTGCTGAGGCTTCAACTTGACCTCCTCTCTACCACGCGGTATCATCGCGTTCTCTCACGAAATCACCCCAGCAGACTTACCGCCTTGGTGGCAATACACAGGCTTTGGCAAACACCCACGCATTCTGCACTTATTCTGAGCACGTTCTTCTCACTTACTGAGTTCTTGGGCCTCTGAATGAGTGCACTGCTGGAAGTTGGCAGCCGTAGGCACAATTCTGTGCGGACCTTCCTAACACAGTCTAATCGCGGAACAGCTGCTGCCTATGCAGCCTGAAGAATCCCCTTTCCTTCGTGCAATGCAAACTTGCCAAGGCAGGTGTTCAAGTTGCATTCAAGTGAAGCACTCTTAGGGACTCAACTTCCATCCCATCAATCGCTAGCACTATGCTGCTGTTGCAGGGTACATGAGTACAGACCACATAAGCACTCAAAGCTCTGCTTTCAATCACCAGTCTCACGACATTACACGGACAATTATTTAAAAGGGCGGAGTTGTGGAAGCCAATGTCGCATGCACATCCCCGTGATGCTTTCGCCTGCACTTTGACAATGCGTGTCGTTCTCAGCTGTCTGATGCTTGACCACCACGAGATCCGCGGTGACAACACCCCCTCTGGTCAAGCGTGCCTTAGTAATCCACACATGCGCGACAAAAATACTCTCCTCTTACAATCAAGTGGCACTAAATGCCAAAGGGCTGATGACCACCTGCACACGGAGTTGGTTCACATTGTCAAGTCGCATGGCACGATGCGAATGATCTCGACGGGTTGGCAACGTTTGCATTGGTAGGAGCAACCTGGCCTTTGCTTTCTTAACTGGTTCTTTGCACTGTCTTGCCTGCTCCCTAGTTATTTTGCAATCCCTCCCTGGAGGAAACAAAACCTCTTCGGCGCATTCTCAAGTCAACCTCAATCCCGAGGGGTGCATCATGCCTCCGCCAATGCGTTAGCATTTAAGGGCGCATCATGCAACTGGCTGCGTTCTCATAAGGATGTGAGGATGCATTGCTCGAGGCTAGACGGGTAAGCGACTGCATGCTTACCTGCATTAGTATGGCATGCAAGCCCTAATGCTGATACAGAAGAATGCTTCCAACAACGCACTCAATCGCATCAGCAATAGCGAGAGGAGCACGAAGACAACAAGAGCTTTTATTTGGCATCCCGAAGTCATTCATAGGCGCAAGTCACACCATCGTTACTATGACGAGAAGACATTGTGCACTTTGCGACCTCGGCACCATGATAGTCTGCAGTGGAAGAAATGGAGTTGTGAGAAAATTGCAAGTCTTTTGTGATAATATTGCATGTCGATGGGATAGCGCGTGATTCGCATGCAGACTTACGCGAGCATTCAAGCAAGGAGTAGCGCCACGTAAGCAAGTGCGACGAAAGGGAGTGCAGAGATTGCAACCGATCCGCTAGTGGTTAAAATTCTGTCTGCCTCGCCTGTGTGAACGATACATGAAGCGAATGATATCACCAAAAGCACGTGCGCTGCTCAATTGTGCAGTGTGTAGCAGCGAAGATTAACAAGAGTTGCATGATTGTGAGTTGCACAATGTGCACTTATGCTGTGATGCAGGAAATGCCACTACAAATGCAGATACATTGAGTTGCGCACCACATCATCGGAAGTGCTAACTTACCAATGGGCAGTGTTTTTATGCTGCCATTGTAGGCGACCATCTCGTCCACGTCTCCGAATACTACTTTGGCTTTAACAGTGTACACGGTGTCCGAGTCGAGTTCATTTAAAGCAAGTGTCCCACTTGCAAAGTCCGCCTGTTGAGTACGTTGGGAGTCTGCGCGAGCAGCTGTTGCAGTCGCTTCAACATAATTGGGACGGAAATCGGCCAAACTCTGGTTGTTCCAACTTAGCTGAATGGTGAAGGGACCCACTCGGCTGACGTAGAAGTTTGGCGGTATTGAAGCCTTTCCTGCCACATTGCGGCCTGTTATTGCACCTTCAACAACAAACGAAGAAAAAGTCCTCATTCAGCCAACATGGTGAAAGCACTGCAGCTCACTTGGCTGTGGGATTGGGCGATTATTACTAAGGAGCATAAGTACCGCGCATTACTTCGTTGTACGAGAATGTCGTACGATGCAATGCGATGCTCGGAGAGGTTGGATAGCGATTGGCAACTGCCTTGATATTCGCTAAGAGTCGAAAGTGGCTGTTTGCACCAAATGGGTCAATCTGCTTTACATGCTCTCCACGGAAAGGTGGATGAATGGATTACACTTTCAACGATGCACTTCCGAGTGGAAATCCAGTAAACTTCAATCAACTTAACAGCCAATTTCAAGGCTTTCAGCTAGACGCTGCAATTGCTCGTTGCAAATACTGAACTCAGCTATGTCGCCTCAGTTTGGGTTAGCCTGCTTCCCTACTACCGTCACAAAGCCTTGTCAACCGTCGTGGGGTTCGATGCTCCCCAATGCCGACGCCGCATAAACAGACAGGTATTATACGTGCAGGAGAGATAGTCCCTCCCATCTTTCTGTGCATGCGTAGTGAAAGAGAAGACTGTGTTTAACTCGAGCAACACAAAACAAATTAATCACAAAACTTTCAACAGCAGGGAGTGATGCGTTAGCCTGTCGCAATTGCAATTACTCCCTCATGGCAGCCTTTGGCACACCTATTGCGTTTGACGCCCATTTGTGACAAATTGTCACAGACTTTAAAAAATGCACAAGGCCACACCAATCTGTCTGTGCCAAGTCCTATCATTAAAGCTGGGAACAACTGATGCGAACAACAACGCCCCATCGGCGTGCAGATTACAAGTCATTGTGTTGTATTCACTTTGACATTCCTGCTGGCATGTGATGACACTGTGTACTAGCACCGAATCAATCAAGCAGAGTAAAGTGTCTGCTAATGGCAGAGATTCTGGCAGAGTTCCACGTATTCTCTAACCACCGAGGCACTTTCTGGCACTTTATCGCTTCCTTTGGTTTGCACGCAGCTGCGTTGATGGGATTTCGCAATGCAGAACACACACTGTTGTGTGCATCGTCTCATAATAATAAAGTTGCTGAAGCAGAACTGCATGCGAAATTTAAGTGGGCCCTACTGTACTACAATTGCATGAATTGGCTAAAGTGGATGTGTCTTCAATGCAGTCAACGCAAAATCTACGTCCCCAACCGGCTAAAGCCTGGCGGTTAAGTGCTTTAGCCGACCACCGAGACTGGCGCGTGCGTGGTTCGCCGAAGCCACTTTAATTTGCACCGCAGCAATAGTTTATCCGGCTTCTCCATTACAATGAGTGTTGCGTGGAAGCACTACTAAGCGGGACTTACTTACTTTCGTCCTTAAAAATTGTTTCAACTTGGCTTTCAATTAACATACTGACATATATGGGGATCACAATGGTCTGAGAGAAAAGGCATACAACATTTGTGATGTGCAGCCAGCCAGTGAGTTTAACCAGCGGCACTGATTTGATTTGTGCATGATGTTGCCATCAACGAGGGGAAGACGTTGAAGTATTACTAGCGGAAATCAGTTGCTCTGCGCTATGGCGAAGCTCGTCATTGCCTAGCTAATAACTTGTGAGATCTTACACCTCTTAATGACACGACAAAGGGAGGAGCTCACAGCCACAAAAAGGCAATGGAAGAGAACTGCTTTTAATTTGCATCAGAGCCACACATGAGAGTAATTGCCAAAGTTGCAACTCAGTTATTATTGGAAAATGCCAACTGCCTTAAAGTCTATGCTGATCAGAGCCAAGTCTGGCAATGCAACTTACCGCCATCTGCTCTGCACTCCTTCACCAAAACTGCGGTCGCAAAGATCATGAAACACAGTTGAATCTCCATCAGCCGACCAGAAATGCTTTACTCCTCACAACTCATGCCCTATTTATGTGAATATTGCACACGCACTTTAGCCTATGAACAACATGACCAGAAGTGTGAACTTTTCCGCATCTAACTTCTACGTGCATCAATATTGAGGTGAACGGAGGCACAACCTGAGAAAACTTGCAGCACAGGATAGCGTCACCACACACCCTGCTTATCCTTTGTGTTGCTGAAGCAAAAGCCACTGTAAGTGGGCAGCCTGAGGTGGACAAGAGTGTAAAGTAGTTGAGCCTCAAGAAGTTCGATAGGACTCCACCTGACTGAACACAAACCGCTTCATCGGTCTGCTGTATTGGAGGATTAGGTTAATTAACCTGCACTGTCGCGCCATCTGTGGGGGCTGTGGAGATGTCATATGAGCTGCACTGAATCAATATTCATGTTGCCTTACGCGTTGATTGTAGCTTTGGTGTTATGAGAGTATTTGGCAATGCTTTGCTTACTGCAAGTCCAATGCTACCACCTGACGTAGGCCTAAATCAACAAAAAGAACCGGGATTTGGTTGCTTTGCGGCTAGTTGAGCATGGAACGCGCAAGTATATTCACGCTGCATGGGCGCATTTGTAAGGCAATGAATGCAAACACGCAACAGCATGCGACACATCCTCGTGGGGCGGAGCAATGCGCACTGCTTTCGGCATTATTATCACCATGTTAGGCGTAGATGTGGCACAATGATAAGGCTAAGAGAAGTGCGTCTAGGCGATTACTTTTGCTGAGCAATGCGTTTTGTTGCCTTGGTTGTAGATGCAAGGACACGAGGCGTGGAAGCGCAAGAAACCTCGACTCCGCCAAACTTCTATGTGAGCCAAGTTGGTTCCATCTTCATCCAGTTGAGTTGGGATCCCCTCAGTCTGGCTGAATTTCATCCTAGTCTTGTCCGATTTACTGCTACACCAATCAATCACTCTGCACCCCAACGTTATCATGCCTCTGGCTTTGAATATGGCTTATTTTATCTGGATGGATTGTCGCCTGACTCATCGTACGACGTGTCAGTGGATGTTGTTGGAGATGGCAACGTCGTTTTTTCCTACAAAACAAGCATACGAACGCTGTCTGCTGGTACGTTGGCACATGCAAAGATGATGCACAACTCGGCATGGAAGCCTTGTACTCACTGAAGTTCATCTACAGTAGTTTTTCGCGTAGTCATCTACTGACAGCACATTGTTAAATATCGTTGCTGCGCAGCTGACTTGGGGGTAGCGTGACTGCTTTTGCATGGCATGACTGGTTGGTTTTCCTACTTACGCAGGCGAGGAAAGAAAAGTTCTAACCACTAGTGTGCCCACCTTTACTGCCGCTGTCAAAGAAGGCAATACGCCAAATACAAGTGGGTTAGTCGCAACCTCCGCAGGCGAGGAATTAAGCATCCCAAATACAAGTGGGTCTAACTTAACCTACGCAATCCCCGGCGTCCTAACCACCAGCGCATCCGCTTTGACTTCGACAATCTCTGCGACCGTCTTCACTTGCATGGCTGCAGTCCTTGCTTGAAAGCCTGAAAGTACAAGTAAGTCAGCTTGGACCGCAGTTTGTTTTATCGATATGAATTGCCGCGCTGCACATCTTGTGTCTTCACACTGCCCTACTTGTACCATAGATATTTACACTGCCAAGGAGTCGCAATTCGCCGTCCAATCTTGCTCACTTAACACTTGTCCGACTCCTCCTTATGGACATCATCTCCTGTGTGCACAGCCAACACTTGGATAGCTGCATATTATTCTCCTCACAAATGACCCACTTTCATAATGCGGCAACTGCTACAATTGTACTGCATTCATTTCTTGGCAAACTGTTGGTTTTCAAACAAAAGAGGTGCAACAGTTGTAGGGATATTTATTCTTCTAAGTCATAAAGGAAGGGAGGGTACCGTGACCCTTAACATGATTACCAACCTGAATGGCTGGCTGCTGTGTGCGATGGAGCTGCAGCCTTGAGTATTTGAGCGCAAGTTGCATGAATGAATGAATGAATGGAGGAATGAGTGGGGAGGAGTCAGTCTTATGCAAACCTTATTTGGTCATTCAGAGGTGGTCGGAGTTGAATTATACTGGCACAGCATAGCCAGTTGTTCATGGTTGGTTTGCGTTGCCAATCGGACTTGCCGGTGCAGCTTTTCATGTAAGCAATAGAATGAGTTCAGTCGGCGTGGAGAATGGACCACCTCCGTCTGTATGCCATGTTCACTGTCTGACCGCCTAATCAATTCGCCTGTGATTCTACAACGACTGTCCATTAAATAAGTAGGCAATGGCAGGAATTGGGAAATGTGCGTGAGGCAAGACGGTGTCTCATTCCCTCCTCCTCCTTCTCCCATGTTTCCTAACCTGCAGACCATCTCGCAGTTGTTATGCTGCACACGGCCTTCCTTTGCGAGGCTGTGCAATCGGTAGTTTTCCTTCCACTTTCGTCGCAACTAGCTCTCTACGAAGCGGTTCTTTGTAAGCATAGGTGAAAATAAAATGTGATTAGAAGATATGCGTATTTGAAAGGAAACATATTCGGCCACGGAACAGCGTTGTGCCTGGACCAACAGTACCCGTTCGATTCTCACCCATCATAAACGATAACTTTCTGCTTCAAAACGGTTATAGTAATAGCGCCGTCAAAGTCGCCGAATAGGCGAAGGGAATTAACTTCCCAACCAATGAACGGTGACTGCTCCTCTACTAAAAGTTTCTCCCTCATCACCATGTCCAACGCTATGCTTGAATGATTTCGTGCAAGTGCATTGTTGCATCACATGCTAGAAAGGAGGTCAAGGCGAGTGTGCCACAGTGTTTCATGGTTAAATAGCTACAGGTACGATGTCACTGACCTACTTTTGCACGCTTAAGGATGGTCTTTATCGCGCAATTGTTTGCCTGCGGTTTCCGGCACAACTCAATACTGCAATGGCTCTCAGTGCAGAGCCTAAGCATGATGGCATGATTGCGTGGTAGATCTTGAAAATCACTTGGGTTCAGAACTACTGAATGTCGCCGAAGCCTGCAAAACCACCGCGTCAAAGGCGAATGCGATAAGAGGCACTGGTCAGTGGTCATGGCTTTCAATATGGCATGAGTTTTATTCATGTTAAAAGGTTCACACCAGCGCACCCGCCATGACAACAGACAACTGACAGCTGACTTGGAGCACACGTGAAGTGTCCTCCGCAGTGCAACGTCGTTTCTCACTACGAGATTCTGCCTCAATCATTGGCTTCTTCTGCAAACCCTTGGCAACAAATGGTGGTCACTACTTTATGCCGTCCCGCGTCACATCACCGAACAAATGGTGTGCGATCGGACGCTTTGAATCGAGGACCGCATAGGCTGCAATGAGCACCGCCTGGTTCTTCGTCACATCACCGACTGGAAGGTCTTTCTTCGTGAAGACAACGTAGCTACGCGTTGTATGGCAGCCTTCATCGCTGCCATTTGTGTCCCCTTTACCGAGAAATTTGTTCTTAACCCAACACCAACGGCCGGACATGTGGACAGACTTCTGCTGCATGTGCACACGCCTACACACAGAAGCCATAATGATTGCTTCCGCGATCGCCACAACACATTAGGCCAGCCACAAGGGATTGCCAGGAGCAGCTTCACGATGCACGCCAGGAATGATGGAGCCTTCATCCAACCAAATCTGTTACTGCTTCGTGCTTCGCTTCATGAGCGGGCGACTGCACACATGAGAGTTCACGCAGAGGCATTTCTTCGTGTGCTTACTTCGCGCACACTTGTTGCATTCCTTCGTTCGCCTGCGATCAGGTCTCTTGCCATTTTTGCAGTTGGCATCTTTGGAGTGGCTGCAGATCTTCCCCTGTTTTGGTTTTACGCCAGTGTCCTTTTCGAAGTGGGAACTCCTTCCAACCACCATGACTTGGTTCCCTTTCGGCAGAAGATGTTTGCTCGGTCTTGCATCCTGTGTCCCTCCTTTGGCTGTCTTGGATGGTGCCTTCAAGTGGTCCTTACTGGAATGGGATTTCGGTGGCAAACTGGGCGATTTATGGGTGCCTCGCTTTGCAGAGTTCTGCACCAGGACCTTCTTTCGGGCGTGGGGACGACCACGTGAAGGATAGTGGAAGGATGGAGAGGAGGAGGAGGAGGAGGAGGAGGAGGAGGGGCAGGAGAGGCGAGACATTCTCTTGCATCTTGCCCTCAACTGTGGAGGCAACTTGAGAACACCGCGTGGTGACTTGTTTCTGGCGATATTTTGTGCTTGTGCAGGCAAGTTTGGCTGCGGGTGCGGAGGTGGATTCGGTGGGGCGAATCGTGTTAGCGATGATGGCCTTCTCGGCAGGTCACTAGGAACACCAGCGGTTGCACACTTTTCGCGCCAGCAGGTCTTCTCGAGGTGGTCTCTGTACGTAAACCCTAGTGGCTTAAATGGAGTAATAACATAGGTGATTTTGGTGGCCGATATTCTGTGATCGGATGGTGGCTTCTTCCTCCTTGCCGTGTGCCCCACCAACTTTGGCCTTATTGTGGGGCACTTTCTGCCTTTCGGCTCCGGTTGCAGTTTGTCGAAGATGGCGGCGAAGATATCCGCATCGCTAACATCAAAGACATCACAGTCGGTCGTGCAGTAGTCGCTGGTTGTGGACTCATCAGTGCACCCGTCGGGGTGTGCCAAAAGACGTCTGCGCTTCTTTTCCATGTACCAAGCGTCTTTCGGCCGTGGCCAAAAGCAAAACTTGGGGGTGGGGTGAGTTTCTCGCACATCTTTTCCACGCGGATACATGTCTTCCTCACTCGCCGCCGCCGCCGCCGCCGCCGCTGCTGCTGCTGCTACTGCTGCTAATGAGGCTGGTGATGATGATTTCAAAGTGGTCACGCGAACCGATGAAGCGCATGTGACCTTTGCAGCGTTCAATGGGGCATCACGCTGGGTCAGGTGTCGGGTGTCAGGTAATGGGAAAGTCTCGGGTCTGTCTCACTAGACTTACACGCTCTGGCGTGATGTAGGCGTGTGAAGGAAAGTCGTGTAGAATGGATGCGGTTCGCACTTCGCATGCCTGTTTCGGCACCACCAGTGGCCAGGAATGCTATAAAGGCAGTGCAGTAATATGGTGATGCAGCATTTCGGCGAAAGCTTAGCCATGTGTGTGCGCAAGTGTGTGCTGCCGCAGGTGGCTTAGGGAGAGGTGGACTAGACTTTCAGCACCGTCGATGATAGAGTTGATGCCGGGCTGCGATTGTCACCTGGCCTATTTTGTGTGGAGGTCTCCTTTGCTAAGTGGCACCACCAGCCACCTCGAAACGTAGGTATTCGTGGACCCAAATTCCCGCCTCTAATTTGTTAAGCATCCACCAACTTAAGCCAGTCCTCCCCTTTCAAGGGACTCAGAGAGAAGGCGGAAGTGGTGCCGAAGGTGTTGCGTAATTGGGTAAAGCTGAAAGGCACAACTAATCTTTCATGGCTGCTGTTCTCTTCCTTCCACGTGGCTGGCAGAGGTGGAGGTGCTACTTAAGTGCATCAGGAGTAGTGGCGAATTGTGCTAAACAGAACTGATTAATGGAAACACCTGAACTCTGACACTTTTCCTTATTTCACCTTAGTGCTGCGATGCTTCTTTTCACTTACTCAGATGCAATTGAAAATGACAAAATTTAGAGTATAACGGAAAAGTCATGTAATTGCCTTTTAACGATGGTACAGCGGCAGGGTGTGAAATTGTTAATTTAACACAAGTGAATGGCCATTTGCGTTTCGCCTGTATCATGGATTTTGGCAGTGGAGAGGGATGAAAACTGACAGATAAACTTTTTATTATGTCGCGATATTCCACGCAGATAGCACAAATCTGGCCATAAGCAGTGGCTTGCGCGAGGATTCAAGCGAGGACTATGGCCATGCAAGTTAATACGACACCAGCAATCGAAGAAGTTGCGGCAGACGCGCTGAATTCCTCCTCTTCGTTGCGGACGACAATGCCTGCTTCTGCAAAACACATTGAGTGCGTTAAGAACCATCTCAATGGCGCACCTCCAAATTATGCTCTCATGTAAGGAGGCGTGCATGATATCAGGGATGGGGTCGGGGTATGTGCCACTTTGGCATGGAGTTGTACGTCTGAGTGATGTGCCCTGGTTCAACAGCGAGCAGAGTTTCGGCACAATTAGTGCATTTAAAATGCTCCCGCTGCTTTCACCATCGCTCTGTAACAGAATTCGTAAGTCCTAAGTCTGCCACTGTATCTGCTCAGAAGGTGAAGTAGGAAACTCGCACCGCAGCCAACTCAGTTTTGTTATGCGTGGATTTCGACTAGGCTTTGGCTATCCCAACCACACTAAATGCATCAAATTCTGTGCAACTACAGGCTAAATTTAATCAAAGCAAATTCTTTTCCCCCTTGTCACTTTTGTTATTACCGTTGTTCGGCAAACAAATTACGTGTAGTCTGCTTTACTTAGTCGCACAATATCAAAGCATCATGACGTGAGCAACAATGGTTAACAGGTTTCCACAGTGCTCATTACCAAGATCACACAATTGTCAACCTTCCGGTGTTGTGCAAGTAAGAATTATGGAGTCGTTATGCATAAACTGCCAACCTGGAGTTGCATTGAGAATTGATGTGCGCACACTATTACAAAAACCGTAGGAAGTGGCATTTGCATACAAGATAAAGAGACAGAGATCGACAACTCAACATACCTATAGGCAAGGTTCGAATGGGAGGTGATAGATCAGAGGCTTTCGCACATTCTGCTGGACTCTGCTCATCTGCTGGAATCGTACTAGCCTCCAGGCGGCACAAATAACCGGTATTCGGTTGTAGACTGCCAACGATAGCGGAGGTTGTCAAGTTGTCGCTACTGTTGACACTTATTGGAGGGCCACCTGCTGTGGTATCAAAACAGGCCACAGTGTAGGGATTGAGAATGCCATTGGGAGATGTTGGCTCATGCCACTCAAGTTTGATTTGTGTCGTTGAAATGGCTCTTCCCGTGGGGGCAGTACAATGGAAGGCGCTGTGGGTGTTTAAAAGTTACCAATGAGGACTAGCGCCTAATGCATTCTTTGAGTTGCGGGGTGAAGAGCTTGAGCCTTGATGGCGTAGTATTAAACACCGTGACAACAATTTCGGGCTGTTATGGGCCTTTGCATACACCTGTCCGCAAAAACCAAGCCGTCGCATTGGCGTAGTATAAGCCACGGGAACTTACCGGTAGGCCATGACCTTAGGTAAACTACGTGGTAAAAAATAATGACACTTTCTCGAATTGCTTCCGTCTTCACTCTGTACGATGTGTCAGGCGTCAATCCGTCAAGAGTGAGCTCTTCCTCTGCGACTTTCGCGAGTTTCAACTTTGAGGAGCCATGTCTCGTGGTCGGTTGTGCAGACACCCTAAACTGTTCCACTCTAAGATTAACAAATCTTTCGGCACTCCAAATCAACTTAAAGGTATCAGAGCTCGTGCGATCCCAATACATTGGAGGCAAGAATGAGGTGATCGCTTCCGCCTCCCCTAAGAAATGAAAGAAAGTGCGATGATTAACCGGCATGCTTCCAATTCCGCTTTCAAGTTGTCATGGAAATGCACTTACTGCAGAGTGTGACAGGAGTAAACTATGCTAGTCTTTAAGATTAAACAATACTTTTTGCCCAGATAAGGGTAAATGCTAGCAAACAATGTCATTCTACATGGTACTGCAAAGTATAATTACGTGTAGCGATTTACCCGCAGGCAGCGTTTTGATAGAGTCCGTGAAAAGAAATATAGACTCCTCATTTTTTAATGGTTCAAAAACCACGGCGTAATCCTTTTCGGGGACCAGTTTGTCAAAGACGGCTTTCCCATGTTGAAAATCGACGAGTTTATAAATACTTTTCTCATTAGATAACCTTGCAACTACTTTGAGCTTGTCAGCTCTTAGTCCAGCTAAGCCTCGAACATCGCAGCTTAGCTGAATTATCGTAGAACTCACGTAACTCCACGAGAAGTGCGCCAGGGGGGTCCATCTACCAGTACCTCAACTTTAGCAAAATAAAAAAATTGATTGACACACACTTTTGGATACGGAATAGCAAAGGGTTCATTAATAGCTCTATGACGAGAGCAGTGATGAAGGGCAGGACTTCACTGCGCTTGCCTTCCAGACGCAGCACCACACTTAGTTATTCTACTCGGAAGATACGAAAGACACTGTGCATCATTTTAACGGAGGATTCGCCTCCCCGATAAATGCTAGGCATAGTGCTTTGCATCAAATACCATTTGTAGTTCGTTTCGCACCCTGCATCAACCCGTGCCCAAACACAAGAGGGAGGAGATGGCGAGAAAATCGCAAAAATTGGCATAATCTAGTTCTAACCTGTTCAGGGAGCCTCACTTTTAATGCATTTGGTGTTTAGTGCAGGGGATGAGAGTAAGGGTGTGGTGGATGCGGAGCTTAAGGCTGCATTGTAACGCCACCCTGACAACGATATGAGAGCTAATACGAATGTGCTGGATTGCGGATTCCATTGCAGGTGCAATGTGCCGTGCACTCTGTTAAACCGCTAATTCAACCATCATGTGCCTCGGCTCTGCAGCTTTTGTTCGAGTTGTTAAATACTATGGGCATCACCGACTTTGAGGGATTATTGGCGCCACACCTGAAATCGACGACGTCAGCAGACAGACACATAACCGCGGCCTCTAACACACTGTCCAGCTCACATGCATGGCTTTTTAGAATGCTCAGCCCAGTTACCACAAACCCACTTTCCACGACTCAGCTGTGGAGCTGCCTCTTACCTTCCTCTGCCCTTAAGAGGCTGTGCATCACGAATGCGCCCGCGATGGAGTGTAATTTTGTGAGACAATGCGGAATCGACTACAAAATATACACCTCGTCTGCAGTAACACCAGATAGCGGAAGTATCTAGCACCCACTAGTAGTGAGCGTAAGCTCTACTGTGTGGGACTACTCACTTTCATGTATGCAGACTTATGCATGCATTCACTAGTCCTGGATGTCATCGTAAAGCCCACATAAAATTTAACTGGGAGAGCGAATGAAAAGAGGTGAAAAGCGGAGTAAAGCACAGCACTTAGCCGCGTCAAATCGATCCTCTTTCCTTTTGCTCTGACGCAGAAATGGTGGAGTGAACGGATGATTGTCAGTAGCGATTTGCAACACACTCTTCTCCACTTATTAGGGGCCATTCATTACTCTCGGTGTGCCCACTACGCAAGTCACTCTAGCTAATACCTGCAGAATGCAACTACTCACCATTTCGATGAGATGAGGTGTTAAAAGTCAATGAATGCGGGCTGATGGGAAAAAATACACCTTAAGTAAAAGTAAAGCGTGATAATAATGCGTGAACATTAGTCGGTGCAACAAACACTTCTACAGGCATGCTAAAGTGGAGACAAAACCAGAGGAATTCTCACCACTTCCTCCTCTGTATCCCGCGGCTAGCAATGAAATCGCCAACAGAATGAAGTAGAAGTGAGGATCCATCCACAACGCGGAATCATGCCGCACGCGCCATTTAGCTTGCATTTATAGAATGCTTTGTCTTCATTGTAGCCTATGAGACATCGCGTTCACGACCAGCAAGGCGGCTTTGCATTCATGCATGGTGCGATGCGATGGGTTGTGCTGCACGTGTCATTTGACCTCTAACTCCATTGACTCAAACAATCAATTTCTTGGATATTGCATTTTGTACAAGTGGCAACTTCCAAAATCTGCGCCATGGTGGAAGTGTTCATTCGTTCCTTGAGAACTCACCACTGCTTGGTAAAGGATGGGGCTGCATTTTAGGCGCCATCGCCTCACCTAAACATGCCTTAGTGTAGGCTTTGACGGTAAAAAATTCTGCCAGCAAGAGGCAACACGCAGATATCATTCAGTTGTGTAGAGGATAAATCGTGGCATGTGGTCTAGATGCCCTCCAAGTCACATCGCCTTACAGTGACTGCCCTACCAACTTTTCCACATAGTCTCAACTCAATTTCGTGCAGATGTGATGAGTGACTGATCTGAATGTGTCACTGTTGCCCACTGTGACACTGAGGAGGAGGAGAGCAGTGACATTCCCTTCAATTGATTGCCAACTTTGACTCGCAGAACTAAACTGCCATGTTGGGGAGTGGCGCATCGAGTGCTACCTTGCTCGTCAACTCACTGCAATGCCTCTAACTGCACAGCGCTTCAACGTGATGCGCTATGATGATGCAGGCCGAGATGCTTCCACTCTGACGTGCACAGAGCTACAGCTACACACAGTCCGTTCTGGACAGGAGAAATGAAATGGCAAATCGACTGTCTGCCTTGCAGTGCACCTTACAGCTCAGTCAGATTCTGACACGCCCTAACTAAAATTAAGTCGAAGTTTGAAGACAGGACGCAAAGTAACAATCGACAACTTCCATCCCTGTCTGGTGGGATCGGTGGACATTTAGCAGCCTCACTTCCTGCAAATTGTGCCACCTTAAATTCATCGAAGCGAAGCACAGCTACGCCCTCTTCCTTTAGCAGAGAAATCTCGGTGCACCATTTCCTACTTAGACCACGTCTAGCGCCATCCTGCTTTTGGCTGGACAGCGACTGAAGTCAGCTGCTATGGTCGTACATGCGACTGGTGTGAGATGGTTTTCCCTCCCTCGGCTGTGTTGATGGAGTTAAAACCTCCTGTTTCAACCAGGCCCATTTATGTCAACGCCAAGAGTACCATCGTCGACTGGTTTTGCCACGATTCAAACCACCTAATTATTTGCAGGCCTTGCCTGCAACGAGCCACAAACAGAACATTCTGCCTGCCTCAGAGCCTACCGTTGAAATAGGCTGAAAGATGCTGGCTACAGCAGTCTCCTGCCACGTCCTCCGTCCTAATATGCAACCACACTGTGTTCTGCCAAGAAGTCTTTCGGTCAGAGCACCGCAACTAAAAGCAATGATAAGGAGGAGGAGAAATCCAGTGACGGTGTGTACACCTTCATGCACCAGGGGTGAGAAAGGTGTCGCGCGTTCATTCACTTCACATCCTGCGGCTACCCTAGATGCCTCAGTAACGAACTCTTCCAGACAGTGAACGTGTACTGTTGCTCCCTTTGTTGGCGGCATCCCAGCAATACATGGGGCTTGGGAAATTGCAGAAAGTAGGCAAGATATTCAACCTTCTTGTTGAGGAGTAGAGAACAAATCTAATCTACCACCGGCAGAAATACTCACCTCTTCCACTACATTAAGTTGCGGTATATGAGGAACGGATTGGCGTTCCGTTATCGTCAATGTTTAGCTTTGCAATTTTCCCGACGTCGTAAGCATACACAACGCCAAAGCAGAAAATGCTTTGTCGCTGTTATGCCACCGAACAAAAGGACAACGTCACGCATTCGAGGATACGTAATAGAGTTAACCATTTCCTTTACTGCATGAACTCTCAACTCGATACTCTCCTAGGCACGCACGAGATTAATCAATGATCAAGAAAGATGATTGCCGACAATGGCCATTCAACTGACAATTAGAATGTCCATGGTCAAAATGTCCCGTGGAGAGGATTGGCTATTATTGATAACCAATAGCTGCAACCCTGGAGAATTCCCCTTAGTTTGATTAGAGGACAACCAACCAATCACGGGAGGGCTAATCAATTGCAAGGAGGCGGCTCCATACGACTTTGACAGTTACTTCAGTTATCCTTTTAGCAAATCTTCGCCACATTTCCATGTCAAGCATCATTGGACGACATTAGCACACACCCTTGACCTTCCCTCATCCTATTGATAAGCGTGGAAGTCCTTGTCTCTACTCTGCACTGCGCATCCTTAAATGCGAATAGTAAGACCTCAGCTAAACTGCGAATAACCTTCAATGTGCTGTGCATTCAGACTCATCGCACAGGAGTCAAGTTCACCCAAGCAAGTGACCCTAATTTTGATGCTGAATTGGATAACGAGATAGATTTCTACTAGCCGATGATCCATTCTACCTAATGGCTCCATAGGTACTCCATGCAGAGTTTAACCACACAAATTGCGACTGCACTTGAGGTTGTAAGGCCTCTGTCATCCCGGAATGCCATTGTAATGTGCTTGAGGGTACGGTAAGGAAAGGACCGAGGCCACTGCAGATTGCATTGGGCAAAGTTCTTGCGTACCAGTAGGCTCAGCCTTCACCAAAATGATGCGCACTGACACCCATGAGAGGCCATTCTTGAACATGCATACGTTGAGACTACGACTTTGGAGGAGTGCTGTAGGCATTCACTTCGACCCAATTAACATTCACTAAAGCCATATTCTTACTCTGTGGTACGAATCAAAACCAATCAGCAGTCGTAGACAGAGTGAACAAAGACGTCAGACAAAGAATTATGGTCGCGTAGCATGGGGCAGACTTGGACCGCTGTGTTTGTGTCTGTCTCTCAGGTAGGAGAGAGTGTACGAATTTTGCTCCCTTTTTGTGCTCAAGTAATTTGGGCGAAAAGCTGGTGCACAGAGGTGTATTTACCCGTTCGATTTGAGCTAGTGAAATCTCAACAAAGGCACAAACAACAGTAGTGTCCAACACCTCGAGAAGAGGTGATACTGAATGAACTGTAACAAAATGTTTGGCGCATTCTACATTAAAAATGCAATTTGGAGAGATATACTTTGCCACAACATTTCCATTGCACCATTAATTTTGCAATGGATGCCAGATTTGCCTACAAGAAAAGCTGCACCGGCAAGCCCGATGGACAACGCAAACCAACCATGAACAACTGGCTATGCTGTGCCAGTATAATTCAACTCCGACCACCTCTGAATGACCAAATAAGGTTTGCATAAGACTGACTCCTCCCCACTCATTCCTCCATTCATTCATTCATTCATTCATTCATTCATTCATGCAACTTGCGCTCAAATACTCAAGGCTGCAGCTCCATCGCACACAGCAGCCAGCCATTCAGGTTGGTAATCATGTTAAGGGTCACGGTACCCTCCCTTCCTTTATGACTTAGAAGAATAAATATCCCTACAACTGTTGCACCTCTTTTGTTTGAAAACTAACAGTTTGCCAAGAAATGAATGCAGTACAATCGTAGCAGTTGCCGGATTATGAAAGTGAATCGTTTGTGAGGAGAATAATATGCAACACTTCAAGATTTTATGCCTTGCTAAACAAACAAAGCAGGGTTAATTAAAATTCACTTCTTCATTTAAGAAAGGTAAACCGTCTCTCACACATGCCCTCCAATGACATTCACCACGGATGCAGTGAAGCGGAGAAGTGCCGAGTTCAGCACTCAAAACAGCCCGACCGTTCCATTAAAGGTGCGGTGACTTCAAGAAGCGTGTTCACACTAGACCAGTAGGCACAGACATTCCAACATCGCAGTTGATGCCGTCTGTGCAGTGCGGAAGCAGAAGCAATGAAAACAAAAAAACAACTGTGCAGATGCGTGCACGATTCCGTGGTGGAACACACCTGAATTGGCGAAGAGCTCAAAATCGTTGCATGAGTTTGAAACAAGTGGAGGGTTAAATAGCACTGGCAGTGGACGCATTCCAGGGAAATTCGGTCGGGTGATAGTAGTCGGGACAAGCAGAGCTACAACTCCCACATTTGCAACCAGCAATTAATCACGAACGCACATGTTCTCACCTCCACCATCGCCTCACCCGTAAGGCCCCGAAACTCAGCAATAGGGCTGCGCCATTAACAAGTTGGTACATATGCGCACGCACTTGTACAATCTCAGGAGGCCAACAATCACATAAATTCTTAATAATAATATCTCAAAGGAAAGTGGGCAAAAGCCAAACCGAGGCGACAGATCCCCCCTCCGCTCTAAACACCACCCATTTCGTGACTGCCACGCACAGAGAGGCATGGACATGGCTCACAGAATTTCACAAAAGGGCAACAGAAAGGAGATGAAAAGAGCTAAGGAAACCAAGTTAATGCGGTTGATGGATGAATGGATTCGAAAGAAGGTGAAAAATAGTATTCACACAAGACGCACCCGACTTCACTTTGGAACTACTTCGAGGATAAAGTGAAATAGTGATGATTCAGCTTGGTTCCACCATCTAGGAAAAAACGGTCAAAATAGAAAAAGAAGACGACATGACTTTAAGTCGACTCATGAGACTTTGACCGAGTAGCGTGACAAAGTGGTCCAGCCTATGCTTTATCAGCTTGCAGGCTCTAGCGTGATGCGATGAGGCACAAAAAGACCTGGATAGATCATAAAGACGATGTCAACTAAAGAAGCTTCAACATTGACAAATAAGTCAATGAGATGCACTAGCACCCCACCTGAAAGCTACAGAAAGCGGGCAAATGACGACTGCAACAGAATCGCCATTAAACTTCGACCACTTTCCACAGTTTCTGCAGGACTGCACTCATTTCAGCTTGGTCGCCACGCATCGCCCGAGATGCTATCAAGGCCACAGCACTTTCGGCAGTTTGAAAAATAGACCATCGTCAATCTCGCACACCCAAATCACATCGCCTTTAAGGATAAGCCAGTGCTCACATTTATGGCTGTAAGGTAGGACGTGCCAGACATGTTAGCATTTTGTGAAGTAGATGACTGCATCACACGCATCCCGACGGATTACTCTTTTGCTTACCAAGGCATCAACAACCCATTCGGCAATGACTGGCAAGAAGGCTACCGAAGTCCCTTCCAACGCTTGGCAGCTACCTCAGCCACATAGCCTGCATCATGATCAGAAAATACAGTGAGATCTGCATGCACTTTACAAGCCCTGGAGACTATCAAGAGTTCCGAGCAAACAAACGAAAACTAACTTACAACGCACGTTTGGGAACTTAGCATCCTAAAAATGTCGGTATTTGGACAAAACACTCATCTCACACCCACTTCGCTGAACTCAAGGCATGGGCTAGCCGAAATTCCGCAATATGATATCGCTGGGTAAGAGATAGATCAAACAACCACCTAAGTAGGAACCGTTGCCTACTCTTCGCCTGGAATGGCTCAAATGCCATCAAAAGATGAAGCTTTCCATCCAACAGATGCACTTGAACCCACAAGTAACATGATTCTCAGCAAAGAGGGCGACCTCTCTACACTTTGCCAAGATTTGGAGTTAAAACAGCTAGGACTACCAGACCCAATTTCAATTTCAATAACGTCGCTCTGACTAAAGTAATGCCCAAACCAGCCAACAAAAATCGGGTCTTCGAGATGCAGACATCACAGAATGCCTGTAGCCCTACTTCCACTCCTTCAAATTGCACAAAAATGATCAAACAAAAGCCAAACCCTCTATGCAGACCGATTAAAACAACTCAATGACATTTCTGCAAGTTTACTTTAACAAGACCGGGTGTCTTGAAAAGTATATGAAGCATAAAAGGAAGTAATCAACAGAAGCACATACATTCGCAATCATTTTAACCAAAGCATTCTTCCCCATCCATTAGCGATTGGCTTCAAAACCCCATCTAGACACATTCGTTACTTACTGTTGTCGGAATCAAACTTACAAAATCCTATTTCACCGCATCTATGCAAGCTGTCATCAAACTTCTTCCTAGTAAGGTACGAACGGTTTCAGAGTGAACTTCGTCCCGGGCAAAGCAGTAATATCCATCGTCCCTGAAGTTGCAATAGTCCAAGGTAGCATGGCAAGCTACACAATAAATGCATAGAAGATATAAAATTTAGTGATACTTGGTGGGGAATGCGGCTGCTGACGCTCCAAGAGCCTGTTGCTTAGTTAATCGACGGGCCATATGTGGAGAGACGTTTGCTATCAATAACCAAATTCACCAAGACCCACACGAGGGGCACAGAAACATTCACTGTATGACCGATGCCACATTCAAAAACTTCTGCATCCCAATAAGCAGCTGAAGTACAGTCTGAATTGAGACAATTTAAGTGGCGTTTAGAAATGTGTCGGGAAAGTGGTGAAAATAATGTCAGGCACAATAACTACTGATCACTTCTCAAGCAGCCACAATGGAACAGATGGATCGTGCAACTCCATTCCATGTGCTACACAAGTGCAACTTAGCCCACCAAATAAGTAAAACGTAGGCAATCATGGTAGATTGGCGTACACACTCGAGAAATAACCCAACAACATCGGTTTCGACCAACAATCAGGAGTATTCAAACAAGAAGGAACAGTAGGGAGTACCATTTCGACACCAACAAAAGTGCTTCACAGGCCCCAACAATTGACAAGCGCACTGACAAAAGAAGCGCTGAAGCCGCCACCTCCACCCAAGACACCCGTCAACAGATGGACAACCTCATCGATAGACACCGAGGCACCAGCGGTGATGGCAGAACCATCAGCAGTAGTTCTACTACTTTCAGGTGAAGCCACGCACATCGTCGCTTTGGATTTGCGTCATTTACAACAACACTTACAACATTAGCGGGGACTCCTATGCTGTAGACGCGCAGCGAGAGGTGTCATCCCAAACACGCCGGTCCACGCTGGCGCCGAGTACAATACCGTGACGAGCGCGATCAGAGCTGCTCGTAAATCACCAGAGACTTCACATTTGCGGTCGTTGTGATGACGTCGCAGCCAGCGATTGAGAGTCCCACCATCCTCCCGGTTTGACGACTAGATGTCAGCTACCACCTCTCACGTAGGGAAGTGCAGATAAGTGGCTAATAGAGCACGAAGGAGGGGCCAGCGGGTATAAATCTACTTTGCGAAAAATGCGAAGCCATAAACATTACCATTCAGTGATAACTAAAAACCAATGGAGAATGGCAGCTACAACTGAGCATCATACACAGGCAGATAATGGAACTCAAGGTGCAGGCTACTCCATCATTCGCACCTCGCATTGACGACGAAATGAGGAATTCCGTCAATTCTTTGCCTTCTGGAAGAGGTCAAAGCCCACTGAACCACTAGAGAACTGCAAATCGACCCCATCACCAACAATACTTCTCCAATGAAACGATCAAGACAGATTTCATCTCTCCAAAGCGAATTCCCAAGCTGGCAGAGACATCTGCACTGTCAACCATGTGCACATTTCCAACATGGAGCAAAAACAGACTGCACCTTCCAACCCATAAAATGACACGAAAGTGAAAGGCCCTCGTAAAAATGTGCGCTATAATCTGCATAACGTACGACACACGAAATCTTCATACGCGCCATACCACCAAATTTCACAAATGACAGTGCATTAAAACACGCACATGCGATCCAAATGTCAGATTAAAGGTTATTTCTGGCAAAGTGTGCCACTACTGTCAAGTTCTACTGCATCATTATGGAATACGCTGCCGAAATCTCAGGAATATCACATTTAGTAGAGAAGGCTGCAAACTACGCGGTGTTGGAGACGAAAGAATGAACCTCTGTTAGTGCTCAAAATCATTGCATTCCAAATGCTGATTTTGCTACTCTTATAAACCAAAAAATTCTGTTTACTGTTCTTTTCTTAATGAGGTGAACCTAATCCAAGACTTGTAATATACGCAGCAATGCATTTAAATAAGTGGAAGAATCAAGGCATTGTTGAAGGAAATTACAAGACGTTTCAATGAACCATGATAGTTCTTGCTGTGGGTAACCATGTTTCTTGTGCATCTGTGCGAGTTTAAGTTGTAGGGTTTTTCACTGTGCCATAGAAATTTAACGTGCTTCTAGATTAATCCTTTTATGCAAACATCTCCTTTGCTGGCCTTATTTAAACACTCTGTTCTCTTATGCGATTCTAAGAGTAGCTCTATGGTCAGCGTGTCCGTGTTCTTAGTTCGCTCACTTGCTCATGCATCGCGTGGTACCAAGTTTCCTGTTGTGGATGTTGTAACGGCCTAAAGCTAATTATTTGTCTTCGAAGGCAAGTGTGTTTCTTAGCTTGCCTTTGAATGTTGAAACGTGGCTTCACTCGTCTCTGTACGCTCCTATGTACCGGTTCAGTTGGAATGCTGTGTTTTTGCGGTGCACTAATGAGGGGTCTTTCGAGTGGGTTGTAAGTCAGAGTAATCCTTCATTTTCTGTCACGTCTTCGCACTCAGTTATAAACCAAGTTTTTGCTCCTTTTTGAGTCCTATTTCACCTTTTGGGCATTATTGTTTCCTCACTATTCTTGCGTCCTGAAGAGGCGATTGAATCTTACCTATAGCCAGCTTGAAATCAGTTGGTTGGGTGGGATCAAACTGCTTCTGAGCACACATACCTTTGGTGGGGATTGGTTTGCTTGGTTGTCAGGATCTTCGGAACTAGGACTCCGCGATTGCCGACTTTTGGCATCTGTAGGGTCTAACCCTCCTTACCAAAGTCGTGGTGTTCACCATTATCATTCGGAATTACGGT
Organism: Taenia crassiceps; assembly: GCA_023375655.1. NCBI lineage: Eukaryota > Metazoa > Platyhelminthes > Cestoda > Cyclophyllidea > Taeniidae > Taenia > Taenia crassiceps. The sequence goes on from JAKROA010000013.1 coordinate 1,573,057, forward strand.
TCGGTCCTTGTTATAGGAGAACACTTGGGTGCAGCCATCGATTAAAATGTTGGAAATGCTCATCTGCTTCCCAACATTGCTCCTATGTCGGCTAAGCTGGACATTGAAGTCACCGTCTTACTTATGTGACTGACTGAAGTGAAAATGATTGGAGATGGTTCCTGTGCTACCGATCACGATTGTACATCGTGCCGAAAATACATGTGACACGTGTTCCATAACAGCTCATGATAATCAGGGTTGTGTTAATTCACGGTCCTTAAAAATTGTTCAAACTTGCAACAATAATGCCCATTAGGGGTGGTTGACCCTTTGTCTTCCTTTGAAGTAGTCTCGAATAATGTTGTCGTGATTGGGACATTCAATGTCCACTCCGGCGCCTTTGTTTATCACGGCGATTCGGCAATGCACATTGCCATAAAGCGAATAAGCGGGAATCGAGGTTTGGGCGTCATCACTACTGGCTACTTATTAGTAACCTGCTTCTGCGGTCATGCATACGGTGCCTGTTTTCTCAGGTAAAGGAGAGAGCCGTTGGTGAGAAATAGCTAACCACACAAAGTGATTCTCCAAATTTTTTAACTGGGCAGAAGTATTTGGTTGGGCAACCACTTCAACCGTGCAGGATTGCGCAAAAGACATTTGGGCATTATCAATGGACACATCTAACTGTGACTGCTCTTCCGAGTCCGCGTGTTTAACCGTGTGTTTTCGTTTCCGTTTTCTGGTTTTGCGTTCTCTCCGTATGCACTGCTCATTCTTAGAGAGTTTAGGTGGGCTATTTAATGCAATGACTTGCTTCACTCAAATAAATCTGCGAATTAATGCACCGATCGCTGGAAGAAGCAATTCTATGGGGTGGATCCATTCAGTCTGTCAGCATGGGATCCATGTCATTGTCGCATTCGAGTTAGGTGTGGCAAGATGCCTTTAAGAGGAGAGTGTTTAATTGTAGCCCTGGAATGCATTTCACTTTGAGAGACTTCCAGGCCGTGTTTTTCGTCATTCTTCACCCGTTTCACTAGGACGTTTGCTGCTGTAACATGAGCTGTTCAAGTCCTATGAGGCGTTATTGCAGGCCTAGCAGTGAAATTGCCAATTTTGAGGCTTTCTTTCCGTCCGGATCTCGCGGTTAAACAAGGAGGCGTTGAGGAAGACAAAGCCTCGTGAAAGGCCATTAGAGAAAGATACTGAGGGAAGTAAGGGTGGTTGGGTGGATTAATTTGCCTCTTCATGACAAGGTGGACTTCAATGCTTGAAGGCTTTAATTCCAAGGCAGGATATGAAGTATCGTCGTTGCTGTGGGTGTGTGGCTCCTCCCATGAAGTAAATATCTGGCATGGGATGCGAGATTCCTCAATTCACTTCAAAGTGAGCGCTACTTTATGCAAATTCATTGAACCCAATTTTCATTGTGGTTGGTGGAATGTCCACCAAGTTGCTGTTCCATACCTCTCAACCTATGTATGTGCCTTGCGTGTTGAGTTTGACTCTTCATTGGTGCTCTGCTGTAATTTTGATCTTTGGTCGGGCAAGACAAATCGACTTCTCAAAGTTGGGAGGTCTGTTTAGTTGCGGGATATTTTTCACCACAGCTATAATTTTGCGCTTTTGCTTATACAGCACAGCTTTTTGGCTTAGCCTTTAATACGACAATTATCAGTTTTCAATTTCAATCTCGTGGTGAATGGTTAATTTCGACATAGTTTGATAGAGCACTTACTACCCTCGATGAGAATCACGACATGACGCAGGACCAAAGGGTGGGGAATTCGATTTCAATTATGCTAGTGGGCACTATAGCTTCCGTAGAGGCCTTGACGCATGGTGCCGATACTGCCAATGATCGATCAGTTTTGTGTAGACTACTGCTCGGTTCCCACCGTTGGAGACTGGCCAAAGGCCATCTTCAACGTTGACGGGCAATGTACGTGGCACCCTTCATATACTGGAGTATTCGGCATTTCTTCTTTGCATTAATTAGCGCTACTGACAAAAGAGTAGCATGAAGGCACATGGATTGCTCTGTACAAACAGCACACTGTAGGTGGCAGAGTCATTACGTTTAAGATCAATTATCTGCTAAACTGTTCTCCAAACAATGTGCTATTCATTATCACTTGTAAAGAGACGTCGTTCAGGCCTCTCCACCGGGTAGTCACAAAGCCTCAGAATATCAAGCTTGGTGTTAGAAGTAGGTTTACTATTACCTGCCCCCTATTGTCGCTCTGTTGGCTCGGAAGTTCTACTTCTCTGGAGGGGTCGCAAAGCAAAGCAGCAGAGTAGCACCGTGCGGTTGATTCGCAAACACTTTGCGAGGAACTTACTGGGCTGATGCACAAACCTATGCGACATTGCTCGTAGAGATTCAATTCAGACAATTAATCTTGGCATTTGTAAGGATGGGTTGGTCTTTTCGGTTGTGGAAAGGAAGCTATGCCAGTGCTTAGGCGATTGTCAAATGGAAATCTATGAGAAGAGACGGTTTTAATTACTAATAAGCGGACATTTGGAAATGTTGGTGGGAAGAATGTAGGTGAGAGGCCGAGTTTGATTGAGACTAAATTCAGCTGTGTGACGTCAGGCATGTTTGTACTGAGAACTAAAATGCACCCTTATAATAGTCTTTGGTTCCTATAGCTGTGAAGGTGTGAACTTGGAAGAATTCCGAAATCCCATTCCGGTAAGGACCGCTCGAAGGCACCATCCAAGACAGCCAAAGGAGGGACACAGGATGCAAGACCGAGCAAACATCTTCTGCCGAAAGGGAACCAAGTCATGGTGGTTGGAAGGAGTTCCCACTTCGAAAAGGACACTGGCGTAAAACCAAAACAGGGGAAGATCTGCAGCCACTCCAAAGACGCCAACTGCAAAAATGGCAAGAGACCTGATCGCAGGCGAACGAAGGAATGCAACAAGTGTGCGCGAAGTAAGCACACGAAGAAATGCCTCTGCGTGAACTCTCATGTGTGCAGTCGCCCGCTCATGAAGCGAAGCACGAAGCAGTAACAGATTTGGTTGGATGAAGGCTCCATCATTCCTGGCGTGCATCGTGAAGCTGCTCCTGGCAATCCCTTGTGGCTGGCCTAATGTGTTGTGGCGATCGCGGAAGCAATCATTATGGCTTCTGTGTGTAGGCGTGTGCACATGCAGCAGAAGTCTGTCCACATGTCCGGCCGTTGGTGTTGGGTTAAGAACAAATTTCTCGGTAAAGGGGACACAAATGGCAGCGATGAAGGCTGCCATACAACGCGTAGCTACGTTGTCTTCACGAAGAAAGACCTTCCAGTCGGTGATGTGACGAAGAACCAGGCGGTGCTCATTGCAGCCTATGCGGTCCTCGATTCAAAGCGTCCGATCGCACACCATTTGTTCGGTGATGTGACGCGGGACGGCATAAAGTAGTGACCACCATTTGTTGCCAAGGGTTTGCAGAAGAAGCCAATGATTGAGGCAGAATCTCGTAGTGAGAAACGACGTTGCACTGCGGAGGACACTTCACGTGTGCTCCAAGTCAGCTGTCAGTTGTCTGTTGTCATGGCGGGTGCGCTGGTGTGAACCTTTTAACATGAATAAAACTCATGCCATATTGAAAGCCATGACCACTGACCAGTGGCCTCTTATCGCATTCGCCTTTGACGCGGTGGTTTTGCAGGCTTCGGCGACATTCAGCAGTTCTGAACCCAAGTGATTTTCAAGATCTACCACGCAATCATGCCATCATGCTTAGGCTCTGCACTGAGAGCCATTGCAGTATTGAGTTGTGCCGGAAACCGCAGGCAAACAATTGCGCGATAAAGACCATCCTTAAGCGTGCAAAAGTAGGTCAGTGACATCGTACCTGTAGCTATTTAACCATGAAACACTGTGGCACACTCGCCTTGACCTCCTTTCTAGCATGTGATGCAACAATGCACTTGCACGAAATCATTCAAGCATAGCGTTGGACATGGTGATGAGGGAGAAACTTTTAGTAGAGGAGCAGTCACCGTTCATTGGTTGGGAAGTTAATTCCCTTCGCCTATTCGGCGACTTTGACGGCGCTATTACTATAACCGTTTTGAAGCAGAAAGTTATCGTTTATGATGGGTGAGAATCGAACGGGTACTGTTGGTCCAGGCACAACGCTGTTCCGTGGCCGAATATGTTTCCTTTCAAATACGCATATCTTCTAATCACATTTTATTTTCACCTATGCTTACAAAGAACTGCTTCGTAGAGAGCTAGTTGCGACGAAAGTGGAAGGAAAACTACCGATTGCACAGCCTCGCAAAGGAAGGCCGTGTGCAGCATAACAACTGCGAGATGGTCTGCAGGTTAGGAAACATGGGAGAAGGAGGAGGAGGGAATGAGACACCGTCTTGCCTCACGCACATTTCCCAATTCCTGCCATTGCCTACTTATTTAATGGACAGTCGTTGTAGAATCACAGGCGAATTGATTAGGCGGTCAGACAGTGAACATGGCATACAGACGGAGGTGGTCCATTCTCCACGCCGACTGAACTCATTCTATTGCTTACATGAAAAGCTGCACCGGCAAGTCCGATTGGCAACGCAAACCAACCATGAACAACTGGCTATGCTGTGCCAGTATAATTCAACTCCGACCACCTCTGAATGACCAAATAAGGTTTGCATAAGACTGACTCCTCCCCACTCATTCCTCCATTCATTCATTCATTCATGCAACTTGCGCTCAAATACTCAAGGCTGCAGCTCCATCGCACACAGCAGCCAGCCATTCAGGTTGGTAATCATGTTAAGGGTCACGGTACCCTCCCTTCCTTTATGACTTAGAAGAATAAATATCCCTACAACTGTTGCACCTCTTTTGTTTGAAAACCAACAGTTTGCCAAGAAATGAATGCAGTACAATTGTAGCAGTTGCCGCATTATGAAAGTGGGTCATTTGTGAGGAGAATAATATGCAGCTATCCAAGTGTTGGCTGTGCACACAGGAGATGATGTCCATAAGGAGGAGTCGGACAAGTGTTAAGTGAGCAAGATTGGACGGCGAATTGCGACTCCTTGGCAGTGTAAATATCTATGGTACAAGTAGGGCAGTGTGAAGACACAAGATGTGCAGCGCGGCAATTCATATCGATAAAACAAACTGCGGTCCAAGCTGACTTACTTGTACTTTCAGGCTTTCAAGCAAGGACTGCAGCCATGCAAGTGAAGACGGTCGCAGAGATTGTCGAAGTCAAAGCGGATGCGCTGGTGGTTAGGACGCCGGGGATTGCGTAGGTTAAGTTAGACCCACTTGTATTTGGGATGCTTAATTCCTCGCCTGCGGAGGTTGCGACTAACCCACTTGTATTTGGCGTATTGCCTTCTTTGACAGCGGCAGTAAAGGTGGGCACACTAGTGGTTAGAACTTTTCTTTCCTCGCCTGCGTAAGTAGGAAAACCAACCAGTCATGCCATGCAAAAGCAGTCACGCTACCCCCAAGTCAGCTGCGCAGCAACGATATTTAACAATGTGCTGTCAGTAGATGACTACGCGAGAAACTACTGTAGATGAACTTCAGTGAGTACAAGGCTTCCATGCCGAGTTGTGCATCATCTTTGCATGTGCCAACGTACCAGCAGACAGCGTTCGTATGCTTGTTTTGTAGGAAAAAACGACGTTGCCATCTCCAACAACATCCACTGACACGTCGTACGATGAGTCAGGCGACAATCCATCCAGATAAAATAAGCCATATTCAAAGCCAGAGGCATGATAACGTTGGGGTGCAGAGTGATTGATTGGTGTAGCAGTAAATCGGACAAGACTAGGATGAAATTCAGCCAGACTGAGGGGATCCCAACTCAACTGGATGAAGATGGAACCAACTTGGCTCACATAGAAGTTTGGCGGAGTCGAGGTTTCTTGCGCTTCCACGCCTCGTGTCCTTGCATCTACAACCAAGGCAACAAAACGCATTGCTCAGCAAAAGTAATCGCCTAGACGCACTTCTCTTAGCCTTATCATTGTGCCACATCTACGCCTAACATGGTGATAATAATGCCGAAAGCAGTGCGCATTGCTCCGCCCCACGGGGATGTGTCGCATGCTGTTGCGTGTTTGCATTCATTGCCTTACAAATGCGCCCATGCAGCGTGAATATACTTGCGCGTTCCATGCTCAACTAGCCGCAAAGCAACCAAATCCCGGTTCTTTTTGTTGATTTAGGCCTACGTCAGGTGGTAGCATTGGACTTGCAGTAAGCAAAGCATTGCCAAATACTCTCATAACACCAAAGCTACAATCAACGCGTAAGGCAACATGAATATTGATTCAGTGCAGCTCATATGACATCTCCACAGCCCCCACAGATGGCGCGACAGTGCAGGTTAATTAACCTAATCCTCCAATACAGCAGACCGATGAAGCGGTTTGTGTTCAGTCAGGTGGAGTCCTATCGAACTTCTTGAGGCTCAACTACTTTACACTCTTGTCCACCTCAGGCTGCCCACTTACAGTGGCTTTTGCTTCAGCAACATAAAGGATAAGCAGGGTGTGTGGTGACGCTATCCTGTGCTGCAAGTTTTCTCAGGTTGTGCCTCCGTTCACCTCAATATTGATGCACGTAGAAGTTAGATGCGGAAAAGTTCACACTTCTGGTCATGTTGTTCATAGGCTAAAGTGCGTGTGCAATATTCACATAAATAGGGCATGAGTTGTGAGGAGTAAAGCATTTCTGGTCGGCTGATGGAGATTCAACTGTGTTTCATGATCTTTGCGACCGCAGTTTTGGTGAAGGAGTGCAGAGCAGATGGCGGTAAGTTGCATTGCCAGACTTGGCTCTGATCAGCATAGACTTTAAGGCAGTTGGCATTTTCCAATAATAACTGAGTTGCAACTTTGGCAATTACTCTCATGTGTGGCTCTGATGCAAATTAAAAGCAGTTCTCTTCCATTGCCTTTTTGTGGCTGTGAGCTCCTCCCTTTGTCGTGTCATTAAGAGGTGTAAGATCTCACAAGTTATTAGCTAGGCAATGACGAGCTTCGCCATAGCGCAGAGCAACTGATTTCCGCTAGTAATACTTCAACGTCTTCCCCTCGTTGATGGCAACATCATGCACAAATCAAATCAGTGCCGCTGGTTAAACTCACTGGCTGGCTGCACATCACAAATGTTGTATGCCTTTTCTCTCAGACCATTGTGATCCCCATATATGTCAGTATGTTAATTGAAAGCCAAGTTGAAACAATTTTTAAGGACGAAAGTAAGTAAGTCCCGCTTAGTAGTGCTTCCACGCAACACTCATTGTAATGGAGAAGCCGGATAAACTATTGCTGCGGTGCAAATTAAAGTGGCTTCGGCGAACCACGCACGCGCCAGTCTCGGTGGTCGGCTAAAGCACTTAACCGCCAGGCTTTAGCCGGTTGGGGACGTAGATTTTGCGTTGACTGCATTGAAGACACATCCACTTTAGCCAATTCATGCAATTGTAGTACAGCAGGGCCCACTTAAATTTCGCATGCAGTTCTGCTTCAGCAACTTTATTATTATGAGACGATGCACACAACAGTGTGTGTTCTGCATTGCGAAATCCCATCAACGCAGCTGCGTGCAAACCAAAGGAAGCGATAAAGTGCCAGAAAGTGCCTCGGTGGTTAGAGAATACGTGGAACTCTGCCAGAATCTCTGCCATTAGCAGACACTTTACTCTGCTTGATTGATTCGGTGCTAGTACACAGTGTCATCACATGCCAGCAGGAATGTCAAAGTGAATACAACACAATGACTTGTAATCTGCACGCTGATGGGGCGTTGTTGTTCGCATCAGTTGTTCCCAGCTTTAATGATAGGACTTGGCACAGACAGATTGGTGTGGCCTTGTGCATTTTTTAAAGTCTGTGACAATTTGTCACAAATGGGCGTCAAACGCAATAGGTGTGCCAAAGGCTGCCATGAGGGAGTAATTGCAATTGCGACAGGCTAACGCATCACTCCCTGCTGTTGAAAGTTTTGTGATTAATTTGTTTTGTGTTGCTCGAGTTAAACACAGTCTTCTCTTTCACTACGCATGCACAGAAAGATGGGAGGGACTATCTCTCCTGCACGTATAATACCTGTCTGTTTATGCGGCGTCGGCATTGGGGCGCATCGAACCCCACGACGGTTGACAAGGCTTTGTGACGGTAGTAGGGAAGCAGGCTAACCCAAACTGAGGCGACATAGCTGAGTTCAGTATTTGCAACGAGCAATTGCAGCGTCTAGCTGAAAGCCTTGAAATTGGCTGTTAAGTTGATTGAAGTTTACTGGATTTCCACTCGGAAGTGCATCGTTGAAAGTGTAATCCATTCATCCACCTTTCCGTGGAGAGCATGTAAAGCAGATTGACCCATTTGGTGCAAACAGCCACTTTCGACTCTTAGCGAATATCAAGGCAGTTGCCAATCGCTATCCAACCTCTCCGAGCATCGCATTGCATCGTACGACATTCTCGTACAACGAAGTAATGCGCGGTACTTATGCTCCTTAGTAATAATCGCCCAATCCCACAGCCAAGTGAGCTGCAGTGCTTTCACCATGTTGGCTGAATGAGGACTTTTTCTTCGTTTGTTGTTGAAGGTGCAATAACAGGCCGCAATGTGGCAGGAAAGGCTTCAATACCGCCAAACTTCTACGTCAGCCGAGTGGGTCCCTTCACCATTCAGCTAAGTTGGAACAACCAGAGTTTGGCCGATTTCCGTCCCATTTATGTTGAAGCGACTGCAACAGCTGCTCGCGCAGACTCCCAACGTACTCAACAGGCGGGCTTTGCAAGTGGGACACTTGCTTTAAATGGACTCGACTCGGACACCGTGTACACTGTTAAAGCCAAAGTAGTATTCGGAGACGTGGACGAGATGGTCGCCTACAATGGCAGCATAAAAACACTGCCCATTGGTAAGTTAGCACTTCCGATGATGTGGTGCGCAACTCAATGTATCTGCATTTGTAGTGGCATTTCCTGCATCACAGCATAAGTGCACATTGTGCAACTCACAATCATGCAACTCTTGTTAATCTTCGCTGCTACACACTGCACAATTGAGCAGCGCACGTGCTTTTGGTGATATCATTCGCTTCATGTATCGTTCACACAGGCGAGGCAGACAGAATTTTAACCACTAGCGGATCGGTTGCAATCTCTGCACTCCCTTTCGTCGCACTTGCTTACGTGGCGCTACTCCTTGCTTGAATGCTCGCGTAAGTCTGCATGCGAATCACGCGCTATCCCATCGACATGCAATATTATCACAAAAGACTTGCAATTTTCTCACAACTCCATTTCTTCCACTGCAGACTATCATGGTGCCGAGGTCGCAAAGTGCACAATGTCTTCTCGTCATAGTAACGATGGTGTGACTTGCGCCTATGAATGACTTCGGGATGCCAAATAAAAGCTCTTGTTGTCTTCGTGCTCCTCTCGCTATTGCTGATGCGATTGAGTGCGTTGTTGGAAGCATTCTTCTGTATCAGCATTAGGGCTTGCATGCCATACTAATGCAGGTAAGCATGCAGTCGCTTACCCGTCTAGCCTCGAGCAATGCATCCTCACATCCTTATGAGAACGCAGCCAGTTGCATGATGCGCCCTTAAATGCTAACGCATTGGCGGAGGCATGATGCACCCCTCGGGATTGAGGTTGACTTGAGAATGCGCCGAAGAGGTTTTGTTTCCTCCAGGGAGGAATTGCAAAATAACTAGGGAGCAGGCAAGACAGTGCAAAGAACCAGTTAAGAAAGCAAAGGCCAGGTTGCTCCTACCAATGCAAACGTTGCCAACCCGTCGAGATCATTCGCATCGTGCCATGCGACTTGACAATGTGAACCAACTCCGTGTGCAGGTGGTCATCAGCCCTTTGGCATTTAGTGCCACTTGATTGTAAGAGGAGAGTATTTTTGTCGCGCATGTGTGGATTACTAAGGCACGCTTGACCAGAGGGGTGTTGTCACCGCGGATCTCGTGGTGGTCAAGCATCAGACAGCTGAGAACGACACGCATTGTCAAAGTGCAGGCGAAAGCATCACGGGGATGTGCATGCGACATTGGCTTCCACAACTCCGCCCTTTTAAATAATTGTCCGTGTAATGTCGTGAGACTGGTGATTGAAAGCAGAGCTTTGAGTGCTTATGTGGTCTGTACTCATGTACCCTGCAACAGCAGCATAGTGCTAGCGATTGATGGGATGGAAGTTGAGTCCCTAAGAGTGCTTCACTTGAATGCAACTTGAACACCTGCCTTGGCAAGTTTGCATTGCACGAAGGAAAGGGGGATTCTTCAGGCTGCATAGGCAGCAGCTGTTCCGCGATTAGACTGTGTTAGGAAGGTCCGCACAGAATTGTGCCTACGGCTGCCAACTTCCAGCAGTGCACTCATTCAGAGGCCCAAGAACTCAGTAAGTGAGAAGAACGTGCTCAGAATAAGTGCAGAATGCGTGGGTGTTTGCCAAAGCCTGTGTATTGCCACCAAGGCGGTAAGTCTGCTGGGGTGATTTCGTGAGAGAACGCGATGATACCGCGTGGTAGAGAGGAGGTCAAGTTGAAGCCTCAGCACAGACGCGTGACAGGCAAGCCATTTGCGCATTATCACTCGCATCTGTTCTTCTCCACTGTGGAGATGAGAGTGGTGACACACATTTCGCTTCAACTTGATTGAGCCTTTTGGTTATAAATCAGTAATGAACTACGAGGGTGAGCACAATGTCTGCAGGGTCACAAAGCCGCCAAGGACATCACAAGTCGCATCAATTACTCGAACACAGGAAGGACGGAAGGCAAAGATTCTGTGTCCACCACAAAAACCGAGCGCATTAAGGTAGAAGAATGGAGTGTTTGCTCAGGCTACCAATACATGTGGCTGTGGTTCACTTCCTCAGACACAAACAAAGCCGAAACACTGGCGAGTAGGAATGGCAGTAAGTAGACAAAGGGGAGAAGTATGGCAAATGCGCGACGTCCATTTGGCCACGAAACAAAGCTGCGCCTGCTTCAACGGTACTCGTTCAATCCTCGCACATTAACAGCGATAACTGTCTGCTGCAACAACGGTAGTAGTGACGGCGCTACAAAAGTTAAGGTGTGCCCTCGACAAACACTGGTCAGGGGCGCAGTGAGGCGGAGAGGTGTCGGTTTTAGCACCTACAAGAGTCATCGGCAGGTTGGGGTTGATTTGAAAGCAGCAGCCGGTATGATTGGATGCCGCGTTCCCTTTTAACTTGCGCACCAGCTGAAGCTCTTACCACCACTGCGTTATTGCCGAACGTTCTTATCCGCAGACATATATCCCACCTGTGTGGTGAGAGATTTCTCTCTCTCTCTCTCGCACGCGCGCGCGTGCTCCCTCTCCTCTTCATTTCATAGTATTCAGAGGAAGTATGAAACACTCCGTAGCCATTTGCACAGAGGCATAAAGCTAACAGTGTGGACTCGCATCAATTCGTCTCTACTGTGGAGATGGGAGCAATGTCGCATCTACTTTGAGCTTGCATTTGATAACCTTTCTAAAATAGTCAACTCGCGAGACAGCTGCTGCCCATGCAGCTTAGCGAATCGCCGTTTCCTTCATCTAATGCTGACTTGCGAAGGCAGGTGATTATTTAAGCCCACCGCTTCGTGCTTGTAAAGTGCTCAGTGTTTGGGGTGTTTATCCAGCGATTTGAATGCAAGTGAAGAACTCCTAAGGCTGGATGCATCACATGCACTGTTTCATGCCTCATTAGCTCCACAGCATATGCTGGGGATTCCATGCACTCAAATAAATTCTGCTGCCGTGAAACACTGTGTCTGGAATGCAAATGACCCCCAAACTGACCCCATTTTAGTTGGTGGCCATCACTAATCATCTCAAGTTGGGCCTATGTTCACCTCTATGATAGGGAGTAGAGAATGGCTTGCATGAACCAACACGCCACGTCGCGCGGATGTCGCCATTGAGGTCAAGTGAACGCTCGCTCATAGGCTAATGCGCGTATGCAGCTTTCGTATAAACGCGGCGTGAGTTGTGGAGGCAGAGCGATTCGGGTGTGCTGATGAGGCTTCACTTGTGTCTCGTTGTGCTGGTGACTGCAGCAGCGGCTGAGGAAAACGGGGCAAGAGGTGGTGAGTTGCGCTTTCATGCTTGACTCTGCTCGGCACAGGCCTGATGACATTTGACACAATGTTGCGCCTGTTGCATTACAAATGTGCATTCACTAGTCCCATGTGCATCTTCAACGCAAACTCGAAGTGCTTCCATTCTACCACATTCACTCACCTTTTTAGTCGCACAGGTATGAAGGCACAGTTGTGGGCTGATGCCCCTCTCCCACACATCGACGCCACACGTGGCGAATAAGCTCTGAACCGGAGTTAGTCAAGTGAATCCCATGGTTAAGATGCATCCCCTGCATCTAAACGGAAAGCACAAGCGTTTTGTAGAGGTAGCATTTCAATGGCTGGAGAATGGGCAGGCGCCTACGAGAATCCGCATTGTCGCCAAGTGCCATGCTCCTCTTGACTGATTATTTCGCTGAGTTAACACTGAGTTAACACGCAATAGAAAGGAGGCGGTCAGTGTGAGCATCCCACGCAAACTCGTGATCCGCGCGTTGTCGGGACGTTGCCCTCACAGTCTTGCAACTATTTTCTCGGTTCAAATGACAGGCTTTACGACAGACAGGATGTTGTCATGCTGAGTCTGCGTGTTAATGATACGTTGCCAAACAACCAGGCTCACATGACCTATAACCCTCGGGGGCGAATGCAGTTGAATATCACTTCACTATTTGCTACATTCAACATTACCATCGTGCACTGCATCGCGCATGACATCGGCCTTCTCTCCCACACACGCACACTTCTCTTCAACGATTTGAACCACGTGGAGGTGTGCCAATGCAACTTAACTTCACCCTTATACTCCGCCTTTGTCTTGGCACATGGCACGCAGCAGAAGGCGGCATAACTGCTGCCTAATCAGGTGTCGCTGGTTATGTGCATCCCCTCAGGGATGCAGCATAGCACTCCTGCCCACGCTATTCAAGCACAGCAACCCCTTCGTGCCTTGCTGTGTTGCAAAGTGCTTGCTGATCGCTCATTGTAGTTGTTAAGCTGAGCTGCATCTTGTGCGACATGTCCTAGCCCAAGTCAGTGGAGTGGTGCCCGGTTCTGCAGCGAGACATTTGGAATGGGCGCATTTGTAAGGCAATGAATGCAAACACGCAACAGCATGCGACACATCCTCGTGGGGCGGAGCAATGCGCACTGCTTTCGGCATTATTATCACCATGTTAGGCGTAGATGTGGCACAATGATAAGGCTAAGAGAAGTGCGTCTAGGCGATTACTTTTGCTGAGCAATGCGTTTTGTTGCCTTGGTTGTAGATGCAAGGACACGAGGCGTGGAAGCGCAAGAAACCTCGACTCCGCCAAACTTCTATGTGAGCCAAGTTGGTTCCATCTTCATCCAGTTGAGTTGGGATCCCCTCAGTCTGGCTGAATTTCATCCTAGTCTTGTCCGATTTACTGCTACACCAATCAATCACTCTGCACCCCAACGTTATCATGCCTCTGGCTTTGAATATGGCTTATTTTATCTGGATGGATTGTCGCCTGACTCATCGTACGACGTGTCAGTGGATGTTGTTGGAGATGGCAACGTCGTTTTTTCCTACAAAACAAGCATACGAACGCTGTCTGCTGGTACGTTGGCACATGCAAAGATGATGCACAACTCGGCATGGAAGCCTTGTACTCACTGAAGTTCATCTACAGTAGTTTCTCGCGTAGTCATCTACTGACAGCACATTGTTAAATATCGTAGCTGCGCAGCTGACTTGGGGGTAGCGTGACTGCTTTTGCATGGCATGACTGGTTGGTTTTCCTACTTACGCAGGCGAGGAAAGAAAAGTTCTAACCACTAGTGTGCCCACCTTTACTGCCGCTGTCAAAGAAGGCAATACGCCAAATACAAGTGGGTTAGTCGCAACCTCCGCAGGCGAGGAATTAAGCATCCCAAATACAAGTGGGTCTAACTTAACCTACGCAATCCCCGGCGTCCTAACCACCAGCGCATCCGCTTTGACTTCGACAATCTCTGCGACCGTCTTCACTTGCATGGCTGCAGTCCTTGCCTGAAAGCCTGAAAGTACAGGTAAGTCAGCTTGGACCGCAGTTTGTTTTATCGATATGAATTGCCGCGCTGCACATCTTGTGTCTTCACACTGCCCTACTTGTACCATAGATATTTACACTGCCAAGGAGTCGCAATTCGCCGTCCAATCTTGCTCACTTAACACTTGTCCGACTCCTCCTTATGGACATCATCTCCTGTGTGCACAGCCAACACTTGGATAGCTGCATATTATTCTCCTCACAAATGACCCACTTTCATAATGCGGCAACTGCTACAATTGTACTGCATTCATTTCTTGGCAAACTGTTGGTTTTCAAACAAAAGAGGTGCAACAGTTGTAGGGATATTTATTCTTCTAAGTCATAAAGGAAGGGAGGGTACCGTGACCCTTAACATGATTACCAACCTGAATGGCTGGCTGCTGTGTGCGATGGAGCTGCAGCCTTGAGTATTTGAGCGCAAGTTGCATGAATGAATGAATGAATGAATGGAGGAATGAGTGGGGAGGAGTCAGTCTTATGCAAACCTTATTTGGTCATTCAGAGGTGGTCGGAGTTGAATTATACTGGCACAGCATAGCCAGTTGTTCATGGTTGGTTTGCGTTGCCAATCGGACTTGCCGGTGCAGCTTTTCATGTAAGCAATAGAATGAGTTCAGTCGGCGTGGAGAATGGACCACCTCCGTCTGTATGCCATGTTCACTGTCTGACCGCCTAATCAATTCGCCTGTGATTCTACAACGACTGTCCATTAAATAAGTAGGCAATGGCAGGAATTGGGAAATGTGCGTGAGGCAAGACGGTGTCTCATTCCCTCCTCCTCCTTCTCCCATGTTTCCTAACCTGCAGACCATCTCGCAGTTGTTATGCTGCACACGGCCTTCCTTTGCGAGGCTGTGCAATCGGTAGTTTTCCTTCCACTTTCGTCGCAACTAGCTCTCTACGAAGCGGTTCTTTGTAAGCATAGGTGAAAATAAAATGTGATTAGAAGATATGCGTATTTGAAAGGAAACATATTCGGCCACGGAACAGCGTTGTGCCTGGACCAACAGTACCCGTTCGATTCTCACCCATCATAAACGATAACTTTCTGCTTCAAAACGGTTATAGTAATAGCGCCGTCAAAGTCGCCGAATAGGCGAAGGGAATTAACTTCCCAACCAATGAACGGTGACTGCTCCTCTACTAAAAGTTTCTCCCTCATCACCATGTCCAACGCTATGCTTGAATGATTTCGTGCAAGTGCATTGTTGCATCACATGCTAGAAAGGAGGTCAAGGCGAGTGTGCCACAGTGTTTCATGGTTAAATAGCTACAGGTACGATGTCACTGACCTACTTTTGCACGCTTAAGGATGGTCTTTATCGCGCAATTGTTTGCCTGCGGTTTCCGGCACAACTCAATACTGCAATGGCTCTCAGTGCAGAGCCTAAGCATGATGGCATGATTGCGTGGTAGATCTTGAAAATCACTTGGGTTCAGAACTACTGAATGTCGCCGAAGCCTGCAAAACCACCGCGTCAAAGGCGAATGCGATAAGAGGCCACTGGTCAGTGGTCATGGCTTTCAATATGGCATGAGTTTTATTCATGTTAAAAGGTTCACACCAGCGCACCCGCCATGACAACAGACAACTGACAGCTGACTTGGAGCACACGTGAAGTGTCCTCCGCAGTGCAACGTCGTTTCTCACTACGAGATTCTGCCTCAATCATTGGCTTCTTCTGCAAACCCTTGGCAACAAATGGTGGTCACTACTTTATGCCGTCCCGCGTCACATCACCGAACAAATGGTGTGCGATCGGACGCTTTGAATCGAGGACCGCATAGGCTGCAATGAGCACCGCCTGGTTCTTCGTCACATCACCGACTGGAAGGTCTTTCTTCGTGAAGACAACGTAGCTACGCGTTGTATGGCAGCCTTCATCGCTGCCATTTGTGTCCCCTTTACCGAGAAATTTGTTCTTAACCCAACACCAACGGCCGGACATGTGGACAGACTTCTGCTGCATGTGCACACGCCTACACACAGAAGCCATAATGATTGCTTCCGCGATCGCCACAACACATTAGGCCAGCCACAAGGGATTGCCAGGAGCAGCTTCACGATGCACGCCAGGAATGATGGAGCCTTCATCCAACCAAATCTGTTACTGCTTCGTGCTTCGCTTCATGAGCGGGCGACTGCACACATGAGAGTTCACGCAGAGGCATTTCTTCGTGTGCTTACTTCGCGCACACTTGTTGCATTCCTTCGTTCGCCTGCGATCAGGTCTCTTGCCATTTTTGCAGTTGGCGTCTTTGGAGTGGCTGCAGATCTTCCCCTGTTTTGGTTTTACGCCAGTGTCCTTTTCGAAGTGGGAACTCCTTCCAACCACCATGACTTGGTTCCCTTTCGGCAGAAGATGTTTGCTCGGTCTTGCATCCTGTGTCCCTCCTTTGGCTGTCTTGGATGGTGCCTTCGAGCGGTCCTTACCGGAATGGGATTTCGGAATTCTTCCAAGTTCACACCTTCACAGCTATAGGAACCAAAGACTATTATAAGGGTGCATTTTAGTTCTCAGTACAAACATGCCTGACGTCACACAGCTGAATTTAGTCTCAATCAAACTCGGCCTCTCACCTACATTCTTCCCACCAACATTTCCAAATGTCCGCTTATTAGTAATTAAAACCGTCTCTTCTCATAGATTTCCATTTGACAATCGCCTAAGCACTGGCATAGCTTCCTTTCCACAACCGAAAAGACCAACCCATCCTTACAAATGCCAAGATTAATTGTCTGAATTGAATCTCTACGAGCAATGTCGCATAGGTTTGTGCATCAGCCCAGTAAGTTCCTCGCAAAGTGTTTGCGAATCAA
Organism: Taenia crassiceps; assembly: GCA_023375655.1. Lineage (NCBI taxonomy): Eukaryota > Metazoa > Platyhelminthes > Cestoda > Cyclophyllidea > Taeniidae > Taenia > Taenia crassiceps. Next base: position 1,590,015 of record JAKROA010000013.1, read on the forward strand.
CCGCACGGTGCTACTCTGCTGCTTTGCTTTGCGACCCCTCCAGAGAAGTAGAACTTCCGAGCCAACAGAGCGACAATAGGGGGCAGGTAATAGTAAACCTACTTCTAACACCAAGCTTGATATTCTGAGGCTTTGTGACTACCCGGTGGAGAGGCCTGAACGACGTCTCTTTACAAGTGATAATGAATAGCACATTGTTTGGAGAACAGTTTAGCAGATAATTGATCTTAAACGTAATGACTCTGCCACCTACAGTGTGCTGTTTGTACAGAGCAATCCATGTGCCTTCATGCTACTCTTTTTGTCAGTAGCGCTAATTAATGCAAAGAAGAAATGCCGAATACTCCAGTATATGAAGGGTGCCACGTACATTGCCCGTCAACGTTGAAGATGGCCTTTGGCCAGTCTCCAACGGTGGGAACCGAGCAGTAGTCTACACAAAACTGATCGATCATTGGCAGTATCGGCACCATGCGTCAAGGCCTCTACGGAAGCTATAGTGCCCACTAGCATAATTGAAATCGAATTCCCCACCCTTTGGTCCTGCGTCATGTCGTGATTCTCATCGAGGGTAGTAAGTGCTCTATCAAACTATGTCGAAATTAACCATTCACCACGAGATTGAAATTGAAAACTGATAATTGTCGTATTAAAGGCTAAGCCAAAAAGCTGTGCTGTATAAGCAAAAGCGCAAAATTATAGCTGTGGTGAAAAATATCCCGCAACTAAACAGACCTCCCAACTTTGAGAAGTCGATTTGTCTTGCCCGACCAAAGATCAAAATTACAGCAGAGCACCAATGAAGAGTCAAACTCAACACGCAAGGCACATACATAGGTTGAGAGGTATGGAACAGCAACTTGGTGGACATTCCACCAACCACAATGAAAATTGGGTTCAATGAATTTGCATAAAGTAGCGCTCACTTTGAAGTGAATTGAGGAATCTCGCATCCCATGCCAGATATTTACTTCATGGGAGGAGCCACACACCCACAGCAACGACGATACTTCATATCCTGCCTTGGAATTAAAGCCTTCAAGCATTGAAGTCCACCTTGTCATGAAGAGGCAAATTAATCCACCCAACCACCCTTACTTCCCTCAGTATCTTTCTCTAATGGCCTTTCACGAGGCTTTGTCTTCCTCAACGCCTCCTTGTTTAACCGCGAGATCCGGACGGAAAGAAAGCCTCAAAATTGGCAATTTCACTGCTAGGCCTGCAATAACGCCTCATAGGACTTGAACAGCTCACGTTACAGCAGCAAACGTCCTAGTGAAACGGGTGAAGAATGACGAAAAACACGGCCTGGAAGTCTCTCAAAGTGAAATGCATTCCAGGGCTACAATTAAACACTCTCCTCTTAAAGGCATCTTGCCACACCTAACTCGAATGCGACAATGACATGGATCCCATGCTGACAGACTGAATGGATCCACCCCATAGAATTGCTTCTTCCAGCGATCGGTGCATTAATTCGCAGATTTATTTGAGTGAAGCAAGTCATTGCATTAAATAGCCCACCTAAACTCGCTAAGAATGAGCAGTGCATACGGAGAGAACGCAAAACCAGAAAACGGAAACGAAAACACACGGTTAAACACGCGGACTCGGAAGAGCAGTCACAGTTAGATGTGTCCATTGATAATGCCCAAATGTCTTTTGCGCAATCCTGCACGGTTGAAGTGGTTGCCCAACCAAATACTTCTGCCCAGTTAAAAAATTTGGAGAATCACTTTGTGTGGTTAGCTATTTCTCACCAACGGCTCTCTCCTTTACCTGAGAAAACAGGCACCGTATGCATGACCGCAGAAGCAGGTTACTAATAAGTAGCCAGTAGTGATGACGCCCAAACCTCGATTCCCGCTTATTCGCTTTATGGCAATGTGCATTGCCGAATCGCCGTGATAAACAAAGGCGCCGGAGTGGACATTGAATGTCCCAATCACGACAACATTATTCGAGACTACTTCAAAGGAAGACAAAGGGTCAACCACCCCTAATGGGCATTATTGTTGCAAGTTTGAACAATTTTTAAGGACCGTGAATTAACACAACCCTGATTATCATGAGCTGTTATGGAACACGTGTCACATGTATTTTCGGCACGATGTACAATCGTGATCGGTAGCACAGGAACCATCTCCAATCATTTTCACTTCAGTCAGTCACATAAGTAAGACGGTGACTTCAATGTCCAGCTTAGCCGACATAGGAGCAATGTTGGGAAGCAGATGAGCATTTCCAACATTTTAATCGATGGCTGCACCCAAGTGTTCTCCTATAACAAGGACCGAACCGTAATTCCGAATGATAATGGTGAACACCACGACTTTGGTAAGGAGGGTTAGACCCTACAGATGCCAAAAGTCGGCAATCGCGGAGTCCTAGTTCCGAAGATCCTGACAACCAAGCAAACCAATCCCCACCAAAGGTATGTGTGCTCAGAAGCAGTTTGATCCCACCCAACCAACTGATTTCAAGCTGGCTATAGGTAAGATTCAATCGCCTCTTCAGGACGCAAGAATAGTGAGGAAACAATAATGCCCAAAAAGGTGAAATAGGACTCAAAAAGGAGCAAAAACTTGGTTTATAACTGAGTGCGAAGACGTGACAGAAAATGAAGGATTACTCTGACTTACAACCCACTCGAAAGACCCCTCATTAGTGCACCGCAAAAACACAGCATTCCAACTGAACCGGTACATAGGAGCGTACAGAGACGAGTGAAGCCACGTTTCAACATTCAAAGGCAAGCTAAGAAACACACTTGCCTTCGAAGACAAATAATTAGCTTTAGGCCGTTACAACATCCACAACAGGAAACTTGGTACCACGCGATGCATGAGCAAGTGAGCGAACTAAGAACACGGACACGCTGACCATAGAGCTACTCTTAGAATCGCATAAGAGAACAGAGTGTTTAAATAAGGCCAGCAAAGGAGATGTTTGCATAAAAGGATTAATCTAGAAGCACGTTAAATTTCTATGGCACAGTGAAAAACCCTACAACTTAAACTCGCACAGATGCACAAGAAACATGGTTACCCACAGCAAGAACTATCATGGTTCATTGAAACGTCTTGTAATTTCCTTCAACAATGCCTTGATTCTTCCACTTATTTAAATGCATTGCTGCGTATATTACAAGTCTTGGATTAGGTTCACCTCATTAAGAAAAGAACAGTAAACAGAATTTTTGGTTTATAAGAGTAGCAAAATCAGCATTTGGAATGCAATGATTTTGAGCACTAACAGAGGTTCATTCTTTCGTCTCCAACACCGCGTAGTTTGCAGCCTTCTCTACTAAATGTGATATTCCTGAGATTTCGGCAGCGTATTCCATAATGATGCAGTAGAACTTGACAGTAGTGGCACACTTTGCCAGAAATAACCTTTAATCTGACATTTGGATCGCATGTGCGTGTTTTAATGCACTGTCATTTGTGAAATTTGGTGGTATGGCGCGTATGAAGATTTCGTGTGTCGTACGTTATGCAGATTATAGCGCACATTTTTACGAGGGCCTTTCACTTTCGTGTCATTTTATGGGTTGGAAGGTGCAGTCTGTTTTTGCTCCATGTTGGAAATGTGCACATGGTTGACAGTGCAGATGTCTCTGCCAGCTTGGGAATTCGCTTTGGAGAGATGAAATCTGTCTTGATCGTTTCATTGGAGAAGTATTGTTGGTGATGGGGTCGATTTGCAGTTCTCTAGTGGTTCAGTGGGCTTTGACCTCTTCCAGAAGGCAAAGAATTGACGGAATTCCTCATTTCGTCGTCAATGCGAGGTGCGAATGATGGAGTAGCCTGCACCTTGAGTTCCATTATCTGCCTGTGTATGATGCTCAGTTGTAGCTGCCATTCTCCATTGGTTTTTAGTTATCACTGAATGGTAATGTTTATGGCTTCGCATTTTTCGCAAAGTAGATTTATACCCGCTGGCCCCTCCTTCGTGCTCTATTAGCCACTTATCTGCACTTCCCTACGTGAGAGGTGGTAGCTGACATCTAGTCGTCAAACCGGGAGGATGGTGGGACTCTCAATCGCTGGCTGCGACGTCATCACAACGACCGCAAATGTGAAGTCTCTGGTGATTTACGAGCAGCTCTGATCGCGCTCGTCACGGTATTGTACTCGGCGCCAGCGTGGACCGGCGTGTTTGGGATGACACCTCTCGCTGCGCGTCTACAGCATAGGAGTCCCCGCTAATGTTGTAAGTGTTGTTGTAAATGACGCAAATCCAAAGCGACGATGTGCGTGGCTTCACCTGAAAGTAGTAGAACTACTGCTGATGGTTCTGCCATCACCGCTGGTGCCTCGGTGTCTATCGATGAGGTTGTCCATCTGTTGACGGGTGTCTTGGGTGGAGGTGGCGGCTTCAGCGCTTCTTTTGTCAGTGCGCTTGTCAATTGTTGGGGCCTGTGAAGCACTTTTGTTGGTGTCGAAATGGTACTCCCTACTGTTCCTTCTTGTTTGAATACTCCTGATTGTTGGTCGAAACCGATGTTGTTGGGTTATTTCTCGAGTGTGTACGCCAATCTACCATGATTGCCTACGTTTTACTTATTTGGTGGGCTAAGTTGCACTTGTGTAGCACATGGAATGGAGTTGCACGATCCATCTGTTCCATTGTGGCTGCTTGAGAAGTGATCAGTAGTTATTGTGCCTGACATTATTTTCACCACTTTCCCGACACATTTCTAAACGCCACTTAAATTGTCTCAATTCAGACTGTACTTCAGCTGCTTATTGGGATGCAGAAGTTTTTGAATGTGGCATCGGTCATACAGTGAATGTTTCTGTGCCCCTCGTGTGGGTCTTGGTGAATTTGGTTATTGATAGCAAACGTCTCTCCACATATGGCCCGTCGATTAACTAAGCAACAGGCTCTTGGAGCGTCAGCAGCCGCATTCCCCACCAAGTATCACTAAATTTTATATCTTCTATGCATTTATTGTGTAGCTTGCCATGCTACCTTGGACTATTGCAACTTCAGGGACGATGGATATTACTGCTTTGCCCGGGACGAAGTTCACTCTGAAACCGTTCGTACCTTACTAGGAAGAAGTTTGATGACAGCTTGCATAGATGCGGTGAAATAGGATTTTGTAAGTTTGATTCCGACAACAGTAAGTAACGAATGTGTCTAGATGGGGTTTTGAAGCCAATCGCTAATGGATGGGGAAGAATGCTTTGGTTAAAATGATTGCGAATGTATGTGCTTCTGTTGATTACTTCCTTTTATGCTTCATATACTTTTCAAGACACCCGGTCTTGTTAAAGTAAACTTGCAGAAATGTCATTGAGTTGTTTTAATCGGTCTGCATAGAGGGTTTGGCTTTTGTTTGATCATTTTTGTGCAATTTGAAGGAGTGGAAGTAGGGCTACAGGCATTCTGTGATGTCTGCATCTCGAAGACCCGATTTTTGTTGGCTGGTTTGGGCATTACTTTAGTCAGAGCGACGTTATTGAAATTGAAATTGGGTCTGGTAGTCCTAGCTGTTTTAACTCCAAATCTTGGCAAAGTGTAGAGAGGTCGCCCTCTTTGCTGAGAATCATGTTACTTGTGGGTTCAAGTGCATCTGTTGGATGGAAAGCTTCATCTTTTGATGGCATTTGAGCCATTCCAGGCGAAGAGTAGGCAACGGTTCCTACTTAGGTGGTTGTTTGATCTATCTCTTACCCAGCGATATCATATTGCGGAATTTCGGCTAGCCCATGCCTTGAGTTCAGCGAAGTGGGTGTGAGATGAGTGTTTTGTCCAAATACCGACATTTTTAGGATGCTAAGTTCCCAAACGTGCGTTGTAAGTTAGTTTTCGTTTGTTTGCTCGGAACTCTTGATAGTCTCCAGGGCTTGTAAAGTGCATGCAGATCTCACTGTATTTTCTGATCATGATGCAGGCTATGTGGCTGAGGTAGCTGCCAAGCGTTGGAAGGGACTTCGGTAGCCTTCTTGCCAGTCATTGCCGAATGGGTTGTTGATGCCTTGGTAAGCAAAAGAGTAATCCGTCGGGATGCGTGTGATGCAGTCATCTACTTCACAAAATGCTAACATGTCTGGCACGTCCTACCTTACAGCCATAAATGTGAGTACTGGCTTATCCTTAAAGGCGATGTGATTTGGGTGTGCGAGATTGACGATGGTCTATTTTTCAAACTGCCGAAAGTGCTGTGGCCTTGATAGCATCTCGGGCGATGCGTGGCGACCAAGCTGAAATGAGTGCAGTCCTGCAGAAACTGTGGAAAGTGGTCGAAGTTTAATGGCGATTCTGTTGCAGTCGTCATTTGCCCGCTTTCTGTAGCTTTCAGGTGGGGTGCTAGTGCATCTCATTGACTTATTTGTCAATGTTGAAGCTTCTTTAGTTGACATCGTCTTTATGATCTATCCAGGTCTTTTTGTGCCTCATCGCATCACGCTAGAGCCTGCAAGCTGATAAAGCATAGGCTGGACCACTTTGTCACGCTACTCGGTCAAAGTCTCATGAGTCGACTTAAAGTCATGTCGTCTTCTTTTTCTATTTTGACCGTTTTTTCCTAGATGGTGGAACCAAGCTGAATCATCACTATTTCACTTTATCCTCGAAGTAGTTCCAAAGTGAAGTCGGGTGCGTCTTGTGTGAATACTATTTTTCACCTTCTTTCGAATCCATTCATCCATCAACCGCATTAACTTGGTTTCCTTAGCTCTTTTCATCTCCTTTCTGTTGCCCTTTTGTGAAATTCTGTGAGCCATGTCCATGCCTCTCTGTGCGTGGCAGTCACGAAATGGGTGGTGTTTAGAGCGGAGGGGGGATCTGTCGCCTCGGTTTGGCTTTTGCCCACTTTCCTTTGAGATATTATTATTAAGAATTTATGTGATTGTTGGCCTCCTGAGATTGTACAAGTGCGTGCGCATATGTACCAACTTGTTAATGGCGCAGCCCTATTGCTGAGTTTCGGGGCCTTACGGGTGGGGCGATGGTGGAGGTGAGAACATGTGCGTTCGTGATTAATTGCTGGTTGCAAATGTGGGAGTTGTAGCTCTGCTTGTCCCGACTACTATCACCCGACCGAATTTCCCTGGAATGCGTCCACTGCCAGTGCTATTTAACCCTCCACTTGTTTCAAACTCATGCAACGATTTTGAGCTCTTCGCCAATTCAGGTGTGTTCCACCACGGAATCGTGCACGCATCTGCACAGTTGTTTTTTTGTTTTCATTGCTTCTGCTTCCGCACTGCACAGACGGCATCAACTGCGATGTTGGAATGTCTGTGCCTACTGGTCTAGTGTGAACACGCTTCTTGAAGTCACCGCACCTTTAATGGAACGGTCGGGCTGTTTTGGGTGCTGAACTCGGCACTTCTCCGCTTCACTGCATCCGTGGTGAATGTCATTGGAGGGCATGTGTGAGAGACGGTTTACCTTTCTTAAATGAAGAAGTGAATTTTAATTAACCCTGCTTTGTTTGTTTAGCAAGGCATAAAATCTTGAAGTGTTGCATATTATTCTCCTCACAAACGATCCACTTTCATAATCCGGCAACTGCTACGATTGTACTGCATTCATTTCTTGGCAAACTGTTAGTTTTCAAACAAAAGAGGTGCAACAGTTGTAGGGATATTTATTCTTCTAAGTCATAAAGGAAGGGAGGGTACCGTGACCCTTAACATGATTACCAACCTGAATGGCTGGCTGCTGTGTGCGATGGAGCTGCAGCCTTGAGTATTTGAGCGCAAGTTGCATGAATGAATGAATGAATGAATGAATGAATGAATGGAGGAATGAGTGGGGAGGAGTCAGTCTTATGCAAACCTTATTTGGTCATTCAGAGGTGGTCGGAGTTGAATTATACTGGCACAGCATAGCCAGTTGTTCATGGTTGGTTTGCGTTGTCCATCGGGCTTGCCGGTGCAGCTTTTCTTGTAGGCAAATCTGGCATCCATTGCAAAATTAATGGTGCAATGGAAATGTTGTGGCAAAGTATATCTCTCCAAATTGCATTTTTAATGTAGAATGCGCCAAACATTTTGTTACAGTTCATTCAGTATTACCTATTCTCGAGGTATTGGACACTACTGTTGTTTGTGCCTTTGTTGAGGTTTCACTAGCTCAAATCGAACGGGTAAATACACCTCTGTGCACCAGCTTTTCGCCCAAATTACTTGAGCACAAAAGGGAGCAAAATTCGTACACTCTCTCCTACCTGAGAGACAGACACAAACACAGCGGTCCAAGTCTGCCCCATGCTACGCGACCATAATTCTTTGTCTGACGTCTTTGTTCACTCTGTCTACGACTGCTGATTGGTTTTGATTCGTACCACAGAGTAAGAATATGGCTTTAGTGAATGTTAATTGGGTCGAAGTGAATGCCTACAGCACTCCTCCAAAGTCGTAGTCTCAACGTATGCATGTTCAAGAATGGCCTCTCATGGGTGTCAGTGCGCATCATTTTGGTGAAGGCTGAGCCTACTGGTACGCAAGAACTTTGCCCAATGCAATCTGCAGTGGCCTCGGTCCTTTCCTTACCGTACCCTCAAGCACATTACAATGGCATTCCGGGATGACAGAGGCCTTACAACCTCAAGTGCAGTCGCAATTTGTGTGGTTAAACTCTGCATGGAGTACCTATGGAGCCATTAGGTAGAATGGATCATCGGTTAGTAGAAATCTATCTCGTTATCCAATTCAGCATCAAAATTAGGGTCACTTGCTTGGGTGAACTTGACTCCTGTGCGATGAGTCTGAATGCACAGCACATTGAAGGTTATTCGCAGTTTAGCTGAGGTCTTACTATTCGCATTTAAGGATGCGCAGTGCAGAGTAGAGACAAGGACTTCCACGCTTATCAATAGGATGAGGGAAGGTCAAGGGTGTGTGCTAATGTCGTCCAATGATGCTTGACATGGAAATGTGGCGAAGATTTGCTAAAAGGATAACTGAAGTAACTGTCAAAGTCGTATGGAGCCGCCTCCTTGCAATTGATTAGCCCTCCCGTGATTGGTTGGTTGTCCTCTAATCAAACTAAGGGGAATTCTCCAGGGTTGCAGCTATTGGTTATCAATAATAGCCAATCCTCTCCACGGGACATTTTGACCATGGACATTCTAATTGTCAGTTGAATGGCCATTGTCGGCAATCATCTTTCTTGATCATTGATTAATCTCGTGCGTGCCTAGGAGAGTATCGAGTTGAGAGTTCATGCAGTAAAGGAAATGGTTAACTCTATTACGTATCCTCGAATGCGTGACGTTGTCCTTTTGTTCGGTGGCATAACAGCGACAAAGCATTTTCTGCTTTGGCGTTGTGTATGCTTACGACGTCGGGAAAATTGCAAAGCTAAACATTGACGATAACGGAACGCCAATCCGTTCCTCATATACCGCAACTTAATGTAGTGGAAGAGGTGAGTATTTCTGCCGGTGGTAGATTAGATTTGTTCTCTACTCCTCAACAAGAAGGTTGAATATCTTGCCTACTTTCTGCAATTTCCCAAGCCCCATGTATTGCTGGGATGCCGCCAACAAAGGGAGCAACAGTACACGTTCACTGTCTGGAAGAGTTCGTTACTGAGGCATCTAGGGTAGCCGCAGGATGTGAAGTGAATGAACGCGCGACACCTTTCTCACCCCTGGTGCATGAAGGTGTACACACCGTCACTGGATTTCTCCTCCTCCTTATCATTGCTTTTAGTTGCGGTGCTCTGACCGAAAGACTTCTTGGCAGAACACAGTGTGGTTGCATATTAGGACGGAGGACGTGGCAGGAGACTGCTGTAGCCAGCATCTTTCAGCCTATTTCAACGGTAGGCTCTGAGGCAGGCAGAATGTTCTGTTTGTGGCTCGTTGCAGGCAAGGCCTGCAAATAATTAGGTGGTTTGAATCGTGGCAAAACCAGTCGACGATGGTACTCTTGGCGTTGACATAAATGGGCCTGGTTGAAACAGGAGGTTTTAACTCCATCAACACAGCCGAGGGAGGGAAAACCATCTCACACCAGTCGCATGTACGACCATAGCAGCTGACTTCAGTCGCTGTCCAGCCAAAAGCAGGATGGCGCTAGACGTGGTCTAAGTAGGAAATGGTGCACCGAGATTTCTCTGCTAAAGGAAGAGGGCGTAGCTGTGCTTCGCTTCGATGAATTTAAGGTGGCACAATTTGCAGGAAGTGAGGCTGCTAAATGTCCACCGATCCCACCAGACAGGGATGGAAGTTGTCGATTGTTACTTTGCGTCCTGTCTTCAAACTTCGACTTAATTTTAGTTAGGGCGTGTCAGAATCTGACTGAGCTGTAAGGTGCACTGCAAGGCAGACAGTCGATTTGCCATTTCATTTCTCCTGTCCAGAACGGACTGTGTGTAGCTGTAGCTCTGTGCACGTCAGAGTGGAAGCATCTCGGCCTGCATCATCATAGCGCATCACGTTGAAGCGCTGTGCAGTTAGAGGCATTGCAGTGAGTTGACGAGCAAGGTAGCACTCGATGCGCCACTCCCCAACATGGCAGTTTAGTTCTGCGAGTCAAAGTTGGCAATCAATTGAAGGGAATGTCACTGCTCTCCTCCTCCTCAGTGTCACAGTGGGCAACAGTGACACATTCAGATCAGTCACTCATCACATCTGCACGAAATTGAGTTGAGACTATGTGGAAAAGTTGGTAGGGCAGTCACTGTAAGGCGATGTGACTTGGAGGGCATCTAGACCACATGCCACGATTTATCCTCTACACAACTGAATGATATCTGCGTGTTGCCTCTTGCTGGCAGAATTTTTTACCGTCAAAGCCTACACTAAGGCATGTTTAGGTGAGGCGATGGCGCCTAAAATGCAGCCCCATCCTTTACCAAGCAGTGGTGAGTTCTCAAGGAACGAATGAACACTTCCACCATGGCGCAGATTTTGGAAGTTGCCACTTGTACAAAATGCAATATCCAAGAAATTGATTGTTTGAGTCAATGGAGTTAGAGGTCAAATGACACGTGCAGCACAACCCATCGCATCGCACCATGCATGAATGCAAAGCCGCCTTGCTGGTCGTGAACGCGATGTCTCATAGGCTACAATGAAGACAAAGCATTCTATAAATGCAAGCTAAATGGCGCGTGCGGCATGATTCCGCGTTGTGGATGGATCCTCACTTCTACTTCATTCTGTTGGCGATTTCATTGCTAGCCGCGGGATACAGAGGAGGAAGTGGTGAGAATTCCTCTGGTTTTTGTCTCCACTTTAGCATGCCTGTAGAAGTGTTTGTTGCACCGACTAATGTTCACGCATTATTATCACGCTTTACTTTTACTTAAGGTGTATTTTTTCCCATCAGCCCGCATTCATTGACTTTTAACACCTCATCTCATCGAAATGGTGAGTAGTTGCATTCTGCAGGTATTAGCTAGAGTGACTTGCGTAGTGGGCACACCGAGAGTAATGAATGGCCCCTAATAAGTGGAGAAGAGTGTGTTGCAAATCGCTACTGACAATCATCCGTTCACTCCACCATTTCTGCGTCAGAGCAAAAGGAAAGAGGATCGATTTGACGCGGCTAAGTGCTGTGCTTTACTCCGCTTTTCACCTCTTTTCATTCGCTCTCCCAGTTAAATTTTATGTGGGCTTTACGATGACATCCAGGACTAGTGAATGCATGCATAAGTCTGCATACATGAAAGTGAGTAGTCCCACACAGTAGAGCTTACGCTCACTACTAGTGGGTGCTAGATACTTCCGCTATCTGGTGTTACTGCAGACGAGGTGTATATTTTGTAGTCGATTCCGCATTGTCTCACAAAATTACACTCCATCGCGGGCGCATTCGTGATGCACAGCCTCTTAAGGGCAGAGGAAGGTAAGAGGCAGCTCCACAGCTGAGTCGTGGAAAGTGGGTTTGTGGTAACTGGGCTGAGCATTCTAAAAAGCCATGCATGTGAGCTGGACAGTGTGTTAGAGGCCGCGGTTATGTGTCTGTCTGCTGACGTCGTCGATTTCAGGTGTGGCGCCAATAATCCCTCAAAGTCGGTGATGCCCATAGTATTTAACAACTCGAACAAAAGCTGCAGAGCCGAGGCACATGATGGTTGAATTAGCGGTTTAACAGAGTGCACGGCACATTGCACCTGCAATGGAATCCGCAATCCAGCACATTCGTATTAGCTCTCATATCGTTGTCAGGGTGGCGTTACAATGCAGCCTTAAGCTCCGCATCCACCACACCCTTACTCTCATCCCCTGCACTAAACACCAAATGCATTAAAAGTGAGGCTCCCTGAACAGGTTAGAACTAGATTATGCCAATTTTTGCGATTTTCTCGCCATCTCCTCCCTCTTGTGTTTGGGCACGGGTTGATGCAGGGTGCGAAACGAACTACAAATGGTATTTGATGCAAAGCACTATGCCTAGCATTTATCGGGGAGGCGAATCCTCCGTTAAAATGATGCACAGTGTCTTTCGTATCTTCCGAGTAGAATAACTAAGTGTGGTGCTGCGTCTGGAAGGCAAGCGCAGTGAAGTCCTGCCCTTCATCACTGCTCTCGTCATAGAGCTATTAATGAACCCTTTGCTATTCCGTATCCAAAAGTGTGTGTCAATCAATTTTTTTATTTTGCTAAAGTTGAGGTACTGGTAGATGGACCCCCCTGGCGCACTTCTCGTGGAGTTACGTGAGTTCTACGATAATTCAGCTAAGCTGGGATGTTCGAGGCTTAGCTGGACTAAGAGCTGACAAGCTCAAAGTAGTTGCAAGGTTATCTAATGAGAAAAGTATTTATAAACTCGTCGATTTTCAACATGGGAAAGCCGTCTTTGACAAACTGGTCCCCGAAAAGGATTACGCCGTGGTTTTTGAACCATTAAAAAATGAGGAGTCTATATTTCTTTTCACGGACTCTATCAAAACGCTGCCTGCGGGTAAATCGCTACACGTAATTATACTTTGCAGTACCATGTAGAATGACATTGTTTGCTAGCATTTACCCTTATCTGGGCAAAAAGTATTGTTTAATCTTAAAGACTAGCATAGTTTACTCCTGTCACACTCTGCAGTAAGTGCATTTCCATGACAACTTGAAAGCGGAATTGGAAGCATGCCGGTTAATCATCGCACTTTCTTTCATTTCTTAGGGGAGGCGGAAGCGATCACCTCATTCTTGCCTCCAATGTATTGGGATCGCACGAGCTCTGATACCTTTAAGTTGATTTGGAGTGCCGAAAGATTTGTTAATCTTAGAGTGGAACAGTTTAGGGTGTCTGCACAACCGACCACGAGACATGGCTCCTCAAAGTTGAAACTCGCGAAAGTCGCAGAGGAAGAGCTCACTCTTGACGGATTGACGCCTGACACATCGTACAGAGTGAAGACGGAAGCAATTCGAGAAAGTGTCATTATTTTTTACCACGTAGTTTACCTAAGGTCATGGCCTACCGGTAAGTTCCCGTGGCTTATACTACGCCAATGCGACGGCTTGGTTTTTGCGGACAGGTGTATGCAAAGGCCCATAACAGCCCGAAATTGTTGTCACGGTGTTTAATACTACGCCATCAAGGCTCAAGCTCTTCACCCCGCAACTCAAAGAATGCATTAGGCGCTAGTCCTCATTGGTAACTTTTAAACACCCACAGCGCCTTCCATTGTACTGCCCCCCACGGGAAGAGCCATTTCAACGACACAAATCAAACTTGAGTGGCATGAGCCAACATCTCCCAATGGCATTCTCAATCCCTACACTGTGGCCTGTTTTGATACCACAGCAGGTGGCCCTCCAATAAGTGTCAACAGTAGCGACAACTTGACAACCTCCGCTATCGTTGGCAGTCTACAACCGAATACCGGTTATTTGTGCCGCCTGGAGGCTAGTACGATTCCAGCAGATGAGCAGAGTCCAGCAGAATGTGCGAAAGCCTCTGATCTATCACCTCCCATTCGAACCTTGCCTATAGGTATGTTGAGTTGTCGATCTCTGTCTCTTTATCTTGTATGCAAATGCCACTTCCTACGGTTTTTGTAATAGTGTGCGCACATCAATTCTCAATGCAACTCCAGGTTGGCAGTTTATGCATAACGACTCCATAATTCTTACTTGCACAACACCGGAAGGTTGACAATTGTGTGATCTTGGTAATGAGCACTGTGGAAACCTGTTAACCATTGTTGCTCACGTCATGATGCTTTGATATTGTGCGACTAAGTAAAGCAGACTACACGTAATTTGTTTGCCGAACAACGGTAATAACAAAAGTGACAAGGGAGGAAAAGAATTTGCTTTGATTAAATTTAGCCTGTAGTTGCACAGAATTTGATGCATTTAGTGTGGTTGGGATAGCCAAAGCCTAGTCGAAATCCACGCATAACAAAACTGAGTTGGCTGCGGTGCGAGTTTCCTACTTCACCTTCTGAGCAGATACAGTGGCAGACTTAGGACTTACGAATTCTGTTACAGAGCGATGGTGAAAGCAGCGGGAGCATTTTAAATGCACTAATTGTGCCGAAACTCTGCTCGCTGTTGAACCAGGGCACATCACTCAGACGTACAACTCCATGCCAAAGTGGCACATACCCCGACCCCATCCCTGATATCATGCACGCCTCCTTACATGAGAGCATAATTTGGAGGTGCGCCATTGAGATGGTTCTTAACGCACTCAATGTGTTTTGCAGAAGCAGGCATTGTCGTCCGCAACGAAGAGGAGGAATTCAGCGCGTCTGCCGCAACTTCTTCGATTGCTGGTGTCGTATTAACTTGCATGGCCATAGTCCTCGCTTGAATCCTCGCGCAAGCCACTGCTTATGGCCAGATTTGTGCTATCTGCGTGGAATATCGCGACATAATAAAAAAGTTTATCTGTCAGTTTTCATCCCTCTCCACTGCCAAAATCTATGATACAGGCGAAACGCAAATGGCCATTCACTTGTGTTAAATTAACAATTTCACACCCTGCCGCTGTACCATCGTTAAAAGGCAATTACATGACTTTTCCGTTATACTCTAAATTTTGTCATTTTCAATTGCATCTGAGTAAGTGAAAAGAAGCATCGCAGCACTAAGGTGAAATAAGGAAAAGTGTCAGAGTTCAGGTGTTTCCATTAATCAGTTCTGTTTAGCACAATTCGCCACTACTCCTGATGCACTTAAGTAGCACCTCCACCTCTGCCAGCCACGTGGAAGGAAGAGAACAGCAGCCATGAAAGATTAGTTGTGCCTTTCAGCTTTACCCAATTACGCAACACCTTTGGCACCACTTCCGCCTTCTCTCTGAGTCCCTTGAAAGGGGAGGACTGGCTTAAGTTGGTGGATGCTTAACAAATTGGAGGCGGGAATTTGGGTCCACGAATACCTACGTTTCGAGGTGGCTGGTGGTGCCACTTAGCAAAGGAGACCTCCACACAAAATAGGCCAGGTGACAATCGCAGCCCGGCATCAACTCTATCATCGACGGTGCTGAAAGTCTAGTCCACCTCTCCCTAAGCCACCTGCGGCAGCACACACTTGCGCACACACATGGCTAAGCTTTCGCCGAAATGCTGCATCACCATATTACTGCACTGCCTTTATAGCATTCCTGGCCACTGGTGGTGCCGAAACAGGCATGCGAAGTGCGAACCGCATCCATTCTACACGACTTTCCTTCACACGCCTACATCACGCCAGAGCGTGTAAGTCTAGTGAGACAGACCCGAGACTTTCCCATTACCTGACACCCGACACCTGACCCAGCGTGATGCCCCATTGAACGCTGCAAAGGTCACATGCGCTTCATCGGTTCGCGTGACCACTTTGAAATCATCATCACCAGCCTCATTAGCAGCAGTAGCAGCAGCAGCAGCAGCAGCAGCGGCGGCGGCGGCGGCGGCGGCGAGTGAGGAAGACATGTATCCGCGTGGAAAAGATGTGCGAGAAACTCACCCCACCCCCAAGTTTTGCTTTTGGCCACGGCCGAAAGACGCTTGGTACATGGAAAAGAAGCGCAGACGTCTTTTGGCACACCCCGACGGGTGCACTGATGAGTCCACAACCAGCGACTACTGCACGACCGACTGTGATGTCTTTGATGTTAGCGATGCGGATATCTTCGCCGCCATCTTCGACAAACTGCAACCGGAGCCGAAAGGCAGAAAGTGCCCCACAATAAGGCCAAAGTTGGTGGGGCACACGGCAAGGAGGAAGAAGCCACCATCCGATCACAGAATATCGGCCACCAAAATCACCTATGTTATTACTCCATTTAAGCCACTAGGGTTTACGTACAGAGACCACCTCGAGAAGACCTGCTGGCGCGAAAAGTGCGCAACCGCTGGTGTTCCTAGTGACCTGCCGAGAAGGCCATCATCGCTAACACGATTCGCCCCACCGAATCCACCTCCGCACCCGCAGCCAAACTTGCCTGCACAAGCACAAAATATCGCCAGAAACAAGTCACCACGCGGTGTTCTCAAGTTGCCTCCACAGTTGAGGACAAGATGCAAGAGAATGTCTCGCCTCTCCTGCCCCTCCTCCTCCTCCTCCTCCTCCTCATCCTTCCACTATCCTTCACGTGGTCGTCCCCACGCCCGAAAGAAGGTCCTGATGCAGAACTCTGCAAAGCGAGGCACCCATAAATCGCCCAGTTTGCCACCGAAATCCCATTCCAGTAAGGACCGCTCGAAGGCACCATCCAAGACAGCCAAAGGAGGGACACAGGATGCAAGACCGAGCAAACATCTTCTGCCGAAAGGGAACCAAGTCATGGTGGTTGGAAGGAGTTCCCACTTCGAAAAGGACACTGGCGTAAAACCAAAACAGGGGAAGATCTGCAGCCACTCCAAAGATGCCAACTGCAAAAATGGCAAGAGACCTGATCGCAGGCGAACGAAGGAATGCAACAAGTGTGCACGAAGTCAGCACACGAAGAAATGCCTCTGCGTGAACTCTCATGTGTGCAGTCGCCCGCTCATGAAGCGAAGCACGAAGCAGTAACACTTCTACAGGCATGCTAAAGTGGAGACAAAAACCAGAGGAATTCTCACCACTTCCTCCTCTGTATCCCGCGGCTAGCAATGAAATCGCCAACAGAATGAAGTAGAAGTGAGGATCCATCCACAACGCGGAATCATGCCGCACGCGCCATTTAGCTTGCATTTATAGAATGCTTTGTCTTCATTGTAGCCTATGAGACATCGCGTTCACGACCAGCAAGGCGGCTTTGCATTCATGCATGGTGCGATGCGATGGGTTGTGCTGCACGTGTCATTTGACCTCTAACTCCATTGACTCAAACAATCAATTTCTTGGATATTGCATTTTGTACAAGTGGCAACTTCCAAAATCTGCGCCATGGTGGAAGTGTTCATTCGTTCCTTGAGAACTCACCACTGCTTGGTAAAGGATGGGGCTGCATTTTAGGCGCCATCGCCTCACCTAAACATGCCTTAGTGTAGGCTTTGACGGTAAAAAATTCTGCCAGCAAGAGGCAACACGCAGATATCATTCAGTTGTGTAGAGGATAAATCGTGGCATGTGGTCTAGATGCCCTCCAAGTCACATCGCCTTACAGTGACTGCCCTACCAACTTTTCCACATAGTCTCAACTCAATTTCGTGCAGATGTGATGAGTGACTGATCTGAATGTGTCACTGTTGCCCACTGTGACACTGAGGAGGAGGAGAGCAGTGACATTCCCTTCAATTGATTGCCAACTTTGACTCGCAGAACTAAACTGCCATGTTGGGGAGTGGCGCATCGAGTGCTACCTTGCTCGTCAACTCACTGCAATGCCTCTAACTGCACAGCGCTTCAACGTGATGCGCTATGATGATGCAGGCCGAGATGCTTCCACTCTGACGTGCACAGAGCTACAGCTACACACAGTCCGTTCTGGACAGGAGAAATGAAATGGCAAATCGACTGTCTGCCTTGCAGTGCACCTTACAGCTCAGTCAGATTCTGACACGCCCTAACTAAAATTAAGTCGAAGTTTGAAGACAGGACGCAAAGTAACAATCGACAACTTCCATCCCTGTCTGGTGGGATCGGTGGACATTTAGCAGCCTCACTTCCTGCAAATTGTGCCACCTTAAATTCATCGAAGCGAAGCACAGCTACGCCCTCTTCCTTTAGCAGAGAAATCTCGGTGCACCATTTCCTACTTAGACCACGTCTAGCGCCATCCTGCTTTTGGCTGGACAGCGACTGAAGTCAGCTGCTATGGTCGTACATGCGACTGGTGTGAGATGGTTTTCCCTCCCTCGGCTGTGTTGATGGAGTTAAAACCTCCTGTTTCAACCAGGCCCATTTATGTCAACGCCAAGAGTACCATCGTCGACTGGTTTTGCCACGATTCAAACCACCTAATTATTTGCAGGCCTTGCCTGCAACGAGCCACAAACAGAACATTCTGCCTGCCTCAGAGCCTACCGTTGAAATAGGCTGAAAGATGCTGGCTACAGCAGTCTCCTGCCACGTCCTCCGTCCTAATATGCAACCACACTGTGTTCTGCCAAGAAGTCTTTCGGTCAGAGCACCGCAACTAAAAGCAATGATAAGGAGGAGGAGAAATCCAGTGACGGTGTGTACACCTTCATGCACCAGGGGTGAGAAAGGTGTCGCGCGTTCATTCACTTCACATCCTGCGGCTACCCTAGATGCCTCAGTAACGAACTCTTCCAGACAGTGAACGTGTACTGTTGCTCCCTTTGTTGGCGGCATCCCAGCAATACATGGGGCTTGGGAAATTGCAGAAAGTAGGCAAGATATTCAACCTTCTTGTTGAGGAGTAGAGAACAAATCTAATCTACCACCGGCAGAAATACTCACCTCTTCCACTACATTAAGTTGCGGTATATGAGGAACGGATTGGCGTTCCGTTATCGTCAATGTTTAGCTTTGCAATTTTCCCGACGTCGTAAGCATACACAACGCCAAAGCAGAAAATGCTTTGTCGCTGTTATGCCACCGAACAAAAGGACAACGTCACGCATTCGAGGATACGTAATAGAGTTAACCATTTCCTTTACTGCATGAACTCTCAACTCGATACTCTCCTAGGCACGCACGAGATTAATCAATGATCAAGAAAGATGATTGCCGACAATGGCCATTCAACTGACAATTAGAATGTCCATGGTCAAAATGTCCCGTGGAGAGGATTGGCTATTATTGATAACCAATAGCTGCAACCCTGGAGAATTCCCCTTAATTTGATTGGAGGACAACCAACCAATCATGGGAGGGTTTAGACGTGGAAGATAATCAATTGGAAGGAGAAAGCTTCAAACCACAGCACTAATTTAGTTATAACGACTAACATTCCCAGTATAAAGGTGATTTATTTCAGGCGCATTTTAAGTGGATAAGTAGACTATATGAAAGGTAAACGCAACTGCCACCTCTCGTATCTCTTATGGCCACAAAAGTCTGAGATTGACTAGAGCCCCCCGCGTTACTATAATCCATTCAAATGACCAACCAACGACAAGATGGTAAAACATACAGGTAGGGCCATTAAAACAACAATAAATTACAAAACTTTAAAAACCCCAATTAGCAGAAGCTATGAGGAGGCAAAAAAGACATTTTTGGGAACAGCCGCCGCAGTCCATGCACGTCCAACACGGCTGCCGTTAACACAGAGAATCTGAGGTGAGGAGACTCGCAGAATGAGAAAATTTAACGACTCTAAGTGATCAAGGCCAGTAACTTTAGTGTCTTCCCCTCCAACTTCATTATCCTCCTCAGCTGATTCAGCACCTTCGGCACGAGCACAGGCGTCGAAGGCGCGAAGAAGGTAGATTAGGCCCATGGAGACTGAGCAGTGTTCGAGAATGGGATTAGGAATTGCGATCACGTCTTTTGTGGAAGGACCTAAACCCTTAAAGCATCGAAAACCTCTCAAGTGACAGGGAAACTTGAAAAAAACACTTGCCGTTGTTACGACAAAAGGTACTCGAAATGCCCGACTTGCATGATATAGACGAGTCACCTTGACTCCAATCAACAAGAATGAAGCCGAGGCAAAAAAAGTGTGAACGGTTGTGTGAAAGGATGGATAGGTGACCGTATGGCTGCAGTTGGAAGTCATAGTGAAGTGACAGTGAAGGTCGTAGGTAACTAATCCTACCGGTCGGATTGACAAGCCTTCAGACTGGCTGAAGAAGCTGTTGCTTAGTGTGTAGAAGATCCGAGAGTGAAGGAGAAACCGAAAATGGACATGGGCATGGTGAAGTAAGGGACAATTGAGACTTCGGACAGAAAAAGTGATAGCTGTCATGGCATTTAACTTTGGGCCAGAAATTGAGGGCTTAGGAAAATTAAAGAGGAGCTGACTGGCTGTTTGAATAAATAGACGATCGGATACCCGGAGAGTAGGATGTCCGATTAGTTAATAAGTAGGTGAGCTTAAGAGTGAATAATTGGTAGAAAACTGAACCAATCTGGTCAGCGGGTGAATGGATAACCAGTTTGATGAATTACTGGATAACTGAACAGGCTGACATGCGAATTTTGAGGTCCTTAATAGCACAACTCCTCATTCCAAACCGACTAAGGTGCTACACTGCATAAAATTAACACTTGAATGAATGGATAAAAGAACCAGTGGTCAGTTGGACAGCTGAAGCGGTGGATGGATGGTAGAATCGATGGACACACCAAAACGGAATAGACAGTTGAGTGGATTGACGGATGAACGATTGGATGTGTTCAAACCCGCACCTCTTCACTACACCACATTTCTCGACTCATCATGTTGATAGATGGGCGAATGGTTCAAACGGTGGATAGCGAAGAAACCAAATATTAGCGATGTTGAAATGAAAAGTGGATGAATACGCGGAACGACGAGTGAACGATGTCAGGGTAAAGTGTAACTTAGCTGACTGGTCATAAAGGTGAATAAATTTTGCGTACAAGGATTAGTGGATACAAGGCCACCGAATTTGAGGGCACATGAATGATTAAATTGCCAACCACATTGGAAGATGGGGAGCATTAATGTGATTGGAAGAGTGAGTGACTGAATGGCTTGATGAACGAATGAAAGAACAGGTAAACACACTGAGGATTGATAGAGAAATGAGTGTAGAGAAAGATGGGTAATTAATGTGACGCATAAATGAATAAACGATCCTAGGATTGAGTAGTTAAACGATTTTAGGAGTGTAGAATGTGGGACATGAAAAGTATTGGGATAGCTGAAGAGATGGGAGAAGGATTGGACAAATACAACTAGACCGGGTGCCTGATTAACACAACAGCAGTCGAAGTAACTGATGCTCGCAGAGACATAACGAATGCGCCATGGCTGATCAACCGGCCAAATAAAAGTCATATGCCAACGTGACAAAAGATTTAATCAACCGGGCGGTCGGTTCAAGAGTGGAATGAAAAATGCATAAGTTTCAACAAGCAACTTATCACTCCCACTGAAATCACCAGCTTGAGCACAACACGCTGCTCGATTATGGACTACAACTTCGAGGCATTCACAACCATCACATTCTGAAATGCACCACTTTTTGATCGCTGGGCAGCAGACACGCAATGATAAATTACTTTTACATTCCATTGCTGGGTGAGTACAGCAAAGGCCGCTTATAAGCAAATCGAATAAAAGTTTTTACCTTGGAGTAAAAAAAGCGGCGAGAGCTGAATTTATACTCGAAGAAGACACTACCCAAAGTTTTATGAAAGGGCTCAGCGGATCCCTTGCAAATAGGCTAAAGAATACACCTTCCTCTGCTCACCATGATTCATCACAAATCGGTGGCTCGTCACCCGAATCAGGGTCCTAAAAATAGTTTCTAAACGTAGCTTTAGACATTTAAACATCAAATGGGTCAAATCCACACTGCACAAAGGGCTTGCGAGGGAGAATGGCTCCAACTATGGCTATTAGGATCAGTCGACATTATAATTTCAGGGCTCAAGGGAAGGCAAAGTGGGCGGATGTGATGGATCGGCGTATCACACGATTAAACTGTAGTTTTAAATGTAAAATGTGCGATGCCTCATAAAACACAGTCGTTATGTCCCCAATTAATAATCAGCCTACAATGTAGTCAAATATCCGGCATCTCAATATGAAAAAAGTGTGGTTTGCCTGAATAGCACTATAGTAGACGGAGTGGTCACCTTTCCGATCTGGAATATGCGTAGGACCAGGAAGGCACCCTTAGCGTCCACCAACAGCAAATTTAAAGTGAGTTCACTGTCTGCTGGCAAGGAAGTCACAACTCCACCACAGCATACCACACCCGGATTGGAACCCTCCACCAGCTCTGCAAAGGCTTGATAGCGAAGATTGTGGTAGGGACCCAGGAGACGATTTAGGGAATTGGGGGAAGGCGATAAAGTTGAGATTAGAGAGGCAACGCGTTTTCGAGTTGTCTTAGTTGTGGTTTTGGTTTCAGAGGCGTGGACGGCCGCGTGCATCTTTCCAAGGGCGTTGAGACAGCGGATCGCGTTGGTGCGTGGTGCAGGCCAGGCGGGATCCAAAAGTGCAGCTTTAAACCAGTGAGCCAAAGCCCCTGAGAAATTGTCCTAGAAAGGGAAAGCAAAAGCATTCGTGGCGGAGACCCTTATGGTTATAAATAATAATACCATGAAAAGACAACCGGTGGGAAACTGTCACGGAAGTTAGTGCCCAATAAAGGCTCAAAATTGCAAGTCTGTCAATGAATACGCTGCAGTTACCGACCTCAAACAAAGATCCATCCCTTGCACTAATTCTCCACAGTTCATGCATCGAGTATCCATTCTAGGGTCAGGTGTCGCGCGAATTGACAGAATGTTTGCTAAAAAGAATGAAAGTCAAGGCTCTGAGCCAGGCGTAGAATCGCTGATGCATAGGCGTATGACGATAGTCCATTTTCCTCTTAGCTAAGCTAATGACGAAGCGCTGACAGGTCTCATTCCAAAACTGGTCATAGATCACGTCTACGACGGGATTTCAATTAATTGTTGAATTGTGGACGGCTACATACCTAACTCTAGTAGAATCGTTTTGACAAATCCTCTGATCAAAGATTTCGAATATCGCGGGAAAAAAGACAATGGACGGTCCCGGTACCAAGCAAAAGCAGTTTACTACACTCTCAAGGGAGATTTAAGGTGATGAATCAGTGAGAACGGTGGTCAAGTCCAGTGAAAATCCAAAAATGGCATTAATTCTTAGCCAGACTTCCAAGTAACAGAATGAAATCATCTACCATGAGTAACTGCCTCGGCAAATTCACAATGAGAGAGCTAAAAAGACGTCAGCTCCCAAATACCGCTCTAATTTTAAGCTCTGTAAGAAACTAACCAGCAATCTACGCAACAACAGGCTTCAAAAACTTGAAAACGCCCCTTACAGAGTAGCTAGAGCGACAGATCCGTTGATTTTAACGCAAATGAACAATTGAAATTACGGTCATTAATTTACTGAAGTAGGCTGTGCCGGAAACAGTACGAACTATTTTGACCACCCGATACTACTAGTATGAGAAACCACTCTGAGATTTAGCGTTACTCAGCGGAAGGAAACATGCCACATCCGATTACTTAACAGGACCCTCCCCACTGACTTCAATGTGTGCATGCTCTCACCCTGGGAATACCCGATCATAGCAAATACCCTTAGTGCTCAAGGCTAGTCCACGCCAGTCCCGCCCATCACAGCGATTCCTACCTCATCTTTATCATTCACCATCCTCGTCTCAACTAAGGTGGTCAACGAAATTACATGGCATATCGTCTTAAACTGCAAGGCAGGAATTTGAGGTACCATCGGCTACAATATTGAACTGCAAAAAAAGTTGAAAAATTCGATTCAATAGTAAGAAAATATCTTCACTCACTGCATAGTGCATTGCTGCAGCTCGGTTAAAGTGAAAATGAGGTTGTCCTATAACCCCGGGGTGTTTTGCCGCCTGAGAAAATGCCACCAGAGATCTGTTAAGAAATCCTCCACCCTCCGCATCCACCAAGGATGCCGTGAATAGGGCGTTACCAAGGCACTCCCAGGCTCGACCAGAGTCCAGCTGCTCCCGCACAGCGGCGTGAGCGAAGCGTAACGATATCGCAACTCCATCACTGTCACAACCTTCGACAAAGTCTGCAAATTCTGGTGACGCCAGAAAATTTTGACGAGCAACGCTTTCCCTTGGCAGCTGACGCAGTAGCATAGAAAGGCGCCAGAGGACTTCTGAATTGCGTTTCTACAAATAATAGTAATCATGGGAAAAGCCTACGTCCAGTTTGAAAGCCGTTTCAAGTGATGGGAGGGCAATTTCTGGTCCACTGGTCATCCATTCGTACTCGGCTAGTTCACACCAAGCATCGGAAAGGTTAGAATCCAATTTGGTGACTTTTCTAAGTATGGATTTCACCTCTCCGGTGTCTTGAGTGAGTGGAACTGTTAAGTTGAGAACCTTTGCCTTAAGAAGGAGCGTTCGGGCCTTTTGAGAAGTTGAGAGGTCGTGATTTTGTAAAAATTTAGCGACCAGATTGAGGACGTGAGAGACCCGTGTGGCCATTTTCTCGGATTTTTCCTCCGATGTCCGCACCACTTCGCGAATAAGGGAGGTTAGGTTGCTTCCAAGAGGAAACACCTTCTCAGGATCTTCACTAAGATTCTCGGGAGAAAGACTCGTGTTTTCAAGAATCCAGGTATCGCGTAACCGAAGCAATTCATCTACAGCTGCCTCGATTTCCTCCATTCCTAGAGAATCATAAAACGGTTGGAAATCAGCTTATCACGGAGAGGGAAAAAAACAAAAGAAAGAGTAAAATTATTTATTCAGTAGATAGAGAGCGAATATGCTCAGAGAGATGCTGACTCCAAGCATCGACTAGGCGAGCACGTTGCTGTTTGAGGTTTTCAAATGTCTTTTCGGAAAGAAGCAAAATAGCACCACCTCGGTCGCATGTGGAAAGCTCCTCAGATGGGGAAAAGAGGGGAGTAAGGAGGACGGTGAGATCAAGAGAATGCTTCAAAGTGGTGACGACAGTGGATATACAGTATTCCAGGTCTACACAACGAGCAACGCATGCACTCCACTCATTTCTAAGCTTTGTCAACTCGTCATCGAGAGCAGGATTGTTTGGCTGCGTAGAGTAAAGTCGGAGAAGTTGATGCTGACGTGACTCCAGATGAACCATAGTGGCAACATGCTGTTCCAGATCAAGTAGTAGTTGAGAGAGAAGAGAGCTGGTAGAGTCGAGTTGGAGTTGGGCGATTGAAAGAACAGGGGAGAGCTTAGATAGCTGTGGTAGCGATGATTGAGCAGATTTTGTTTCACAGAGTGCGGGAAAGAATACCATAGGAGACGTTACCAAAACCGAAAGCCTATGAAAGGGTCTCGGTGATTTGAAGAGGCGAAGAAAACGCAGCAGAGCCTATGAACAAGGAAAAGACGATGGAACTCAACGAGATAAGATTAATACTATGAGGCCCAGGCAAAAAATTTAACAATTAGGGGCTTGACCGAATTCTCAAACATGTGCAACAAAAATCGAAAAGTGGTGCGTTTACGCGTAAAGCATAGTTTCATAAGTGGGAACCATATTCTACAAAGCCACGGAACAAGAAAAAACATGAAGGCAGAAAAGGCAACGGATTCAAAAAGATAGGAAAAAAGAGCCAATCGTAATTGGAAAGAGAGACGCAAGAGAACTGGCACAGAAGAATTGGAAAGTTAATTCCTTTCGTAGTAACTGTTAATAGGGGATTGTAACCGATTGTCTGATTAAAGTCCGCTGGAGTCGTTTGTTGCTTTCCCATATGATAAGCGTGCAAATGAGAAAATTTACAATATTACGTTTGAAATTAGTGCACATAGAGAGCACATTGTTGATAAAGGTGGAAGGCTACCTATATTTGTTCCTACGTATCATATACACTCTAAAAGGGCGAATTCAACGCTAACGACTGATTTCCGCAGAATCCAGATGGCTAAAATAATTTTTTCCCACATACTAACGTACATTTTAATTTAACTTTGCGAGTGCGCAGATACTATCAAATAATATGGCACATCTGTTCCTCGGATAATGGCCAAATACAGTCACAGAAGCAACTAATGAAATTTTACATAGCTACCATTTATTGCATTTGAATCATAATTCAATTTTGAGATTTTGCCAAAACATTTTGCTGTTTAATAGAGAAATGCTTTACAGTTATGGGTTCAGCGTGCCTGGATGAAATTTTCTGATTTGTTGTAACGCACCAAACTGAGCAGTTGCTGCCGGCGCTTATCTTGCTTTCTTTGGGGCGTTACGAAGTATCTGGTTTTGTTTTTGGTTTTGCGCAGACGTTCTCGGGATTTTGGAAATGCCAAGAATTAACATTAAAGGTGGTGTATGGAGAAACACAGAGGATGAAATCCTTAAGGCTGCTGTCATGAAATATGGCAAAAACCAGTGGGCTCGTATCGCTTCTCTTCTTCACCGAAAATCCGACAAACAGTGTAAAGCTCGCTGGTACGAATGGCTCGACCCAAGTGTTAAAAAGACAGAGTGGAGCCGGGAGGAAGACGAGAAGCTTCTTCACTTAGCCAAATTAATGCCCACTCAATGGCGAACAATAGCCCCTATCGTCGGTCGAACTGCAAACCAATGCCTTGAGCGCTACGAATACTTGCTAGACAAGGCACAGAATATCGACATGAGCTCACGTGATGATCCGCGTCGCTTAAGACCTGGAGAAATTGATCCAACGCCTGAGACCAAGCCTGCTCGTCCGGATCCGGTTGATATGGATGAAGACGAGTTAGAAATGCTCTCAGAGGCTAGAGCTCGTCTAGCCAACACACAGGGTAAAAAGGCGAAGAGAAAGGCACGTGAGCGGCAACTTGAAATCGCTCGCCGAATGGCAATGATGCAAAAGCGTAGGGAGCTACGGGCTGCAGGTTTGGCGTCCACTATCGCACCACTGGTTAATAAGAACGTTTTCATC
Organism: Taenia crassiceps; assembly: GCA_023375655.1. Taxonomy (NCBI): domain Eukaryota; kingdom Metazoa; phylum Platyhelminthes; class Cestoda; order Cyclophyllidea; family Taeniidae; genus Taenia; species Taenia crassiceps. The sequence continues at coordinate 1,616,894 of JAKROA010000013.1, forward strand.
GACTATAATCGTGAGATTCCGTTTGAAAAGCAACCTCCCAAGGGTTTTCATGACACGAGTCGTGAATTCCCTGAGTCCAGGCCTATAAATTTCGATCGACTACGCCTGGGAGATATAGAGAAGGAGCCATTTATGGAGCGGGAAAAGGCGGGTGTTTGGGCTTCTTTTATATTGCATTTTATACTTGTGCTTTTTCGTTAAATTGGTGTTTCCGGTTGTAGCGTGAGCGAAAGAAGGATGCAGAGCGCCAAGCCAAGCGGTTGGAGTCGGATTTACCGGGTGCCCTCTTGGCTCGCGAGAAGGATAATGGTGAACCTGTGGTTAAGCGCTCCAAGTTGGTGCTCCCTGCACCGCAAATATCTGATTTGGAGTTGGAAAACTTGGTCAAGGTTGGACAGGCAGGAGAGAACGCGATGAGGATGGCCCTGGAAGACTCGCGTTCTGATGCCATGGCGACGCAGACACTTCTTTCAGAGTATCACAAGGGTGGTGGTAATGATTCAACCTTTGCGACACCGCTTCATTTGCTGGCTAAGACTCCACAAATTGGGACTGACACTATTATTCAGGTAGGAAGTTAGTTATCCTTTTATGGTGAAAATCAAGATTCTGTTCTGGATTTTACATTTCTCCTTGTTGTACACACTGGCTACTTGTGGTGTAGTCTTTGTGGCTGCTATTTTGTCAGGAATTAGTTTTGTTCTTGTGCATGGAGTCCAAAGCCCTTTCGATTTTGTACTCATTTTTCAAGTTGGGGTTCTAAAATCTCGCATTTACCGTTATTTTGAATGCGGTTTAATGTTTGTTACTAAGGCTGAATAGTTTGGATGGTGCGCTATTCCATCTGACCTTTTTGATGTTATTTTGCTGCCAACATTGGTGAGTTTTGTAACCCCCTAGTTTTTTAAATCGGTTTATTTTTCTGAGTGAGGTTTACGAGTTGGGACGCACACCAAGCTGAAAGCATTAGCTGTTAATGTCTGATGCATGCCAACAAACATCCTTAGACTATGCGTTCACTCCCCCCTTGAGCTTCGCTTTCAGCCGTTCCGCTTTCCCAGGATGGATTTAACCGTCATGCAATGGTTTTCCATCACTTTTAGAAAATATGTAAATCTAACGACTACGCTAGGTAATTTGGATTGTGATAGGTTTATCCACCCCGAGCTCTTTTTGAACCACTTTGTAGAGGCACTTCAACGTGACCATTCTAATTTTGTGCGTTCGAATGAAATTTTAATCATTCTATTTAGACTTATGGTGAGTCAGGCCGGGCTGGTTGCTGTGCACAGTTTGAAGGGCCAGGTCTAGGAATTTTCATTCATTTGCATGACATCACTTGGAGTCCACCATTCAAGGGCCAGCCTGGTACTTTTAAGTAACGCACTGGGGTATCATGACTTATTTCCTCGCCACAGGAAGCGCAGAATATTTTGGCTCTGCAGCAAGTGCAGACACCACTAAAGGGTGGAGACAACACGGAGCTTTCTACCGGCGTGGTAAACATCGTTGGGGCGGCGTCACAAACCCGCCATCTGCCTACTCCGAACATCCTCTTGCCTAACCAGCTCGCCGCCAACACCCCATTTCGAACACCTCAGGTTGGAGGTCAGTCCTTAGTCCTTCCCTTCTCCTCTTCGTCCTTTTTATGATTGCTTTTTTATTGACACGCTGTGCCTCGGGTGTCTTGCCCGCTTCGCTTTCGGTAGTGTGTTGCATTTCGCGCCCTTCCCCATCATTTCTGAAGGTACTTGCTCCTTCGAAGCCGATTGATTGTGTGTGGCTACTTTTCCTCTTTTTCATCTTTGTTTTCTTTCTACTTTCAAGGTTTTATTATTTTTTTCAGTCACACCAGGCGGGCCGAATGATGTGACGAGTCAGACACCGCGTCGAGACTATCTCAATATCAATGAGGTAGACAGCATGGAGGTACGTTGGTGATTGCATTTATCCAAAGCTCTTGAGAGTATTTGAATACTGTCATGTTAGTTTCCTTTTTATACGCGTAAAATCAAATACTCTTTTCAGGGCCCTCATTCTATGAGCGTAACCAGTCTGCAAAAGAAGTTAGCACGCCTGCCGCAGCCAAAAAACAACTTCGAGATTAGTATGCCTGATGAGGCGGATCTGGACGCAACGGAGCAGGTTGAGGCTGGCGATTCCGCAACAGAGGGGACGTCTGCCCACGTGGCGGATCAGGCGGAAGTAGACCGAGAGACGGCAGAGGCACGCAAAGCGGCTGCTGACGCTGCATGGGCAAAGCGCAGTCAGGCGTTGCGACGTGGACTTCCGCGCCCTACGGCTGTTAATAATGCGGTGCTCAGACCACCTCCTTCCACTCCAGCGGAGGAGTTATCTCTCACAGATCTACAGAAGGTGATTTCATCTCATCCTTTCGGTTGTCAATTTTTATGCCTGGATCTTGTCATTAATTCTTAGTTTGCTGTTTCTTTTGATAAGCAATTCTCTGAATATGGGTCTTTAGTCGATTGTAGGTCCTATGGCTTTCAAACCAAGACTCTTGTTAAAATCGTTCTGAGGAAATCTTGCTTTATTGTTGGCGCTTGGGTTTAGGGCATCCACACCGCCTTAACTGAATAATTTCAAATTTTCGACAATTCAGTCACATAAATATGCCTTTTCAATCTGTTATTTTCCGACTTCGAGCAGGGAAATGGTTTCATCATCGCTCTCTTGATTATTTCATGCAATTACACTTCCAGGATCTGTTGATTTGTCACAATTTACATGAACCCAATTTCGCTGTACAAAACACTTCACAAAATGACTGTTAGTTTTTTCTCCCGACACTCGGTTTTTGGTCCTCCGGCTTGGATGAAACTATTGCGTTTTTAGGGGACATGGTTTTGGTGCCTTTTTTTGCCTTTAAGATACTGAATTCTGCGAATGATCTATCCAGCCCGTACCTGTACACCTTTTCTAATTTCGTCTGGTCGCAACCAATGGGAACAGCTAAAGAATTATACTATGACTGCGTTAATGTCAGTGTAATGCGTAGCAGCAACACCCTCACTGCTATTTGTTCTTATATGCTTAGGCTGAGGAATTGATCAAAAAAGAGATGCTGACGATGCTACACTATGATGGTCTGCACAACCCCCCATCCACCCTCCTCGCCGACCTTTCCCGCAACACCGACGGAAAGTTGCTCAGCGCCATGGCTCAGAAGAAGCGTCTACAACAAGTCAACACCGCCCATGAGGCTTTTCTTCGTGACTCACCGTATGAGGAATTCTCTGAAGATTCGCTAGCACAGGTGAGTTCAGAAGATTAGGTTTTAATTATTTGGTGTTATGCGTAGTTGGTGAATTTGATGATATTTGGATTTAGGTATATACTTCGTCATGCATTCTGTAGCCGTGTAGGTTAAGCGTCTTTTCCTTTGTTTCTCCCTCTGGTTTACAAATTTCTTTTTTAATAATTCGTGAATACTGGATTGACGAATGGTTGGTGACTGATGGAGAAGACAGATGTTTGCATTATTCACTGATTGGAGGGTAGGTTGATGAATTTAACAGGCGGATTGATGGACTAGTGGATCATGGATTGTTTACTTGACGGATTAATGCTTTATCAAGTTTTCTTGAACGAATGGACTTAACATGTATGGATTGTTAGACAAGTTTTTAGTTGACGAATTATTCCTGAATGCATACCCGGATTGTTGCTTTCAAAAGGAGCAGATTCTGATCAAATTGATGGTAGGGACTGTGAGGAATGAAGTCTGTGGTCTGGACATTTCTATTAACTTCCTTAATTCTACTGCTTCATTTTTATGTTAAAAATAACTTAAATGTTCGGGGTGCTTACCACTAGTCCATATTGATCGTTGAGAACTGAGATTACATGCTAACTTTTGGGACCTTTTCCAAGGTGATTTTGCCATTTTACGAAAACAAACCGTGCCTCAGTAACCGGTTGGGCAGGTAACAAAGTGATTTGGTGGGACAATAGAATAAAATAGAATACTGGTAAGCTTTTGCTTCCGCTCATTACTTTTCTGCAGGCCGCTACAGCAATCGAGGCGGAGACAGCAGTGGTGCGCAGCGCGATGGGGCATGGGGAGGTGTCAGGCGAGGCGTACGCTCGGGTGTGGGAGGAGTGTCTGGCTCAAGTGCTCCACCTTCCCCAGCACCATCGTTTCACTCGTGCCAACCTCGTGCCTAAGGCGGAGCGCGTTACTGCGGCTGAGCGTCGTCTTGAGGTGCTACGTGGTCTTATGGCCGAAGAAGCCAGAAGGGCTGCCAGGCAGGAGAAGAGATTGTCCATTCTTCTGGGAGGCTATCAGGTCACTTACTGCTTTTGACCATTTTGCTATGTATTCTGGCTAACTAGCTAAGGCATATTAGTTGTCAGCGCCTGCCTTCAATTTTCACTTTGGTTTTTTTCCTTGGCTCGATAGTCACGTGCTCAAACCCTCATTAAAGCCATTCAAGAGTCTGTGGAACAGATTGAGCAAAGCCAGATTGAGTTTACTTCCTTGGAGCATCTGCGTCAACAGGAAATTGGTGCCGTCGTGAGACGCACTGAGGTGAGTACCTCTTACTTTGCTATATCTGAGCTTCTGTAATTTCCTTTATTTAATCTTGTCACGACTGTTTGTTCCAGATGCTCAAAGTCGACGTTGAACGTCAGAGAAGCCGTGAAACGCAGTTGCAAAACACCTACGCCAAAATGGCTCGCCTACGCGAGGACCAGGTAGCCGAGGTGGAGAAATTCTATGACAATGCGCCCACTTCACCACAGGCGTCATCATGTGTTGGCGCCGAGGAGCCGGAAGAAGAGACCCAAAAGTACTACTTTTCTTTCATGTTGTCAACTTATTCGATTTGGGTACCGCAGACTTCCTCCCGTAGTTGTCTTTTAGTGATCCTGGCGGATGGACAACTATTCAGCAATCGGATGGAGAGTTGGTGGAGGAGAGGAATTCTGGTGCTCAGACGGATCCTGTGCCATTGCTGGAGACCATACAGGTTGGCAGAGGGCGTGAATTCCGTGTGGATTTGGACGGAGAAAATTAAAGGGGGTCGCCATGCTCCATTATGCTATTCGTCATTTTTTCACCCGTTTGTAAGAAAGGAATACATTATCTCGATCCGATATGTGTGCTTTTTCCCCCTATTGACAGTTGATGTCTGCACACCCTACAACTTCTCTTAAATCGGACTTACCTTTAACCTAGGGTCAACCAGGCTACGGGCCAACTCCTCAGATTTAAACCGTCTTGCATACCTTTCCTGTCATGTTTATGTTGTGTTGATTCTACGATTAAATAAACCTGGTTTTTTGAGGCCTGTGATGAATCTAGTTCTAGTACCCATTTGCGCACCCCCAAAGAGAATCTCGGTGCCTTTTCTGCCACGGTGAACCCGCTGGATGCTTTTGTGTAGACGTCGTAGCTGGTCCGAATCACACCATCCCCTCACACCAAATATTAAGTGACAAACCGTCACCGAACAGGATCTATATTTCAAAGTATTGCAAGGAGGTATCAAATTGAGTCCAGGTCAAGGATGTCAAAAATGGTAAAATTGCTCACGAGGGGATGTCTTGCTATGTGCAGACGCTTTTCCTGGCTATGCTTCTTGAAAGCGGCCTAAACAAGACGAAAAAGTTATTCAAGATGGTTGAGAATATCCTTTACCCTGAGTGAGGATCCACATCCAATCATCAACCCTGGTGTCGTCTCATTGAGGAAGAATTGAGCTTCAATGAGCATCAGGCCGTAGGTAAAGGCTACCCTCTTTAGAGGTGCCGCCTCCTTATGACCTGTGACACTGGCCATCTTATCTGTCCACCGGGTCATGCTGTGAAACGGACAGATGTTACGATCCTCAATAGGACATTGGCAGATGCGTCGAAGAAGATAACGGATGAGGTATATCGCTGCGGCACACTTCAAGCTAGCGGAGTACTGTGCCAGAGATAACTCCGTCAGTCCCTGGTCGAATATGTAGCGACACAGGAGGACAATCTAGGATAAGGAAGACGTCAATCATAAGGTTAGTTCATATTTTGAAAATAATAAGGATCCTGACAAACCACAAGCTCATCCACGCCTTTGGGCAAGTCCTCAAACCCGATCAGACTGAATCCGATGAAGGTGTGCGGAATGGGATAGAAGAGGTTGTAATCGAAGGTCTTGAGCATTTTTTCTTCCTTCCTTTGCACCTGAAACAGGGCAAAAGTAATTGTCTGAAAAATATGACTGAACATGCTTCTTGAATTTACAGCTTGAAACTTCTACCTAACTGGCATAGCTCTACACCTTTTCCCCCTACTCTAGCTCCTAAACATGGAGACAGACCTCTTCCGTAGAATACGCATCCTCAGTCAGATGACATAAATCATCGAGAGGCAAAGGTTGTTTGCGAGTTGTAAGTTTTATTCCCAAGACAACAGCCGAAATGCCCACCAACTGGTACCTTTCAGGACACGTCAACTTGCGCCAGGTGAAACGATCTACCATCGTCGTGGCAACGTGCAAGGCCTCCGAGGAAAACTTGTAGTACTGTTGCACCTAGTGGAAAGAAAGAGAACAGTCTGTGAATCAGGCGTTGCTGTGCCAAACTCACCCTCTTTTGCATTACCCTTATCATCCAATTGAAGAGCACTGCCCGCAAAGATGGCGTGAGTTTACTCATGCTAAGACAATTGGAATTGTACTCCTGGATAAGGTTGTCATCACGAATCAACTCGTAGTGTAAAATCTGAGGAAGTGACACGACGGTTTAGCAATAAAATCCGACCTACCCGTCTAAAATAAAGCGTCTCCCTGACCAACTCGGCGTCGGTGTACTCGTCGAGAGGATACATTTGGATGTCATTGACTGTATCACGACTTTTCCTCCTCCACCGGCCTCTGAAAGTGCACATAAACTCGTAGGTGGAAGGAAGAATTCGGAGGTTCTTTTTTGCAGCCCCTTCCATCGTTCCAATGCCTCGCTTGACTCGCGCTATCAGTTGCGCATTTGCCATTTCTAGAGTGAAGAAAAGCCGGTGAAAAATTGTCCATGCTCAATACCTCCTCCTTTTACTATCTGGCAAGGGAACAACTTTTATCTTAGAGACCCACTTAATGACGTGGTTTTATTCTCAACGGCACCACTTTGGACTCGTGTCAGCGGTTCCCCATCCCCATAGGTTTACCGCATCCTCGGCGCGTCGGTTACTGCCTTTGAGCAATTCTGATTCGGATGAGGATAAGTCTTGACTTTTAGGATTTGACGCTGGACCTAAATGTTGACGAAGGCATGCTGTGGGTGGCGAAATGTACAAAGCCACACTCCACTCTGTAAGATGGTGCTTTGAAGGTCTAGTTACCGGATGGAACTCGGATTTGAGACTAGAGGGCGTCACAGCGGCAGGAATGTGTGCATTTACCAATTGGCATCGGGAAGGACTTTCTGTCGAGGCATCGTTTAGCCGCGGATAGTACAAAGCAAATCAGTTTCCGCAATGCCATTCAACGTGTGGAAGGAACTCCGAGCCTATCAGAAGTCTACCGAACACCTCACTGACACTGGGATTAAATGCCTCTCCCTTGCACACGTGCTACCACGGTGGTCGAGGCGGAGTACTGACCAAAAAGGACACCAGGGATGCCACACTCCAAGGACAAAGGAAGTCAGGTAACGAAAAGTCCTTACTTAACTACTCATCCTCACAGTTTTTGTTATCGTTGTGGTGTTATCTAGTTTCATCCATGTGTCTTTAGCTTCGCAGAGCTTCTGTTTCCCAATTGTAGATATTAATTTTTTTTTCGTCTCCCAGTGTTTTATGCTCCTGTAATAAAGGAAGCATTTGGTAAGTAGTTCAAGTGCGGAGTTCGTCTCGAGCAGACGTCTTCGATCTTGAAAATGATTTACCAAGAGGGTAGATAGTTGGAAGTGTCAAAGCGCAGTTTTTAAATCAGCTCTAATCCACTATAATGGCATAAAAACGTGGCACCAATGGCACCAAGCCTACCTATGTATGGATTTGGCGGCAATCGGGTTATTCCATGTGCCCTGGATCCTTGCAAGTATCTTTGCTCTGAAAAGGAAGAACAAAAAGCTAACCATCACGTCACTGTGCTGGGCAATTATGCACAGTCGAGAAGGCAGCATTGCATACTTGCTTCCATTTGTGATTGTTTTGATTGCACTTGCCTTACGAACAGACCACAAAAGTTTTCTTTGAAAGAGAGAGCAAAAATAGAGGTAAACTTAGTGCGACAGAGTACCGTCTGATAAAGAAAGTTGTAGCACGAACTTTGAAATATCCGTTCGGTGGATTTGGTATCTCCAATGCGCTGCTGGTAGGCTGAACTGCAAAGAAAACTCGATGACATTGCAATGTTAAACTTTGCCTACCTTTCCGCCTGACAGTTTTGACTCATTTCGACGACTACGGGGTTGTAAAGCCACCACCAACTAACTCGTATTTGGAAAAGTGAATTTTAGCAAATCCCTTTCGCTCCGTCCACATGAATAGATGTGACTTGTGTTCGTGAAGGTCGCCAAAGCTGAATGGTCAGTTTTTTTGAACAGAGTTCACTTAATCTGGTTCAAGGTCATTATCAATGCCTAAGCAATATGGTTTGCCTGTCTGTAATTTACCTGTAATGCGTGCAGTAAAAGCAACAGTTTGGGTGAAGTTTTCTATTGCGCAGGTAGAGTTGCGGTGCTTGAAGTTATTCTCGAGGACAGAGAGCCCATTAATACATCCGGAGACCTCACCACTGGTGACGTATTGTCACGAGAGCGGAGGTGACTTAAGGTATCGCATTAATAACGGCAGTTGGTGGCGATGATCACTTTGACTAAATTATTAAGGATGCAGGGTATTTGCTAAGGGTTAGTAGATCCGTGGCGATTCAGTTCAGAGGAGCTCAAGAGTTTGCAAATTGCGAATCTCAATTTCTGCATAATAATAAGTAGTGGATGAGTATTCGAAACTAATGAATTGAAGTGGATACCTGAATAGCTCCAAGCCCAACAACTAGTCTCGCATTTTGAGAATACGGCAATCTGTTTCTGCTTTCTTCAAAAACAAAGCGGTAACTGGAAATGATAGGGATGAAGTATTCGCTTGCTGTGAAGCATAATCAAGGCTCTAGCACTATTCTCTAGATGAATTTTCCTCAATAAAGCCAGTCGTGCTGACGACTCCCGTATTCAAGACAACCTGATCTGCTGCATAGTCTACTAATAAATAAATAAGTAGATTCTCTAGTATGTTTAAAATTCCTCACGTTCACTTCCCTTTCCTTTTGCTTCTAACGCCATTACCTATAGGAAATCTGCCTGGTGAGGTTTTCTGCGTGGAGGACTCGATAATCAAGGCTTCCATCCTTATTAGCAGCCTATTCTGCTGATAAAGAAATAAGTAGCATTCCTATCCTGTGGCGATTTTGCCACACTATCTCAGATATCGGCTTCATACCATGGCACCTAGTGGAGAGGAATTAAAAATAGCGGACTCAAATGGACCTTAAAAAGGCATGAATGGTAGATCTAAGGTTGGCTAATTATACCGTACCCCGAAAATACAACATCCAGTTTATTTTACAAACTGAGCTGCTAAAGTAGTTGATTGCTGCAAAACATTCTCTAAATGACTTCTTGATAAGGATTATCATGCAGAGGATTCGTTCATTGAAGCCTGGCAACTTTATCAACAGTGGATAGCGCCAATTTTTATGTACTACAATCCCACCATATCATCTGCGGTCCCATTTTGATGGAGAAGACTAGTTAAAGTAGTAGCAAACGCGTGTACACTGGGCATATCGATGCCTCGATCCCTGTGTGTGTGGTCGGGAGATATGATTTCTACCTCGCATCTATGGTTATCCTGTCCCACTTTGTACTACCGACTAAAACGTTATGTTTTTTTTCTATTTTCGACCACTTATTAATTAAGGGCTCAGTCGAACATGCCAATCCTGATAGGAGAGGCAAGCTATGGATTTAAACAAAGGTTAAATCGACTGAATTGAAATAAATTCATTTTGACTTGTTCTGATGAGTCGTTAGAATGCGTAAATTATTTACGATACTGTGGTGAACAAAAAGAAAGTCGTGAAGGGAGTTGGTTCTTAGCTTTTGTTTTTCGTTAATTTGCTTTAGAATGTTTTGCCAACTATACTACTCAAATGCCAAAAGTAGCATTAGTGGCTACACTTATCCTAAAGAGAGAATGGTTAGCCCAAAAGTAACACTGGTACCCCAGGTACCATCCATGGAAGGCGAGCGTAGCCCATATACATGACCTGGCGTGTCAAGATTTTTGACTGCGGTTAAAAATGCATGCATGTTAAATAGCATTCTTTTTAAGTAAATGAAGTTGCTCCTTCCTCTTTGAGAGTCGAATCACGACAATGTGAACATGAAACTGACTGTTCATGTTTTTACTATTGTAAATGCCCTTTTTCTGGTCATCAGATCTCATCGTTGTGGCAATTGAGGAGAAATTAAAAGTTGTCAAATTAAAACCAATGTCCGAACTCTTCTTAATGATATTCTCAAGTAGGCCGGATAGCTGTATTTGCGAAATGCGGCCTGTGGGTTGTAAAAAGAAAAAAAAAAGTTAAGAAAAATGGAGAATCGTATCTGATGAAATTTTCATATGCTATCTGTTTCACTGATCCAGTAGGAGAAGCATTTTAATGGATTCAAGCGTACACCATCAGGCTAAAACTTCCGTTTCATGATCACTTTAAGCTGATTCCTCGCATTTTTTGGGAGAGGTGGTTCTTCCTTGTATGAGATATGCAAAATGTTTTGCATTTTTGCCTCAGATTTAGAAACTCAATCGTGTATGCTTAAAATCAGCTATATTAAATTTCGGTAGCCTAATGCAAATAACTTGTCATGCATTTAAACCTAATCCTGAAAAGTTTTTTGTCGCCTCATTACCTCAAATGGTGGACCACAATTTGGCACAGACTCGGGGGCGCCAGGGTTGATTAGACGTTGGGCTTCGTTTAACGATGTCAGGTAGATTTTAGCAACATCATACAATTCAGACGTGTCTTCGTAATGGATAGCACTTGCCAGTTCCGGTGTCCATGGCTCTATTCGGTGGTATGGACACTCATTGCAGGCGTTGTGGAGGTCACTATGGCTGCAGGAGCAATAATTTGATAGAATTGTTCTAGCGAGGTATACTACTGCAGCGCATTTCATGCTGGCGGGATATTTGACAAGTTTCCAATTAAGCAGTCCCAGATCGAAGCAATAGAGACACAGGGCGACGAACTAAAATGGGAAAGAGGTAGTGATGCTGGTAGTGGCGATGGTAGGGAATTCCGAATTTGAGTCAAAAGTATTTACACATCTTCTATCATCGGCTCTATCTAAGTCATGCATTGCCACCATGCAGTTACTGAGAAAGCGGTGTGGTATGGCTTTCGTTAGGCTCGCGGTGAATTCTTCTTGCAGTTCTAAATTCATGTTATAAAGCTAAAATGAAATCGCAAGCTGTTAGAATTCGAGCTGGATATGAAACATCAATTATTTCATTTGGAAGTACAGACGAACATCCATCTTTTTGTACATGTGGTTGGAGAACTTAAGCAGCATATCAATTAGAGCTGGGATTTCCAATGTTCGAGGTGTTAAATTGACTGCCGCAAGGAATGCTGCTATTGTGACTAGAATGTACTGGCTCATGGTAACGGGGTAAGTCCATGTGTAGCGGTCTAGAATCAACGCGGCAATATGCAAGACTGTTGTATCCGAATCCGTAAACATTTGTATCTATTAAAGGAAGAAAAAATGGTCAAACTCGCTGACCTTGTTAAGCAAGTGGAAAGGACGGAGAATTTCCCTATTCCTACCCTTGTCAGCCAATCAAGGAGTGCTGCACGCAATGAAGGCGTGAGTTTACTTCTGGAGAGGAAATCGTTATGATAACCTCTCATTACTTGATAATCCTCCTGTATATCGCTTCGTTCGAGCTACAAATAGCATTTAGAAGACGTTAAAAAATTTGCCAGTCGTGTGTTGGATCCAGTGGAAATTGGGAAACAAAGATACCGGAGTCACTTCGGCCTCTGGACGAAGATAGGCGGCAATCGGATCTCGGTCGTCATCCCCAGGCTCGTCATTTTGAAAGACCCCGTAGTCTGTCGGCTGCTCTCCTGTAACTACAATGGATTTGCAGTAATTAGATCAAGTTATCTACACTTTCGTAAGATACTACTGTTATTATACACATCACTTTATAGGTTGCACAGTTGCAGCCTAAGGCAAGCCTGGAGGATTTCAGTAGTATTAAGAGACCTACATAAGGTTGCGCATCCTACCCAGTGGTTGGGAGCCAATGAATTTAAATCCAAAGAAACGATACGTGTGCTGCAAACAATGAGTGAATCACTCAAGCACTGAATCGCTTTCACTGTTTTTTTTGCCGACAAGAGATTTTGGATCAAAGATACATTATCTAAATGGGTCTTCATGCATGACTTGCTGCTATAACTTCTTCAGCACTGGTTGCCTGAATTGAAGAAAATTGCTCCAAATGAACCTCATGAGTCCAAGTAATGTACTTAGTTGTCTTATCCTTGAAAAATTGGATGTTCGTCAACATGAACTTTCATCATTATGCCAAATCCATATTAAATAACATAAACTTACATAGCTCTTCAACCTCAGCGCCTAGTACATTTGCTTGCTGTAGATGGTAGCCAAGAGCATTAAGCTGCACAGGTTGTGTGGCTATAGTAAATAGACACCAAATCTACAGGATGCGAAGCCTGAGTGAATGCAAAAAACCACCATTCTAGCCACAACGATGAGTCTATCTACTAGGACAGAACTAATTAGTACATAAACCTCGGAAAACGTCTCCAAGATCCCCGAGGCTCCTTGATCCAAACCGTGAAATAGCATTTGAAAATGCGTGCTTACCTTCAAATGGATCTCTTCCATCCATAGGGTAATTGGTATTTTGATCGTTTTGTTCTAAAAGTAGACAACAATGATTTCTTCCACCCTATCATTGATTAATGCATTTTTATTTGAAAGAGGAAGCAGCAAAGGCTCTCCACTTCGATTCTTTACTTAAAAGAAAAGTCTCTGGAAGATACAAAATGGCTGAAAGCGATACAACAAGTGAGGGTATTGGTCGTCCATTTGCAGATAAGAACAATGCAACCTACCTTCTGGTTTGGATGGGTCAGGATATTGTGACAAGCCCAATTCTAAAGTTGAAGAGTTTTTCTTATACTGATAATAGTTGCCATTGTTACAAAGCAGTACTTATGGAAATGCATGCTTCAATTGCTAATATGCAAAAGGCAAGGCATCACCTCCTGTTTCATTAAATCCGCTTATATTTTGTGCAGTACCGGCTTTCCATGTTTCTCCTACAAGCCAAGGACAACAGAACTGCTTAAAATGCAAAAAAAATTAACCTGCTTTGATAACAACAATGATGGATGAAACCACCTATTCCTGGATTAGGAGAAGTGACAAATTTCGCAGGAACTGGATCCGACTTCCCTCCTAAAAGCAAGGCAAACGCTTGCAAAATGACATTTAATCGTGCTTCTGTAAAAAATAGCTGAATTCTATAGTACTAACAACAGAAAGTGGTGGCATTTCCTGCTCTAACATTGCAACTCACAAATGAAGGCGGTGTAACATTGGGTGAGGTGTTACTGATTAAAAAAAAAATTGGGGAATTCCCAACTTTTGGCGATCATTTAATGCATGAAACAATAAACAATAAAAATTACCACCTTCTAGATTAAATCCATAAACATTGTCGCATGTGCCTGCTTTCCATAGTTCTCCTAAGAAAGAAAAATCCACCAAACAGGGGATCCATTGGTTGTACTGATTTGGAGGTTGATAACAGAGTCTCAAAGGAACAAAAGATCCTACGCAGCCGTGAGGATCAACATTACCTATTCCTGGATTGGCAGAAGTGACAAATTTGGCCGGAAGAGGATCTGATTTAATTCCTACAATAAAGACATTAACAATGATAGGTGGGCAGTATTTAATGGTATTGCAGACCCATTTGGTCGTTCAAAACCAACACAATAATTACACTGACGGTATAAAACTACGCGGATCAAGTAATTACCTTCTTCTCGAGCTGGCACTAATTCCCGTTCTACAATGCAGCTGGAATCTGTTGGGGCATTTTTAAGATCCTTTGCAGCAGGCGCTCCGTTGTCAATTCTCACTGATACCTCAACTATGAATGTAGAATTTACAAACTACTTAATAGATTGATTTGAAATGGACAATGGCATGTTATTAGCGCTATAAAAAGTGTAGAAATTGGAGCTAAAAAGGCCTGAAAGCGATATAAAGTTTGTATTAACTTATACCTAGCACTTGTCCGGATTTGAATGCCTTTCCTCACTAAATTGTCATAAGTTAGTTGCTTAATTAGCTATGGATGTGTAGATTCGGAGGTTCCTTTAAATCAGGGACATTTTAGTACCTTGGAGGGATTGCGTACGCCTTTAATGAACAAATAAGCGAATAGGGCGAGCCAGACCTACCACTGATTGCCTTTGGTGGTCGTGGAACTGAATGGCCTAACAAAGATTTAGCACAGTGATTGTTCCCTTGATAATATAAAGTCTCTTATAATCTAGTAAGGCAGAGAAAAGAGGGCTTGTACACTTCACCTTTCTTGGGACTCACTCCTCGCTTGCATTTGCCACCACTTGGATTGCGTTCATCGTCTAACGAAAAAAGGAGGCTATAGGATAATCATCGAACAATGGGAAAGTATTCATGCAATCTGCAAGTAAGGAATGCAATCGACTTTATTTACTAGCGCTTAATATGAACCTACTTTCTTTTGGTTGCGAATTGCATGACGAGGAGTTAATTTCGCACCGCCTATTATTGCTTATCATCATCTTTCAATTGGTATGCTCAACGGTTCCGGAGAGCCGCTGCAGCTCTTCTCAAGCACAAATTGCCCCAACTGTTAATTAATTAAATCAAATTATGCATTGTAATGCGCAGTTTTATTGATTAATCAATGGTTTTTTAAATTATCTCTTAGCTTTAAGTTGTAAATGAAAAAATGCCAGTTGTGCGACGTGAGCATCCTGTGGAAGGTGTCGAGTTAAGAGAAGGAGGCTTATGATAGTTGCACATATTAGTGAGAAAGTCTGACCCTGTAAAAATCCCCGCAGGTAACTCTTCCCTCTTTTGCTGGAGCTATTAATCTCAACGTCTGTAGCAGCTTTTAGTCCAAGTTCAAGCATGAAGTTGATCTTCTTGACAGTGATTGGAGCCAGGAAATAAAGTTATGTGGCCATTCGAGTCGTTTTTGAGTGTGAAGAAGGTTATATTGAGTAAGGAAGGGCGAACAAACGAATGACGGGGTCTAGAGGCTATGCCGTATAGCAGACGAACAAAGGTCGAAGTGAACCCAAAATCAGACCGAAGGTCCTTCCTCCTCTTTGGTGTGCTTTCCCTAATTCACCGTGTGTGCTGTAAGTAAGCATCTACGAGCCAAACGCCTTAGTTATCAGCTTTGTGTGTAATTGGGACGATACCCAATTGCAACGTCATCAATGCCTCTTGACTATCCGTCTAACGCTGAAAATAATTCCTGTTTGAGTATAAAATTGGAAGAGAAATTGCGCTCTTCACCTCTTTTTTCGTTGGTAGTTTTAATGACAGTAGCCTAAAGGAAAAGACATTAGACAAAAGTCAAGCCGCGCGGCTCTTCCTACTCATATCTCAATTCTTGTTTGCTAATGCTTAGCAAAATCACTTTGAGCTCACTTTACTTAATAGAGAGGTTGAGGTCTTCATTCAGACACAGTAGATGACTCCATAATGAAACTTTTGCAGATGGTTTGCGGTTGAAGTCACTTCGATTGCTACTTGCATTCTAGCAGAAGAGAGACTGGGATAAGTACTGATTGTGGCGGCCAGTTCCAATCGCCCTGTTCGAGCTTTCCTCAGAGGTCATCTTAGATGTGGCACCTCGGCACTTCCCCATCAGCGAAGGCAGACAATGTGATGCTTGATTAGGGTAATTAAATATAAAAAGAGTTCATCCCCGAGGTGACAGCTTCCGCTAAAGTGTGAAACTAGATTCAAATAAACTCTAAATGGAGTTTCTGCTTCCAAAAAGACTGGTTGCACAGTTCCTGCCGGTAATGCCAATGCCAGTTGAATGCCCAATAAGTAGCTAGCGTGCCAATAGGGCATTGTCAACTGCATTGCGACCACTTTAATACGTTGCGGGGTTGCCTGGTCATGAATTCTGATGCAATAGCTTCCAATTGTTCTCAGGGATCCATTCACAACAAATTTCCGTGTCCATTTTGTAATATGCCGCAGAAGTGCTGCTTTTAGAACTTCCAATCTTCAAGAATGTGAAGGAACGGTGGAAAATTCTCCTGTTAAAAATGGGAGTATCGGTTCCCAAGGTGAAAGTCAAGTCACTGATAAGGAATTAGTGCATAAGTCGAATGGCAAGAATTGGCATGTGAAGAGACAAACAAGGTGAACTTTTGAACTGTGATGCGCTGGGTATTTTTGAAATTGCATCTCTTCAAGTTGCGCAGCCAAGGTCGACTAAAATGCTAAATAAATTGCCCATGAAATACAGCGAGAAGGGTACCCATTCTGCCGATTACAAGATTGTTGAGTTAATCATTGCTGTCCATCTAGAGTGCTGACTGAATGATTTAACTGACTAAGTCGAGGACGAGTGCTAAGCTGGGACCGTTCTGGACATGCTGTTACCTCGAGTGGCGCGATGCTTGGAGACATTTTGGCTTCCCATTTTCATTTTATAGTTCCTTTGAAAGCTAATGCGTCTGATAGCATGTTGTGTGATGGGCCCAATAAACGGTATAAATTATATAATGTAGCCACCCATCACCTTATAAAGTATATAAAATTTGCCTAAAATAGATTTTTTGCAGGATGCATTTGAATAGGTTTCCCTAATGAGCCGTGAGGATGGTGAAGATATTTCTTGATTACAGAATGGATTCGTCCAACGCTTGCACAAGGGTCCATCTGCAGAAACAATGTGGTCTGCTTCAGATTTCAGCTTGGCACCACTTTACCTTGCTCCTAGCTGCTGCACCCGCTTTCTACTACTGAGTAGATGGCTACCCAGCTATGATGGAAGGCGTTAAAGTTTTGACAAGCCACTCACCCGACATTCTCGTCTTATCTGATATGAGTTGTGAGCCCCGCAGCCAGAATCCAGTCAAGAGGCAGATCTGTATGCTATGGAAGCGGATCCTAAACATTGTTATTCCCTAAATGCATTAGTTGGCAACACCAAGTTTACAGTTTTGAGTTTCAAGAGTAGATTTGTACCAAACATAAGAGATAGTGCAAGAAAAATCTTCACCATGTGTCGACCGCGAGAACACAGCACCACCCACAACCTGTTTATAACAACTTCTCAGGCGATCTGTAGTATCAGCCTTGCATCAATGAACTGAAAGCGATGTCATCCCTTCCAGGAAATTCATTGAACACTTGTCTATGCATAGAATCAATCTTCAAACACAAAAATTGGATGAAAGAAGACGGTCGGACAGGAGTTGGTGTAGGAAATAGGTGCAATTAAAGTGCAATATTCATTCATACAATGTGAATGCCTGAAAGAGGTGTGTTTGTTCTGTATGTTGCAGCTTCTACCCTCTCCACAACAGCAGCGTATCCTGCTATGTTGCCACAAAGGTATTCAAAAATTCTTGTGTGAGAAAACGAATTTTTGGATTCATTGCAATCTTATGGTATTCTTTTCTCGCATACTTGTTAAAAACGACCTGTATAGAGCAATAGAGAAAGCAGAATAGGTGGATTTGAAACTACACATTTTGGGATTAATTGTTGAACATTTTATCATATCTCCTCAAATAAAGGATGCCAATTTCTCTCCTGTCCACTTTCGATAACTAATATGAAAGAGTTGCAAATGGCATACCGAGGTAGTCACGTCCGTGCAACGATTCAGGTAGGAGGGAATGATCTCCTCCTCTGTAAGGAGGAGGAGCTGGCCATAGAATTTTGCAATTCTCCTAAGGTTCGTGGTCTCTCTGTGACCCGCAAATTTCACCATAGTCGGTGGCCACACAGGCATACAGCAATGACTGCACTTAAGTCCACAGTCACACTTAAGCTGTATTATGCGACGAATGAGGTAGAGCACTGCAGCACAACGCAAGCTGGCAGAAGATTGACACAAGTATTCTTCACAAAGACCCAACTCGAAGACGTAATTGCAGGCTTGCCTGGTCTGAAGGTAGAAAAGTGTTGCATGGAGCACATGGAAGTTGGATTTTAGAGGATAAGTCGAAACTACCCAATCCAGCATGGGGGCTGTAAACTCAATGAGGCCAAGCAAGTAGAAGGCGAGGAATGTGTGCGGCGTTGGGAAGTTAATTCTGCTTCCAACGCATTCCCTTAACCTTGCCTTTATTCGTGTAATCTACAAAGATGATGTCCAGCCAAGAATAACATACCCGAGGTAATCATTAAGAGCACAAGGAATATGCGAAAGACAAACCTGACCCTGTGTATACACGTCATTAGTAACCATGCAAAGGTCACGATAGTTTATCTTGATTTTGGGTGATCTCATGCAAACGGCCGTTGCAAACGCCCCCAGTGCCAATAGCTGGTAATCTTGGCGCATTATGGGTTGAAGCCAGGTGTAGAGATCCATCAGACCTACAGCTGCATGCAAGAATCGCGTTGGGATGCCCTTCCACCAGTGGATCTTGGAAAGGAAATAAAGAAGAATTGCAGCTGAATTATTATAAATTACATAGCTACAGCATTAAGATATCTGCATCTCAATTTTACCAGGATCATCCACTGGACTAGGCAATTACGAGTTTCGGAAGCAATGCCACATTGATTGAGGAATTGAGGGTTGTACGCGTGTATATATCTTGCATCCATTTCCAAGTCCCAAGTCAAAGTCTTTAAAACAGCACTGTGTTTGTCAGAATTTGGCATAATGTGTACAATCAATGAGAATCTTCAAGATCTTACCCTCATAAAGAACTTAATATCTCTTTAAATCAAATCAGAATGTTCAAACTCTTGCGAAGCGCCCAACTGCTCCATGGCGACATGATTATTATGTGACAAATTGACGATGAAATGGAATAAGGACTCTTTATGGCTGAAAATCTGATCTTGATGATTGACTGTGTCAATGGATAGACCTCTTCTTCCATATGCATCCACTGTCCATTTTACCAAATCTGGAAAGTAAAGCGCAGCATCAGGCCATGATACTCAGCCACGTGCTACAATCCTTAAGTCAAGGTAAATGTTAAGAATGTGAATAAAGCAGTAAATTTTGTGATCATTTGCGGATCCGCTGTAGATGAGGAATAGTCATCAACTGAAATGGGAGAATGAGAACAGCAATTAAGCTCTGATAGCTGAAAAAGACCTTTCTTATCAACGAGATTGCTTTACTTCATTTTAAAGCTTGTAAATTCTGCAACTGGAATATTTAAGGCGCAGCTAGCGATCTTCTTAATATATGCCTAAGCTACAGCTGCTTCGACAACGCTAAGCCCAAAATAGTGCAGTCATGCTGGTGGTCAGGTTAAAATCGCCTTCTTGGCAAACAACTCCACTCTCACTTTGTCGTGCAATAAGGAGAGAAAAAATACGTTGTAGAATAGACAATGTGCAGACTCAAAAATGTCTCAATAACTTACAAATAATGCCTTCTGATCAAGGAAGGCTTTCATTGTTACAGAAGGAAAAAAACAAAAAATAATGTCTAGTGTCAAAGCTGCCAAATTGAAGGGTCGAATTTACCATCATAGAGCCGGATCCTTTTGACTGTGACATAAATAGTTGAAAAGATAATTAAGATTTAGCGAGAAAAGAACAAAGTACATATTCTAAAAAAAGTAAAAACGACTACATAGCTACCACCATTTCAAAAAGCCGTTAAAATATTTTCGGTAAAAATAAAACATTCAGTTTTCATAACGTCTTCATTAAGACGACCTGATCATTGAAACAAGCAAGTAGATTGATCAGCAAACCCATTCATTAATAAAACACAATCAGAGTAAGCATCGACAATAAATTACTTTGAAGAGAAGAAATTACCTCGATTTACCTGTGCTGCTGCGCCTTGCGTTGCAGCTATGCCTGCACCTGCATCCTGTCTACCGTCTACAAGGAAAACACGACCAGGTCATTGGCAAGACCGCGGTCACAGTCCTCCCATCATCCCACGTGTGCATGCTCAGCTGCGAGGCAGCGTCGTCATAGGCTATTGTGTGCTAGCAGCATTGCGGAGGGAGGAGGGGCGTGGCTGAGGCGATGACGAGGGTGATTGGGAGGAGGGCAATGAGAAGGATAGGGTGAGGGATGATGCCGATGCTGGTGAAGAGCATCCGAGCAGCAGCGCCAGTAGGGCGAGAAGAGCGCGGTGGAGGGTGAGGAGGAGGACGAGGACGAGGAGGTGGAGGAGGAGGAGGAGGAGGAAGAGTGTGGGGAGAAGGGGCGTGGTGCGCCAGAGGGAATATATGAAGCTGCGCTGTTGGGCTCCATGTGCACGAAGTGTGTACGGTGGAGAGAGCAGAAATTACCTCGATTTACTTGTGCTGCTGCGCCTTGCGTTGCAGCTATGCCTGCACCTGCATCCTGTGGAACGTCTATAGTTGAGCACATGGTTTTCATTTGCTCGTTTTTTTATATTTTTCTTTTATCTTGTGTTTGCCTTTTTACTTTTTTGTAATCCTTTTTTGTTTTTCCTCCTATGCTCTTTTTTGCTCTATATTACCTTTTTCTGCTTTTGGTTTTTTTCTTTGCCTCTTTTTTGCTTTTCTTTCTTTTTTTGAATTTTTTTATTTTTTTCAATTTTGTTCCTTTTCCTTCCTTTTTCTTTTCTTACATTATTTTTGTTATCTTTTATTTTCTTATGTGATATTCATGATTATGTATTTTTTTATATGATTCTTTGTATCCCTTTTTCCTTGCTTATGATGTTATCTGTATTTCATTGCTTTTTTATTTCTAACTGATCGTGCTTTTTTTCATTATTTCCTTTTTCCATTAGTTTTTTTACTTACGTATTTAATTGATGCCTTGCCTTTATTTAGTGAAAATGGTAATCATTTCAATATATTGGCTCTGATATAAGACTTTTGCAAGAATTTTAGTGTTTGTCGGTCAATTCACGCAGAATGTTATTATTACCACGAGTTGCTTTTGAATCAGGTCTTTCCAGAATAGCGTTGGTTCCAGTCAACGAGTTCTCCTCATCTTTAAGAAAAGGACAAGAATATGACAATTATGCTTATGACAATATCCTAACTTTAAGAGATTACCCCTATTCGCCGATTCTATGGGCAGTACACTGAGAAAAAGGCAAAGAAATATTCTTTTTTTCGTGGCGTACTAAGCTTTGTTTATGAAATATAACTCTTTATAAAAGCCAAATTTACCACTAATTGGACTCACTGCGTCCACTTGTGCTGGAACTTTGTCTGCAGTCACATCACGTTGACTATCTAAATAATGAAACGCTGATATGTTCAACATGCCTAAGTTAAAGTCAATTAATATAGCCTACATAGTAAGGTATATAAGTCCAATAAAGAAAGGCAAAATATGTCTCGATATCTAAGAGTAGGATTGTGTCAAAAAGCCAAATTTGCCATGATTTGGTGACATTTCATCCAAATGTGGTGGAGCTGTATCAGCAGTTGTTGCCTCCAGGCCATCTTAACAAAAATAACATTCATGCGATTAATAATGTTTGGTTAGAAGTTAAACTTATTATTTCTCCGGTAACGCATGCACAGTATCAGATCGACTGATTAATAGTGTATAATCAATAGGAAAGCTTCTAATGTTTAATATTGCTAAAGGCAAGATTTGGGTCACTTTAAGCAAAGCAAGCATACCAAGAGTTGAATGGACTTCTCCATTCAGTGTTGCAGTCTTTTTGCAGCCGTAGCATGCGGACTATCTGAAAACAAAAAAAAAAGATATTCAAAGGCATTGTTTCTAAAGGCAAGATTGGCGTTGCTTTGTTTACATGATATAAAAAATCTATTCTTGCAAAGAATCTTTTGCCTCTGATAGAAAGAATGTTTTGTCAAAAAATGCAAATTCACCTATAACTAGGTTGAGAGGCTTCTCTTGCTGTAAAGCTCAATCTGAAATTAAAGGGTCTCCTTCATATGAAGCCTCAAGACATAAGAAAAGATTGGAGCAACTTTTTGCTCTTGCTAGGTGAATGGTTAAGAGTGCCTAATTTGCCTGAAAAAGACTTCCAAATCACGATGGTCACTAATACGCATTCGAATAAATTGACGGCTTTAAATCAATGCAGTTTGATCCCTGAAACAATGATGTATCAAGGAAGTAAAGAAAAGTTAATTCTACCTTCAGCAGTAAGGAGAAGCTGCAGTGGTGATAGTTGTGGTCGTTGAACCGTTTGACCTGTTTTTTCTAAAGGGGATGGTCAAAGGTGTTTGCTCTTAGCCATTGTAATTGTTTCTTCAAAATGTTAGAACTTAATGCAAGTCGGATACTTGACAACTGCTATTTAAAGTGAGTAAAGTAAAAGAAAGCAAAGCGAGAGTAAATTCTTGCTTTTTAGATAATCGACGTGTAGAGGAATTATTCTGGGTGCATGATGGTCTAAAAGATAAGAGAGAAGGAGTAAAAATATACTACAGCGTCATTTTCTTTTGTGAGCTTAAAGTTATAGTAAAGCTACTTAAAAATCTACCTTCCGTTGGACTTGTCCGTCCCTCATTCATCTTCAGCTTTGTTCTTGTTAGGCGATAATATGCCCTAACGGTCTATTTTGATAAGAGACTTTCAATTACTTTAAATGGTCACCAAGAAAGAGATCCTTAAAAGGTTCGAGAAATGGAAATGTGCAGAAATGGCCAGTAATTAGGAAAAGAAGTAGAGATTTGCCTGGTTCAAGCAGAGAACCTGCGGTTCATTCTACAACCCGTACGAAATGCTGCCTACGTGTGAGTGCAGATGGGCAGACGTCTTAATTAATTAATCAATAATTCGATTTGCATCAGATCGATAAGTCTTACAATGCGGCTCCACCTCTTTGTGTCTCCTACACATGTGTGTTGGTAGTTCACTACTTTTGTCTCAGGTTTTACCTCCAGTGTGCCAACTGTATCCCTCTCCAATCGGCTACAAATTCAACTTAAAATTGTGCCGTCACGAGAATGGATGATCTTACTGATGAAAGAAAATGCAATTGTCTTATAAAGCCATCTTAGGAGAATGTTTGCCCAGCAGTCTCTCTGTCTCTATTCCTCATTATTCGCCTTCTCTTACCCCATTTCAATGCAGCAATTGCACTGGTTAATCCGGTTGTGCACCCTTCTGGATCAATGGAGGATTGTAAAAGAGGGGAGCACCCATGGGATGATGGTGTTGTTCCCTATTACTAGCCGATGTAAAGTATGGCGGAGGAATGGGGAGTAATCTCAGAGAATTCGCTCAAATTCTGAGTGTTGTCGAGTCCTGCAAGAGGTTTAGCTATTGCAGTGAAGAGGAGAATTAACTGTGTTCTGCTTGTGTGAGGAAGAATGAGAGGAGAATAAAAGGTGGCCGATAGCGTTGTTTTAATGCTAATTTACAGATGTGTCTCGAGCTGTGCATCTTGAAGCACTCAAACCATACTCCTTCCCTTGACGTGGACTCATCTTCATAGACTTTGAGCAGAAGAATTTTGAAAGTCGGGTGTTGAAAGCTGCCCTTCACCTCCCCACAATCGTCTTTTCTGGTAAATATCTGAAATAAATTAAACTGTTCTGTCTCTAGTTACTGGTTTATCCATTTTTTGTTAATAAACTGAGAACTTGCTTTTTGGGTTCGTATTTGCCTTCTTTTCGATATGATAGTTACATATTACTGCCGTTTCAAAAGCTTTGATGATGCGTTTTTAAATATAAATGTTTCAGCTCTACTTTTGTACTAATAGAGGCCTGGGTGTGCATTATGGCATCACGGTTTGTAACCAATCATTGTTGGCCAGGAAGATAGGTGATAAATGCACACTTTCATCCACGAAGATGGAATCTCGTGGAACCCTTACTCAAGGACTGCCACCACCAAAACTTCTCGCCTCATGCTAGAAACGCAAATTTTGATGTGACGCGTCCCTAGACTGCCTAAACAATACGCATGTGGACAGATTGAAGAACAATGCACGTCTGGGCTAGAATAGGTAAGATATCTAAAATCTGAAATTTGGAGATATCTGAGGCATGAACTCTTAAACCTGTCAAATTAAGCAGAAGGAAAAATTGAATCCCTGTTTGACAAGTAAAGCTTGAATAATGCAGAATAATGGTAAAGCTCATAAGGCGATGAATAAAAGTGTGTGATACCAATAAAGTAAGGTTCATTTTTAGCCTTATTTTGTAAGGAAACTGTTATGCACACTGTTAAGCCGCCTTTACACATTCTTGGTGTAAGCAGACGTGTTGGATGAGAGCATGCTTTATGGGGTGGCATAAGGCGAAGGGTTTAAGATATCGCAACTAGATGAGTTTTGGGATACGATTCCTCCTTCTCGGGAATTAGTGGCGCCCGATCCCTCTGTAAGCGTTTGTTGAGGGATTGATGCTTTAACTGGCTGGTAACTTGTACAACATTGCTCCACCTCGCGATATGGGTCTTTGGTTGTAATGCAGAAGTGTCTCAGTAAATCCTCTGGACAATGGCCACCTCCAGTGGAATACTGGTTCAGCCCTTTTGGATGTCATATCTCCATTTCCATACCTGCATATTAACCTCCTTAGCCTAAGGATTCGTTTCCTGGCAACGGAGAGTAAGAACTGTGCCACTAGCAGTGACTTCCAGCTCTACACCTACTTCCAGAGGGCTCGCACGCAGCATCAGGCATAGAAACTTTAGAGTGCTGCGGTACTGATGTCGTTAAACAGATGTTACAAGATTATGCTGGCATTGTTGGTTTTCCACGGAGCATCTGAGATGCTTTGGTCAGTGCGTCACTCCATACAGGCCAGCTAGCCTCTGTGCGGCTTCAATAAAAACTTTTGTGTTGGTGGAATTGATGGAAGCCTAATATGTCCATAAAGCTAAAGAAGAAGTAAAAACGTAAAGAGAATATTTTTGGTAAGGTAAACCAAACTACACAGGTCGCCCAGTTCCTGTGAAGTAAGCTGCCTCTTGTCTACATGGTCCTCGTATCACAACGGGCCTTCCTAGCATTCTTCTCCCACATTTGCTTTTTGCGCCACCACTTGGAAAGGACCTGGGAGTTCACGCGTTGATCAAGTGGGGATTTGTTTGGTTGCTACTAGTGAGTTTTATCTCAGAAGTAAAGCTGAATTTATTCTTATTGGAGGGCTACGCTCCTTCTGTTTGCTTAATGATCGCCCTCTTTTCTAATTATCTCCTTGGGTCTCAGTCTGGTCACCTTACTTCACTTGCCTCTGCAGGGGTAATTCAACACTGATTGTATTGAGCAGTTTAAGCTTCAATTGGAAGCTTCAGTTGTCTTGAAGTGGAAGGGTAGCACCCTTATTCCAAGGCATTTTATCATCTGTCCGAGAAAAGTAACATAAGCCTTTTCCCATAGCAAGAAAATCATAATACAAAAGGAATTCTTGTGTTGGTTCGCCCATTTGTCTTTATTTTAATTTAACTGCTTGCCAGTGTTTTTAATTCGAAGAGACTCCTTCACACTCTACACCTGTTGGACAGCAAAATCGCGGTCATGTGAGGATACAAGACTCAATGCCACAAAATTTCACTAGCAAATGTTACTTTTAATGCTTGGCATACCACAGCCTCTGTAATATGTACTAACAAACCGAGTAGCTTAGGGTAAAGTTCATGGAATTCAAATGGCAACCCAAAGTTATGCTTTAGATTAACAATCAAGGAATTGGTTTTCGTTTTTATTTTCCTAAGATGCTTCTAGATGGCAAGGAGTCTTATTTATTTGCTTTCCCTAACCGACCACATTTCCTCGAAAGTTTCTCCCGGGAAGTGCTTAAAAAGCGCTCGCTAGCAGTGAGGTCCGCATTTGTAGCGCATAAGCCCACTTTGGTCTATTAAAACAAACTGGAGCTGAAAATATTAATCCTTGAGGTCATTAGCAGCTCGGTCGTAGTTGACTCAATAGGTAGACGAGTCAGCTATTCAAAACAAATGTTTGTTTAATATGGTCATCCTCAAGTTAAATGCAAATTTTATCTTAATGGATAACTATTATAATCCTTTGTACTTACTTAGGTAAATTATTCGCTTCTCTCATACACGCTAGAATCCTAAACAATTAGGTATAGATACAAGCATAAATAGGAGTAGAAACGAGGATTTTGGTAGCCATTTGGATGGGCTAAGACGTTAACAGTGGAGCTCATCCAAACAATTCGTCGTTAAAGAAAGAAGCCCCTCGATGGAAAGTGGTTCTTTGCAAAAAGTTGCTTTAGTCTAACAAGCAGTATTCGTAGTCTTCATCAGGTACGACAGGATTCCTCAAAAGCAGCTTTTCCAGGTGGTCTACGGCTAATGTCGCTTGGGTAGTTTTCTTGCAGAACTCAGGGATGGGACGGATGTCGAAATCAGATGTCATTTTATAGTCCTTGTGTCATGGGATGTTTGCGTTTCCCTACGTTTTTTGCGTACTCTTCACTCGCGCTGCTACACCTTACCACATGCGGTGCAAATTGGGGTAAAAGTCCCTTTAAGTGGGGTTTACTTTCCACTGTCATCAATGCAGCCAACAGAGACGAACTTGTAGACAGGTAAAGCATTATACTTGGATAGAATATGTATTTTAGCAAATGGAAGAAAAAGAGTGTGTGTTGGCAAGACTAAGAGGCCGAGCTACCCGGTAAAGGCAATAGGGCCAGCCTCTAAGTGGCAGCAACCGAAGCCGCTGGACACAGAAACAATATATTGCTATCAGCCTACTCACAGGGTTGGAAGTAGATAGATTTGGTCTGACAACACCAAGATGAGGCCAAAATGGCAAGAAGAAAAAGACGCGAATCCTACTTTTCCAAAACTGTTTTACTCACTGCCTTTTATTACGTAGCAGTGTTTTCAGTTCAGATTTCCTAAAACTAGAAGAGACAGTCTGCACATTAACCCTTTTTCCAATGCCAAGTATTTAGATGGAGTCATACTGATGAGAGGGCTCCACGATGCTGTGATATTGTGTCTTCTCAGGTGCATGCGTTTCTGGGAGCTGGCAATAATGGTTTGTGCGACACAGGAAATTATCCAAAGTAGTCGCTGACGAAGACGCTCAAAGGGACAGGAAGGCCAAGCAACGCCGACAGCACTCAAAGCCCTGACCTCGTGCTTCCATTGGCCAGCTTACCCTTTAGCACATCAGCATTGCGTATCCTGTCCTACTATTGTGACTACTTTAAGCTTTAAAATATGCTTTGATCACTGTGATGCAAGCCAAAAATGAAAGGACACTTAAAAATGTATTTCAATGGTGAATAACTTGACTTTCTTCTGCAGGATTTTGTCAACAAATTAAGTTATTTAATGCGATGCTCTCTGCTGCTCTAGCCAATAAGCGAATGGAACTTCTAATGAGCCGCGTGGCTTGACGAGATCTCACCTTGAAGTCATGTTTTGCTTCATTTGCGGTCGTGAAGATCCGTTAATCACTGGTTGGCAATTGACCATCGTAGCTGAGTTTAAACCGTTGACCGCAAAGGAATAAGTAAGATGAAGCGCTGTTCCTGTGCACATTGTGAAAGGGTTGTCGAGAAGCAACTTACCTCTATTCGTATTGGTACGTCGTGCAAGTGATTACTTGTGCATGGTGATTTGACCTTGGACTCTTTGACCTTTCCTTACAAATCTCTCTATCGTGTCGGCTTTAGACCCCTCCATTAGTGAGAAGTCAAATGAGCCTGTGACTAAAGAGGGTGAGGAAATGGACCGCACATCAAGTCCCCAGCCTGATTCGCTTACTGACGACGACACTGAGTCTTGTAGGTTTACACCAATCCCCTCTCTATGTGCGTTTTGATCCTTCTGGTAATCAAGGCTGTTTTCTTTAGCGGACGAATTCAATAGCTACGCCTCTGACGTCGATGCAGAAATGAAGAAATTGAAGACCTCGGATCATCGGCCAGAACCGAAAGTAAACAGTTCTTTCTTCAAACCTTCGGGTGACTATCACAGGTTCCGTACGGTTAGTCGACATGGACGTGTTGACAGAGATTATCCATTCTCCGTTGAAGCATTTCCCTATGGACACCGTGGCAAATCCACACCATCAGTGAGTTTGGGGCTCTTTTAAAATGAGAGAGTTGACGTAAAACCAGGCTGATTGATTACCTTTGGAAGCAACGGTATCAGACAATTTGTTATGCCTTAATTCCTTTTAAGCGCTGTTTTAACGGGGCATTCAAGACTTCTGTCACTATCATTCTTTCCCTCGTATTAAGCAAATACGCATACTAAAGGAAGGTGGAAATGCGAGATCCCGAGTTATGTTATCTCATAGGAATGAGGATTG
Source organism: Taenia crassiceps (assembly GCA_023375655.1). Taxonomy (NCBI): domain Eukaryota; kingdom Metazoa; phylum Platyhelminthes; class Cestoda; order Cyclophyllidea; family Taeniidae; genus Taenia; species Taenia crassiceps. The sequence continues at coordinate 1,645,409 of JAKROA010000013.1, forward strand.
ACTCTCTTCCCAGTCTTGGCTATTATCCAAGGGAACCCGTTCAAGTAGGCGCTAGTAACTGCTTTCACATCTGGTCAAAGCGAATATAGTGCAGCGATAATAGGGAGGTGACCTGTGCGATGTTGGATTAACTGACGAGTAGTTGAATGCGGAGGCACCGTAAGCATTCCTCCTCTCGTGCCAGCGGCTCATGAAAGTGTGAGCAAGTTGAGTGAACCGGCAATTTATGCGGTCTGTTGGTGGCGCGTGAATGTGGCGAAGGACTCGAGTATTTGACGGTGTGAATGCCTTGGTGCATTACCACCGTCGATCATTACTGCAAGTGCTCTTCTACATTAATCTCCATTTGCCACACCAAGCAGGGGCAAGTAGTACTTTGTAAGTAGAGGCGTTGCCGTGATTGAAGCAGTGCTGCACAGCGAACACACCTAATCGTATTTCGTAAGTGCAGATAGGCTACGACAGGTCGTCTTCCTAGTCTCTGCAGAGAATCGTGTGTGCTGATACACCGTTAAGTGATTGATTTAGAGTAGCTTCAGAATGTGATGAAATAATTTCATTTTTGTTTTTGTGGTTCTTTTGATTATCTCAGAGTTCATCGGCCAACAGTGACAGTGACTCGGAGACAGAGAACGATGACGTGGGTGCGGAATATAACTTAAAAAGGTCTTCTTACGACGGTGAGAAGTCGCCTCAGGATAATGAAGACGTGGACACGTCTTTCTATGCAATTTACAATCATTCAGTGGAGCTGTTGCGTTCACTAGATTACGAACTCTTTAAATGCGTTATGGGGATGCAGGAGGCATTGGAGGTAGGCCACTTGCTTATTCTGCCTCCTTGTCTGTTTTCCGTGCTAGCCACAAACAGTCCCACCTCTCTTGCTTTTGTTCCTGTCTAGACGGCCCACCGAGCAGTTAGGAAGTTGCGCAATGCACAAAGCATGGTGAATGACTTGGGAAGAGACCTGAATGCCTCCCTGGGTCATGTCTCTGCGTCCCTTCTAAATGCCACCGCCATTAAAGCCAAGCAAGCCGAACTCAGTGGAGAGGCCCTGTCACACCACAGAGGAATGTGATAATTGAATAACCTTCTCCACCCCCAAATGGGTGAGGCTTTGCTGGAAAAGTCTGTCATCTGTCTGTTCCTCTTAATTAGCGGTTTTGATGCTGAATGCATAAGACTTTGCTTATTCTTTGCTTTGATTTGGAAAATCCCGTTAGCGGTGTGATACTTGAGACATCGTAGATTGTGAAGGGTAATGCGAGTGGTCAATTTTACCTATTTAATACATGCATCTTATCCAAGTCATGCGACCCCGCCGCTCCGGGTGTGAAAGCTTGATATTGTAAGGTGGGATGATGAGGAAGTAATGCGCGGAGTGGAACTAAAATTGTTAAGCAGAAAGGATGCTAATAAAAGCTTCTGACGTGATCACAATTATCTAATGTGGTTAGAAATAGGTAATGTCATTCCATTTGAGTGACCAAAGGGATACCACCCCTAGATTTGAGTTGCTTTTGAGCAATATGAATGCGTCTTGGCATTACAGGGACGTTGGATGTTCAAGTTACCACTTCAGTAAGGCACTCTGGGCTGGTAAAAGCAGAATCAGAAACAGACTCCTGTGCATTGAATGCCAGCACAGCTTCGAACCATAGGGGAGCGCCCTGTGGGTCATATGGAAGTGGGAAACGATTCTCATGCTTGCTCTCCCATTAAACTCGTGAACAAAAAAGGATGAACTCCTGACGTGTTTGCTTTAATGAGAAGACGAGAGCTTCATCAAAGCCCTGATAATTACTCGTGAAAATTTAAAGGAGAAGCATGCGGAGGATGCACTCGTTGATGTGTTAAACATACGATGGAGATATTACAGTCGAACTGATTCTTGGCTGTAAGGCATTAGTTAGTGGTCTAGTTTGGGAGCTATTGTCAAAATACGAAATCCATGCCCATGGCATACTACTTATTTCATTGGCATGAGTACTATCTACGTTGCGCTGTTTTCTTAAATATGTTGGCAAAGTACAGAAATGAGGAGGTGGATTTATGGCGATTGTAGCAGATTTCGCAAAGGCTAGACACATTTCAGACACGTTATTTTATGGTCGAGGTTTGTTTTTGCACTTAAGGCCCTTTTTACCTTATGCAAAAGAAACGAAATTAACAAAATAATTTTCTAAAAAAGTAGATAGAGCTGGACTCGCTTTTAGTGATCTGAGCTCAGAACTATACTCTGCAGTGGGATAAGTGATAATCTTTTGATTTGAGGTCACACAAGATGATACTTTGCCCCCTCCGCCGATTGACACGAACTCAACCGGGAAGCACCGTTCTGTCTGCCAGAGTGGCCTAGCATTTGTAGATCTTGGCATCAGACCTAAACAGACTGAGCTACTGTTTCTTGTACTCATTATCATTATCCTTATCACTATGCAAAAAAGTTGTTTGTTGATGTGCTCCTTTTGGCATCCATTCTATCTCTCCCAATGCGCAACGCACTTCGTTCATGTGCTTAAACGTATAAGAATTCTTCTTGTAAAAGCAACAAAGGTTACCACTCCATTTGCCACCATTTTTCCCTGGTTGGAACAAAGACAGGATCGCCATTCGTTGCGAAGACCGAACTCATTTCCCTTTTTACCACATGTTAGGGGTTCATCAGGAGAAATGGAAAGAATTGTAGTGACGATGGGTTGTAGTGCTGTAGGCTATCGATGGGGCTGAGTCTCGGAGTGCATCACCTTCTGTCAACTCCCCAGCTGCTGTCGCCTCCTTTGCGAGGCAAATAAAGTGACTGCCAATGCAAGAATTGTGTTTTTTTGTCATTTTATAGGCCATTCAAAAGAATGAGACAGAGATTAGGGGCTTTTTAGGCAATGCTTTATTCACTTGGAGGTGGAGAGGATCATTTGATGATCACGGTCCACTGTAGTGTAAAATACTCTCTTTTCTAACTTCAGCCTGTTCGAAAGAGATGTAGGAGCTTGACCCAGGGAGGCATTTAGGTCTCTTCTTAACTTCTCAACCTCTCAGTGAGGCGCTTAGGCAACAACGAAGGCAAGAGAAGAGAGGACCTATGCAGAGCAGAAACGGAGGCTTACTAAACAAGTTGCCGGCGTTCAAAGTACTGGTGGGTGGGGAGGGGACCTGTAGAGTTTCAAAGAGTCCTACGGGTGCAGGTTCTTTCATTGATCCCAAACTCTGGCTTTTGGCTAATTCTCCTCCTACTTCATAATTTCGGCTGTGACAAGCAACTTTCAGCTTTCTCCACCTACTTTTTCCTGATTTTGAGAAACGATAGAGTTGTTTCTGGAGCATTCCTAGTTGTTTGGTTTTATAGCCAGAACGCCGGAATAAAAAGGCTTTCCAGTCTCTAGCATCCGCCCTACATCCGCATCATTCACTTGGAAGCAAATATAGGAAAGAAAAGGCATCAGAAGGAGATGCAATTGCCAAAAACACCCTAGAAAAAAAGCACATTTTTACCTAATTAGTTAGTCTGTTTGTCTGCCATGCTGTTGCATAACCGGCCTTTCAAATGTATCTATGGAAAGCCTAATCCTGCACTCAACTTCTCTCCACTGTTTACCTTTTGTCTGATACAACAGCTCTACCATTTTGCCAGATTGGGAGCTTGTTTCCATACTCTCACAAAATTGTGATACGAAGAACTGAGTGATGAGGCAAGGGTTGACGTTGACATCGTAGAGACTAGCTTGATCTCGCACCCAACATTGCAGCATTTTAAACCAAAGGTTCATCAATGCTGACGTAAGCACAAAAGTAGGGCGAATCAGCTCATTTTTACTAATGGGCTGCTCTTTTTGACTGTATCTATTGCACTGGTGGTTTTTCTTGTCCATTCGGTTGCATTCCACCTTGAATAGCAAATATTGAGTCGAGTCTGTGACATAAATCAAAGTGGTTGCAAGAGCAAAACTCTTCGTCTTCCAGCTTTTCTCTTTTTTAGGTTGAGGCTTGAAGTATCAACGCATACGCATTGCTCCTTCCTCCTTGGAAGTGCCTTTCTGCCACTATCAACCATCGTCAACTCTGGAGGTACAAGGCGGTGTCAACAAAAAGCCAAACTACTTCAAAGATGCCAGTAGAATTACTTTCCCATTGAAAACTACCGCTAAAACACTTCAAAGGAAGCCATTTGCGCCACAGTAAAAGTAATGGGGTACTAAAGAGGCTGCTTTAAAAGTTAGGCATATTGTTTCACCTACAACCTCACTCTACGTTGCTCAGCATATACAAGCGTTTACATTAGCAATGCGGTTGTGATCGAGGCTTTGTTGCGTCGACGCGTTGCTGCCAGTGGCGAGTTAAGGAGTCCAAGCACGCACATCGAGTGTGTACAGGGTGGGACAGACAATGTTGGATGTTGGGGCTCTGACCAGCATCAGCGCTTGGTTTTTCTGATAATTCTTAAGGGTCTGTTTGAAATGACGTGCGTTGTTAATTACAGTGTCCCGTTCACCTATCCGTCGCTGATGAGTCCTCTCAGACAGTTGGGAGGGTGATTTCTAACAACATCGAATGCAATCTCTAAATCCTCCTGAGTTAAAGCATTCTTGCATGCATTCAACTTTTTAACTAGAAGAGGGCTTTTAAGGACTGCTTCATGTTTGCTTTAACATACACACGCCAATTATGATGTGAGAATTGTGACAATTAAATTATGAAAGACTTGTAGATTACAGTAAAGGCAATCGTTTCATGGTTACTGCCCCCCATTGTGACGGTCCGGGTGACAGCTAGCGGACCCTGCAGCCATGTGTGGGGTCAAAGGGGGTCAGTCAAATGGAGGACGCTGATCAGCACCTCAACGACAGGGTTAGAAACGCAAATTAAGGCGATATAACCGGGACTTAGTCCATCTACATATTACCAAGGCCTGTAGTTGTACCCCCTTCGTGTCATTTCATAAAGTTGCATGACTCTATGAAATGACGCAATGTTATCTTGCTCAAAAACATTGTATTTGGTGACTCATCGAGGTCACCACCACGACCCCAAAGGCGAATTGTTGGAACCAAGCCAGTGCTTTCTAACCAACCTAACTCGTCCTCCTGATTTGATAAGATGCAGTTCATTTATACTACCATTCACTTCGTCATGGTGGCCTATTTTATGTTTTGATCTTTTAAGAACGGGTAAATCCATCAGCGCGATAATTGCATGGCCTTTCCAGTGAGGCTTTAATTACAGGACCTGTAGTGACGGTATCACTTTCCTACGCTCAATAGACAGAGAGTGATTAAGGGAGTTGTCTGCTGTGGAGGCGTTTGGAATTGCTGTAGTGGGTAAAATTCTAAATGAAACTCTAAACACTGTCCATGTGCATTCCGGAGGAGCGACCATCTCAGAGGCCTCAGCAGTGGTACCAGTGGAGTGCCTTCTAAGGGCACCAAATTCATCTCCCGACTTGACCATTAAGTTAATCTCATTTGTACCCTTCGCTCTCGCTTTAATGCCAGTTGAAGTAGGCCGCGGTGGTGGGATTTAACGCGGAAATGTCGCAATTACTTGTCAGAATTAGCTTGAATGAACTAAACAGCTTCGACAACTGTCCGTGCCGAACGGAAAGGCATGCGAACCACTTGAGAGTGATCGTTTATAAACTTTTGCTGATGCATCAGATAAAAATATGCCAAATCACTTGTAGCCCCTCGCGTCTCATTTAAGGGGTTTGCTCACGTGCTCAACGGTTGCTGGAAAAAGTTTTAAACATGACCCTCCACTCACTACGATGGAGTAATGCAAGTGAACTTAATTTGAGCGACACAAGGTTTGAGCGGAGCCCGTCAAATTAAGAGTTGGCAACGTCTTGTTGCGTTTCCATTCCACTTCAATCATCATTGTCCATGTCAATATCACCACGTTTTCGCATCTTGGCCTTTGTCATATTGTAATTATTCTTTCCTACTGAGACTTAATAGGCAAGAAGCTGTCATCCTTTTCAATGGTGTAGCTACTTTATGAATTCGGTCCCCCTTTTAATGCCGCATGAAGCAGGAAAGCGCAAGTCGCCAAAGCAGCTATTAAAAAAAAAAAACATGGACATGGCCTATTGGGTGAGAAATTGTACCCTCGCTTGTTTATTGGTCGTCGTACCCAATCGCTCTCCAATTCGTCTCGGCTGGCACACGTGACAGCACCCGCACGCGATTGGCCAATTGGGGCATTAGCCGACTCCTGCAAACACAATTACTCCATATAAGGGATAGTCGAATCTGAAGCTGTCATCCACCCATCCCTTTGTAACAATGCAAGGTGAGTCCTTTGACACATCATGTGATGGTGATCATACTGCCGTCATTCGTGACTTGCGGTCAAATGTCTGCACACTTTCATTTTAGAAACGTATGTATTGGGGCAGGAAGTGCGGGTTAGTTCACAATTGGTGATTGTGATTAATGGGATGTAATTTAGCTCTTTTTCCTCACAAACTTACACGCCCATTCCATTCTAAACAATTAATTTATATCCTTAAACTGCTTAGGAGATTAAAGGGAGTGCTATGAAGAAGTGGATCACAGGCCCCATATCGTTGATGATGAGCCTCCAAAGACAGCAACAGGTGCGTTAAAGGCCAAAGTATTGGCTCTGATTGTATAATCCACAGACATTCATAGTAGACGCCGTCCTTTTTTCTGCTCCTTAGGAAATCTACTGTCAGATTAGAAAATTTCACGAAAATCCGGACCTATACTACCAGCCCCATGGATCGGATGTATTCATCCACCTCCTATCTCGGTCACGACGAGCGGACGCGGAATTCGTGGAGCTCACACTAAAGGCAGCATGGGGCTGGCTTTGGATTGCAAGAGTGCCAAACCATCTAGAGGCTGGGAAGATAAAGTGTATTCTAGGAGGAGACTTGCTTGAACTCTGTGCTCTCTCCAAACCCAACCAGTTCATTGCTTCGTTTACTTCCCTCGACGCAGCGAAGGGTGCTGCCACTGCAGTAAACTTGCGCTGTGACAAAGGGAAGGCTTTGGCGCTTGTGCTGCATGAGACAGATGCTGTGGATCTACTTCTGGGCGAGAATGTATTCACTGGGATTAAATAAACCTTGCTGCCACGAACTTGGACAAATTTCGATATGGTGCGCTATCACCTGTCCCATCTGATCATGACTACTTGGAATTTGGCCAAACTTTGTTATGAATAATTAATACGTAAGTCGTTAGCGTCACAACCGAAAAGAATGTTAAATAACCGTCGGTAGGAACTAATCCATGGTGTGCTTGGACGCGTCTTTACCTCTTCATTGGAGTGTCAAATCCACCAATGACCAGTTGTTGACCCTTTTACAGCACTTAAACTCGATCGCTGTGACAACTTGCAAGTTGTGTTTTAGGGTACAAAGGGCAAAGAGGTGTCGGCAGGTAGAAATATACATGCCAGGTAAAGTAATGATGCCTTTCTAATCTAAAGATAACGATCAGGAAGTCATTTTGGAGTCAGATCGTGTGTGCTTGACGTCAAGTCGCCCGCTGCGTGCTACTCTCATGCTTTATGCTTGGTGGCTTAATTCCTACTGTAATCTCATTCCGAAATGTGTAGTGGCTCAGCATGCCTCAGCGGTACCCTCACGGCTTTCGTAAACGACGAAGCAAAGCTGGCAGGAGCTGAGGTGACAAGGGCTAAATCTAGGTAGCTTGTCGGTCTTGCATCACTTAGAGACCTGTGTACCCAGCCATTTATTTCTTTTTGGCAGGTCGATTAAGTCATTCTGAATGGGTTTAATAGTAAATAACTACCTAACCCTATCAATGATGTATTATTCTTTCCTCCACAGTCAAAATTAGAGAAAAAAAAATGCTACTCTCTTAGTAAACAGTTAAGCGATGACTCTAATGTATGGAGAACAATAAAATTAGTATTTTACTTGTACGCTCTAGCTTGCCCATCTGTCGCACCTTATACACTGGCTAAATTGCAAATGCATAACATTTATAACTCTGATACTCTGTTTAACTGTCAGCTCAACTACTCGAGGATTTGAAGCTCCCCCGATTTCACTTCCGCTCTGTGCATCAATGCGGTATGCAGCTCTTCCTTCTCGGTTACTCTGAAAACAGTGAAATTAAACAATCCACGATTAAACCTAAAGACGTATTTAAGGGAAAATTGATTTGGGTTTTAGAATATGTACAGTTTATTTGCAGGACGTCAATTAAATCTTCTTTAAACAGGCACAGGATTAAAGGTATTAGGACTAAGTAATAAGTAACTCTGAGATAGCTAAGCCTTAATCAAAAATGTCTTCTCTATCTGGAAGGCTATCTTAAGTGAGTAGAAGTTCACTTCGACATTTATAGATAGTAGAGCAAGGCACAGAATTACTACTTTTGACGGAATCAGTAGTTTGTCCAGCCACCCATTCCATATGGCAAAAGATGTGGAATAAATTACCTCGAAGCACCCAACTTAGCATTTTATTAGGTAGAGATTAAACATGCACCTAAACACCTGTCTTAGGGGGGTCTTTCAACATCACTGAGGTTGATTAGCATATCAAGCTTACTTTGTTACGCATTAGTAATATATAAACACCCCCATCGAATACCCAACACGCCATATAAACTTTAAATTCGACAAGATTACAGGAAGACGCTTCCTCAGCATCAAACCCGTATCAGAGCATGAAACTGTCCACGCTCCAGTAACTTAGCTTAAGACCGAGGAAGAGGGATCGAGGGTGCACGTGACTTAGCCTGCTGCCTTCCCGATACCAAGCAAATGCAAATGCAATAAAAAATTCTTTGTTTTGCCTCTGTTCTTCACAGTAAGTGCTTAGGATAGTGTAATCTGCTGAAGCATGCCAATGGGCGACTGAACGGTCATGGAGTCGTCAAAGAAACCATCCACATTTTCTTCCTGTCTCGCCATGAGAAATGCTGCATCATGGCTTTGCGAGCTATCAAGTGCTACCATCCAATAAATCACCCAATCTAAACATAGAACCTTATGTAGAGGAAACAAAGAGCGTTCTACAAGATTTATAGCCGGCCATTAGGCGTGCATCAACCTTTATGGGATTTCTACCAAAGCGTCCATCGCTTCCCTATATCAAAGAGAGTGGGTATGAACCTAACAACTCCAAAAATGGAAAGATGGTTCTATGCTTTTACAATATAACATAATGAATTTTGATTTACGGAACACTAAGACGGTTCGTTTCCATAACCACACCACTGAGATTCAATTTCTTTTAGCGATTTAATTAGAGTATGTCCATAGTCCTCAAAAGTGGAAAGGGAGGTGATACCAATACGACAAGGCAGTGGAAGAGTTCGTCCATAGGGAGGAAGGTGGGAGGAAATGTGTGCGAAGGACGAGCAGTGTCGATGCGTTCCGATTGTGTATATATTGACAAATGACATTAAGCCCTAGGACCATCACGTTCGCCTCGTTTCGTCAGACGAGATCGAAATCAAGCCATTATAGTACTAATAAACAGCACAGTTCTACACACCCTGCAACCACCTCTCAGTTCCACACATTGCGCCTTCTGAAGGGTAGGAAAAAAGTCTCAAATTTCCATGCTCGCAATTAGTCAAAGTTGGTGTCTTTGACACGGGCACAGTAGGTAGGCAGGTGGGCAGACATCAACGACAGCATGAATACACCTTCGCAAGCTGGTGATTTCTTTTTCCTCTGCTTCTCAATTACATCACCGTCTACTGTGGAGCAAGCAGAACGAATCGAAGGAAAGCACGACTCTAAAATGTTTGCAGTATATATGCCTTCATTCAAAAAGTGCTTACAAAAATCAACCGGTAAGGTTCGCCCAGAATTGAAAGCATCCTCAGCAAATCCCAGCATAGACAAAGCGGTGGTCCTTGGAATGCACCAAGCAAGGATACCACCGCATGGGGACAAATATCACACCAACAGCACCCCGTCCCACCTTGCAAAGTGACTAAACAGTGGAAACTGCTTTGGCAAATACCCTTTCTCCATCCAACTCAGAAGTGCAGTGTCCACGCAAGGCGATTCTTCAGTGGTTAGGAGTTAAAAATCAAGTCAGAAGCAGGTGGTGGGAGATTTGACCTTCTCTGCTGCTTAGGCCCATGAACGCTCCAAAGATTAAAAGTGCCGACTACATCAGAAACACATTCACATGGAAGAAATATCCACCCACTGGGAGTCACCATTGCGATGTTGTATCCTCCTGACATTTTACTCCACTTGCTTCATAATTTCATGCGGCCTCCTCTGTTACGTGGACTCCACACTTCGCTATGTCTGGCATCTCTATCTTTACCATTGCATATTCACTGAGGCGACTACGAAAGGGTGGTCTCTGAGACACGGTAAAAGATGGTAATTCTGGCCTTTGGATATGGCATTTAAGTCACCCAAACGACGTCTGTGCTTGATTCTTTAGTCCTGCACCATATTAGCAAGTGCGGTGCTACAGCTATTCTCGTAACTTTCAAACAAGAACCGAGAAATCACAATGCCAAATACTTCCGCGGTCTGTAGCAGTGGAAGTGATAGAATTGGTCCTCATTAGTATTCGACCCACCTACCTTCCATTAAAAACGTTACTGTCTTCTACCGTTCTTCATTGTGCACATCTCAAGTTTTGAGGTTTGTTCCTTGCATTATGAAGACGCCAGCTTCCAGTAGGCGCTGCTTCAGGTTATGCCACTCCGCAAGGGCTTCCAGTAAGACCCACCTGAAAAGATGGTCCTCGTGGTCATCGTAAATGCCGACTTTAGCGCAATTCTACCTCGTACATGTATTTTATGAAATGACAGTTTCAAAACCACATTACTTTTATTCGTTAAACCGTCACCGTGCCGAAGAAGCAGCGGTTAAATGGAACTATAGATCGGGCATTTGATATTTAACACTTAAATATCCGCCTGCCTCTCCTATGCGTGATGCAGCCTTTGCGAATGGGGTTGGTGACAATGAGATGGCATTGGGATGAAGTGTGACGATGCAAACAATCAGATCGGTCGCTCTCTGTCATTTCGCAGCATGCCGAGATTTCCTCCAAGCATTTACATGTTTGCATGAATTTGCAGTGCGATAGCATGAACAGGAGCAATTACTTTGAGGTTCTAGCACGACCTTGAATCGAGACACTGTCACACTGGAGCACTGAAATGCTTGTAGCAGATCAACTTTCAACTACCTCTGTCTCTTCAGACAATTACGAAATGGTGATTAGAATCAGAAAGCATAAAACAATCAGGGAAACCCGCAAATGCGTTGCGATGATAAAGGAATGGGCAAAACGGGGCAGCGAATCCAACTTCGCAAGTGCCTTACTACGGAGGGGTAAGTAGCATGCAACCATTACGGCAAGAGCCGCAGTTGCGTTAGAGTGTCGCGTAACAACCACATCAACTTATAACGTGGCAGAAAACCGTTGCACACTTACCTCTCAGGTGCTGCTTCACCTCAGTCAAGGCAATCGTATCCGCTGACCGCTTTCCCCTTCGAGAGGCGCCGTCCAGCAAACACATGCAACAAAGCCGCCTCTTATAGGCACTACCTGCACATGCGGATTTCGGTGGTCTTCCTTCCGCCGTTATTGCGTGCGTTTCACTCTCCTGTCGGCCAATTCACTTTCGAACACACTTCGACGTGGTGAGCAATGACGGCTTTTGCAGGAAAATTTACACTGCAGATCAGGTAGCCTCTTTAACCAAAATGACTTTCGTAAATCAGAATGCCTCCTTGTGACAATGATAGTGGAATCTGTGATGCACCGCGAATGCGAGTGTGCATTTCAGATAAATAGTTCAGATGATTTCTTGTCCTTTCACAAGTCCTCTATGCGCAGCGTCCGTTCACCAAACATGTCCTACATCCGTCTTGCAATTAATATCCATCAAAATACGCAGAAACGTGGTAGTGAACTCCATAAATATACCGAACGTGAGGAGAATACAACGTGGTGTTGCCAGGCTAAAGGTCCTTGCGGCAATCTTTCGCAGTGGTCCTTTCCAGGCGATGCCCGACTGCCCGCGAAATCAAAAGAGAGTGTTAAACAAAGGACTGATGGACCTCCTGCATCGGTCAACGCGACGTAGTCAGTGATGTACGAAACTGGTCAACAATCAACTCGCACCAGGAATCTTAGCTGCGTGTCAGTACGGTGCTGTAAAACTGAAGTTTTACCTCCATCTGCTAGTTACTGGCCACCTTTGTTTTGAGGCGACTTGAGAGATGAAGGATGACGGACTGCAAACTAGAAGAGGTGCCTATTATTGGAAAGGTTGCCTTGAAAGTTTGAGATTCCCTACCATGCCCCATCGTAACAACACAGCACGAGCTCCATAAGTGACAAAGTGCTTTGCCACGCTCACTTACACTTGCGACACTGCTATAAATACAATCGCACACTCACCTCTCAGGGACTGCTTCACCTCGCAATTGTTACGGCTTCCACAGAATCGCTGCATGCTTCCCCTCCAAATCACCATGTCTTGAATGCCTCCTTTCACTCTGTATTGCGACACGGTGTATCGCGCTCTCACATGCCTCTGTCGTTTTAGTGTCGCTTCCACTTCAGTGCTCCACTCTCCATCTCGCCTATACTGCATCCACCATGACCAGACAGCAGTTGATGTCCTGTTGGGCTGACACCATTAGCAATGGCGTTGGTGGAGCAAACCGAACAAAACAGACGACTTTGCAGTAATGAAGACACTTAGGAGACGAGGATGGCGTTTCTGGTTTGCACAAACGAACCACGCCATCGACAATGGTGTAATGCACACATCAGGCTACATTGCCCCCTCCCCCGCCTCCACACACATCAAGTAATCCGAATGCCGGCTAGCCAGCTATCTAGCTAGCCAGCTAGCTAGATGAACAGCTAGCTAGATGGCCTTGCCGAATGATCTGTGCAGCAGTTGCACAAGAAGACTTGGAGGCTACAATGCTCCCCGTCGTATCCGCCACTGTGGACATGCTGTAACATGGAGCGGCAGGAAGCCGAGAGACTGTCGCGGAGGCGATTGGGAACGAAGAGACGAGACACGACACGCGCGTTTGGGCGCATCCTAATTAATTTGCTGCCGTTATGCGACTTATCGATCTGACACGATTTGAATTATTGACAAACCGATTAAGTAAGTGGTTTGTCTGCCGAGACGCCCGCGTGGGTGGAAATTCACTTGGAGTGAGTGATGAACTGACTGACGAACTTTAAGCTGCCCAAATTAGGAAAGTATTTATTCCTGTATAGGTTTAAAGAAAGAGCGAATTGTCTATTGCGCTTGTGTGACAAATATCAAATTGGAGAATTAGCGAAGTTAGCGGCATCAATGTGCATTACAGTCTCATAGATGCAGAGGTCAAGGAAGAGTATGTCAATCGACTTATGCATCTCTACATGCACACATCACTATCTTTTTATCATTATGTGAAATTAGTGCATCAGTTGCACCCAAACGTTGCAAATAAATGCGGTATTTCCCAATCTCATTCTCCTCTTTTCTTTGTTCAGTGTAAAGCCGAGCAAAATATGTGCTTACTGAAATCCAATTATCAGTGTTTGCTTTGTGAGTGTAATTAACAATAAAAGTAGTGCGCTGTAGTATAACATTACATTGTCAATTAGGTTCCATCTAGACCAACATGGAAGCCGTAACTCCGGAACCAGAACAACCAGAAGGGCAAGAACTGGAGCAACAGGAAGCTGACAATAGTAAGACTAACATTGACATAGAATAACGCATATCTTTCGAAACTTTTGCCTTGATAAAACCAAATTTTGTGTGAACTCACTCTTTTTCGGCCTTTGTTGCAACGTTTGCTTGCTTCTTCTTTTAGGAAATCTCCTAGAAGTTATATTACGATTAGTGGGTAATTTATTCCTTTCCCAGTGGTTGCTCCAGTAGTTTTCACTAAAGTTTCTTTTGCAATAATTTCATTATTTTCTGCAAATATTAATTGAAATATGCATGTATTAATTAAATTTTTCCAAATATTATTCCCATTTGTGTAATTTTGAATAAGTTTTTACTTCTTCGTCTGCATTTTTTGCAGAAATTGTCGGAACACCATTATTTTTACGAGGTAGAGACGATATTTTCGTCCTTCATCCCGAATTTTTTCTCCGGTTTATAAGCGAATCAGTTAAGTCGGCCCTGATTACCTTCATCACTACGTATCCAATCGAACAAGTTCTCGGAGAAAGACCAATACAATTTCCTATTATTATACCTCCTACTGAGCTAACAGCATCAGATTTCTATGGTTTTAAAGCGGTGGGTGCTTTGTTGCACGAGTACGGTTGCAGTTTCAACTGTAAATGCTAAAAGGCGTTTCAAATTCTGTTGCAGATTGTGCTTTGGGAAAGAGATAGTGACGAATCCTACATTGAAGCCTATAACGAATTCTACCCTACGCTAAGCGGTATCAATGTCATCTTTCGCCTTCAGCTAATTGAATGGATAAAAAGGGTATAACGGTGATAGAGATATGAAGATAGTGTTGAGGTTGACATTAACACGCTAATTTTGTACTTTTTTCCTCGCAAAGGTACACACGTGGCTGAACCTTCAAACAAGAACTTTGCATGTGGCTGTGGGTCTTATGGATCTCTACACTTGGCTTCGACCCATACTGCGTCAAGAATATCAGCTTCTGGCTTTGGGGGCGTTAGCTTTAGCAGCTCGTTTTAGATCACCGGATTATAGCGTCATTTATTTTCTCTTTAGTGGCCTTTCCAATTGTACATGGACTCAGCATCAAGTTAGCTACCTTCTGCTAATCTATCCATCTTACTTTGATCATTTTAGGTTTTAGCAATGGAGATACTAATAAGAGACACAGTCGGACAAAGGATTAATTTCCCCACACCTCACAGATTCCTCGATATATACATAAATGGTCTCACTGATTTTTCTAGCGATAAGAAGAAATGGGTATTTCTAAAGTAATCCTTAAATATGTTTAGCTAATGAGCGGCCTGGTTGCTGACAAATTTCGTTTCTGTTCTTAGGCTCGAAAGGCTTGCAATTATATTCTAGACTTGGGATTAAATTTTGCGGATCTGTGTAGACATTCCGCAGCCATTCGATGCTGTGCAGTACTTTACCTCATTCGTTTTATTCTAAAGCGCCATTGCGATTGTGAAGATTCGGATTTAGGCATTGGAGACTCTTGTCCCTATGCCGACATGCCTACGTGGTCAGAAGAACTACTGAAATTTACGGCTTTACAGAATAGTCCGATGTTGCGAAATGTTGCTTCAACGTATGGAACAATTCTTTTAATGATTATAGATACTTGTGTTCCTGAGTATATGGCACATCATACACCCACAACACACTCGGTATGACAGGTGAAGCCCTTCCTTAGAGTAATCTAAACTTTATCACTTTAAATTAATGGCTCCCTTTGGTATAATCTAATTAGGTTCCATGTCTATTAAATCATTCCCATTCTTTTTACTCTCCTGCGTTCAGGCCACATTCAACAGATACGTTGGACTGCGCTACGACATGATTGCGATTGATCCCATTTTGTGCGGATTGACAGATGACGACTTGGCAGACATTCTGGCAGACGAGTAAAGTAGTGCATTTATTACGGTGGAGGAGGCTGTTCATGCAGCCGTCGCATCTCTAAAATGATGCGTCCTATTACGTTCTTACATTCGAAAAGAGGGAATATGTGCCTCTGTTCCTGTAATACTTTGCTTCAACTAAAGTTTTGTTGCATACTCGTCCTACTTGCACTACCCTAGAAGGTCTTTTGTGGGGCTGTATCAGCTGCTTTGCCACAGTGAACGATGGTGAAAGCTTTACGACGGCCCGCGCACGTGTTGAGAAACCCGCAACTCCTCGTGGTGCCATTGATACCCTTGGCCACAAGCATCACACAAAAGCGGCACCTGACTATCTTACTTGACGTAAACTCATCCTCTTATCTATCTCCTTTTCGACTATACTTCGTCACAGCAATCTCAGGAACTAGCCCCTAGGTGTTTCATTCTATTTACTTGGTAGCGTTGCCCTAGGGAATGCAACATTTTGCTGTTAATTTTACTTCTCTCTCCCGTATCCATTTAGCCAACCTTGCAGTTTGGCATTCAATCGAGAGACAGGGGTGTGTGAGGTGGTTAAAAGAAAGTGTTCCACTAATGCTTTATAAATTCTTCACTAAGTGGATAAGCTTTGAGTAACCACTCGATCGAACTGATGGTGCATTGCCAACGCGATAGGTCCCAAGTTCACTTCGCAGTTTTACGTGGATGTGCCATCGACGCCGTTTGGATTTCTTTGTTGCAGTCAGTGGATTGGTGCTGTGCTTCAAGTTGGTTAGCTGAGGTCTGCTGGCGTACTCGCTAATGCATCCTGTTGTTTGGCGTCCGGTTGGTTCAAAGTCTACGCCATGGTTGTAGGTGAGCGTGCTATCTTTGTGGTCAAGACGGCGATATTGCCTCACCCTCTACCCACAGCGTTAAAGTTGTCACAGGCTGCGGTCTCCGTGTGGATTAATGTCAAATTAAGGGCCATCGGATGCCATACTATCTGCCTTCTATTGATCAACGTTTGGAACCGAATAAGTATTTTATGACAAGCAGGACGTACTGATCAATGCGTAAGAAAATCATGCTGAGATTTTAAAGACAACTGAGCCGTACTCAAACAGTTTTCATCTCTCCTTTGTCTTTAGCCGCTTCACATCACAGTAAATTCAATGACCATGGTTCCACTTATGCAGGCGGCGAATTTACGATAATCTTTCAGGTGAACCACAATGCCAGAGCCAGTGCCAATGTGGCCGAGCAAAGCAGTTAAAGTAAAAAGCAACAAAAAATGAGAATGAGAATCATCGGTGAGGTAATGGCTTCCATTTACTGTGAGAAGTCAACAAACTTGATCTCAAAATATCAACTAGCCCTCTAAAGGGAAACCTCCCTAACATCGACAAGCCAGCAGCACAGGACTGCACTATTTTGTCTGTCAAATGTGTTGTTTTTTCAGGATGACTGCTTCTCTTATCGTTTTATGCTTTTGCCGCCTATACCATGATTGCTTTCATTTTTACGAATCAGCGGTTGTTGTTGTTGGTGGTGGTGGTGGAAAGCTGAAAGGCCTCTCTTTTCTGCGTTGATTTTAGTTTCTGCAATCTAGCCAGCGTCAAGCAAATCAACTACAGCACTAGGAAAATTTAACATCCTTTGGTCTAAAATGAATGTGGGCTAAGGTGGAGCACTAAGGGTTTGTTAAGCTCTCAAGTTGGGCAGAGATGCCATTTGGGCAATCTTCCCTTTTTGCGACAGGGCTTGGCGTCCCATCCGTGGCATTGATCACAAGCCCCTCTGTTGGTCTTCTCTTGTCTACAGTGGAGTCCTGCGGCACTGCGTCGATCATAGGGGAACAACTCCTCACCCCAATTGACAACATACCTTATTCTCATTTCTTAGTGCCATACCTTAACGCAATGAAAGAAGAGCTTATGCTACAAATAGAATAATCTGTGGAGACACAATAGAGGAAAGACTGGAGATGGTGTTCGTTCTTGGCAGAAAAGTGCACTCAAGAGTCCGATTAGCTCTCACTACGCTCTTTTAAATGCCGCCTTTGCGAAGGTTTCAGTAAAGTGAACACGAGATACCTCCTTCACCGTTCCATTGGGCGGACCGGCACCGAAAAGAAGGCAAAGTTTGAAAAAGGGAAGGACGTGAAATCGTATCCCTACTGGAGAAATCAGCTTTAAGGTCAATCCTGCTACAACAGGTGATGGACACAGTAAGTAGTCAGCACGTTTCTTAGTTCTCAACACAGTTTTCACACAAGATGGAAG
Organism: Taenia crassiceps; assembly: GCA_023375655.1. NCBI lineage: Eukaryota > Metazoa > Platyhelminthes > Cestoda > Cyclophyllidea > Taeniidae > Taenia > Taenia crassiceps. Next base: position 1,663,217 of record JAKROA010000013.1, read on the forward strand.
ACAGACATGATGCAATGGGAATGCCAAGAGAGGTCAATGGAGTCACAATCAAGCACGGTGGCTGACACGGTTGACTCGCAGGTGTATTTTTATAGCAATGATTATGCTGTGATATCCGGGGCTGGTGGATAATAATGGTGATGGGAGAGCCAAAAGCGATAATCATGGAGGGTGAGGAGTTGGACGGTACTTCAGATATTTGTTTAGACTCTCAGTCTTAGTATGGGCACTTTGGTGGGCTCCCTAATCGCACTCTTGCAACACAGTCTGGTATCCGATCGACACAAGTGGCTCCTAGGCCTTTTGAAACAATTGTTTTGCTTCCTTTTTTCCCTAGGAAGTCTTGGAGTGCTACACAAATGCCAGCCAGAGCTAAGCTACCATGGGTCAAATTGCACCTTGAAGTACAAATCTGTCCAACAACACGGAAAACTATTTTTATCAACACTAAATTACTTGCATATATTCCTGGACTTACTTTGTTTCCAGAGCCCATTTAAAATGCAGTTTGGCAACTGTCTGAAGGCAAGACCACTCCCGCAGAAGAATGAATGCTGGCACAACTACAATCAGCGTCTCAAACGGTCCCAATTGAAAGTTTTCTAATGTCGAGTTCCTCAGACAGTAAGAGTTGCATTAGGCCTTGGGAGCTCTTCTCCGGTTTGGTAAAATTTTGGCCTTCAAAAGGAGGCAGGCGACGATCTTGTAAAAATTTTCAGTTTAACTTAAAAATAAAACCCATCACAGCGTCTGTTTTATCAGCTTCCCGGTCTCAAGGGGATACGGTCAACACCTGCTAACCCTAGTACTTAAGTGGACACAAAACTAAGCAGTTCTAAGCATTACTCTTTTCAAATTTATGCATCGCCTTCTCAGCGCAGGTCACTCCCCTGATAGGAGTGTCGCAAAGCGAAGCATTTTTGGTATGTAAGTGCTTTTTTTGTCTTTAAGGGGTCAGGTGGAAGAACCCAAGGGCATCGGGTACCTCAGGCATAATGGTATCACGTGTCAAGTCTTCCGCCTCACAAATCGTGCAGCTGCGGATAATTCTAGTCTGCAGCCCTAGTCCACTTCCAAGCCTCTTTGTTTCGCACACACACTCGCCGACACGCATCTGTGGTTCACTCCCATGGGGCCCACGCCGTTAACTTCAATGGAGAAATGGAGGGTTTTTTGCTTGTTCATTACACTGAACTTCCCCCTGGATGGATCCCACTTCATCCGAAACATCAAAGAAAGCAAGCAAACGGGAGTACAGGTTCAATTGGAAATAAAGTCAACTAAAGTACAAATTAATTTACAAATGTAATTCCATGACAGGGAACTGTTTGTCAAAGGTAGCAACACGTCTTGCTACGTGGAATCAATGCTATTCAAGAATTTATGCGTCATTAGGCAAAGTTTCCCGTCCATTGCAATTTTACCGTATTTTTCCTTTAAATACTTGTTAAACACGACCTGCATGCATAACAAAATTGAGGCAAAGGAAGTAAGCAAATTAAAGGTTATGCATTCTGTAAATCTGCCGAAAGCATGATTGACATTTACTATGCTTAAGACTATTTGTCACTGTTTAATATAAAATTGCATTATATTATTAACAGGGATCTGCGTCCAACGCACCATGTGCGGTACGTTTGTGTGATGGTTCAAATAATACGGAGCGGCGTATACTCCAATCGCAACTTGTTTTTGACCGTATAATTTGGCAACCCTCCTAAGGTGTTTGGTGTCGCTGTGACCTGTGAATTTCTCCATTGTGCACGACCACGGCGGCGTGTAGGCAGATTTATGCCCAAAGTCAGGGCTATAACCAAGTTGTTGCATGCAACGAATTAGGTAGAGCACGCCGGCACAACGCATGCTGGCGGAGTATTGACACAGGTCAGCGTGACAGAGACCCAAATCGAAGAAGTATTGGCAAATTTTCCTAGTCTTAAGACAAAAGGGCTTCGTTTAAACACGCAGACACTAAGTTTCAGAAAATGACTTAACAATACCCATTCCAATTTGGTAAATGAAAAATCGGAGAGACCGAGCATGTAGCGCTCGAGAAAGGTAAATGGGGTGGGAAAATTAGCCCTATTTCCAGCACACTCCTGCAATTTTTCCTCCATCCTTGCAATCTAAAAAGAAGCCATGAACGTAAGAGATTAGTGTGATTCTTTGTAGCCAGAATGGCAGCATATGCAGAAGACAAACCTGGGAAGGTATGTAGGCATCCATAGCACTTCTGCTTAGGAGCTCATTACTTATCGTTGTTGTAGGTGATCTGATACGAGTGGCCAGTTTGATGGCACCAAGGGCCAATAACTGATATTCTTGGAGTAGTATGGGCCGAAGCCAAGTGTACAAATCCATCAGACCTACAGCCACATGCAATGTTTGCACTGGAATACGCATCCACATGTGCAACTAGAATAGAACACTGGGTCAGTGCGAATTATATTACTAACACAACAATATCTCCATAACGCATTTACCTGAATCATCCACTGAATAAGGCAATCCCGAGTATCAGGAGAAATTTCACAACGGGCAAGGAATTGAGGGTTATATGCTTCCATATAACGGTTATCTAGCTCAAAATTCTCTGTTAAAGACTACAAGGTAGCGCAGTGACAATAAGAAGTATGGAGTGATGTGTCATACACAGGAGGTACTGACGATCATACCGTCAAATAAAACCGAAGATCTCCTCGTGTCAAAGGATCATCATTTTCATGTGTTGGAAGAACTCCCATTGGGATCGCACTTCCTCGATTTCTTCGATGCGAACGAGCTAAAAGCTGTAGGTAGTACACTTCATCGACTTCGTCCACGTAATTGAAGTTAAACCCTGTGAGAGAGACCGTGGAAGAAGATAATTTTACCGCTTCTTATGAACGCGGCATCAAATTTAGTAACGCTAGAAGCTAGAGCTAAATATAAATAAACCATGTATAAAAAATCAACCTAAAATAGAAGCGATAGAAAATGCAGACATGTTGCATAAAAAGTTTTTCTGTAGGCTAAATTCACCAGTTAATGGATTGCCCATCCCTTGAGGGGTAGCTGGAATTAAAAGACGTTGAGGACATTCACTGACTGGAAAAAGAAAACAATGCGTTCAAGGCAATGTTAGCGAAATTGCAAAATGAAGGAACCCGGTGGATTCAATGCTAACAACTCCTTATGCCACCTGAAGTGGTGGTTGAGCGGTCCTAAAACTTTACCATTGATGTATATACCGCCTTTCTGTTGTAGTGGAGGATGCCAGTCGTCTTAAATGAATGCACAATAAGGTTTTTATTGTGGGTAAGACCATATTCAAACCTAAGGCATCATTTGAAAGCCTTTCAATGTCTACTCGGCAAATTATTAATCGATTTTGCTAAATCACGTAACTCTATGGCTATGAAGTAGGCTTCATAAGACAAGCCAACTTTACCACCAATTGTAGCCAATGCTTCCAGTTCCGGTGGAGCTGTAAATGTAGCTGACGCATGCTGTTCATCTTAAGCAAAAAGATAATACCTGCGATAGGTTCAAAAGCAAGCGTATAGGCAGTGTCTAATAGAGTAACCATGTACCAGGTAATTTTTTTTCATCAAAACATGAAATCCGTTGAATTATAATATGCTTTGATGAATTAGAAGAGAAGTTTGTCAAGGCAATCAACTTTACCACGAATGTGATTTAGTGCCTCCGCTCGCGGCGAATCGGTGTTTTCAGTTGGCGCGTATAGTACGTCTTCAAAAAAAGAGAGTGAAGTGATAACAATAGCTATGGTGAAGCCAACACCTAAGGCTTCTATTGATGAGTTGGATACAATATTTGATAAAGTAACAAGACTATTTGCCAAGACAATACCATATTTGCTAAGCCGGCAAAGAATTAAAATCATCATTGGTGGTAAGAAGAAGGTTCTTCCAAAATGCCAAATTTACCTCTAACCAAGAGTGGTGCTTCCTCTTGAGGTGGGCATGCACCCGACGTTGACGCGTGCTGTTCAGCTGCAACAAAAGGTCATCTACATGATATTGAAGCCAAACACTAAGACATCTCTAGGTTGGAAGACGCAGCATTTGTCAGAGTAGGAGATTTTAAAAAGGTAATCCAAAAAAGGTTTTAACAAGAAGGGTTGGAAATTGGTTTTGTTAATTAAGTCAAATTCACCCCTAAATAGATTTGATGTTTTCTCTCGTTGTGGACATGCGCCCGAAGATGACACGAACTGTTCGCCTTTAAGAAAAAGACAAGAAGGGTAAGGCAAAATCTAAGTCCTATATTTTAGGCTAGATGTGGCATCTAGTAGCGCGTTCACTGCAAATGGGTTCCGTTAAGAGGGCCTAATTTACCTATAGCTAGATTGAAGCTTTCTTCATGTGGTTGGCATGCATCTGCTGGGGATACGAACAGTTCTTCTAAAATGAATGCACAATAAGTGGGTGAAATTGAGAATTCATAAATTTTATGGCAATCCAGAGGCATAACATTATATGTTTGACTGTACTGGCTGATAAAAATGAGCAATAAATGATTTTTTCCAGCCAGCCAGAGAATCTGTTCTCTCATAGCTTGCGCCCTTGAGGGCTAGCAAAAGGTTTTGTCCAAAAATTTAGCCTCACCTGCTTCAAGATTTGGTGCTTCCTCTAGTAGTTGGGATTCAGTACCAGTTGTTGCATGCTGTTCCACTAATACAAAAGTATAATGGGGTGGTATTCATGCCTGGTCTCACCCAAACCCGAGGCAACAATGCTAAGGTAAATACAGCGTCCTATGGAGTGGATGTGGATGAGATATAGTTGAACAGGCAATATATTATTTACTGGAGGAATAAAGAACCTCTTCAACTATGGTATGTGCCTCCAAGGATAAGGTGGTTTCGTCAAGAAGGCCAAATTTAAGCGTTGGAGCCATTATGTAGCCCAAACACAAGGATTCAATGTTAAGGTAGAAACAGCATCTGATTTTTCAAATGTACTGTTGGTGCATTTAAAAACAATCTCTTCCCTTTCTAGGCAATCTGACAACACTTTTATCAAGGCACTCATTGCTAATGTAAAAGAGGTAGGTCTCATAGAGGAGATCCAAGTTACCACAAGCTGTACCTGGATCTTCTGCTTGCGATGCATCGGGATTTGCAGGTGAAGGACCTTCTCCATCTGAATTAGAAATGCAATGTCTTGAAATAAATGGGATTTTGGAATAACTCTTTAGGCTACTTTTGGAGGTACAGGGGATTAACGATTCCGTTCACACACCTTTTGGCTCATGATTGAAAAGTAAAATCACTTGGCATTTTTTATCTATAAGGCTTTCTTGTAAAAAGTCTCCATTTTGCATGGATCACTTCCCTTGACCAAATTAGGTGAGAATCGATTAAACTGTACAAAGTAGATCATGCAAAATGAATTTAACAGCTGTTTCTGTTGGTAAAGTCACCTTCTAAGCATCATCTGAGGTCGTTCTACGTGTGATGTTAAGCTGCCACACAACGGCTTTGACTGTGCGTCCAACATCTATGCCAGTTACTTCATATCTCCGGAGTGAGCGCAATTTTGACTGTCATCATGATTGATAGCGATTGTGATTAACGCAATTAAGTCACAAAACATATTGTTTGAAGAAAACCTACCTTCTGCCATATCGGCCCCCTCCAATTGTGGTGGACTTGCGACATCAGCTTGTGTATCTTCATCTAAAGTGAAGCGTCAAAGACAATACTGCTCACTGAGTTTAGCAAACGCGATTATCTATTGAAAGTGGTAGATTATTGGATAAATGAGAAGCTTGGTAGTTGCTATGTGGATAACAAGGGAATGGAAGTGAAGGGAGAGGCAATTATTATTTCGGTAAAATGCAGATGTTGGAGGACGTAATCTGTACCGTTGCCTGCTGGTGAACTAAGAAAGGCAATGAGAAAAAGTGACAGCATTGTGACATTAACTAGAACCTAATGAGACACTAACTCGCTGAGAGCATAGTGATAGCGGAAGCATGTAAATCTACCACCTAATGGACTCGATCGTTCTTCCTGGGCTCCTTCAGAGGCTGATGTATGTAGAAAATAAAGTATTTCACCTGATCCTTGGTTTATTCAACGCATTTAACATATTAAACCCTTTATCGTCTCACTCCTCAGCGAAACCATGTTTGAATCGTAAAACCCATACAGGCAGTATATCAGGTTTTAAAACAGTCCCCATAATGACTAAAAATAATCAACTCACGATGAGATGAATGATCCGGAAGCGATAACCTGCTTGAACTTTCACGCCTATAGGGCTTTGGTGCATATCGAATCGTTAATATTGGCTCACCCTCCACCTTCGCCGCTTTGATTCATGTGTAATTTAACAGTACTGAAATTCTGTTATACTTTAACACGCAAAAATAGGATACCTTCCTAATTTGGGCAGCTTAAAGTTCATCAGTCAGTTCATCACTCACTCCAAGTGAATTTCCACCCACGCGGGCGTCTCGGCAGACAAACCACTTACTTAATCGGTTTGTCAATAATTCAAATCGTGTCAGATCGATAAGTCGCATAACGGCAGCAAATTAATTAGGATGCGCCCAAACGCGCGTGTCGTGTCTCGTCTCTTCGTTCCCAATCGCCTCCGCGACAGTCTCTCGGCTTCCTGCCGCTCCATGTTACAGCATGTCCACAGTGGCGGATACGACGGGGAGCATTGTAGCCTCCAAGTCTTCTTGTGCAACTGCTGCACAGATCATTCGGCAAGGCCATCTAGCTAGCTGTTCATCTAGCTAGCTGGCTAGCTAGATAGCTGGCTAGCCGGCATTCGGATTACTTGATGTGTGTGGAGGCGGGGGGGAGGGGGCAATGTAGCCTGATGTGTGCATTACACCATTGTCGATGGCGTGGTTCGTTTGTGCAAACCAGAAACGCCATCCTCGTCTCCTAAGTGTCTTCATTACTGCAAAGTCGTCTGTTTTGTTCGGTTTGCTCCACCAACGCCATTGCTAATGGTGTCAGCCCAACAGGACATCAACTGCTGTCTGGTCATGGTGGATGCAGTATAGGCGAGATGGAGAGTGGAGCACTGAAGTGGAAGCGACACTAAAACGACAGAGGCATGTGAGAGCGCGATACACCGTGTCGCAATACAGAGTGAAAGGAGGCATTCAAGACATGGTGATTTGGAGGGGAAGCATGCAGCGATTCTGTGGAAGCCGTAACAATTGCGAGGTGAAGCAGTCCCTGAGAGGTGAGTGTGCGATTGTATTTATAGCAGTGTCGCAAGTGTAAGTGAGCGTGGCAAAGCACTTTGTCACTTATGGAGCTCGTGCTGTGTTGTTACGATGGGGCATGGTAGGGAATCTCAAACTTTCAAGGCAACCTTTCCAATAATAGGCACCTCTTCTAGTTTGCAGTTCGTCATCCTTCATCTCTCAAGTCGCCTCAAAACAAAGGTGGCCAGTAACTAGCAGATGGAGGTAAAACTTCAGTTTTACAGCACCGTACTGACACGCAGCTAAGATTCCTGGTGCGAGTTGATTGTTGACCAGTTTCGTACATCACTGACTACGTCGCGTTGACCGATGCAGGAGGTCCATCAGTCCTTTGTTTAACACTCTCTTTTGATTTCGCGGGCAGTCGGGCATCGCCTGGAAAGGACCACTGCGAAAGATTGCCGCAAGGACCTTTAGCCTGGCAACACCACGTTGTATTCTCCTCACGTTCGGTATATTTATGGAGTTCACTACCACGTTTCTGCGTATTTTGATGGATATTAATTGCAAGACGGATGTAGGACATGTTTGGTGAACGGACGCTGCGCATAGAGGACTTGTGAAAGGACAAGAAATCATCTGAACTATTTATCTGAAATGCACACTCGCATTCGCGGTGCATCACAGATTCCACTATCATTGTCACAAGGAGGCATTCTGATTTACGAAAGTCATTTTGGTTAAAGAGGCTACCTGATCTGCAGTGTAAATTTTCCTGCAAAAGCCGTCATTGCTCACCACGTCGAAGTGTGTTCGAAAGTGAATTGGCCGACAGGAGAGTGAAACGCACGCAATAACGGCGGAAGGAAGACCACCGAAATCCGCATGTGCAGGTAGTGCCTATAAGAGGCGGCTTTGTTGCATGTGTTTGCTGGACGGCGCCTCTCGAAGGGGAAAGCGGTCAGCGGATACGATTGCCTTGACTGAGGTGAAGCAGCACCTGAGAGGTAAGTGTGCAACGGTTTTCTGCCACGTTATAAGTTGATTTGGTTGTTACGCGACACTCTAACGCAACTGCGGCTCTTGCCGTAATGGTTGCATGCTACTTACCCCTCCGTAGTAAGGCACTTGCGAAGTTGGATTCGCTGCCCCGTTTTGCCCATTCCTTTATCATCGCAACGCATTTGCGGGTTTCCCTGATTGTTTTATGCTTTCTGATTCTAATCACCATTTCGTAATTGTCTGAAGAGACAGAGGTAGTTGAAAGTTGATCTGCTACAAGCATTTCAGTGCTCCAGTGTGACAGTGTCTCGATTCAAGGTCGTGCTAGAACCTCAAAGTAATTGCTCCTGTTCATGCTATCGCACTGCAAATTCATGCAAACATGTAAATGCTTGGAGGAAATCTCGGCATGCTGCGAAATGACAGAGAGCGACCGATCTGATTGTTTGCATCGTCACACTTCATCCCAATGCCATCTCATTGTCACCAACCCCATTCGCAAAGGCTGCATCACGCATAGGAGAGGCAGGCGGATATTTAAGTGTTAAATATCAAATGCCCGATCTATAGTTCCATTTAACCGCTGCTTCTTCGGCACGGTGACGGTTTAACGAATAAAAGTAATGTGGTTTTTGAAACTGTCATTTCATAAAATACATGTACGAGGTAGAATTGCGCTAAAGTCGGCATTTACGATGACCACGAGGACCATCTTTTCAGGTGGGTCTTACTGGAAGCCCTTGCGGAGTGGCATAACCTGAAGCAGCGCCTACTGGAAGCTGGCGTCTTCATAATGCAAGGAACAAACCTCAAAACTTGAGATGTGCACAATGAAGAACGGTAGAAGACAGTAACGTTTTTAATGGAAGGTAGGTGGGTCGAATACTAATGAGGACCAATTCTATCACTTCCACTGCTACAGACCGCGGAAGTATTTGGCATTGTGATTTCTCGGTTCTTGTTTGAAAGTTACGAGAATAGCTGTAGCACCGCACTTGCTGATATGGTGCAGGACTAAAGAATCAAGCACAGACGTCGTTTGGGTGACTTAAATGCCATATCCAAAGGCCAGAATTACCATCTTTTACCCTGTCTCAGAGACCACCCTTTCGTAGTCGCCTCAGTGAATATGCAATGGTAAAGATAGAGATGCCAGACATAGCGAAGTGTGGAGTCCACGTAACAGAGGAGGCCGCATGAAATTATGAAGCAAGTGGAGTAAAATGTCAGGAGGATACAACATCGCAATGGTGACTCCCAGTGGGTGGATATTTCTTCCATGTGAATGTGTTTCTGATGTAGTCGGCACTTTTAATCTTTGGAGCGTTCATGGGCCTAAGCAGCAGAGAAGGTCAAATCTCCCACCACCTGCTTCTGACTTGATTTTTAACTCCTAACCACTGAAGAATCGCCTTGCGTGGACACTGCACTTCTGAGTTGGATGGAGAAAGGGTATTTGCCAAAGCAGTTTCCACTGTTTAGTCACTTTGCAAGGTGGGACGGGGTGCTGTTGGTGTGATATTTGTCCCCATGCGGTGGTATCCTTGCTTGGTGCATTCCAAGGACCACCGCTTTGTCTATGCTGGAATTTGCTGAGGATGCTTTCAATTCTGGGCGAACCTTACCGGTTGATTTTTGTAAGCACTTTTTGAATGAAGGCATATATACTGCAAACATTTTAGAGTCGTGCTTTCCTTCGATTCGTTCTGCTTGCTCCACAGTAGACGGTGATGTAATTGAGAAGCAGAGGAAAAGAAATCACCAGCTTGCGAAGGTGTATTCATGCTGTCGTTGATGTCTGCCCACCTGCCTACCTACTGTGCCCGTGTCAAAGACACCAACTTTGACTAATTGCGAGCATGGAAATTTGAGACTTTTTTTTCCTACCCTTCAGAAGGCGCAATGTGTGGAACTGAGAGGTGGTTGCAGGGTGTGTAGAACTGTGCTGTTTATTAGTACTATAATGGCTTGATTTCGATCTCGTCTGACGAAACGAGGCGAACGTGATGGTCCTAGGGCTTAATGTCATTTGTCAATATATACACAATCGGAACGCATCGACACTGCTCGTCCTTCGCACACATTTCCTCCCACCTTCCTCCCTATGGACGAACTCTTCCACTGCCTTGTCGTATTGGTATCACCTCCCTTTCCACTTTTGAGGACTATGGACATACTCTAATTAAATCGCTAAAAGAAATTGAATCTCAGTGGTGTGGTTATGGAAACGAACCGTCTTAGTGTTCCGTAAATCAAAATTCATTATGTTATATTGTAAAAGCATAGAACCATCTTTCCATTTTTGGAGTTGTTAGGTTCATACCCACTCTCTTTGATATAGGGAAGCGATGGACGCTTTGGTAGAAATCCCATAAAGGTTGATGCACGCCTAATGGCCGGCTATAAATCTTGTAGAACGCTCTTTGTTTCCTCTACATAAGGTTCTATGTTTAGATTGGGTGATTTATTGGATGGTAGCACTTGATAGCTCGCAAAGCCATGATGCAGCATTTCTCATGGCGAGACAGGAAGAAAATGTGGATGGTTTCTTTGACGACTCCATGACCGTTCAGTCGCCCATTGGCATGCTTCAGCAGATTACACTATCCTAAGCACTTACTGTGAAGAACAGAGGCAAAACAAAGAATTTTTATTGCATTTGCATTTGCTTGGTATCGGGAAGGCAGCAGGCTAAGTCACGTGCACCCTCGATCCCTCTTCCTCGGTCTTAAGCTAAGTTACTGGAGCGTGGACAGTTTCATGCTCTGATACGGGTTTGATGCTGAGGAAGCGTCTTCCTGTAATCTTGTCGAATTTAAAGTTTATATGGCGTGTTGGGTATTCGATGGGGGTGTTTATATATTACTAATGCGTAACTAAGTAGGTCTTGATTTTGGATAACGATCCCGTCGCTAGAATTTTTAAAAATAATAGGAGAAAACCTGTCAAAGTAAATGTCTTTGGAAGTAGCTTTACGGTCTTGGACGAAAAACCGAACAAGGCAGCTCCTATCTTTATGCATAAATTGTTCTTTTTTATACTAGTCCGTATGTTATTCCTTTAACGTAAAGTAATACTTCCTTAATCAAGAAAACTATTGATGAAGGAAAAAGAATATGATTGAAGGTGTTACAAGGAGTAGCGCCTCCTACTTTTAGATGTAACAACACAAAAATAAGGCAATGATTCTCAAAGTGAGAATACATGCTCTAGATGCAGACAATTTGGGGAAAAGTACTTGTTGTGCCGTCGGGATCTCAAGCACATTCCTCCATTAGGTAAGTAAAAATTCTCCGTTATGACGATGCAAAATTAATTTTGTCGAGATGAGTGAAGTTGCGCAACCTTTTATCCATTGCTATGCGCTTATATTCTGGTCGCATGTACTTGTTGAAAACGACCTGCGGTCAACAAGGAAGAAGAGGTAAACTGGGCAATTAGTGAAGACTAAAAACTAACGTCATGATTTTATATAACGCTAAAAATAATTGCTATTACCGTTATAGCAGACATTTAAAAATGGCAAACTGACTGGTTATTTGACTTGCGTTTCATCTAATCACCCAACCTACCGAGTTTGGTGAGCCCATACGACAGCGCTGGTAGAATTTGACGCCGTATTCTTGAGTCAGCATAAGGGCATCCAAGTAGATGCCGGAAACGCGTCGAAGTATTACAGTATCGCGGTGACCCGTAAATTTCTCCAGTGCCTCGGGCCACAGGGGAATGCCACAGTATTGGGAATCTTTTCCACCACCTTTCTTAAAACACGAGCAATCGCATTTTAGCTTCAGAATGTAACGAATGAGGTAGAGAACCGCAGCGCATCGTAGGCTTGCAGAGTAGTGACACAGTTGCTCATCCTGAAGACCCAAATCGAAGATGTAATTGCACGCCTTTTTAGTCTGGAAAGAGGGAGGAAGCGCTTTATTACAGTAACCCAAAGGTCATGTTGTTGAACAATCGCTGATGAGGCAGGTGAATTTACCCATTCAATAGCATCATAACTGAAGTCAATGAGGCCAAAAGCAAAGATGTCGAGAAATTCGTGAGGAATTGGAAAATTGGCCCTTTTTCCGACCCATGACCTCATTAATCGTACCATCCTTGTTACCTAAAAGTCATTATATTGATGAGAAAAGTTAACAATGCTAGCTGGACCAGAGATGAATGAAGGCACCAACCTGTTCTGGTTCCATTTCATTGAGAGTAATTTCTGACAATTTATAAAAGTCAAAGTTAAAAATAGGCCGCCATTGTAATGCGGCCATAATGAGTGCAGCTATAGCCAACGTCTGGTAGTCTTGAAATGCAATGGGTTGAAGTTGGGTGCACAGATCCATTAGACCCACAGCTGTGTGCAAGGCCCTCGTTGGAATCCCCATCCATTGATGCATCTTGACAATGAAAACTCTCAAAGATGTTGAATCAGAGTCAATCATAATGCTAAAGCAGTAATGCTATGGTCCTCATACATGTATCATCCATTGAACAATGAAGGGACGAAAACCTCTTGCGGTTTCGGCTTCGGCAGAAGGTGGGCAATCGAAGGCCTGCATATAGTCGGCGTCCAACTTCAGCTCCAAATTTATTATCTGCAGAGTTAGATTAAACATTTTGGTGGAATAGGTAAAATTAGTTTCTTTACTTCCAAGAACTTGTGTAGATCGTGTTCCTTAGCGATGGGTGGATGAATGTAGGATGGGACATTGGCAGAAACTGCCTCACTAACTTCATCCGGCCTGAGTCGCACCGCAATGATCCTATCAAGGGTTCCCCGGAGGGATTCAGGGATTTGTTCAAGAGTGCTTTTCTGAGGACACTTCTCCTCCTCATTATCGTCTGATGTTTTTATAATGAAATCTGGTGATTTAAAAAGAAAAAAAGCATAAGCCTAATAGAGTTTAGCGAGACTAATGTTATTTAAATAACCATAAAATGTAAGTGAACATTTCATTTACTTAAGTGGTGCTGAAGTAGGGCGTGGGTTACCATTTGTCAAGACTGGTTATTAGATATGCAGTTGAGAAAAATAAGTATCATCCTAAGTTTGTGCCCGTTTAAAGGGCAATAAACGGCAAAGAACCAAGTAAAACAGGACCAAAAATATGAGGAGGCATTAAGGTTTATACTGCGAATTTTTTACACGCACCTATCAAAGGCATCGTAAACAGTTGATTGAATTGACAGCTGTAGAAAACCTAGTTGATCCCCTTTACTAGGTTAATTTTGCCTTGCAATCAAGTGAACAGACGACTTAATTAATTATTTAATCAATAATTTAAATCACAGGCCGATCGTTAGTTGGTAAATTAATTAGGGCACGTATGACAGAGCTCGCGAATAATCTACTGGGTGGTGCTATTGCAATACATTGGTGGACTCCAGGTTTCGATAGGGGAACTATTTGGCTGCTCCTGCATCGCACCTTTACTGGATAGACTGACCTCTAAAACTGCGTCAGAAGCCTCGGGCCTTTCCGTCTGTTCACGGTGCTTATTCTGCCAGAGTATTCTGTTATCTTTAATCCTAAGGGCAGTGCTCGAATGCTGCCTTGTGATTGCTTTGTACCCCTCTACTTCTCGTCTTTGCAACTTGCTTGCTGCTATAGCACAAGCAATCCCTTTGGGTCGGTAATTGGAAGGTCTGTTAGGCAGAGTTTTGAGGTGCAACCACTATCTACCGCTACTGCTCTTAAGCAACCACTTTGATGGAATTGAGCCGTGAATTAACCCTGATAGAAGCCGTGTTTATCAATTGTGGCACGTATAAGGCATGCCTTCACACCATGGCTTGGGGCCAAGTTGTACGACGCGTGTCAACAGCCTTTTTAACTTCATTTAAGACTAAATCTTACGCAAAATTTTGGTTTTAGTATATTAAAGCAGAAATTAATGCACATACAATTAAACAAAATAGGGTGGTTTTATTCATTCAAAACAGGGCAACATGTGCTCGGATTTAATTTTTTTTCTCACTACTCCGTCATGCAACTTTCTCTATCCCTTTCAAAATGCTAAACTTTATTGTCATATTTAAGTAAAACTTCTATGATTTGTTTTTATGTTTTCTTTGGATGCGATAGATGATGAAAAATTGGTAAATAAGCGGGTTTTCATGAAGAAGACATGCCATTACAAAGTGGAATTCAATAAAACACGAACTGGTGGCTCATTTTTGAAGAGTTTGTGATGAATAAGAATCTATTAAGATGAAGTCAAGTCATCATACTAAAGTCCCTGCTAAAGTACTTCTGCTGGGCAGTTATGACCTCCGGTCCATGACGGCGGTCCTATACTTTCAGCTTTTCGACCTTAGGGATGTAATTTTTTTGTCTTCAAGGTAGACTTGAGACACTGCAACTTCAAGTAAAGGTTATAACCTGACTAATCGGGACACAAAAGTTCTACCATAAATGTCCTTATTCTTCAACTAGTGTGTGAAAAAGCCGCCGTGGCTGACCGAATATTCATATTATGTGTTATTTACTTGTTATTTGAATAGTCTCAAGCCTATGGTGCTTGGAAATTTGCTTAATGCATACCTTTATCTGATAAGGACGAATCAAGAAGAAGTTAACGAAGGACCAACGCAATACAATGCTCAAGGTGTAGCCAAATATTAAAAAACATGTAAGAATTCGAAACAGGGTCATTCTGTGATAAGTTTGACTGGCTGTAGCAGGGGCAGGGAGCCGTAGCACATTCCTTACTTACCTTGGTCTTAGAGACGGTTGATTAGCCTTTTCATTTTACGCTTTCCATCACGTTCGTGCATTCATTCTCAAGCAAATTAGAGAAAGCGATTTTCATAACCCACTGTTTTGTAACTACGCTCAAGAGAGTCTTAGGCACCCCTCTAAGTGACCAATTATGAACAGACTGTTCTAGAAGATAATGCATTCAAATTGTCGAGGAGGACGACTGTCGCTTACGGAGAGGTCATTTTGGCATTTATTTGCTCACGACTTTGTAGCCAGCTTTCTACTTAACTTCTTTTAATCAATGTCGCCAATCTCAGCTAATATTCTAAATTCTTGATAGCATAAAAGAAGACAATCTAGGCCACGATGAGGCAGCCTTTTGGCTTCCCCAATGATACCGCCTCAGCGCTTTGAAGGTGGAATGGCTAGGAAGATCGAACCATCCATTACTCATACCACTCATGGGGCGTACGCCAATACACTTATAAGTGGAGTTCCTGTGCTGAGTCTCGAACAGGACGCACCTCCTCTCACACCGCATACAAAACTGCAAAACCGGGGGCCTGCACATGGAAAAAATTGGGCATGCAGTGGACGCTCGAGTAAAAAGTGTGAGCTGTATAATACTCCAGAGCAAAGGGTAGAACCGTATGAAGCAGTAGCGTCTATGGAACCGTTAATGAGCAACAGAAGCTCGATTGAGCCAACATAGTAGGCTGCTGTATTGGCACCGTTGAAGTGCGCTCTAACGGAAGAAATCTCATTGCCACTTAGGGCACGCAAATTCTTATCTCCCTTTGCGCGCATTATATGTGCAATTTACACTGTAGAGGTTTGTTGGCAAATGGAGGAAATTGCAGAATATCATGAGATAATACATGGTGGTCAAAATAATTTCAAGTGTTTTAAAAATATTTACAATCAAACAAAAGAAACAGTTCTAAGGTATGGCAGAATTTCAGCATAAAATGCAAAATTATGGAAATTTGAACTTTACAACAAAAAATAGCTGTTTTACTCTCCTGTGCTGGTAGCTCACGGGTATTACCATAGTAACCAAAGTACTATCCGGTAATTTGAACCCCGCCGTATTGCGTAAGTAAAGTCGCATTATCATCCCTTATTGAAAACAAATCTAAGTGTTTGTAGATTATTGAAGTAGTTCAGCGTACGGGACTCTTAGGGTGAGATATTAAAGAATCGTCCTACTACTTGCTTCCTCTAGGGCAGCTACCTAGTTTGTTCCCATTGAGAAAATGGGAGCCAATAATTTAATTATGGATTATCGCTGAATGAGGAGAGAGGTCGCCCTAATTAACTTGAAATGATTTGGAGGAATGGCATGTCTCACGCACTTTGGATGTGCAGTGGAAGCATAAATAATCCAGCGGTTGTGTCATAGACTGGGTTACTATTTTGCGCTGTTATATGGACAAGTAGCCTGAACATAACTAGATATTCAATGGGCAGACTTTTGAGTGTTTGAAATTGAGGCCTTGCGGGTAGGTACACGCCTGGGGTTCAACACCACTTATGGCTGAGTCAGAATCTGTGTCTAAGTCCAGGTCACCCAATCGGCCTGACCGTGCAACCGCTGCCATGCCGTGAAGAATAAAGTGGGAGACTACCAAAACGCTCTAGAATGATCCCCAAAAACGGATTGGTTCTTGAAAGTTGTACAAGCTTGTGTTTCTGCAGCTTCAGATCCCTCCCATGGCTTTGCCGTGCTGGCACTAAATTGCACCAGTTATTGACTGAACTTGCACGATTTTACCGCCATAATAAATGAGTTAATTCCGCATGATTTTGCAAGAGCATTCAACGAAGAGAAGAATGGGCACCTTGTGGTGTTCCCTGCGTGAGCTACTACTAAGCTAGCTCGATCCTACTCTCCGCGCATTTCACATTGTTTTGTCTTATGGATGGAACCTCCAAATGCATTATCGCAGACTCCCGGAACCATTCTAGTCAAATTGTCGTTTTCCACCCTGCTTCACAAACTTGTGACTATTTGAAACCCCACAGTAGCTATAGTGTGAGGCACGGATTAACATTAGTGAGCTTGGAACCCTTCATAATCCCCTAAGCCTCACTGACTCAGTCAATCATGAGGGAACGTAATGCCAGGAACACGAATTATCTACACCTGAATAAGAGGGAAGTTGCCAACTTGCGGTGGAATGAGACGGTTGAGATCGAGGATTGCGGTTCAAGGCAAACTGGTGAGATATTGATGCAGGAACCTAACTGAGAGACAAAGCTGTAAGCTTCTCCAACCTTCTCCCGCCCATTGAAAATAAATCAAGAGTGTATTTCGCATTTACTACGCATCGGAGTGTGCGAAGCAGACAGGAGAAGAAAGACTTAAAAAAGTGGGGAGATGATGAGAAAATGCAGTCAAAAGTTACCAACACCGTCTTCCCAAATTCGACCGCTGCCTGCAACAGGTCGATCACCCTCCACACTAACATCAAAGTGGTCAGACTGCTTTTGGTACAGACGCTCCAGAGAGCTGTGAACTGAGAAATACGTCTCTCCCCCTCCCTCTCCACTCCTTGTAGGAGCTGAAAGCTTGGTAAGGTCATCTACCTTCCTCACTTCCTCCTCTTCATCACCGCTGGCATCTGCGTCATAGGCTACCTCTTCTATATCCGCATTCAACGCTTTCTTCTCCTCCAATTCTACCTCACCTGCAGACCTCGCTCCAGACATGGATGTGTTCAGTGCTGTTTGGTGGTAGGTGATAAGGTAACCTCGTGTATGCCCGCCTCCTCTCTCCCTCCGCCTGCGTGCCCTTCTATTACCTCCTCTTCCGCTCCTCCAACAAATCTCTCGGTTTGCCAACAACACGACCCCGAAGAGAATCGCAAGGAAGGCGACTATCACTAATGCCACCACTGGCAATGCGTTCCAACTATCCACCTGGTCTAAGCTTTTGCGTGCAGAAGCGAGGGAAGAGGCAGCGTCGCAGTCACTGAGACAGGCGTCCAGAGCGGTATAATGTAGATGTCGCATTGTGCACACATGGCGGCAGTGTCTGGATGAATGAAGTTTGGGGCACGGACCTGAGGAATGGTCGGGACCTCCCAATTCATGATTCCAGTAGGCGCACCAAAGAGTATGATTAGTTTCCAGGCGCGTCAGTAAGCTCTCTAGACTTCGAGCTGAGAGATCAGGAATGTTATAGGCCTTGACGGCACTATATTCAAGGTTCCATGGAACCTTGGTGAAGTTGGTAGTGCTGGAGAGGTTAATGTAGAACTGGTATAGGTCATGTAGATGGAGGGAGGTTGGTGTCATAGAGTAGTTGAAGACACGAACACGTGGATTGAAGGCGCCCAAATTCGTGAGATGCATCGGACTGATAGAAGGTGTGTTGAATAGGGATATCAGGGGGTTGTTCCTTGTTCCTTCTGTAGACAAGCAAACAAGAAGAAACTGTCTTCCAAGAGTACGAAAAACTGGAAAGCTCGAGCCCTACCCTCGGAAGTGGAGGAAATGAAACGAAAGGAGTCCGTGTGCTGATGGCCAAAAAGGCCGAAGGCGACCACATCGGCGAATTCGGTGAAGATTTTGAGCAGGCGCTGATTGTAGATATCGTAGAGGTGACGGAAATCCACGGGCGAATTCTCTGGTGCTCCCAGGGGAAAGTGCATCACGATTATAGCCTGTGACGACGAGGGGCATGAAGAGAAGCAACCATTACCACTTGTGCATTGAGTAGATGAAGTGTCCCTTTTGAGGGGAGAAAAATTGACGGTACTGGATAAGTGAGCCTAGTCACTGTTATCCCATTGCAGTCAAGCTATCAAGAATCTTACTTGAAGATGAAAATGCTATTATCCGTCATAAAAAGCCTTGCCTTCTACGCTTCAGCATTGTCTTGCCTTGCAAAGTCGTGAGATCTGGGGGATAACCCCTGATTAGTGAGTTTACATGAGGATGCGAAATAGTGCCCACCTTCTGGCTCTCACGACGGGCGGATTGAAGCTGCGTGGTGAGCCATTTCAACTGGCCAAGGGGATCGTGATCGCTGGAATTGCTTTGTCTGTTGCGAGGGCTGTAGGGAAGGCTGTTAAGAGATATGATGCGAAGCGTTTTCCCCGTTTTGCCAATTTTAACAAGAACGGAGTAGAAACAACCTAAAGCGAACAAGAGGGATCACAGGGGAGAGAGGGAATAAATCCCATCAAAATGAAGCATAAGGGAGTTAAAAGCTTGGAAGTAGTCTTCCATTTCACTAAATTCCGTAAAACCACGTTCCCTGACAAAACTACCACAGCGACCAACGGGTTCATAGACAACCCATGTTTTCGATTTGATCACTCTTTTCCGTGTGGTAAGTTATTTGCTTATTCTTAATCAAAAAAGAAGGAGAAAGCGGTTATGACTCCTTTTACCACGTCCTAGAAACAAAAGGAGATAACGAGAATGCGAAGCGGAAGCCGTGAAAGACGTGTTTAATGTCGTGACGCTAGATTAAGACCAATCACTGCGTGTATGCAGATAAACCCTGATACCGCTTTTGAAATGATGCAAGAATTTCTTTGGAATCATAATGATTCTATCAGGCAGAAAGCTCATTATCACTGCAGGCTGTAAAAAACACTCCAATTGAACTCCGGCTCGCCGCTAATTGTTACTATGGATAAGAGGGATGAACGAATCCAGGGTAGATTTATAAATGAATGGGTGCGTAAATCAAAGAGGCATGTAGACTTAACAGGCTACTTACCATCGTTAAAACGATCCACGTCGGCGCCGGAGGCATTTGCAACCCAATCGCCCCAAAGCTTCGGACTTGAACCGAGACGAGTGCACCACCGACGTCGGTCTGCATCGTCCTTCTTAACAGACATATCGTTGTCGGGGTAGACGTCATGATTCCCGACAGTGACGATGACCGGAATGTTGTTGCGCTGTTGCTCTTTCGAGCTCTTTGATGGAAAAACAGCCTTCAGAGCGGAAGCCACCTTCTCCATGGTGCTTTCAAATTCATCCTGCGTGATGTTGCCGTGGGTGACGGAGTCGCTAGACAAGTCAACATTCAATATTAGGTCGTGAAAATGTTCTCCTTAAAACGCTGCAAAGACCTGAGCTGGCCCTAGAAAGAGTGGATTTAGACGTAGACGACACACAACAGGGATCCTGATAAACATACAAACCAGCCACCCGTCCAACCTCATTTACCACCTCTCCACATTCAATGCATCTGCTTTTAGCAAACTAGTCACACCTCAATGTCATCCGTTTTAAAAGTGACACATTTTAGGGTTGCAATCGCCAGCCAATCACTTTTTAACTCTGGGGTGTCACATTTGGAGTGAGATTACCTTTATAGAAGCACGACACTAGCGACCCCACAGCTACAAGGAATGACAACAAAGGAGACCAAATTCAGTTATTCACAGGCATCAGTCCCTCGCCATTATTTGTGAGAGATGCATTTGCAAACCAATTACAACAGATGCTACAAGTAACTACCACCATGTGGAAGAGATTTGCATTGAAGACACTCATAGGCAATGAAAAAATGTGCTGGCTTTCGGCGTAAATCAAGCAACGCTAGCAACGAATTGTGTGTGTGTGTTTATGCGCATGAATATGTAAGCACACAACAAACATTGATTTTAAAGATAACAAGTAGAAAATGAACACTAAAAATGGGAGAGGGTGTATTCGATGTAGACTCAAAGCTTTATTTGTTTAAGCAAACAGCAGAAAAAGTGAAATCAGTGATGAAGTGGTATAGTACAGCCATCACCTGGAACACCAGACAGAGAAACATGGAGCAGTCACAGGATTCCTGCAGCGACCAAATCTAGCCACCGATGTGGGAGTTAATTACTATCACACTGCTGCAGAAAAATACCCTGGAAATTCTGCAAAAGGTATCCGAAATGGCCTCGAACAGGTGGGGAGAGCCATTGGGAAAAATTAGCCAGATTGGAATTACACCCAACAATTACCTAACTTTGGTTAAAAAAACGCGCGCCTTTTCAAGCATGTGCCAAAAAACGCCTCCACACATTACCGGCTAACAGGATACAAGAGGCGGGCTGCAAAATTTCACCGATTAATTTAGCCCTGAAAATACGGACTAGAGCCAAAAAAGAAGTGTAGACCAAAAGCGATTACTCTCGGACCATGGTTGACTGCACAAAGAGCAGAACTACGTGAAGCAGGTCGACAAGCCAAGGCAACGCAAGATAAGCGGAGGAAAACGGCGGCTAAATCGACCATTTTGGCATTTACCCTTCTTCTGCATCACGGTGGAAAGACGAAGTACCCTAACACCGTCCTGCTGCTACGCATGATGCAGAACGAAGAATTCCTGTTTAAGATTATCCATAAACCCTAAAATGATAAATATCTTTTGCACAACCAAGCAACTTATTCCTGACACAAAGCCAAAAAATTTTTTCAGTTATCATTTTTTCCACAATCTATATGATATCACAAATAGTCAACCATTTAGCTAACCACCGGCAATACTGAGAGAGTGAGGTCAAACTTCCGATTAACAGTGAGATTATGACAATATGAACCAATTCCTGCGCCCTAGCTGAACAAATCCATCATGTTACACTTCGTACATGCATCCTAATACCAAGCACTGACCCGGAGAAAACAACAAAGTCCGGCGCTGCGTGAAGCAATTGACGAGTGGCGTTTAGCGCTGAAAGCCACAAGTTCAGTGGTGAGTCGCACTTTTGGTCACCCAATGGTCCCTGACAGGCGTGCTGTTCGTAGTCCAAGTCCACATGGACGTCAGTGAGATGCCAGAATAGACCTGTTAAGAAAGAGAGTTGCCATCAGAATAAAAGCGCAACCGCCCACAAATCTTCATTGACTTTAACTTTATTTTAAACTACTTTACCGAATGAGCACAAAATAGATGTTTCATCAAACAACATACCTGATGCGAAACAATTCGTTATTCTTTGAGAAGTTATCGGCAACTATTCCCAAATTCCAAACAAAGTCTAACAATTGTCATTAGTGGGGATGCAATAACTACTAGCATAGCGATATGCCAAAAATTAAGCAGGTACATCTTACACAATAGCGCAATTTCGAGCATCGCTTCAAAAATATTTTTCCATCCGGTAGACTCGCTGCCTACATCCACCCCCTTGTTTTTGTCAAGTAGTAAGACGGCAGAAATAATAATAGAAACGGAGATATGTGGGCCGTTGGCAGGATGGCATGAATAATTCTGCCCTTGTTAGTACTCACATTCCAATGTTAAAATTTCGTAGCTGAATAACTTAACAAAACCGTGCTGAAGGATCCTACCCACTTTGCCGAGGAAAACACAGACATATATTCCAGACACAAAAGTTTCATTCGTGGTCTTCTCAAAACAACTACACAAGAAACGCAACGCAAGTTGCAACTGGGGTAAGGAGGCGCAAAGATGTAGCGGCCTTAAGTCCAGTAGTTAGTCGACCTGTCAAAATACGCAAATTACTGTGGTAAGAAGCTAATTTGGTAACCTTTCCTAAGGGTAGGAGTGAAATGAGAGGGGGATCTGTGTACTAGGCAAACTAGGGCTGAGATAGCCTACTCTACTCAATGTCAAATCTAATCGCTAGGGTCTAACGACTTAACCGATCATAGTTTTCAAGCTAATGAGGGGAAGAGAGAATGTGAGGTATAAGAAGATGAATCACATACACGAGTTCAAAAACTGTAAGATGAGCGACGGTAAAACATGCTACATCTGGAAAATTCTAAGATATACAGCAGGGCAATGGTACCCAGAAGTCATCAATAAAGACTGAAGATTGTGAGTTAGAAACAAAATGGATGCAAAAAATCAGTTGCAGCAAACACAATATCAACGGTGTGAACATATGGGCAACAGAACTTCGCCAGATAGTGAACGAAACACAAAAGCAAAGAGTTGAGACGAACCGGTATGAATATAATTGTCTGCCGATCCGAAGGAGAAGTAGCAGACGAAAATAAACAAACTGTGAGCGATGTCGAACCCCATTTCCAAGTGCCTTGCGAATAAACCAGCAAGGGTCAAACAAATTCACCTAAAAACGGGGAAAGAGTGACCTGAAGGATGGCACGCATTTGATTGGTCAAAATAAAAAGTTGCATACAGTGCGAGTAAACATAGTTAAAAAAGCATCAAAATGTTCAAAGCTTAAATAAGATTATCTCAACGGAAAATGTCAAATTTTATGAATTATTGCATTGTACACTGTTTAGTAAAAGAAATTGCATACTTTGCCGATCAAAAATGAAGAGTTGGTAAAAAACAGAATTCATTAATTTCTAAAAACCCCAAATCGCAAAAAAATGGGCAGTATGCGAAGGCCTGTCTTTACAAAAAGGTTTTATTGGTCTTTTTACTTAGAACGCCAACAGATAATCTTTTCTTTCAAACCTCTCCACAGACATTATAAAACCTCAAGATTTCAAGTTTTTCCTTCTCCCTTTAGATTTGGCATCCTATAGACAGATCACTGTTGGCCTAAAAAAAGAGTACTTGATATGAGGCATTTATGGAACTCAGACATGTTGGCCTGAATAAAGTCAAGATATACGATGTGCGCTTCATAACCAAGTTTTTATTTTTAGTAGTGTCTTTTAGATCCCTTTTAGCAACTGCATTACAAAGTCTTCACATTTCTGGATATTGTTTGTAAGTACTGCTCCGAGTTCGCAGGCCTTGAGTAACTGGTTGAACTGGTGATTTTCTTTTTGTGTCTTTGGTCCACCTTTTGGGTTTTTAATCCTGAGGCTTTAGTTCTTTTGTATCTGGTTTTACGCTTGAACTTTCTTAAATCTCTTATTGCTTAAATTGCTTTTGAATGTCCTATGATGTATTGGGGCTCTTGATAAGCTCACCTCTTACAATACATGGTTTCCTTACGTATAGCTGAGTTTGCACTTGCGTGCTGTCATTGATTCTCCAGCAGTTTTTACGTGATTGCACTTACGCATTGTCCTTCTTGTCGCTCACGAGCTTTTTCCGTGTATTTCCCTAGATGCTTTTTAACCGTTTCCTCGCTCTGTTGATAGCTATTTGTTTCACTGAAGGTAATTTTTCAGTTGCACTTACACTTTAACCTTAAAGAAAAAGTTCGTGCAAGTAAAGGGTCTGTGATTGAACTCGACTCAACGTAAGTCGTCCTTTTTTACGCATCTTCTCTAACCTGCATCCCTTCAGCTCCTTCTCCAGAGTTATTTCTTCTCCGGGCGGTGCTCTGGTGAAGGTACTCAGCATCATTGCTACCCCTATCCCATAAATAGTTTTACGCTCCATGGTGTGGCTACTGTCGCCAATTTGAGGAGCCGTACTTCGAAGCGGCACGTGCGCTATCGGACACCGCTCCGAACCTTATTGTTGCAAGGATCGATGGCACTCGATTTCCTGCCGAAACTTCCTTCTCTGGTGTCAAGGGTTACCCCACAGTCCTTCTGTAAATCATTCTATGTTCCCACTCACCATTCTTTTCTCCCACGTATTCGATTGACCGCTGAACGCTTCTGCCTTTCATAGCTTCAAGGGCGCTAAATCCTATCCATTCAATGGTGAGCGTTCGGTCAAAGGCATTTTGTCTTTCGTGGAAAGTATTATCGGGTAGGTTATGAAATTGATTTTGAAGTCCCGCTTTGTTGCCTTGAAGGCCTCCTGTCGAATCGCTGACAGATGAAGGGGCACTGGGGAAGAAGGTGGAGGAACTCTTTGATGATGTCTTTTTCCTTTATCGCGGGTGCAGCTCCAGCAATTTGTGGGTATGTGTACTCCACTTTCGTCACTTCTCACTATCTAGACCGCGTTCAACGCTACAGCTGAAGAATATCGACCTCAATTGCTTTTCTATCATCTTGATGAGGGGACTTTAAATCACCCAGGGGAGGTCTTTGTTTACAAGGACGGAGATAAAAGGCGCTTCCAACCGAAGGAAGATGGTTAGTACCGACGCTGTCGATCTTTTTCTTTCCCATACTCTGAAAGCACCATCTCATTGTTGGAAATTTCAGGTGATCTGATGTTGCAGTTGAAGGAGTTCGTCGAGGAAAACCGTCAACCAGCCTTCGGTCACCTTACTGCTCTTGATCTCAAGCAGATGCCGGGCGACCCCACTTCTATAGTCTGCGTCTTCTTGGTGGATTACATTTCAGATTTCACGAAAGCGTAGGTTTATTTGGCGATCGAGAGGGGAATTTTCCTTGATAATTTGCTCATGTGTTTCTTTGTTCCAGTTTCAAATACATTGGAAGAGATCTCGCCTTCAACAACTTTGGGGACTGGTCGACCGCGTAAGTGTGTTTTGATGCCTGAAGACATGCATTTGCATGCCTGAAGTGATTTGATCGTGAACCCTATCTTGCCAGCCTACCCTTAATCTTTTCCACTTCGGGGTCATGTTTTAAGTCTGGTTAAATGCGCCTTTGGTATTCTTACTTTGTTTATTGTAGGTAAAACTGGCTTTAAAATGAGTTACTGCCATCGAACAGAGACTAACTTCGGTTCTAAATCACGTGGGCTTGCGACTCTTGGATTCCTAATTTGATCTCCCTTTGGACAGAATGCTAATTAGACTTTGCAAGCCTTGGCGTTTTATGAGCGCAAGTTTCCCATTAAATGCCTAGCTACTAGGGGCTGGGAATGGCGTCACCTCAATTGAGAGCACCAGTAATCATGAGACGAGTGGTTGTCATTTAAGTGTCTGGCTGCTGAGTTTTCGATACTGTGCTTGAAGTTGTCTGTTGGTGCAGAAATCTACAGTTCCTGGCTTTAAGCCTTCGATGGCTTGAAGTTTCGTTTCTCATCCGGTTGTTGATAAATGTAAGCACGCACTGCAACTCTCAACTGTCGTAGCGGCACGTATGGTACCACTGCGGTGCCAAGTGTGAAATTTTTCCTGAGTGCCTCCTAATAATGAAAAACGGAAGGGGGAGGCAACAAATTAGAAACCAACACAGGCCTGAACAATTTTTCGTACAGTTGGTTGAACGCTTAGTTGTTTTGATTGCATACTTACCAGACACTACAAATTTGCGTGGTCAGTGGATACCCGCGGCCTTAGCAGTCTGGCCATGACGAGTCTGGAACCACCCAACCTCCTGCTCTACTGTCCGATCAATCAGACCTTCATGCTGCACCCACTGTACTCTACCCCAGAGGCTATTTCTACCCTTGACAAACAACAAATTGTGGCCTTCTTGACAGATGGAGTCAATGGAAAACTTCCGGTAGGTCGCTTCTTGGCTTGACGCCTTGCGAGCTGTCTTACTGTTAAATCTAAGTGATTGACATCACAACAAGAGGCTTGATATTTTAATGGTCGCAGAATTTTGCAAGGCAGCACAGAAATGTGGGAGGCCGCAACCTCTATCGATAAGGGGTACGGAAGCCACACTTTGTAGCTGGTAAACTTTCACGGCCACTTTTGGATTCCCGACAGATATATTTTAAAGTTGCATTCTAAGGCAGTCTATCCCACGCTAATATTCATGCAGCGTCTTTTTACCGTTCGGGGTGCGACTTGAGTTCCAAGGTGGGTGGGCCAGCGCCTCTCATGCAAGTGTTTTGCTTTTGTTGAACCTTCCATCATCGTACACGCATCACACATCCTCGGGTTTAGGCTTTACGTTTCCATTAGCAGGCAAATGCTGGCCCCTGCCATGCGCGTCAACTGAGTAATGGCACCAACCTACCAGTTAAAAGTCTCGGTTTTACTCGAAAACCCCACATTTTTGTTCTCTAAACGGTGCAATTCAGACCTGCTTTGAGAATGTCAAAGAACCAGAATGTGGTAACCAAATGGATTTATGGTACACTTTTGAAGACCTAGATGGCAAGTCCACTGCAGTGAGTGGATGTCTAATGGCGCAGTCAACCAAATGAAAGCGATCGAGATTGTTTGGAATTGACAAGCCTTCTACCTCCTAGTTATTCTTTCACTGAAACTTTGAATTCTATTTCACTTTATTTCGGGAACACCGGCCATTAACTCGTAGCCCCTTTTTCGCGAGTTTTCTATTTATGATTGATCCGTCAATTTCAGCAATACGGCGGAAGCGGATGGCTCATCTCAATGCGGCGATTCGGCTTCGACTTCTACAGCGCTTCTCTGGTAAGTTTTGCTCGATCCAGATGGTCAGTCAATGCACGCTCTTGCACACGTCCATCTTTCTGTTCCAGAACTTGATCAAGGCATCACCCCTTGTCGCGTTGGTTACGTTTGGGATTCCATTGGCCTGCCTCTCCTGCCCGGTCTATTGTATCTGCTGTAGCCCTCTCGACGCCCTTGATGATGCTGAATGGGACTCTGCTGTGGCTGGAGAGGCCAGACGAGCCCGTCTGCTTGATCGCAAATTTATAGAAACTCAACTCACCTCTGCGACCTACGAGGACACCATCAGAGCTAGATCCATCTACAGTAGGCTTGCGGGTGAGTTTCAAATCTGTGGAATTATGCAAAATCGTAAATGTGGCAAGTCCGCATTGCCATTGAAGTTGGATCGGGGCTTTAAGTTTCACTTCCACACTAGGATAGGCAACAGCGGTGATGCCATACGCGATCATTTCGGGGACCAGTCTGGTTCAGTCATCACCATTCAAGATAGCAGGCTCTTGTTATGATGAGTGTATGAGTTCATCAGCGTTAAAGAAAATTCAAAACCGTGTCTACGGACACTCCTATTTGTGGGGACTTAAAGCACCTTACCACGTGTCTCGTTCTCTGCTATTAAGGAATTTGTCCGTGGTATTTCTGTCGAAAGACGTGTACAAAGTATTAAGGAGAGTATGCCCTTCGCGCTTGGTGAGACCATGCTCTTGTGTAGAGAGGTTCTAAAGCACCGACTTATCTCCAGGTCTCCTTTTATGAACTTCGGTCACTAGAATTGCCGTTATTAGACTTTCACTACCAAGGAATAGCGTAGCGTCGACCCTCTAAAACGATTCATCTCACTGTGAGTTTCTAGTCGAAGACTATCTTAAATGCAAATTAAGTTGATCTTTTAAATAACTTCTTTCTAGAAAGAACTCATCTTTCACCGTCCGAGCTATTGGAGCCGAAGTCAAGCGGCGCGGAGTCACGCAAAGATCGATGAAGTTGAATAAACTTTGTCCTTTGCCTTACCTTTATTTTCGTAATCTCGAGCGATCAGTAATTGGGATTGGAATTTCTGACTGCCTCCAAATTATCTCTTGGCTGTCTGCTTACTCATGGCCTGTGCCGGAATGCTCTGTGTAAAATTGGTTTAAAAATATACATTCCTTTGGCTCCTTTTAAAATCAGCGCGTAGTGGACTGAAGGTCGCCATGCCCAATGAACTCACCGATCACCCGATCGGTGTGCGAGTCTAAACTCGCATCTCACGTCACAGGAGGGTAGCTGATCTCTGACATCTGCCCCTAACCTTGAACAGCGTTGTTAAGTGACCGCCTACTTGTTTTTTCAATTGAGTAGTCTACCCAACCAGTCTTGAAGCCCATGGGGATGCTACTGAAACGCCTAATAAGTAGTCTCGAAGTCTGTTGGTGTGTTTAAAAGCTAGTTGAAGATGTTGCAACAAATGAAGGGTTTTAACTGCCTGTCAGGAGTGACTCGGTGCCTAGGTCCTGTCACAAAGATTTCCTGATGATTGTCAGAGGGTAGTGTTGAGTGAATTGTTCTATTCAACAAGCGGAGATGGAAGTGAGGCGGAAGTGGTGAAGTTTGCGTGTGCACCGTGTGGGGTTGTGTGCCTGGAACAGAGCAGCGAGTCAATTTTTGCAGTTGGCTCTTCGACGTGACGCCGACCTGTCTGTTCATAGGCCAATCAGCAATGTGGGGTTGATAATTATTCATGAAAGTCGAAGTACAAAGTACGCATTTGCCAAGAAGTTTATTCAAATGAAATGGATTATAAGTAAAGGCTATGCCTTATTTTTTAGGTACTGAGACAGAGATAAAATATTGTTTATCGCTTTGTGATTGTACCAGGAGGAGGAGAAAGGGAGAGATGCCGTAGTGTAAATTTGTCCACATTTTTTTCTTTCGTCTTATTTCTTTTATTCCACTTCTTTTGGGCACATGACCTGGTCGAGCTCGAACTCTGTCATGAGTGAATTAGCTGCCACTCGATCGTATGCGCAGTCCATGTACTTTTCAAGTATAGGCTGAATTCATGAGAAGTGTCAAAAAATCACTCATTGATATAGCAAAGCAAGCTAGAAGCATTTTAATTGATGGCAACTGAAACCCAGTGTGGATAAAGGTGCACAATCTCAGTAACTGCGTTGATTGCAACTAGATACGGTGATATTATTATTACCATGAGAATGAGAGGAATTTGTGCACACTGTTGTTGATACTTCTTTGTCTCTTCCAGCAAATTGCCATAGACGAGAGCAGTTTCGTAGAGATTGTTATCCGCCTGACATCGTGTATATTTCACCATCCCCACTGGCCAATATTCCAGCGCACAATACTGGTGCTGGAATGGTGATCCACCAAAAACATAACCGGTGCATCGAAGAAGACGCCGAAGGAAGTAGATTACTGCGGCACAACGCAAATATGCTGGTCGTCTCGCCAAGTCGTATTCCATCAAGCCCAAATCAAGTAGATAGTGACAGACCATAGTAAACTGGAAGAAAGGAAATGTACGCAAGTGTTGTTGGAGGATTGAACTTCACACAGCAATCGAGATTACCAATTTGGTATGGCAGGCTGGAAAGTCGTCGCACTGTTTCAAGAAGTTGATGAGGTAGGAATGTGGAGTTGGATAGTGAAGATTGGGACCAAGGGTGAGTCGCAGGTGCTCTGTCCAGTCTTCTATCTAAAAAGGAGGTATTGAAATCGGTCGTGAAGAGTGTAATGAATGCACAAACCTCTTCCACAGTGAGGCATCCCGAAGTCATGACTTTCATTAATGGGCATGTAATGGGCGTCTCCGGTGTCAAGACCTTAACCGCCAACCACAGAGCTCCATGTGCCATTGTCTCAAAGCCTGGGGGGTCCGTTTCGTGAAGCCAAATGAATCGGTCCATGTAGGTTACTGCAAGGTGCAAGGCTTCGTCTGAAATTTGTGCCGCGACCTGAACCTGCGGTGGGTAGAAAAAAGGGGATGTAAATAAAATATTTTTTAATGCGGAGAAAAAAATTATGTATTGTTTCCTTAGTGTTACCCGCAGAAGCAACCCACTGACTATTTTTCGGAAATCAAAATTGACACCGCTTTGTTGAAGTCCGCAAATATTAAAGTCCTTCACATTTTGTTCATCATCATCCGTTTTGGCATAAGAAAACTAAAAATTAAGAACAAATGTGACAAGCAATGTTTTAAAAGTGGTAAAATTGATGTGGAAGACGTGTGTCAAACTTACAGAAGGATTGGAGCTACTCAAACAGAATGTATCGTCTAGTATAATCCGTTGTATGTATTTTATGCGTGATGCGCATGAATTTTCTGTTGACTTTTTTGTTGCACAACAGTCTGAAATCATCAAATTGATGGTAAAAAGGTATGTACCCGGCTTTTTGAATGATCCTACTTGAAAGTAATCGTCAATTGGATCGCCATCGCATTCTCTGCCTGAAATTTGCAAGTTCATTGTATATCTGGTGTTATTTATACAGTACCCAATCCGCCATCAAAATGTAGAATAAATTTATATGAAATTAAGTAAAAGTGAAACAATGGACCATAATGAATAAAGGAAAGGGATATATACGTACATTGAGTTGGATAAGCTGCTACTTCCATCTTTTCCCGATAGTTCACTACATAACAAGTGAACAAAGCGTAGTGGATAAAAAACTACCGTTTTAATACTAATTTCCTCTGCTGTAGCGTAAGTTTCCCTACAAGTATTACGTCAAGTTAGAAGGAGTTTGAGTGACCTACCTATTATGCAATTCAGTAGTTCACACCCAACCAATTCCAAGCACAGTTGCTTCAACGTACCAATTTTAGTTTTGTAGACAGGACTTCAAACGGCTCGCAGAGCACTCTGCAAATCAGCGCTTCACTGACTGAGCAGCTAATTAATTTCCAATTAATCAATATTTTGTTTGTTGTTGCATAACCGATGGCGGCAAATTTAAACTGACCAATCAGTGCCTCCTCGTTTGGACCGAATATGAAAGAGTAAGACGGTGCAGATTCATTTCCTTTATTTTTATTGCATTACTGTTATGGTGTTTTTTACTCTACGGTATACAACGTGACGCTCGGTTTGTGCAATTCGATCGCATGAAGCTGAAAAAAAGTAAGGAAGTCTTGGGAAGGTCATAGTATACTATTAACCTCACCTTGGGGACATCCCACGAAGTGGGGTAAACATTGACCTGCTCCTCTAATTAAACATATGGCGTCTTTCACCAGTAAGGGCAATGAGTTTATTCTCAGGTCATTTAAACGTAAAACAGCGACAGCCAAGGAAATTCATTGATTTGTTAAAAAATTGTAAAACGAGAGGGAAATGGCTGCCGGGTCATTCCAGCGTAACAGTGGTGGGCTTTAGGCTTGCGTGCCAGCTCGTAAGCGGGTCTCTCAACTATGGAATCAATTGTCTAGACACCCCCAATGACCAAAAATGGTGGAAAATCATCGTGGTGATACTCGCAACCCCTGGGAAGGCCCCTGTCCCAATTTTTTCTAGACAATCTATTTCTCTGGTTAGTCCACCGATATGTTTGGACGCTGTACTCTTCCCTTCTCCCCCCTCCCCCCCCCGACTGATTGGTACCACGCGCAAATGCCCTTTACGCCCACCGGTGTCTACTAATGAACTAGACGGAAACAGCTCCCTGTCTCCGTCGAGACTCTTGTCTTAGGCGTCGGTACGTAATGTCATCATGCATCATGATGGCAACTTGTCAGGATTGGAGCTCAGGTTCAGTGACACAATTGCGTAGTGGGAAGCTACTCAAATGGAGTTTGTTAACGTGCACAAAGCAAGCCTCCTTGGGGGATACCTGGTTGTAGGCAGATATTTGGCTAAGGGATTCAAATGCATGGAAGGAGCGGTAAATGAAATACCAGAAGACTTCCAGACTGTCAATTCCCAAACATACCTAAAAATTGGGCCATAAAATGATAAGGTGAATTGGCGAGACGGCGCGCTCCTTTCTAGTCCATTCTCTTAAGAGAAGATTCAAAGACGAGTGATATAGGATGCACAGCAAATCTAACCTTTCATAAATGGATGAAAGGTTTAATGGTAACAAAAGTGACCAATGTGAACAGATTTTATATCACGAGCTGGAATTTCGGCAAGGACAAAGCTCTTCGGGTATTTACTCCACCAATGTGAAAGATATGCGCTCTTGTCCAAAAATTAGGCGTACCTGGAAGTTGTGAGAGGAAGATGGCTCCTCCCTGAATACCACTTTGGGTGCTCTTCAAGTAACCTGTTAAGGTGAAGGGGATCAAATGAAAAACTCACCAACCCAAGCCGCAAATACGTCGTCTATTTCAATGGGGTGGAATCCACGAGACATAGGCCAGAACCAGCCGCAGATGAAAGCATTCCTTATTGTTCAGACATCGGCGAAGTCACGCAAATCATTCTTAAATTTTCATGCTTGCAAAGTTTAGAATGATTATCGTGAATCATCCTAAGCTTTCTTTCCCCTGAGAGAAATATGACGTTGGTAGCAAAGGAATTGAGAACTAAACGCCAGTGGAGAGAAATTGTGCACTTACAATTGCTCTCCTTCCAAAGCTAACACTATCAAAGCGCTTTCTGCTAGGCGAATCAAAGATATCATCATGAGTGTGGAACAAACTGAAGGGCGACCTGAACTTATGCTCCGCCAAAGCGGAACAATGGCGCACCAAGGGGAACAGAAAAAGAAGGCCACTTTCTCTTAGAAGAAATTTCTTTTTCACACGAGTAGTGAGGTGGACCAAAGGCAGTAGGGAGCCTCGCTTAAAGGAGCTTAGTTTAACAATAATTAGATTGTCCCACAAAAACAAGAAGTAATGAAACTTCACTTCGTGTATTGTCGGTCTCCAGTTCACAGGCATACCAACTGTTCTCCCTCTAATCAGCTCTCACATCAACAGGCTTCACAATTCTTCCATCTGATTCCTCTCTCCTCTGAGGGGCTCTAGTCATTTCTCAGGGCCACACTCAGAGCTTGCTTGATGCAAAAACCAACCACTTCCGAGTAAGTCATCGCATTTACAATTTAGACTCATCAAAATCCTGCCAGGGATGCATTGAAGGAGCTTGCTAACTAAATTTCCTCTTGTGCGCGACAAGCATTGTGATGCGAGCTTCGCTTGGGCCTCTCATCCTCTCCTACACTTCACAATCACCTGCGTAAATACTGGATAAGTAAGTTGAACCAACACTTAAGAAGGAACCTTTTTCATTACCTTTGAACCGTATGCATCGTGCCGATGGGTGTCGCGCACCCATGAGGTACCAGATGAGCTTCGGATTGAAAAAACTCACGCAATCCGTTTTGTTGAATCAAAAGGGACCATTCGAGTCGCGTCATCACTAGAACAGCACTGGGAATGTCAGGCTTCTGGACGATATTTGCATGAAAAGGCTGAACCCTTTCCCCCTCCTACACTTTCAACAGGCACACTGAAGCCGTAGCCTCGCAAATTAAGAAGGAGAAGTAAAGTAAAGTAAAAGACACTGGCAGAAATTTTTAGGATGAAAATTTTAGCACATCATACAAAACAGGACGTTCTTTCACTTTTGTTTTAGCTAAGCCTTTTCAATTAACAGTCCCGTTTTCTACATTTATTCCGATCCCAAATATACCATTTAAGACTGCTTATTTGACAGGTAGTCACAAAACGTATTTTGTGACTCTTGTTTTAAAGTACTAACCATATAAACAGACAACCTTAAAGCATTGGAGGTGTTTTTGACTTTGGTAATAAGAAGAATTACACAGGAATGTCGATGTAGAAGTCGATTCTTTAATTTCGCATTGTCCTTCGAAACATCCGCCTTCTTGTTACCCCAGTGGGAGAGTAATTAAGGGCACGCAACGGATGATTTATGGTTAAAAATTGCAACAAAGGCGCCTCTACACAATCACACTCCGGGTCAGTCAGCATGTGACAACAGGCCATGCGCAACTTGTCAGTCGTCCTATCGGACGTGAGGTTCTACTGGTACCGCGGCGAAGAGTTGGAATTAGTTTCAACTTCGTCTGTGGGGAACATTGGCGTAGGCGTTGAAGTCGTCAGGAGGATGTGGGTCGAGATTTGCCGGTAATATCGCTATAAGCACTTACCATATCCGGTCTGTATGCATGGAAGGGAAAAGAGGAAAGTGCTGTGTGAAGTAAATTTAGCCTTACACACCGAATTACCAGAAGTCAGTTGCTATGGTTGTTTCGCTTTTGAGGACTTTGATTTGTGCCTTTGTCGTGGAGAGGTGAAATGCAATAAAAGATATTTTATTCAAAAACGGGTGTTTGGCCTCATTGCCTAGATACCATTGAGTTAACTTGTTAAACTTACCTCTGGGCCGTATTTTTCTAGTAGCTTGCCTGCTGCATTCCCTCACCGAAGGTCACAGGCCTCTTAAGTAGAAGTGCCTCAATCTGGTTGTTTATTGAATCATTCAAGACATTTTAGCTGCTACACCTCAAAAACCCAGTCAGGAAGTCTTACTTTTCTGGCAATACTTACATCCCAATGTCAGGCTCTTCCTGTTTCTTCCACTTCTATGTGTACCACCATAGCGGCAGGCAAGCCATTTGCATCTATACCTGAGAGGAATATAAAGACACTGTAATAAAGCATTCTTCTGCCCAAATAACAACCGCACGTCTGGACACTTCAACCTGTCAAACGAGCCTGACCATTCAAGTACCTTCCTTTTCAGTCAAACCTCAGAATTCGCTTTTTACGGTCTCCAGTAGTGACGTGCTGAAGACACACTGTAGGATCACAGCAATTTAGGCAATTCCTATGCCGTATAGCTTTACTCATTTCCCGACCAATAGCTTATCGATCGATTGATTGATTATTTAATTAATTAATTGCTATTCGGACGGTAACGTGACAGTGTGCAAACAATTTACGGTTTATTTGACTGAATGAAATAGGGGCTTAGCTGGGTGGACAAAAGTGATCACCTGTTGGCAAGATAGGCATCCCAAATCACCCAAATTGATAGGTAGGCGTTCTAAAGCCATTCAGCGTGGATGTTATTTAATTGTAGCCGAAAGCAAATAAGGAACTGGAAGAAATCACGTCTGATCCACAATAACTGCCCACTTTTTCAATAGAGAATGCCAATAGCTTCCTCACGTGTGTGTAAGCATTCTGGGCTTTGTTTTTTGGAAGTTCTGACCATCTCTATAAGCAGTTTTGTGATTGAAAGAAGCTCTTTGTACTTTACTATCTTGTTAAAGTCTTGAGCGATTGGGGATTTTTTCCAAATCTTTGTGAAAATAATTTTGATTTAGTTCAGAATTTCACGTCTTTGCGCCGACAACAAGGTCCTCATAAACCGGGTAAATCACTTTTATCCGTTTGTCTGTGCTGAGAATAGCCTGTTTCACGAAAGTGACACTAGCAAAACACTCTAAACAGTTCTACAATCAATAGGGTGTGTTATCCCTGACAGATGCCTGTGGCTGCTGCCGACTAGCCGCGAAAAATGGGCCTTCACAAGACCAAAACAAAGCAGTGCCTATCGAAATAAGTGTAAGTTCAGCTTTTACTTGTACCATCAGTGATACAATATTGGGCTGACACATAGTCGATTTTCCAGAATTTTTTTGCAGAAAAGCAAAAGGATCTCCGTATTATAAAGGAATTCAAGCCTTCTTTCCTTACCAAAAGCGGTATTGATGCGGCATTTCGTGCACATCTGTTTGGGTGGATGCTTAGGGTGTGTCCGAAAAAATGTCCATTAACTTTTGCTCGGACTCTGAAAGGCAGTAATTACAGGTCTTAATCCCCTTTATTCTCCAAGGTTCAGGAATACATGGGTATTCCATCCGAGGTTTTGCACCTCGCAGCCCTCTGTGTGGACCGCTACATGTGGCGTAAAATAGCAGGTCCTGGGGAATGCAAGATGCTTGCAGCTGCGGCTCTCTGGGTGGCTATCAAGGCAGCAACGGCGCAGTTGTGCATAAAGCCTGAATTCATATGTAATTTGGCTGCAAACAGCTTCACCAAAGATCAGGTACGCTTATGCATCCTCAAGCTGTTAATACCGCTACTAAATTGCCTTCAACTTTCATCGGTGTGTTTACATTTTAGCTCCTATGCATGGAAGTGAACCTGTTGCAAGCGCTCGACTTTAATCTTATTTGTCCGACTCCATACAGTTATCTCGAGATTTTCTTGCAAGTTTGCAATGACATTCCACCCTATTGCGCCAGACTGGTAAGCTGGAGTCTACTTAAGTCTGTGGTGTAAATATGTGGACTTAAAGATCGTGGCTTCGTTGTCCACCTAGGTGAATTCGGCATGCTCATATTTTCTTGATTTGGGTCTCATGGAGTGCGAACTAACGCCATATCCAGCGTTCCTCCGTTGTTTGGCCGTAATTTACCTCATTCGTCGAATTCTAATAGTCAATGGTGGTGTTTTGCAAGGAGGAGGCAAAAATGTATATATGGAGGGATTCCATGAGTTCAGCCTTCTTCCTCTTGTGCCAGTGGAATTAGAGATACTTACTGGCTATTCAGAGGAAGGCAATCTTCCCTCAGTTGCTTTCATTTATGGTTCCCTGGTACAAAAGGCCAAGGAATTCTTGTCTCCGTGTTCAAAATATCCCATCACACTACTGGTAATGCTTGGTACAAACAAGTGATTAGTTTAAATTCGTCACACCAACTCAATGTTTCCCTTTTTTGCATTAAATACTCCAACAGTTAGCGTTTTTTGCCACCTACCAGTATACAGGCACAGCATCACCTTCCCTTACTCATGCTTTGACACATTTAGCCTGTTTTTGAAAAATACAATACAGAAGACAACAACTGGATAGCCACGCACCAAATTGTGAAAAACTTCGAGCTAAAGGTCCTCTTTGAGGATATCTTTCAAAGAAACGACCAATCCACCTGTGGAAGGAAGCGTAAAATGTAGTGATATGGATGAATTTATGCAGTACACTTACTGCCCAATCCTGGGATATGTTACATTCCCACCTCAGTATTTTAACAATGAGGTATAACTTTGCCTTACCTTTTATTTAATTTAAATAAACTTCTTGTAAAAAAAGATATTTCTTGCTCTTGTGCGACTTCATTCACATTACTAAATGCCATGTGGACAGACAATCCAAAGTCACATAGCAGAGCCAAGTGGGACACTTATTAATGTCCATCTGTCCTACTTCTGCTTTGTTTGCACTTTTTTCTACCTCTGAATATTGGAAAGGCAAATTTGCTCGACTCGACAATCACCAACAGCCCTGTGTGGAGCTACGCAAGAGCCGTTTCACTTTCAGCTGGCAGGTAGAATCTCTCACTTACTCCTTTTATCCATTCATTCGAAGAAACACCAACCGAGGTTTTGAAACTACTGATTAGCCATCTCAGTAGCATCTCCACGAGCTTGACAGCCGAGAGTCCTCAAGGATTCGGTAGCATAGGTTACTCAATAATCCAAGGGCGGGATGCCAAATAATTACTTGAAAACGTCATCCGTTGTTGAAGGAAGCTGTCAAATCTCATCCTCCATCTGTGAAGCGAGATCTGAACGTAGTCTCGTCCACCGATCTAGTGATTGGTGGATGCATAGGGTTTGGATGCTTTCAGTTTGCTGCAATCCATGAATTAGGCATACAAAACTGATGCGTGACAGACTCTGCTATTTACGCCTCTTGATACCCTTTAATCTCCTCTCTTTCAAAAAATTTTGGAAGGATTTTGTTTCAGTGAATAGCAGTCAACCTGTGACCCAGAAATTTTCCCCAGATCGGCAAGCAATGGGGGCAAGTACGACAGTATTGTTTATTTTTGAATTAATGGTCTTAATTACTTAAAATTTAAGCTGTACAAAATGGAGTTTTGTTAGTCTGTACTAATTTTCTTCAAAAACCTCTACGATTTATTGATTTTGCCGCATTTTGAATTTATGGATGATCGGTGAAGTGGATTCGACAAGGGCGACTGGCTTTCACAGCAATTCAGCTTAAACTTTTCTCCTTATAGCACTCAGAACTTTTACCTCCGGCTACCTTTTTCCCTAAGAGGGGTTGAAATCACCGAATTGGAACAAGCCGTGCAAGCAAGAAGGTGCATTGATACACGGTAAGGCGATTAGCTGCAATGGGAGTTTCTTAATCGTTTTTTCATCTTCCAGGGTAGAGGCAACAATCTTAATTTTGTTTCTGTTCTCTTTAAAGAGAACTATCTCAACCACCGCTTTAGAGCTCCTCCATTGAGGGGCAACTGTACTACATGGGGTAAATTTGGATGATTTCCGCATCCCATTACCGTTGTAACTGTTAAATGCTGTTTGAATTTGAGCTCCATGCCCTGTCTTTTAAGATTACCTGAAGAAAAGAATCCAGCTTTAAGCACGGAGGGTCTGGCCTTCTCCCAGTGGAAGGGTAATTTTTCGACGTTCTTAACCATTGCTCTGCCGAGTACACGGCGCTTTATTCCACAGACCTGGTGGCCAAACAATGCAAGGGGTCTCACCGTCTTTGACATTTTAGACAAAAAATGGAGCCAAACGACACCCACGCATGACTCGAGGAGTTCTACAAGCACTCGTACTGTCTGCTGTTTCTCGAGTTGACAAGTTGCTAATAATTCATTACTATCGCCCTTTGCAATAAGATAACTTAAAGGCTCAATTGCTCATCTACTTATCGCTAGTCTTTTAACCGAGGCTCTCCTGCATCCAACTGATTCAAGGCGGGTTCACAATTTTGCCCTCAGCTGCCAAGTATTTATGCAATTTAGAGTTACAAAGGCCGGTTAATTTGCCTTCAAAGAAGGAGAACACACCCGATGTTTAAGTCAGCAGTAATACCAGGTTACCTTAATCCGTCACTCACCTCGGTCCTACCGGCATAATCATCCGTTTCTTTTTCTCAACTTGACCTTCCCATATCATTTTGTTTTTCTTATTTAGATAATGCTACTCCTCAATATTTTCGCAATTACGGGATGATCGCAGAAGAGGAGATGGTTGTTGACGAGGAAGAGGACACTAGTAGTTGGGCGGGGGAACCCGATGGAGGGTATGATATTAATGAGGGAGCTTTCCATGGCCATTTTGTAGAGGCAGACCTGGCCACAGCCTTCACCCTCTATAACCATGTGATTCCCACCTTTCCACTTTACACCCTTGATTGATAACTTCGAATCTACTTTATTTCGACATCACTTTTAGTTCCTCTCTGATGATACTGTTCAAGACTATTTGTGGACATCGAGAAGACCTTTCGAGTTCCTTAAAAGGAGTAAAATTCCCAAGGAAACGCGTGCTTTGCTTGTGAATTGGATGATGGAGGTATTACTACTACTACTACTACTACGCCATGGCTACTGCTACTCGGAGGGAGCATGTTTCACCTTCCACTTTTTGTTTTTTTTTCTCAAGGTACAAGAGTATGCCGGATTTCCCACCCACTTTTTGTTCATGGCTGTGGAGCTGTTAGATTATTACACTG
Organism: Taenia crassiceps; assembly: GCA_023375655.1. NCBI lineage: Eukaryota > Metazoa > Platyhelminthes > Cestoda > Cyclophyllidea > Taeniidae > Taenia > Taenia crassiceps. The sequence continues at coordinate 1,702,693 of JAKROA010000013.1, forward strand.
CCAACAGTGTTATACCGCTGTATGAGTATCAGTTGGTGGCCTGTGCAGCGCAGGATATTGTTTTGGATTTGAAACCACAATTTGCTATACCTGGTGAAGTATTTGTTAAAGTGACTGGATCTGCGTACACGTTGGAACAGGTCTGTCTCTTTTACCTCATTTGCTGCATAATTGTTAGATTTAATCCAAAAATGCTTCTTTCATGTAGTTGTTTGTGCTTTTAGTTGCGAAATATGGAGGCTCAAGTGGAACGTGTCGTTGGGGTGTATTGGTATACGCCCAATCCTTATAACTATCTTTCGGCGTGTTTTAGATTCTTCGAACGATTAAATTCACCATTATCTAGAGCAGAGGTAGGTTATGCTTAAAGTGTATAGTCACCTCAACGTCTTGTCCATGTTTGTAGTGCTTTCTGATGTGTCGCTACATATTAGAGGTGGGTCTGACTGAGAGTAGTTTAGTCCCATATCCTGCACTCCTCCGCTGCTGTGGAGCTATTTACCTCCTTCGACGAATTCTTCAGCACCGATTCATAGCACGCAATCCAAATCATAGGGACGAGATAATCCTGGCATTTCCATTTTGGTCGCCAGATTTGGCTGGTTTTACAGGTGTTGAGGAAAATCACCATCTTAAGATTGTCGCCTACTACTATGGAAGGCAACTGATCGCAAATCGGATGCATGCCCGTGGCGAGTATATGGAAGCGACTTCGGGTTTCTTGGTATGTTTAAACAAGTGGAATAATCTAGGCGCAAGGCTTAAGCTCGCATTTCTGAGTGAAAGATCCCCTATGTTATTGCGCCTAACCACAGCACAGGTACATAACTAAGCCCTCAAAACTGAAACAACCAACACAGTCGACTTCTAGTTATTCGGTGTTTGTGGGGCCGAAATCATTTATTTAGCGCTACTCACTTGATACCTGCCTCTTTCCTCTTGCCTCCGTGCAGACGGCATTTCGCAAGTACCTACGACCGTATTACCGGCAGATTGCGTCCCATTCTGCCCTGCTTTCTTTCACACTTCACTCAGTCTTTCCTGAAGACGAAGTTCAAGCCCTTTTCAGCTTTCCACTGCCTTGACAATGGAACCTCACTTCCGATGGGAAGACTGACAAACAAAATTATTGTCTGTTGTGGAAGGACATTTTGGTTGTCCAGAGAGACATCTTCTCCTTGTGTTTTAACCACCTTCCAAATGTCATTTTTAATTCCGGATCTCTCCTTGAACTTAATTACACCCCCATTGGGGCAACTCTTGGCAAGAGTAGGCAGGAGGTAGGTTTTTTTTCTGAGGGACTAATCGAAATTTAAAACTGGACTTTGCATAAACCTTATGAAATGTTTAAGCTACGATCTCTGTTTGGCCACGGATCTGCAAATTTTGCTCCCTCAAAATGGCAGAAGCCCGTGGATTGGTACCGTCTGAGCATATTAGTGGACCATATCTAATTCGCTGAAGTTGGCACTTGTCATTTGAGCCGTGTTAGACGTCAAGTTGGATGGGGTCCTTATAGTAAGCACAATGAATGGATGGTCAAAGAATGCACGGGTTCGTTCATTACCATTAAAAGGGAGAATCCCTCAGTCAAGACACAACAGTTTGACGGAATTTGCGCATTCCATATAGAGTGGAACTTAATGCCACTGATTTGACGCATTAATCGGTCCACCCAGCACAGGCACAATGATGGAGCATCAAAGTGAGGCCTTTAGCAAAACTGAGTTAAAAGGCAGCCAACGCATTGCATAAACCCTCTCCTCCTTTGAGTGTCATCTCTAGCACTCCACGTGGTCAAACTCTTTCATCAATGATTACAAAATACCTACGAGTAAGCTGCAGCAATCCTTGAAAATCCACACAAGTGACTAGGCACTTGAGCCCGACATCAATCATCCCTTTAGCAATTCTACTGGACCTTGGGATTCGTTCCACACAAGGATTGGATTCGAGGACAGCACGATAGTGTTCTTCACCAGTCGCAACGAACACCGGCGGGAGGCGTTTAAAGCAGTTCCGTGGGGATGGAGTATCGCCTATAGTTCTCCTTGCCAGTTTGCTTTTTTTACTAAAAAACCGCTTGGCTATGTCGCTCTGGATTCAACCCGAGTAGTGGAAATGTGGAGAAGGTGCCGCTCTTTCACACCATTGACATCTGCATATAGGTGCGGTGCACAGGTTCTATCCCTATTATTCCTGGAAATCCTGTATGGTGGGACTGAGGGAGCTGCCAAAAGGTAGACGGTATTTTAAGCGCCTTTGTTAGGGTTCGTCGCCGAATCCTCCATTCGTGGTTTATCTGCATCCTTCACCTTAAAATCAGGCTGTATGCCCCTTGGGCTTGGGTTGGCTTTTCCCCACTGCTTTGGTAAATCATTTGGAAGAGTAGAAGGGTTTAGCATAAAAATGTAAATATCGCCAGGAAGTCTGGTCTTTATGGTGGTATCCTGAAGATGGGGGAGGGCTGAGCGGCTAAAATGCTCTTATTGTAATGAGGAGAAGATAAATTGGACGAACTTGCATACGACGGCTTTGTTGTCCTCGTTGAGGGGAAGCAGTACGCATGCGGCTTCTCACTTGCTGTTTGCATCGACCAATGAGAAGTGGAGAAAGGTGCGGTGGGAGGCGAACCAGGTCAATGTTGGTGCAATGTGATAAAGGTAAGACGATCAGAGCACCAGCTGTCACCTCCTGAGACAAGGCTTTGGCGAGAACATACTACCTACACTCGAGATCGGAGAACCATGCGAACATGAGTGGAGAGTGGGTTGAAACTGTGGCGGTCACATGCAAGTGCAAACGTGCTGCAGAAATCACACGCTGTGTTGAAATTTTATCTGTCAATCAGAGTTTATTTGAACTACTAAGGTTCTTTTGTAAAGTAAAGTGTCACCTCACCGATTTGAAGTTATTTTATTGCCAAGTATTATCAAGGCTTTTTCGATGGAAGCGCTGGTGGCAGCAACCAGAATGACTGAGCAGAGCGGAGGAATGAGACGCGTCAGGTCAAAACCTAGTGGGCTTGGACAGTGTACAAAATGTTGGTCAGCTAGGTACAGACAAACGCTGTAGAATGCCTTTAATTCCTGTGAAAGAATCCCACTTTTGCCGGCTAGTTAATGCACATGAAACCCGAGCAAAGGTCGCTACTGCCTTCGGTCTACTCTTCAGCTCGTTTGGCGAGCATCTTCATTTCAATAGCAATTAAATCAGGTTATGGAAAGTGAAAATTCACATATTTACTCTTCCGTTCCCTCTAGTGCCTTCTTTGCCTCCGTTAAAGGGGACATAAGTCCCTTCCGCTTGGTTCTTGATTCTACCCCTCTAAAATACTATGCAGCGCTCTTGGAAGGCTTTCTTCGTTTTTCAAACTAAAAATGGTTTATTTTTGATGCGTAGAACTTTGAAATCGTACAGATTAAGACTTACTCCCCGCGTTAGCCTCGATGGGAGAACAATTACTAGCACGCATTTTAGTCCACTAGCTTTTGGTCTCCAATCCCGGATTACTGCGAAATTGGTATAAAACCCATCTACGCTGGACAAAGGTTTCAGCTCACTAAAGGTATCCATCATAAGGGAGCAATCCTCCTCCAGAGAGTTCGATTTGGCAGGGAAAATACTTAAAGAGCCTAACCTTCCTCCTTTAAAGACGAGTTCAGCTTTTCAAAGGCAATGTAATCACCACCAGAGCATTCGTTCATGCATGTCCTCTGTTGGAGGAATGTATTTTAAAAGAACGGGTCTGAACAAATCGTGCCATTTTAGAGGGTAATTTTGAAAATTCGTGGCGATCGACAACCCAGAAGCCCTCTACCATTACACTTCCCATAACAACATTTTGTCAACATCCATGCATTGGCGTTGCTGAGCTTGAGCATGGGTTCTACCGCTCCTCCATCAGGAGACATAATTAGGTGAGATCTCGGCACAGTTGTCACTTAACCGATGGCTGTTATGCTCTGTGTGAGTGAATGAAAGCTGTAGCGGTACTGTTTACGTCTAGCCCACTGGCAGTATTAAATGACCTTGACCTTATAGTGGACACTAGTGTGCTTAAGGCCCATCCACACCTGCTACCAACAAATCAGGAGAGTGTTAGGAGAGACACTAAACTCCTAGAAAGAAAAGGATGGATGGCTTTAAGAAAAGCATCCGTCCTTTTGGCTTAGTGGGAAGGAAAAGGTGCGTGAGTGGGAGTTGGTAGAATCTGTTGCTGTATGAGCAGAGGACTTATTTTACACAGTTGTTTTACCGCCATTCACATTACTTTGTTTCGTGGGGCTATCTTCATGCGTTGAAATTTTGGGTCCCAACCAAAAAAGACGGCTGAATTAGTAAAGCAGTCAGCCACTTCTCCCACTTCTCGCCTATTCCTCATCGTTAAATTAAAAAATTAAAGATGGCGACTCACTGTCACTTCGAAAAAGATCAGAATTTTTTCGGTAAATGTATTATATAATTAAAAACGGTAAAAGGAAGTAAAAAATGGTGTTTATTCCATTTCTACGTCCTTCAAACATAGCTGAAAGCGGTCTTCTACACACTTTTCGGTTTTTTTTGAGCATACTTGAAACTCTGTTAATATACCCAAGCAGAGCCCCAATTACCAGTAATCCCATCAACTCTAGCGATCACCTTCCGCCTTCAATGGCGTTTTGTCGCGCTAAGCAGACCTCAAGGGGGACCCAAATGCCGTAGCTTTGGAATGGCATTATTTTCACCTTCTATGTTGGCATCCGGTTGGAATTGAGATTACTTTCTATAGATCCATAAACTGCCAGTACGAAACCAATCATCTCCAAGCAATGGACGCTGTTAAATGCCAAGCCACAACTGGGGCACTTTTTTACTTGTCCAGAGATTGGCAAAATTAGTTAATTTTTTTACATAAAGTTACACTACGCCAGTTGTTTTAACTAAAATTTCAAGTTATTTTTCGCCTCCACTAGCATGATGGTAGTGGATTAATCACCGATCGATCAAGTTTTGATTTATTGGAAATTTAATTAGGTTTTTGTTTACATTTAAGTTGTGTGTGCTCATTTTCGCACGAGCAGAGCTGACAGTGCTGTGATTAGCTTTGTCTCCGCAAGCCTCCCCAGCTTCCATAGTGTAGATATCCCAAGTCTGCAGAGAGAGATTACAACGCAAGTAACTTTAGCATTTTTCAGCAACAAGTAAAACTGTAGCATTTTAATCACAGAAATCGTCAAAATGATGGAAATGCAGAGTTACCCAAACCAAAGTACGCATCTTCTTTTTATGCACGTGGCTGATTACTTTCAACTTACAGGAGACTGTGTAAACTCACAGAGAGCGCCTGTGTCTCAGCTAGGTGAGTTGCCTCGTATTATGAAGTTTTGTATTACTCGCAACAAGCAGGCATACCTCTGATAGGTTAACTTCCTCATGCCTAGATAAGAACCACAAATAAAAGTAAAACCAGTGAATAAATTTTTATAACCATGCAAATGCGCAGTCAGCAACCTGGTAATGTCGAATCGCGATTTTTAGAGAATTATCACAACGCACGAATGTGCTATAGAACGCGAGGTAAGAATTACTTGATCAGTGGAACCTCCTTGATATCTGATTGGTGAATACGGATTATCGTCCAACTTTCTATGATCCAAATAGCTAGTCAACGACATGTTAAAAGTACTTTGAAGTATAGCATTGTTTTTACTAGATCTTCAGTGCAAAAATCAGTTTCATAATCTACAAATTCTGTTCGCAAGCTCTTACTTATAAAATACTTTTCCCAAATTTCATTGCACAGGAAACATGCCAGGGAGGAAAAACATTGGCAATGCTTTTGATCGTAGGTTGGCACCCTTGTAACTGATTATATGACAATATTTGCCCTCCACAGAGGTTCAGTGTAATCTACAGCAGGCACATGAACAACTCCGAGGTATGCCGTTCAATGCCTTTGTCTGTAAACGTCATTGTAGAGCTTTATAATAATGACGATCTAATGGATGAGAGAGTGCAAGGTAGAAATATCACTTATGAATATATTTTGCCTTTAGAGGAAGTTAAAACTATGAAGGAGATTCTATCGTCTATGCAGGGTAGGCACCTCTCCAAATGCATTGGCCTTCACTAGCTTGTTGCAATCCGAAATCCCAAAAGCTCCCACCGCAAGCTGCCATCGCAGAAACGTGCAATTATACACAACCTCAGGACAATCTTATGCAAAGTAGAGTTAAAATTTCTGTAAAATAATTGCACATTTAAATTAGAATCCTATCTATACGACCAAGATGAGGAACTGAGAGAAAGAAGTTTGCAGTTATCAAATTTTTTTACTATTTTTTAAATAGTTCTTCGTTATACAGGCAAATGTGGTAAAACACAATCGCTTGAGACTTTGATACAAGGTGAGAAGTTTATTTAACAAACTGCTGTTTGGATAGCAAATTTTCCTGAAATGAAGGACGACTTATGCGCCCGAAGTACGCAAATCTTTGGCTTTACTGACACCTGATTAGTTTATCGATACACAAGCGGATATGGTGGTCCACAAACTCAGGATTTTCAACTGCAAGGTACAATTCCTCCTTATGAATTTTAATTACAGGAACTGGTAAAAATACGCAAGCTCTGCCTTGCCAACCACAATGTATGGCTTACCTTATTTTTAATTTTTATTCCATTAGCTGTTAAAAATGCGCAAGAGTGCGACAACATGCAAACCCCAAACCTATTAATGCAAAGTATGTCCTGTTAAATTAACCGAGAAATCTTAACCAATTTAGTGAGCTACGACAATGTTCTGCCTGTTAATTTAGCACCTCCACGTACGTACTACCTCCTTTGTTTCGGGTAATGCCACCTTCATTCATCCACATAGGTTACAATGAAGATGCACAGCCACCGACTTTATTAGCACAACGTACCTAGTGCATTTATTACAGTAATGCTATTTTAGTTCGTAAATATGTGCAATGCATTGACAGGGAGTGGCAACAGCCTTCACCACCACAAAGTAAGCTCCCGGTTGCGTCCCTGGAGCAATGTATTTAAAAATTTAATTTTCTAGGCAACTATCTCGAAACCAAAACTGTACTGCCAAAAATTCCAAGTGCGTATCACCACTTTTATCAGGCATAATTAAATTTTGTTTTTTCCAGACAACTGTGGTAATACACAACCTCAGAATTGCCAATACAGAGGTATTGTAGAAAGCTTGCTTTTTATGTCTTTCTATCCTTAGCGCAATGCCCAACAAATAATTCATTCAGTCGTCAACCGAACAGTAGGATTTAATTTTATTCCCCTGGATAACAAAGTATCATTATCTTTTAGAACAATGCAACAATTCCTCACCGGAAGGTATGCCTTCATTATTCCATTTGACAGTTCTCTCTGCTCTTTGTTGAGAAATTTCTATGCATATTTACCTTTCAGAAACTATTGATAATGCACACGTCGAAAATGCATCTGAAGGAAGTAAGTAATTATTTCTTTTCCATAGGAACTATATTACCATTTATTCACTTCACAATTCCATGTTATAATGCAACTTCTGGAGAATGTTGTGAAAATGGAGAAGAGTTGCAAGAACTGACTCAAGGTATGCAATACTTTACTAATAACAGCGTGTAAGTTTTAAACTTATCAAAACGAAGTAGTCTTTACTTAACTGAGCATAAATTTTTTCTCAATTTTCACTGCACAGAAACAAATGTGCAATCCGACAAAACTTCTGAATTCATAAGAACGGTGTGACACCTGTTTTGGCCATGAATAATGGAAAATTCCTTTTCTAGGTCACGATGAAAATAACAGTGCATTGGGCTCATCAGCACAACGTAAGCATCATCAATGTTCTTTAAGCCTAATTATTAATAAATTTTTTCAATCATCCAGAGAATGCTGAAGGACAACAACCAGATGAGCCTCAGAATGGTAAGTCTTTATTCACTTAAACTCAACAATTATTCCCTTTCATTGGCAATTTGTTTAAGCAAAGTCTTCTAAGATAGGCTAGTCAACGTTGAGGTGAGAGGATATCATAAATAAGGATATTTATATAACATTATTTTATAGCATCTTTTTAATGGCTAGACTCGACGGCATGTGGAGGAATCACGGATATAAACACGGATATATTATTGGCAGAACTAGATGCTCAATGCGTGGAATCCTATGCGATGGCCTTGCGTTTCTTCAGTTATTCCATGGGTCTAACTGATATTGATACAGCAATCGTAGGAAGGCCTCCCATGAATGAACTTTTAGAAAAGCTAAGACAATATCAAAGGGTATGGTTTTTGTGTACCTACATTGCTGCAGTCTTATCAAGAGATAGACCTGATCAGTGACACCACTTTTTAGCTTGTTTTGAACATGATTGATAGGGATAATCGGCAGATGGAGCAACTTCGTCCCGATTATTACCCGGGAACTGATCTTACACCTGAGGTACGCTCGACATCACTCGATTGGTTGGTAAAGGTAATAAATTCTCATTAGTGCATAATTTCACCTTTATTTTAAACTTATTTTGCCTAATATTCCTTTCTTCTCCAAGTTACAAGGTCCTCTTGACCTACTTGACGAGGATGTGCACTCGATTGCGGCAATGGTTGATTTGGTGACCCGCAAAGTGCTTATCATGCGACAGGATTACCCATTGCTATTTTTGACGGCCATCTGGTGTGTTAGCTCGATGTCGCGTTTGGATTGTCCTTTGCCCTTACAAAGACTACTTCATCTCTTTGAGAATAAGTATACAGAAGAGCAGGTTTGAACATAAGCTCTAGTTGCCGTTGTAACAGCTAAATTGAAGGTAGTACCCTTCAAATTCTGTTTTAGGTGCAATCAATGGGTTTGATAATGAGATCGGCAATTGAAACATTCATACCCGTTGTGACTCCATGGAATTTCTTTAAGATGTTTGTCCTCGGTTCCTTCGATATTCCCAAAAAACAACGAGAAATAGTAAGTACTAATGCTCATGAGTTTACATTGATGTGCCACACTGTCAGGTTTGTTCTGACAACCAGAACTGCTTTTCCATTCCCAGTTTGAGCATGCATGCAACTATATAGTTGAATTGGGCCTGACAGAGGAAGCAGTGGCCCACTATTCGGCTCGTCTACGATGCTGTGCTGTGATTTACCTCTTACGTTGCATTTTACGAAGTCACTGCAGGTATCTACCTGAGCACGAGGAATACCACGCACAGAGAACACGATGTCCGTGTTGCACTCTCCCCAAGTGGTCAGAACTGCTAGCGTTGATAACTGGTATGGAAGAGACTCTAGCACTCAAGAGTGTTGCATATCTCTACGCTCAAATTTTGTGCAAAACTAGGAATTTCGTCGTCTTTCCAGAAGAGACATATGCATATACGGTATGTTTGTCCCGTAGTGCTTCTAGCACAGGTAGTGAGTAAAAGCTAACTGGAATAAGGTTCCTCCTTCACTTTTCTGTGCACAGGCTGTCTTCGATAAGTACAACAGACCTGAAAGGGATTATATTGCTGCACACAGACTGATGACACACTATAACATTCAGGCAGTCTTTCCTGCATTCACTCCCTGAAATGCGCAATTTTTGCGGAGTCGGTGCGACTAAAGAGTTTGGCAACAATATCGAGCACTGTCTGAATTACAATTATCCCGCCCAATTTTACAACCCGTGGATGGTAATGCGCGGGTGAAGTACTACCTAAAAAGGGGAAAACATCCCTTTTGCTTACTAATATTCATTTTACATCAATATACACATCGTTTCTTGAGCCCTCATTGTCTGTTTTTGTCAGTTCTTTTGGAGTGAATTGACCGAATGTTTGTATCGTGGTTACTCTTCGAGTTAACGGTACTACACTAATGCGGGGAAATTGTTCAGCTCTTTACCAAATAACGCTTTCCGTGTGAGTGGGTCTGGATGGGGATATGAAAAGATGTTGGATACACATTTGAGAGTAATCTTGATTGGCTAAACCCAAAAGAAGTGGGAATTTCTGCAACGTTTCTGTTAGATCTCTCAGATGGAACATTCTCAAACGTTCTAGGTGAAGGGATTTGAGAATGGCTCTTGTCAAACAACAACACTTATAATTCAAGAGCAAGAGAATACTACACAGTTGCATTGGTGATGTCTTTGGGTATGTGGTTGGAGGTGCTGGCAGTGTCGCCAACTGCCACATCTGTTCTAAAGCTTTTGTCTGTCAGCGAGTTGAGAGCTCAGTAGAATTCGCACCAAATCACATGGATCATATTTCATGACAGAAAGACGGGTAGGTCACAGGAATGACATTTCAGCCTCAATTGCGATCCAAACGACACATATATCGAGGAAATCGGGAGCGAATGCTTACACAAGAGAGACGGTCCGCACAGGGTAAGTTGAGATGAGGAAAGTCAGTGGATTTTGTCTTTCTTTTCTCCAGTTGGCCTTTATCTCGCTCGTACCTGTACAACTCCAAAGGAGCTATGCATGAATGTCAGGAATAGAGCGGTTTGGAGTACTGCACTGAGAAGATAATTCCGCAAAACAAAGCCTTTTCTGATGCCTCGTTATTTGTGCTACTCGGGTCTCGCTTCAAGTGATTGATGGAAAAATTTGCAGAATTTTTATTAACATCATCGTTTGTGAGTAGCAGAGAAGATGGAACTTTTTGCTATTGATACTTCTAACTACAGAATTGCGTCAAGTTGACGCCAACATTAATTCAACTGTTTGATCGTGCATAAAAGTTTAACTCATGTCAAGGATATTTGTCGCAAAAAATAAGAGAAACTAGACTAATAAGAGGAGGCGAACATTCCTGCTTTGTGCATGTTCTCGAGCACTCAACACTTCCAAGAGAGCTATCCACCACCAATAAGCCACAAATGATGGGAGATTGAAGAAAATGGTAAGGGTTTATTACACACCTCAATATTCTCATTTACTAACAAATATTTCATGTCAACCTCCATTTACTCTCTGCATGCATTTGTGCTTCTCTAGGTATTAAGGTGAGATTGGAAGAAGGAAATCTATCTAGAGACTCAATTTCCATCTACCTAATCTCCTTATTAATCCCTCTTAACCACCTTAATCTCCTGAAGGAGAAACTTTACAAAAAAGGTTCCTTCCCTTTCTCTCATATCAAAAATGGTGTCTTTTGAATTGATGACAGATGTTGACGTTTCTTTGCATTTTCACTGCCTCCCATGTTTTCTGTGGATTTAACACGGCTTCAGATCATGCATTCCTCGTTGGAGTGCATTTAAAATGACTACCAGGCATCCTAATGAGTTGTTTGCTCTCATCAACTCCTCTTCGGTCAAAGACTTATCCATCGATTCCAGCCTTGCTTAAATTAACTAATTAGCAAACGCCCTTAGAGAGGGATCAATTATTGTGACAATGATGATTGTAACATCATTCTCCAGCTTCACCATAGTCACACATCAACTCTACCAGCTCCTGTTACCAATTGTAACAGGGAATTACCCTCTTAGCTTTTTGAGTCGCCGTTTTGGTCAAGAGGCCACTTAAGTGCTCCGTCTTTGAGCACCCTGCCTTTGTACAACGATGTAAGTTCCTCAGTTCTTCAGCACTTCAAAAACATATATTCTGCCTCGGCAATGTGGCTTAATTTGGCTCTAGGGACGCCTTGAGTGGCTGTATTGGTGGCAGCGGAAAGTGAACCCGACCTTACAAGGCCTATCCCAATTTCTACTGTGAAGTGATGCATCTTAGTGGGACGGAGAGCCGGTCTCAACCTCCAACAGAAGAACTTGGAATGACGTCTACTTTGTGCAGCTATCTCAGTCTCGTGTTCTGCTTTTTAAAACCATTAGCAACTAAAGCGATACCAAGAAGTTCATTACAAAGCTGTCCACCGTACCTCTATGGCGAATTCAACTGTGAGAACTCTTGATGCCTCCTCCACCAGGTAGATAGGGGTGGACAGTGAGGAGGCATAGAAGGGAGACTAAATTACCACGGACCTATGGTAAATCTGGTTCCTTGGTAGAAACTCCTGTTTTTATGCTGGTCTTTCCATCGACTTCCAATGGACACACTTGATACCCAAGCGCATTTCCTCATCTCCGAAATCAGTTCACGTACACGACACAAGTCCAGACCCATTTGAATTGCCAAGGAGATCACTAAGACTACAGTCAAGCATCTTCCAAATTGTATGGAAATTCGATGACTGACAGGATTGGATCGTAGGTGTCTCCCTTCAACAATAATGATGTTGTGACTATTGACGCGGAATGTTAATTAAGGAGAGCACTGAGAACAATGCTTTAAAGAGGAGGGGATCAAAGTGATACGTTAGTTGCTTATTTAACTCGTAGCTTTGGTGGAGAAGACGATTTTATGTATATCATCAATGTAATTTGCTAAATAGACCGACTTCTAGTCAATGTCAAGAGCACCAATCCTTTCTTTAAGCTCCTTTCGTCTTTGGAAAAGTTCTACGGTGTTACGAAAAAGATTTAAAGGCAGTTATCTTATGAAAGAGGAACTTCTAAAAGAACTTTTTAACGGGCATTTTTTTTCTCAGACATTTGGCAATCTACTCGTTTTTCCAGTAGATGAATAAGATGCTCCAACTACATTATTCCCTGTCACCTACTGCAACTATTCAAGGTGGCTCAGATTTACTTCAGCATTGAGGCTAGTACGATATCAGCGTCTGCTCACCTACCTCTCTTACACCTTTACGGTTTCACTACCGCTTCAAACACAAAGCCTTGGTTATAAGGGAAGAAAATTTTGCAAAATCAAAGCACGGTTGTAGTTTTCATCGTGAGACGGCGCCAGCCAATGAACCTCTTTGATGCCGCTTCAGCAAATGCCTACCCACATGATATGGCATTCAAGTATGTGTTTGGAGTCTCCACTTGCTTCCGAGTCAGTAATGTGTACGCATGGGGGCCCGTGGAGGAAACAAGAAGGAATTATAACGTACATGAGCCAAGCTCTACTCAATTGTGCCCTGTACAACTTCACAATGGACCACTCCTAATTTCTATTCTCAAATCCCAACTTGTATTGGCCTCTGGTCCTGCGCACCTCCAAATCGCCTTAGAATTCGGTCCTGACATTCCGTGTCAGCCCCGCCACGAGCAATCCGACGGTGTCCTCAAAGAGGTTCGTCGTGGAACTCATATGAAATTTAAGGTCAGCGAAGTTTTTCCCACTGATCAAACACTTTGACATCTGCGAGGTTGTAGAGCTGCAACTATGGGTTCGCCCAATTTTTAACCTACATTTCCACTTGAGTATTCAAGGCCAATAGGTGGCTCAATTTCTAAGCAGAAGTCTCGATATGAATTCGATTACCCTGAATTGAAGGCTATTTTAATTCTATGAAAAGCAAAATACCGTGCTATTAGGCAAACAATTTGGTTGTCTTCATAATAAAACCTGCTGTAACATTTATACGATTACCTGATTGCTTGGCTTCCAAGGGAGAACCAAATGGCATTTTAGTTAAATGATCTTTAATAAGACCTTGGAGGCCCTTTCATAGCCTCCTAATGGGGTTTGGGCTAGTTTTCCAGCCTCATCCACTGATTTAGTTTGAGTAGCTTTGTACAAGTGAGAGGCACATTGTAGTTTACCTTTGTTCTTTGCAATAATGCTCCTTACTCAGCCTTGACTTTCAGCGCCGCTTTTTTCTTTAATTTCGGTTAGCATTCACTACTGTTTTGAAAACCTGTCAAGCCTCCTCCATTTGACGTCCTTTAAGTTTTAAGCGTGAGAAATCACTTTAGTAGAATTGATGTGGTGCCTCTTAAAAAAACTATAGGTTGCAGCCGTCTTAGGACTGACGAGGTATTCTTTCAAGGCCTTTGTGACCTTAGTTTAGAGCTTAAAGCATGCCTGTAATGTAAATATCTGTGGAATGGAGGTCCAGCCAAAGCCTACATTGATTCTACTAATGCAGGAGGTTGATTCACCTAGAATGTTCCATTATCATAGTCACCTCAAAGACGGTTTAGTAGCCAGCCGCATTCTAAAGCTTTGAAAAGGTGACCGACTGCATGGACGACGGTGACACGAACAGCTGTTGTGATTGGCACATCCGCTATACATGCCTAATCGGGAGCCCTAAATGAGCAAACAATCGGACACAGCTTGACGGTGACGCACAATTGACCTTTACAGCAGGCAGAATCTGATTGGTTCAACAACTAATTGCAGCGATGACGTATTCATTGGCTCTACCTCAGACATAGTGACCGTGTGTTGTCGCGTTCACTGTGTGTGTAAACAAAGAATTTTCCACGCAAGTTTTTAATGGGTCATCACTTATTTTGTTAAATTTGGTATCCACCCTTCATAGGCGCTCATCATGCAGGCCACGACGGACTTAATGTGTAAAGCAAACCACCTTGAATTTCATCGCGCTGGCTTAATCAAGTGTGCTTTGATTCTTGTCATTCCATTTTCCCTCAAATACACGGGTATGAAGCCCATTTGCTGCCTATGCTTGCTTAAAGTAGCGCGCACAAGTAACCTTGCCCTTGTTAGTACGCTCCCTTGTTTTCACTTGCGGGTTAGCTGCTGCAGTAGGGGTTCATTTAGCATATGAATCCATAGGCACTGTGCCGAATTGTACAACCTATTAGAGGCCGAGCACATTGTATAACATTAATGCGTGGCACGTAGCTGATCAGGTGACAGAGGCTGCGTGAGAGGTTTCAGCGTGTGCCTGAGCATCTCATGAATTCATTTACTGTTGGACCAGAGGACACTTCATATAGGTGGATCAAAGTAAACAGTCTGAAAAACTCCTCCATTCGCGTGAGTTGTCAATTTTTAATTCAACTTCAGTTCTTTTAGTAACTACGTCAGATTAGAAGTTTTCCCTTTATCTTATCTGTTTTAATTCAACGTATTTCAAGGCTTGTAATTTGCATGAAATGTAAACTATTTCTATTCGGCTGTTTAGGCGGTTCTATTTAACGACTGTCTTGACCGCTGGGTGTAGCGCCTTGCTCGAACTCTCGTGATTGGTTAAGATTAAGTTTAGACGCACCAATTATCACTCAAAAATCCAAGGTTAATCAGACACTGTAGATACGCATGACGAAGGCGGCCGTGTAACTCATGTACGGGGAGTCTGTACTAATCGCTTCCCCCTTTTTACTCACGTGCGTCAATCAGTAAGGCCGGCAGTCTGGAGCTTCTGTTTATCAATTTTCGAGTCTAAAGTGCGAGTCTGGCCTTGATTTTCCTTCAAACCCCCTGAAAAATTCCACAGTAAGCACACCCACTGAGGCCTCGGATTGGTCGGTAACTGCGTTTTGCACTCGGGTGTGCTGATTACCATGACTGAGTGATAGCCAATCAAAACGCTATGGAAACAGGAGAATAGAACTAACCTAGTTGGTGCCACTGGCCAAAGTGTGCACCCTTTGTTATTTCTAGATTCCGAAGGAAGAGCACTTTTACATAACAGGCTATGGATGTAAAAAGGTAACGCTTTCGTGTTGTGTATCACATGGATGTTCTGCCCCTGCACGGGGTGTAATCTCGTCGATAAATATTGTCAAATTCGATTTGCCACGTATCTACTCCCCTCCATTGCAAAGACTCCTAAGCCTGTATAAATGCTTACAATGTGTAGCTTCGCCTTTTGTCGGTGGAAAAGTAGGCATTTTAAGGTGTTTTTATCGATAGCATCACTAACATGACACGTGACAGTCTAAGCGGCTTTTTTAGATGACCTCTATTAGCACCACACAACCAATCCAGGTGAAGTTAACAGCGAGGCTGTTAAGCAAGTATTTACGCATCATGCATACGTGTCTCTGTCTAAAATGCTTTGGGTAACTTGCCATCATTTGTAGTCTTTCGAAAATGCACTGTCGGAGGCCTGTCATATTGCGGGGAATCCTGTGCTTCGGCATTTTCATCATGGTCCTAGAAAGCTTAGCCCCGTCAGGTAAAGACACTGATATTGACAATGGACATTGGGAATTCAAAGAGCCCTCTATTTGGCCCATGACAGTAAGAAAAAAAGGATCAGTTTATGAAATTTCATTGAGTTATCAAGTCAACTCCACAAATGCACCCAAGTACACGGTACTGGATCAATTCGTGCTTAGGAAGGGGGCAAAGGCTGTTCCTCTACAATTTGACGACTTAAAGGCAATTCATGACCATCTATGGCGACTACCTGTCCATCCCCAGGTTTATAAAACCTACCCTCAGGCTATCAATATCAGTGAAACCGTCGATCGACTAATGAAGGGCAGACCCATCGAAGAGGTTAGTTTTGATTGGGCATTAAGCTACGTCATAATCATGTATAGCTCCATTTATATAGCTATAAAAACGTTATAAAGGAGAGAGCTTATGGAAGTGTACTCATGAGGTCAGCATAACTACCAATCAGAATTTGCATTGATATGAGTTGATTTGATTGGTTAAGCAATTGATGCTACAGGCGTTTTCATTGTCTGCCTTCTTTTCGTGTAGGCTCCAATAAACAACATGGTTTTTCGATATATCGAGGTCGGTAAATCGGTTTGTCATCCTGATATTCCATCAAGTCGAGACTACGATGTTTTGGTGATGATCAAATCTGGTGTGGCAAACTTCGAGAGGCGCGCAAATTTTCGTCGAATGTATAAATCCAGTTCGGCGGATTGGGAGCGTCTTCAGTTAGGCATACGAATTGGTCTAGTATTTTCCGTCGGTCTTCGAATTAGTCAACAAAACGTCCTTCATCGCAATGGCAGAACTTTCCAGCTCTATTCTAATGAAGAAAGTGCAAATCATACTGCTCAACTGCTGGAAGAAGAGCTAGTAAACAATGATGATCTCATAGTGGGTGAATACGAAGACAATTATTTTAATCTCACAATGAAAATGCAGTACTCATATTTATGGGTCGCTACATTTTGCCAAAGAAGCCGACCGACTGTTCTATTTCTGGATGATGATGGACTGTTTTCAGGTATAGACCTGGCCAGAACCTTGCATAAAATGCTATCAAAACAGAGGGATGATTTAATTTACGGGAAACTAGTTCGACGAGGACGCGTTTATCGGTACAACGAGCCTGGTTTTGATAAATGGGGTGTTTCAAAATCGGAGGTACCATGGCCTGAGTATCCGCCCTATCCCTATGGCATATACGTCCTTATGAGCTACCCAAATATCCAACGTTTGGCTTTGGGTATGTTGTTTACCAAACCCTACCACATAGATGATACGTGGTTAGGACTGATTGCAACAAGAATGGATATGCGCTTTCGAAACATCCACCATCTCATCCCAAGAGCGCGACTACTACGAGCGTGGCGGGAAGTCCGTCAACCCATTGACTGGCAATGGAGCGCCTAAATTAAAAAGCGCCTTTTATCGCTTGCGTGATCATTCCTTTTTTGTGCCCCACCCTTTTTCATGTAAATAATCACTCCAGTTTCTTTCCTGAAAGAGATTGCACAATTCCTACTTTGTAAAGTCCAAGGTTTTATTTCTTTAGGAGAATTATAGGTACCAACAAGCTTCTCTATGCTTCTGTCTTTTTTTCTCCCTTTCATTCAAATGAGAATCGCTTTAGGGAATGTGGTGGAAAGTGTGTGAAATTCACTTGTTAGAGCTATGCCATTACTTTGCCTGAGTGAGGTGAAGCTCAACTCGAAATTGTTTAATGCTCCCGCATCAGGATCATTGCCAAGTTCTTAAAAGCCTCCTCATATTGCTAAAAGCAGTCTAAACGGCTTTTCAACAGCCCTCCCATGGAGCTGATTCAGATTCTCTAATATGAGGCTATTTATAGAAAGGGAAGTAAATTGTGTCCAAAAAGTAACAGGGAGGGTTTGTGTAATGTCCAGTTAATGCGGCTGTGTGTCACCACCTCGTACTTGACTTCGACTAGTCGAAATGTGCAGACTAGGTGTGATTGTCCCCGTCTGTGATGCACCCTTGCGGTCATTTATTTCAATGTTTTTCAACCGGACTGCCAGTACTGATGCTTCCAATGTCGAAGGACTCGACGGTGACTTTCCCAACTGTGGCTTGAATGAAGCATTATTACTTGAAAATGCTTCTTAAGCTAAATTATTTCAATGAGGTTCTTGGCTCAGACACCAGTACTTGGAAGGTGAAATTGATGTGAGGCAAAACTCCTACGCTTAGGCAGAAGTAGTAGACCGGCTCCCATTCATCGTAGCATGCGAGTTTGCATGTGACTGCTTTGCCGATTCCACCTCTGCAGAGTCATGCAAATTTCTCACTCCCTCATTTGTAGAATTGACTTCTCCTACAGCGCCATCACGCCTGAGAAAGTAGACTTCAAAGTTTAGGGCGAAAAATCCCTTCGTTGTCTCGCATTGGGTGAGACAACCGTGCTTTTCGACAGCAAAAACGCAACGCCTCATTTAACCCGTCAACAGTTTACAAAAAAACTTCAAAGTAGAGACTATTTTCCACCTTTATTTTGCCTTTTGCATGAAAACATTAACTGGTTTCTTTGTACTCCAAATATTTAAATCCACCTACTTTCGTCTGAAGGTAGGCTTGAAGGGCAATATGATGAAGTTCTATGTAGTAATCCTAAAAAGTAGAAAAGTTGCACAAGATTTCTGCCATTTTAAAAAGTGACTGAAGAGCAAAGATAAATAATACCTACACACCCGACATCAATAAGTTCGACTTGGTTATTTTGTTGACAGTTGCACATTTTAGGTACCGCATGGGCCGTTGAACGTAAGTGACATTCGCTGTTAATTCAGTGCTTACGGTACTCTGAATAGCCCTTGAACGCTCAATGCATCCTCTTTCGGTATTCCCAATCTCAACAATACCAATCAATCTATCGTTCCTTACTTTGTCTTCAAGGTTGAGGTTGAGCATACTTTAAATTTCTACACCATTAGGCACAAATTTCTTGCCAAAATTCTTGCATTAACAATCCCGGTACTATTAGTCAATGCACTCACCACGGAATTGACAAATCCCATTTGGTAATTGCGTAGCTGTTTGATGATATTGTATATATCCACACCTATAGCGCCCATTTCGATATTCTCCTTTATCAGCAGAGCGACCACGAAAAGACCATTTCTACCAATGCCTCCTCTGCAAAAAAGCATTTGAAATGGCTTTAAGAAACTCACCAAAGCCTGGTCTACTCATTTTGGCACCTCCTCAGATTTTGTCCGCATTAATGGAGTTAGATTGACTCGAGCCTTTCATTCTTTAGGTGACGCTGAGACCATGACTTAGAAGTAGCTTTACTACTGAATGAAACCTTATTAAATGCCTTTTTCCATACGAATTGGTGAAATTCACTCTCACCTGGATTGTACCACCATGGGTCCAGCGGTGGCCGCGATTGGGACTAGGGGATCGGTAACATCGTCAATGAATTTAAGTAGATTTGTAGAGGCTGGAAGACAATTTGCCATCCATCCTACGTACTGCAAATGATGCACGAACATGAACTAAAGAAGAATATCACATTCGTGCGGTTAGAAATGTTTATGCAATCATATGTTGTATCTGCAGCTCGATGCCAAAATGGTGCATTATGGAGAGTAGCCCTAACAACATAGGTGCTACTTACAATTTGTAAGTAGCAATCTGAAGGATTTTTAATGATCGCAGGATTGCTGATGGCAAATGATTCAAATTGGTGTAAATTTTGAGGTTCTTTTCGAACATTCGGTTAGTGGGGAGATATTTTCACCATTGATTGACTTTCGTTAGCTAGCAGTTTTTTTAGACTACATGGCCTAATCGCTATTTAGAGGCGTCCGGATTTGTGAGTATGTTCTCTTGCAGTTTTTACTTACCCTTAAAACAAAATTTTTTCGTCACGACATACGAAAACAGCTTATGAAAAAGTTTGATACAACTACCCCAGATTTGCTCTTCCATCCATTAGCTATAATATTTAAGCTTAGCATTTCGTTTTTTTGAAAAGCATACATTTGGGTTGGAGCCATTGAATGATTCATTTTGCATAAGGAAATGCTCTTTCTTAACTAGACCTGCAATGACAGTGGAAAAGCTTACTAGGGAGAAGGAAGGTACTTTTGTGCTGGTTTCCAATATTTGTCCTACGTTTTCATCAATCCCCTTGTGTAGTGGCTTAAACTACACAACCTTGGAGCATCAGATGAAGCAATGATAAGCAAAACCTTGAAGGTTGATATCGAATGCTCACCAAATTTTTGTAACCATCGGGCCATATTTTGAAGCTTCTCTCAATCCACATGGGTTTTCGCTCCTCGTAGAGAAACTTAACCCACATGTTGTTGGGGCTCGTTCGATAGGAGGCCTTTTCATCTACTTCCTGTGGCCAGTACTTCCGCATCTCCTCCTTGCTTTCTGATGATCTAAAATTTTTAGACTATTTTTACCACTCTCTTGGAGACATACGTGCTTTGTAACCTGTAGCAAACAAAGTCATTCCA
This sequence comes from Taenia crassiceps, assembly GCA_023375655.1. Lineage (NCBI taxonomy): Eukaryota > Metazoa > Platyhelminthes > Cestoda > Cyclophyllidea > Taeniidae > Taenia > Taenia crassiceps. The sequence continues at coordinate 1,723,101 of JAKROA010000013.1, forward strand.
TCCAATGCAGCAGTTTTACTTCTTGGTGGTCTAGGACTCCGCTGTCGGACCTCTGATGAGTGGACTGGCTGTGACAGCAGCTTCCCTATTCTTACGTACGTTGGCAATATGTACCCTGCCCTAGCAGTATGCCTCCTTTCATACTCTGAAAAGCCTTGGAAGGCTGCATTTTATTTTCTTGGGGCGAATCATGTTTACTTTTGAAATTAAAATGCAATTACTTCTCAGGGCATTAAAAATTCATGAGGAATCCTTCCATATGGGCCGAAGTGGCTCATTCTTTCGTTTAAATGTCAAGACAAATTATTACACGGTTCCAGGTTTCACAGCAATCGCTTCACCTCATCCTTTTTACCTGTCAATACCATTTAATGCATGATTGAAAATTTTGCGACAAATTAAACCACAGCTTTCCACCAGTCTCACTTTAGCACTTGAAGTAGAAATTATGAATGACCCAACAAATCGTTTACTTTAGACACCTAAGTGTAAAAGAAACTGCTATTTTAAATAAACGGATCAAAAAGTTTCCTACTTGGTGGAAAAAAAGAAACAGAAACGCCACATGATCCTCTGCAACCCCACCTAAGCTGCCCTATGTGCAGATGGTAGTAAAAAGACGCTACTAACAAAAGTTTTCAGTAGATAGACGAGTTGATTTTCCTTGCCACAACTTGGTGTGCATACATATCCTCACGCCAATTTACGAAGGTATGACAGGTATTTAACTAGCCCCATACAGCGCTTCAAATACCGCTAGCTTATGATGTTACCCCATCCACAGGTAAATAATTCACTTAGTGTAATATAGCTAATTAGCTGTACATGGGAAAGCTTTATAGTTGGAGGTACTTCTAGAAAATGGATCTTCCAAATTTGCTTACCAGTGTCGAGGTGAAGCACTACTAGAATTTTTAAGTGGAAGCCTCGCATCAGTCGGATTCACTTTCTTACTCATAAAATTCATTAATTAATTATTAAAAAGCGTCTTTCCTTGAAGGGAATGAAGCGGTTGCTTTTAAATTTTGTGCCGTAATACTTAATCTAGGACTCACCCTAAAAGTCGAATAATAATGGGAACTTGTTGTTCGTAGACCATTTTCCAGAAATCTCCAATGGTATTCTCCAAGGGGTCCTGCGTAACGATAAATCTGGGTCTAGCAATCGACTCCTGGCAGAGGACATTTCCATTGACATCTGTATTGCAGACTCCGATGTAGCTGGCGTTTATGTAGTTACCAGCCGTTGAATGCTGAAAGCAAAGGCCGATCAGAAGCCCTGATTAACATTGAAATTACTCCACCCACCATAGACGGTTGGACTGTTTGGAGACGTTGAAAGTCGTCCCACGTGCGTCCCAGAATAACTCGATACTTGTCATCTGAAAGCACGATTGCAGGATGAGGGATTTTACTATTTCAGTGATTTGCAAACTAAGCATCACAATTTTTTGCGATTATGGCATACAAATTTTTCCTCGACAGAGAGAGAGATATCAAGATTTTGCTGCTTGTGAACTTCGTAAGAGTTAGGAAAACTACTCAAGGAAATCCCTTAAGGTAAAACTTATATTAAATTTTAAAGAATATCTCTCTAAATGCTTTAAAATTGATTCTTTTACAAGGGCTGAAAAATAAAATGTTCCTATTTTATTACTCATGTAGGTATAATGTAATCTGGAGAAGCCAACTTACATGGAAGAATATTTTTGTAGCGATTTTTGGAGACGTTACCAAGAAGGGTTCCACACATTGAAGCCTTACTGCCATTCCTCACCTCCTGAGTGGATTCGTCTGTAAGTCTCTATGAGTAGTAATGCAGTATTACATTTATTCTTTACCGGGTTTTATTTAAATACAACCCAAACAGCAACTTTCAATTTGCCTTGGTTACACTACAGACGGAAGTGAGCCAACGTAAATACCTTTATGGCTCAACCAATTACCTTTAATTAACCTTTAGAATGCCTCAAATGCCAACTTTAGCTAAGAATCATCACAACTTACAGCAAATTGCTCTCGCAGCTTCTTGTACCCCGTCGTGCTGTCCTCAACTAGAAACTTTTCCAGTTCTGAAAGCGGAATTAACGTCTTTTTGCTGTGAAGCAAAATTGCATATTAAGTAGGTGCATTTCAATATCATCAGAGGGGTCTAGGCTTTGCAAGAAAAAAAAAGTAGGAAGTGTTGGTTACCAATAATTACATTTAGTTTTCTAGCCTACTCATTGCCTTATCAATTGGCCTAACTTATTTGGCGTTACGTAGACTTCTCATATCCTTCCCAATGTCTTGACAGAGGGAGTCGCCACTCTTGATAAGTCTGAATTTACTTCTTTAGTACCTTTCATATCCCATTGCAAAAATGAATGAAAACTTACGACATTCTTATAGCGTCTGAAGCTTGATGCACTTTTCCTATTGAATGAATAAGAAGGTAATCGTGAAATGCTTCATAAAGAAAGTGGATGGATAAAGCGGTTTCAACAAAACTTACGCTTGAGGAATGAGTGTGGAAACGTGGTGGCAGAATACGTTTTACATCATGGCATGTGGCACGTAGGTTTGTGCAAATCAAAACCCACTTCTAGGTGACACTCACGCACCCAGTTTTATCAAGCCCTACAAATTGTCATAGCCTTGAGTCTTTCAAATTTGAACCTCCTCTTTTCCTCTCTCTCTCTCTCCGTACTTAACAAAATATTTCCCTCAAAGCGTGCTCGTGTCACACCTCGAGGTCGCGGCATCAATTAATCAGTCGTGTAGTTTAATGTTTTTTGACAACCACCTCCGGAAAACTTAGGTGAATATAAAAGAGTGAAGCCTGCCATGCCAGGCTTGTCAAAATTTATCCCCTGTATGTCGACGACAAATTGAAATACGCAACTTCTGTTAACAGTCTCTCTGTGTATGCTCTTAATTGGCCCATATCCATAGGTATCGGTTTAACAACTTAAACAAAGCGGATCTGATGACCACAATTTTATGGCGGCTAGCAGAGACATTTATCGTCATTCTCATCCCGTACTTGGGCAGTTGCATATCTGCTTCGATGCAGAAGTGCAAAAACAAAAGTCGAAATTGGAGGCTCTTGCGAACTATTTTAGTGCACTGATGTAATCGTGCACGTGAAATTTGGGAAAAAACTGAATGTTCATTTGACTGAGGAAACCTTGAAAGGCCTCAAGCGAGTCTTAGTGACAATCTGAGTACCATTCAGTTATTATTTACTTACTACAATTCAGTAGCAACTTTCAGAGTTAATTGTTTTCGTATTAACATCCAAGAAGACTTATGTTTTCAAGCTTTACTTCCTTTAAATATTTTTTGATTTTTTTGCAATGCTAGAGATGATGCCTTAGCGTGCTTCTATAATGCTGCCTGGTCTTGACATTTGTAAAATCTCCGATTGTTCAGCAGGGTGGGAATTATGCTGCGCAACTTCGTTCCATCCATCGAAAACTACAGACTTTGAATTCACCAAAGCCTAGAAGATATTCTGTATCAAAAGGATTGGCCTTATTTGATCGGATCCATAGACTTTATATCCCCGCAAAGCTCACTTTCAATGCGTTGGTTGTTCAACCCCAGGTTTGTCAAGAGGCCACTTTGTGTCTTCGCCGAGTCAGCCGACCTCTGAACCGCGCCGGTGGACCCAAACCCTACTGTCGGTTAAGTATACATGCACAGACTCTGCCCAAATATCACCACCAGAAAAGTCTTAAGGTGCTACGGCATTCATTAGTGGTTGACTCCAATCGGTTCAAGTAGATGCTTATGCAGCGCTTTTGCGATTTGTGGGCTATACCATCTTGCCATTCCTCACCTCACACCAGTAGCGAACTCGCAAGTCACTACAATGTTTTACTTCAAGAACTTAATGTGTTTGCGAGTTTCCTTTATCGTACGTGAGGTCCTGGCTTAATAGCAGCAATAAAGCCTAAAAGTTGTGCTAATAAACGTTTTTAAACATGCCTGCTGACAATAAAGCTGATAGAAGTCAGAATACTTGGCGATTATAACTCTTTTAGGTCATTTTATGCGTAACCAAAAGCCCTACACCAAAATGTCGTCTCTTCTAAAAACACTGTTTCTTGGAGTTAGCAAAATCTTTTCGTAACTGCTAATATGCCTCGCTGACATCCGCAACATGTGACGAAATATGTTTTTATAGAGTCAAACGTCATCATGATTTTCGCCGGGAGTACTACACTGCGGAGACTATTTTCAACACAGTTCTCAGATACTTTTCAAAGGAGGAAAAGAAGCACTGTCATTGTTTTGGTGCGGGACAATTCCCAATTACTGTACTGCTACGTTATACAAAGAATCAGGAATACACTTAAGATTCATTTAATAATGTCGTTCTAATTTTTTGTTGAAGTTACGTCCGCTTGGTCCTGATAGGCACGCGAGTTTACTTTGACTTCGGACCCAAATCTTCCACACGCATCGAAGACACAAAGGCGACCAAAATAAGTATAATGCATTTGTTAGTATATGCCATTTCTGAAACGTTACTTTAGAGCTCAAATATTAAGTCGACTAATCAGTGAAAGTTAAAACGAGTGATTATCATGAAGCCCCTGAGGACGAAGGAAAGCACAATGCTGGAATAAACCACATGCCGCCGACACACAGAAGAGCCGAAAGACTCATTGGCACAGTTTAGAGGCTGATCTATCCAAAAGAAGTACAGGGTTGGAGTCCTGAGTGCCTCCGTAATTAAAACAATGGGTTGGCCAAGCAGGCGTTGCACCATAACCAAAGTATAAGTTTCATTATTTTTTGTGGGTCCGGTATTTACAGAACCACATTTTTTGTTCTCGTCATAACTGACCAATCTATTTAATGCAACGGACGATAGCATCCAACACCAATTAGATTGCTATCTAAAGTAAACTGCGAGTATCACTCAAATAAGAGTATCGCAATAAACTTTTCAACGCATTTTTAATTAATTGAATGCAGGAGAAAATTATGATCTCGTAGCCTCTGCTTTGCTATTTGTCTAGTGGAGAATAGTACATATCGTTTATGTTTCAATTTAGGAAGTCACCAAAGATAAAGGCATAAAAAGTTGAAGCTAAATCGGAACTTATTAAGAAGTGCTGGTCAAATAGTGAACGCAAAAGTTATGCAAGCCTAACACCAAAACTAAATACGCAATAAGTTTATTTGCCTACACCCATGCCGAATTCGTTTATTCCAGAAGCAAATGTAAAATTGGTTAGAACCCAGTTAAAGACGAAAGCGATGTAAGCATGTTATTATCAAAATGGCAGGTAAACTATGAGCAGCATATCGAGAATGCGAAACACAGACCTGAGGAACATCACTGGGTGACAGCGATTTTAAAATTTGGTCCTTCTCTGTCGGAGACCTTGCAGAAAATTAAAACAACACTAAAGTTCCTATAAAATTTGTAAGCGATTTATTAAAATATCAAGTTAGAAAAAATCATTGTTAACAAGCAAAGCTGCTTTGTGAAGCAAGTTATTTACTGAGTCTCTAAATGCTTTGATGTGAGTTAAACATTTCCTAAAAATGGAGAACAGTAGCGCTATTACCTGCAACCAATCTGGAACTGAAGCCCTACCTAGTATTTAAGTTCCTAATTATAGTATATTGGCACGTGATACATGTTTTGATATACCTTTCAGCTAACAATATTTCACGATGGCGACATGGCCAGCCAGACCCTAACAACCTCTAAAGGAAAACATCTGATTTTCTTTAAAGCTTGGCGTTTTGCAGACTTCCAATACATGCCGTGAATGGACATTGACTTCTTCTACGGGTATGGGTCTGACGTTGTTATTAGAAACAGGGACTTCATCGCGGTTGTTATATGCCCTAACTGAAGGATGAATCGCAAATAATCTGTTAAATTTCCGCAGTTACGGTAACCATCCTTGAGTCTCTTGCCTATTTGACTTCGTTCATACAGTTAAATTAGATTTTGTTGGTATATTCTACTGGCGCAAATGCAGACTTCTTTCCTCAAACGAGTAGTTAGACCATGTGATATGGAAAACCATTCATGCGTATTACCGTGAAAGTAAGCACCGAGTTAGCTGCTTTAAGATTACAGGAGAAGCACAGCTTTGTTATTCTTCGTCCGTGCGAGCATTATGTTTGTTCGAATTTAAATCCATCATTGAAGTGCCTGTCAGGTAACCAAGAAGATTAGTGTGTTTATCGCTATACCTCTCTGCAGTGACCTGTTTTAGCTTGCATAAACCTTGTAAACTCTGTTCGCGTGTTTGCGCATCCATTAAAAAGGACGGACAAGTGTGTGTCAGCTTCACTAGCTAGTCAACTTTGTAACACTCTCAGTTGTTTTCCGTTTTTAAGCATTGTCAATTAATCAAACCAAGTGAACTTTTATCTTGTCCGCTTAAAAAGTAGGGTCTTTTCTTCGTTCCGGGCATATATCTGTAAACTGTCACTGCATGGTACTTGAGGGACTACTGGTGACAGAGAGTTGCATACACACCCACCCACTGACAGGAAGGCTGCCCATTTTCTGTCAGATGGAAGCATTTCTTGATTGACAAATTTAGGCTCATAAAGTGCAAAATCTAACCATCCACTGGCGACTAAACATATTATCAATTTATTCAACTCATGCTTCCGTGGCATGCACACCTTCATCTCCTTAAAGGACTAGCCGATTGCAGTCAGGATCAACCCATTCGGCACATATGATAATTGTTCCAAGAAATCTTTTACTCCAGACTGTTCCATGATGTGGCACTCCATTCTTATCCATCTTTCTAGTAGCATGATAGAACCTGAATCTTATCTCTTAAGTCCGAAGGCAAAATAGCTTTCTAACTGAAGGAATTTTCTTCTGCAGACCTTGTAGTTTGCTGTGATTCGAATGACGCCACGCAGTCCACCAATGGAAAGCCCTGATCAGGCAACGCCCATTGCTTCGTCAGCCATCGCTCAGCGAATCACATCTCAGATTGCATTCTTCACGCATTAAAAAGGCTTTGCACCAGTAACTTTCAGATATTCAGACTGAACATGCATTATTACTTAATAGTGAGTTCCTAAAAATAAGCTATCCCATTAATCGCCCATTTATTTTTAGTAGTAGTAGTAGTAGTAATCACTTGCATTTTGACTTTCAAGAAAGTGAGAGAGCTATATTTCTTTAATTTTAGGCGAAAGTAGAAGGGAATTAACTTAGGTTTCTGGCTTCAACTGTGCAATGGTAACGTCTCTGCAAAGTGGCCTACTGTCGGGAGCCACAGCCGTTTTCGCCTGGGCAAAAGATGTCTACGACTGCGGATTCCTCAATGACTTCTTTATGGTGACGTCCAATTCGACAATTGTGCAGCGTAAAACCAGCCTCCGACAGACGCTTATGGAGGTCATTGGGCAAAACCTTTTCAGTGGAGGCCGACATAACCTAAATGTCTATCGATGGCTCCCTGCTGACCTTCAGGATGGCAATGAGGCCTCTCAACGAGTAGCAATTCTAACCGGTGCCACGATCCTCTTTGCTCTTCTCCTACTTCTCTTCCCTCTTGCCCCCTTGATTGTGAGCTGCAACTGTCCATGCTGTCGTAAGAGGAACAAGGCTGATGGGAAATCCACAAAACAGATGGCTGCTCAGGGATCTGTGAGTTTCTGATCTCTTGTCTTTTGCCGGCGCAGGCCAATCGACTCACATTCCACTACCATCTACATAAGTAAAGTGGTGCAGTAGTCTTGGTAATGGATGATACTGCACCTCTGAAAAGGCCATTGTTAAGATTCGTCAATTTTAATCAAGGCGTTTCTCCAGCCGCAGTCATCGTCCGTTCCTTAGACAGAACTTATACTTGAGAGGAAGAAATTAAGGAAAAAATTCGAATTTTGGAGATTTTTAAGCAATCAAGTATGAAACCAAACAACTAAAAACTGGAAGAAAGGCTTAGTAAAGCCGCAAAACGGAAAGCAATTTTATTACCACTTGGAGGTCTACCATACTCGCACGATAAGCTAAATCGCCGGGTCATAGTTTATATGCCTAAGCCGCTTGAGTGTAGAAAAATTCGTTAATAAGGGTGAAGTAGCTACTCTGTATTACAGTAAAGTTATCATTTTCACAAATAGATCCAGCGCTTATCAATTCGCGCAAACTTAGGGCCTCTGGTAGCACAGAAAAGGCTTTAATGTCTAATGTAGCAATAAATCCTTTTATTAAGAAAGGCGACTGTTCTAATGAAGTGGTCTAAAATAAATACTACTTTAATTTTAATGCGGCAGAAAGCTCAAAAACCGACAGCGATATCCCATCGGCTCTCTCTTAAGTGCAACTCTGGTTTAAGTGGTGCAGATCAGTGGCAAGCACGCAACTGCAGAGTGGGAAATAGTTTTGACTTATTAAACCATTTTATTGTTGATTTAACGAAGTACACAAAAAGATGATCGCAGACAATGTATTGCCTCACGTGAGCAAGTAGTAGTGCCCCTTGTGAGCGATGAAACGTTGCGCTTTAAAGGGCTTGGTGCCTGTAAAATCTAAGTGGTTTTCATGAGAGCGTTTTGAATGTTCAACTTGGGGTCTGGCTAATTGGTTAGTAGTCGATGGTAATGTACAACACCTAATTATGGCGAAAATGCCTCTCAGTCAATCCGAAGAGGCCATGGCTATGGCTGTTTTTACAGAGTCAAGTGACAATCTAGAACAAATGTCGTGATCTAGACTGAGGAGTGGTGATAATTGAGGCACGTGAAATTGATGGGACTGAGAAATATGGGGTTAGTGTTGCAAGTAAGCTAGAAAGTGCGGTCTGAAGACAGCGCTTTTTGGGAATCACCCATATGCCAGCGGAGTGGAGGCCACATCTAATAAGGCAGTAAAGAGAAAAGTAATGCATAAAATAACAGGAATGATCCGCCGAAGGTGCAAATTTAGTTTTTTATACCTGTGTCTTAAACTTATCTGCATGGAGAAACGACTTTGACACTTCAAAATGAGGACGCTGAAATCATAGTAAGTAGCAGGATCCCATTTACTCGTGATCAGCAGCTAGTCATTAAAATATGCGTTCTTCCTGACTTAACAAGCCAAAAGAGAAAACTCTACTAGAAACCCAGATGCTTTTGTTCATTTTAGTTCTAACGCTGGATCGCAAAAAGTATTTTTTTACCCTCAAAATTGCTGTTGATTGGGATGGATGCTGCAATTTACAAAAAGGGAGATCTGTTGTCGATTTTGAAAAAAAAATATAAGCGTAAGGATTAACACTTAACATAATTCCACTGTGCGATCGCTCATCAACCCTTGGAAAGCAATAAACTGCCAGTCTTTAAAAACTATGCAGCTCTCCTTCGATTTCTCCCCAATTACCATTACTCAACCCTCACGACTGCATAGCTTGATATAAGCCGGGAAAAGTACCGCAAAACTGCGCCACTTTTAAGTGCAACCTTTTATTTTTTCTTAAATGGTTCATAACCGTAGATTTAAAACGTCAAGAGTTGCCATATAAAAGGGTGTGCATGGTGAATGCTTGATTAGCTTCTTAATAACGTGTGGGAAAAAGCCTTTCCAGGAAATCAGAGTAGGCGTTTTGGCAACTTTGTCCGGGGTCATGGTGACCCAATGCTAGGCAGTAAGCCTGCCATACTTCGGGCGGAGGCTAATTTACAAAACACAATAGGAGTGTAACGTGAATGGAACCCACCCAAAAATATGCATTGTACATACGTTGCTACAGCAACAGTTAAAGGCACAGTCTTATTGCACAGTTTTTAACGCATTTTGTATTCATCAAGAGTGGGTATGGTAACAGAAGTCGCAGGCTTGGCTTTACGATTTGAGAGCTACTTTTGACTTACTTATGAGAGAGGCAGTAGTATGTCACGTCCCTATGCAAGGCATTGTTAATATTCTCTAGGATGGCCTTTACCAGCTCCGCTTAGCCCTACGGAGACGATGCACCCATTTGTTTAACAAACAACGTCTTTCCTGCCTCGTAACGGCTAGCTTCCCTCCTCAACAGGCAGCTTAGCATTTAATAGTTTTTTGTGCCATATATGAGGTTCTTTATTTGCCCTCTAATGAAGTGCGTAGCCACTTTAGAAGAGACGGTTTTGCTTCCTACGTGCGCTTTTGGTTACTACTTTTAGGTCAGACATTTCAATATCACAACACTTGTGGCTGTTCTGCAAAAGTAGTCACGATATCACAATACCGTTTACGTAGCATACTGCTACACCGCCGCATTTCCGGTTTTGTGACTATAGCAACATAGGTGAAGCAGCAAACAACACTCTCATGCTCGTCCTCGCTATTTTTTTAATTGACCATTTCATGTTGATACTTACGAAGGTTAAATCCGGCTAAAGTTGCGTAAAAATGTCAAGTATTGTCAAATTGATGCCCATTTTAGTCATTCAGAACATGTCTGGTGGTTAACATGATGGCTCAGAGGCGAAGATTTCCTCTTTGCCTCAAGGCCAATTGGAAGGGAATCAAGTTACTTAGGAGCTACCAATTCACATTTGCTCCTATTTGTTAAGCTCACTATTAATGAAATCCTTTGAGTATATTGCTCCTCGGTTGGAAATTACTTCGAGTGAATAGACCGTGGGCTGATGTTGTTTTTTTGACAGTGACAGACACTATTCCCTTCGTTGGGGGTGCCATAGGACTCACTCACCCAACACGCAATGCAGAGAGCTTCACAGAGGTATTTTTTTTTACTAAAACACTCTTGTTATTGCAAGTCGCAATCAAATCCTGTACTCACACTTCAGAAGGGTCCTTCTTCGAGTCGGCTATAAAGTCTTGTGTGGAATAAGAGAGAGCCTTTGAAATTGAACGACATTTTTTGGCATGAGTTGGGGGGGAAACACCAAGTACTTCACTAAAACCTCCGTTTGGCAACTCATTTTCTTCATTTTGTCCGTCATCTCATGAAAGAAGTGTTCCTTAGTAACCCAAACGCTAGGGTGGTCTGGGTGCAGTTTTGCAAGATGAGACAAAGTGAAATCAGGATTCTTTGCAGGATCTATTACCTACCCTTTATAGTTGTTTCTCTTGTCTACTCAGAGCTACAGACCAGGTGTACGCAACTTATTTCCAAACGCAACAATAGGTTAAATGGATTCCTTCTTTTTTTTCATATTTCCTTCAAAGTCACGGCAGGAGAAGGAGATCTTCCAAGACCCCTACCTCCTAGAAAAACTCCACACCCAAGCCCTCAAAAAGAGCAAGTCCTCCGAAAAAAGCTCCGACAGGCTCCTTATTCACCATGTGGCAGTGTTTGTGATCACCTTCCTGTTGCTCTTCACTCTCTTAATAATGATTTGCATCCTCTTCACTACTGGCAACTTCGTCGTTGATATTCTGGCGGAGGATCAGTCTACATCCAATTCAGCCGCCTTCGATGCCAACAATTTTAACCTGCTTGGTGGACTTACCTATGTCTTCGCCCAGACTCTCGACTTTCTGGTGTCTGGTGCCGCCTCCGGAAATGCCTCTAGTGCTAAGTTCTTAGTTCAAGTCAACTCGACATTCATGGTATGTGTTTAATTAACTTGCCTTCTTGTTGGCTATCTTTATACTTGTCTAACAGTTGGAGTTATGCACAAAGTCTCTAGCCTCGGCCTTTCTCTCAGTGGCTACTGGCTTTGTTAATCACAAGAACAGTCTACAAGTGGATGCCTACCAAGTTCAACACGGACAACCGCCTCCCTTAAGCCTCTGTAGCATTCCACTGGAAGAATCATCCAGTAGCCAGGTTATTTGGCAAAAGTACAGAGGACTCTTTCGTAGCTGTGAATCTTCTGGTCTGTTTGGAGGCGTAAAATGTATTATTTGAGTGTTTATGGAAACACTGAAAGGCATTATCCTAACGATTTCGCTAGGCCTTCCATCCTTGCGAGGTGTTCCCTTTTAATGTCATGTAAGGTGTGGTAAGCGGTCGGCTAAGCCAGGGCAAAATGGCGTTTCTAGACCACATCCGTTGCTGTAAGCAGGTTTCCAGGTCTTCTACACTGTGGCTGAACCACAACAGACTGCAACTTTTCGCATGTTATTGAGGCTTCTTAAGTGATGCTATGAAAGAAGTTTTGCGGAACCCTTTTCCTCGGTAATGACGATGTGGCGACACTAAAGGAGTGGCGAATAAAATCCCACGCTTCACTCCTGTGGGATTACTTCACGGGCATCATGTGACTCCGAGGAAAGCCTCCTGGATAAATGGGAGCAATTAATTGTCGAACTAGCATTTGTGTTTAACATCAAGAGGAAGTGGTAGCTTGGAGAAGCAATCGTCGGCCCTCTTTGTGTTTACCCTGAAGCACTTGTTATGCCTTTCTCAAGAAAACGATTAACTTTATTTACCAGTGCTACCGCGACATCGAAATTTGCACGATGTAAGTTAGATTCAGACGGGACTGAGATGCTACTGAATTCGAACCACCGCCATCACCTACTGCATTCACTAAAAATCAGGTGTTTTCTACTCTCATTGCCTGAAGACGGATCTCCCTTTTCCAGTGTCATCCTCACGGTTGCACCAGATATGGATCCAAATCCTCGATTGGAAGGAAAATACACTAAAGTTTGTTAAGTTTTGCGGTGAAATTTTGACGCAATTTTCATTGTAAAGTAACTTTCCTCCCAGTTGGGGATTCTACAGCTTCGTACTTTTTTACATTTTGGCACATGCAACAATAAACATTCCATAGCGGGTGTTAATTTAGACTCCTGACACTTAATTTTGGTCCCAATTGTCTAAAAATTGACCTTTAGGTGCTCTGCAAATGCAGTCCGAACAAATTTCTTCTACTGCCTTGAAAACTGCCTCCCATCACACCTGAAGCGGTGTGTATGGGCCATCAATTTGGAATTTTTACACTGGTGACACTTCCTCCCAGTACTGCGTGCACCACACACATCAGCCAAATCCGGTAAACGATAAATATATAATTTTTTTCCACAGACCCTTCTTGAAAATGGCGTATCTGTGGCAGTAGACGATTTGCTACAAAGATACGGTGTCCAACAGCTTGTGCAGACTGGAAGTCGGTTACAGCGTGCCTTGGATGTCGTCAAGGCCAACATGAAGATCATTCGACTGAACAATCAAGATGTCAGCGCAAATATCTCCAGTCTGGTTGGTCAATTCAAGGTCTATCATGAGCTCATTGTTCCCGAGCTCAAAAATGCATGTGCAATTGACATGGGCGCTGAAATCACAGCCCTATGCACCAGTCTTCAGGTTTGTCGCATTGTCCAAAGCAATAAGATCAAGTGAATGTGCATAATATTCAACTAAAATAGCACCTAGCATGCAATTAACAGACCCTTTACAGCCTAAAGTTCCTGATTTTAAAAGGTTTTGGAACGTGGCTGGTAAAGTGAGATCGGAGTTTGTGTCTGTGCTTGTAAGTGGAGAAATCGCTACGTCCTCAAGACCTATGCATGTCTAATGCGGAAATCCGATCTGTTAGAGACTTTTCCAAAAAGTCACTTCTCTTTGTCGGCTCAGAGGTGCTTACGACTCAATAACTTTGAAATAAAATAAGTGAAACGTATTAAACTAACACGGAAATGGATGCAGGACAACCGAATAGCTTCGTATTACGTCTGCCATTTGAGGTAAATAGTCACCATTGCAATCCACAATCCTTTTTTCCATCAGTCCAAAGTCCTGGCTTAGGTTATCCTCGTCCCTGTTGAATTCTTGTCTTCCATTTACCTTTCTCACCTTCCACGCAAATTTTGTAGAGATGTTTGAGTTAATTATGGCGGAAGATGAAGCGACGCTTCCCTTCCATTATAAAGTTCCCAGTGCCTCAATACTAAGATGAGGTGACGCATCTCTTGGAAAAGTGAAGTAATTAATGAGGTAGCGGAGCATTTGAGAATAGCTGACACTGACAACTTCTCGTCACGATTTTAGTCGGTGAGAAAACACTTCACGATTTACTGAAAAGACACGAAGCCCAAATAGACTGGCCTACTTGAGTATCACCATCTGATATAGGCTTGAAAGTGGGTGCCATCTGTTTACCTCATGGCCCTCACAGGTTATGATGTGTAGGCGAAATCCATCTGTCGCTCCTGGCACGCCATTGCTAAATGCTTTAAGTAAAGGCTTTTCCTTTGCTACAATCTAGCGTCCAAAGCAACGAGCATGAGTTCTGTTGTGTTCTTACTCCGAGTGGCCGGGCGGGAAAGGCATCAACAGGAACAGGTACGAGTAAGCAAGGGAAGTACAGCATAGATGTGAATGATTTCCTGATTCACTAACTAGGGACGGAGGGTGGCTCCAACCTCACCTTTCGGATGAGAACTTGAATGAGCTTGGCCCTTCCATGATATGAAGGTGTGTATGAATTGCTTCCACTCTCACGAGACTCCAAATCGGGGATTAGTCAAGAAGGTTTAAGTAGCCTAATGAAGGTGGGAAACTTTAAGACCTATAAAAAGGGAATTGTTATTTTTTGGGGGGTTTTAAGTACCCTTAAACAGCGTAATGCATCATTTATTCAAACCGATTATTTATCTTGCCTGTTACCTCGCACATCGCGCCTTCTTATTTACTGCGACAAGCTCTGGTAGTCAAGCCTCGACCATATGGAAGACGCTTTACCCGGAGTAACAGGAGAAATCAATGAAGAGCATAATGGGGAGAAGCTGAGGAACCAGCGGCCATCCAAACCCAATGTGGACAAACGTCCGCGGACACTTTACCAATTGTAGCACTGTAAAATTGAGAAGCCAAAAAATTTGGACGTTTGGCAGGGTGGTAAACACATCCACCCGCAATCACGTGTTTTGAAGGTTTTCAATGGAAGTTTTGTTCCCGTAGTTCTGTAAAGTACCCTTTGAGAGTGCTGTCGGTGTTTGCATCCAAGGTAACGCCAATTGTTGGTACCTAAGGGAATAAACCTATGATGTGTCCGTCAGCAAGCGGCAGGGAATAGCTGGTAAAGTTAGGTACCTCCTACCATGCATGTCTCCCACAGTTTATAGAAATTCACTTCTGCGAGGTGTAGCAGAAAATGTGAGAACTTTTCGGTCGTCCAATCCACACGCCTAATCGCAGTCATCGCATTTCATGGAGGATTGTAAACTACGAAGGTGACTCGTCTGATCGGAGTGCATTTTTGGGAGTCCTTAGCCTCCCCTGGGTAGCTCTAATCCAATCAAACTGGAAAAGTCAAAAACGTTTTGCTGACTACTTTCCTGATTCGGGTAAACCTTGGCATTAAGGACTGCAATACTACCGAAGACCGAGGAAAAGCGTCGGTACCTTTTAATAAAACAGCCGTAAAACCATGTAAGGCTCCTTTTATTAGATGATATTAAATTTGATGGGAAACTAGGACATTAGGATGCAAGTTGAAGCCTCGTAGCGTTGTGGCTCTTGTATGGACTGCTGATTTCATTAATAAACTTTAACGTCGTCATATCCTGCTGCATTGTAGAATCGCGCCTCAATCCTCCTAATTCAATTTAATGCCTCCGCAATCAAAGTTGACACTCCGGCGGTGTTGAATTTCGTTTTCAATGAGCTGGGTGTCGATCTCAGCGCAATCCTCAATCAGTTCAATCAATTTACAGCAAAGATCTTTGAGGTCAAGGACCAAATTCTAGCTCAAGTTTCCACCTTCTTTGACCTCAACTCCTTCTTTTCTTCGATTACTCAAGTTTGGAGTATCATGGATAACGAGACTGCGGCGTTAAATGACACTTTTATCAAACTAACTAGGCAACTGGAGCAAGGAGTTGGAACTTCTCGACCTTTTGTCTATGCCATGATCTACACACCAACCGCTATTCTCCTAGGTATCCTCCTCGCGTATTTAGTCATTGCTGTGCTCTACGCCATAGAGGCTAAGAACACAAAACTTTTCTACATGGGTGAGTTCTGCCGCAGTCTTCTCCAGAATAATTCTTAAAATATTCCCAGTCAAAGTGAAAGCGCAGTTGAGGTTTCTAAATCACCAAAATTTTGCTCAACTAGTTTATCCATTGAATGGCACTTGTCCATGACTGAGACCAGAAGTGTTCTGCGTTTGCCTTTTAACAAGAAGCTAGTAATGTAAAGGTGAAGAAACTGACGAATTTGAGGAATTTTTTGTTAAAGCTGCACATCTTTTGCCTCTAAGTCTTTCTAGTGGCGTGGTATGGAGCCCCTTTTAGGATGTGTTCAACGATGCTAGTTGCCGACCGGTTGAAAGGCTTCCATGTTATGTACAGAGAACTAAAAAAGGGAACCGGAGATGCATTCTTGGTCAAATATGCAAGTAAAGTCACTGTTATTTCGCTAGCAATCCGTAAAATGGTCTTCAAATGTAAGAGAAGCTAAAGTTTGCGTAAGCCAAAGATCGCTCTTACCAAAGGCAGCAACTAAGCAGGGTAAAAATAATCAAAGTCAAAGACGACGTAATAGCACAAGAATATCCTCCCTAAAACTGGAAAATCTGTAGGATCATGTTTTGTCTGCAGAGTGAACGTGGGGTGGAGTCGGGACACTACCGATGTGGGTAGCACTGACAGTGTCACGTGTCACACGCAGTCATCAAAGCATGAGGAAATGACGAGATTCACTTTTGTCACATTTTAGACGAAATCGCCACTAATACCTCATCACGCGTCTGTAGCAATCGTGGCAATCTCATTCATGCCGTCCTCTTCATTATCTTCCTCATTACCACCAGTATTTTCATTATCGTTTTTCTACCTACCTGTGTCCTCCTTGTCAACAATGGATGCGCTTACCTGACGGATCACCGTGGTGTTGCTCAGTCAGACTATGTACTCAACTCATATATGGCTACTGAAGTGTGGCCACCGGTGATGGAACAGGCGCTGACCTCAATTAAAGGTTCGGCTGGCGAGTTTCTCATTCTTCCGTCACCAAAAAACATCATAAATGCCACGACGGTATTATGTGGCAGAGAAATGCGCAATGCTCCAACAGGACTGCTGGGAGCTGTTGGCTGGACGTCCTTTATCGACGTATTTGCCCTCTTGAATACCAAGGATGCTACAAACAAATATATTGAAGGCGAAAAGTGAGCGTTTGGATGGGTTGCATTAATGCTTTCTGGCGATAGAAGCAATAGCCAACAGAGTACTTGCAATGCTGACTACCTGTCTGTTTTAGGAGAGTTAAAGAAAAGATCATTGCACTGAATTTGGCTAGTCTCATTCCAAAGGATTTGGAAAAAATTGGCCAAACGGCGCAAAATCTGACCCAGTACTTCGATAAAATGGACTATCAGGTAAGAATACGGCCTTTTTTTAAAAAAAAATGCTAACAGGTACTTGGGAGGTAACAATCTATCTACTCACTTCCAGCCCTCCATCGACGAACTCTCGCCCACCCGATTGCCACTCACAGGTTTCAACAGTTTTGCAGACGATGTTGAGGAGCTTATTCAGAAAATACGCAAACTGGGCTTGAATGTGAACCCGATTCTGGAGAGGGTTGCAAGTCAGATCCGCGTCAGTCTGAAGGAGTCGCTTCGACTGAAGGCCAAAATCAAGCTTTTGCGAGATGCCTTCATTGCCGTTCAAACTCGTCGCAATCTCACTGTCGGTGTGAATTACCTTGTTGGTGGTATTGAAGCTGTCAAGCTGGTAGGTTGTACTCGCAGTACGCGCTACTTTGGTTTGAAAATTTGTTTACTTTTAAATCAAGCACAAATTATTTGTCCAGCAGTGAATGAAGAACAACTTTAAAACCTGCCTATATGTTTGTCACTTGGTTAACTAATGAGAAAGCAATAAAACGTAATTTTTTATTCAATACGTCGGTGTCTGAATCTCAGTTCTGTTTCCAGGTCCTGTTCGATCGCATCCAAAGTGACCGGTACCTTGTAGCCCACTATTTAACGCCGAGACAAACTTTTCAAAAATTGGTACAAATGTGTAGGCGAATGTGTTTAGAGGCATCTTCATTATAATTACAAAGCCTGTTATGTGATGGCGAAGCCGTAGCAGTTAAGGGGAGGATCCCTCGGTGTCTGGGTGACCGCCTTACTCGTCCACGACCAGGTTTACATCGTCATCCCCTCCTCACCTGCCATTTCGTTTTTGAATGACATAAGCACTGCGAAATGGATACACTGTCCTGGAGTAGTCTTTAACTTACCGACTTTTATACAATTTTGCAAGACCTCAACTTGGTTTACCTTTGTTTTGCACGAGCTATCTGTCCTCCATGTCTTGCTGGCGTTTTAACACCTTGATTTTGCATTTAATATGGGAAAAACAAAGTAATGACAGTTCTCTGTATTCAGTAGTAGGAATAGCCTCTCTTGGTCAAATCACTTTTATGTCACAGAATAATTGCATTAGGAACTGTTCAGACTGTCTCGATATGCATCAGGTGATTGCCTTCCCTGTGGCACAGACTCCAGTGAAGCCTTGCGTATCCCTTTTCCGCAATACTTTGAAAGAAATGCACTGGCTGCAAGAAACTACAGGAATGACCTCTCAAGCCAAACGATTCGACTCGTATGCCGTACTTTACTTACGCTTCCGAGAGGAATTTTGAGTACGTGATGGTCCTGTCGGGGAAATTGGATCTTCAACAACGTCAGAGCCTAAAGGCAGCAACATGTCTCCTTATCTCTTACTCGAAAATTATTGCCGAAAGATCTGCGAGGGAAAAGAAAATTTAATATTTGCCATCAACGTATGTGAAGTATGTGCAACTTTGCCTCCTCTGAAGACAAAAGAAAGCATAATGCCCGCGCAGGAAGTGCATTGTTGGAACACAGAAGGAATTGGTGCCAGTGGCATGGATCACAGGCCAGATCACCTTCCAAAGGTGTAGCGATGGCGAATCTAGATGGCTTCCTTACCAAAGTAGAGAGTTAAATAAATAACTATCGCATAACCCAGCTCCGGTCAACTGTTAATCGTCGCCCTCAGCTCCTCTCCTGCCCAACTTCCGGTGTCAAATGTGACAGCGTGGCCAGTGCCGTAGGATAGATACCCACGAATCGACCGCACCGGTTGTCCATTTCTAGCGTAATCGAGAAGACCTAGGACCGCAGCCTTGCTGATACCTCTTCAGAAGCTCCACCGGTCAAGGTTTCTTTCGTCCTGTTTGGGAAAGAGAAGTGCACGGACCTCCATGTATCTCCTAGGCCAGTAGAAAGACGGCTGTTCAAAACGCCGATTTGCTTGACAAAAGAGAGTATTGTTAAAATTTTTTCATTTATGCATTTGTCCTTGTCCTTACCTCTATGCTTCCCAGCCATGTCTGTTTGCGTCGTAATCAGTCAGTGGAAAGGTGATGGAGGTTTCTTGTGGCAACTCTATTCGCAAGTGCGAAATGATTTTTTTACCGGAAGAAATGAAGCTACTGCTTCCTTAGCTGAAAATCACTTTCTTGCTGAAATCAGGGCTTGAGTGGCTGCAGGGGTGGGCGTCACTTTTACTCCTTCCATTCGCAATTGCCCATGGAATGAAGTTTGCTTTCCACCACCATTAACGTAATCCATCGAGATTTCTCTAACACGAAAGGAGACGTAATGAGGACCCACAGCATGCAAAGTTTAAATAGTGAAAGGCTGAGGTGGCCCGAAGGAAATGGCGCCGGGAGAAGGTATAGTAGCTTTGCCCCTCAGTTTTGCTTAAAAAGGCACTAAATTGCTTGCGCAATGGATGTTTTATGGTGTTGTAAACTGTCTTTTGGGTCGCCTTATCAATGAATGCTAAAAGTGGCCCTTTAAAACTCCTCCTTTTTAAGAATGTTTTCTACAAGCAATTTTTCCCGCTCTTCGCCTTACTACCTTCCTCACTACCCATCATTAGTGAGTTACAGCTGCATTTTGGTGTCTCTCTTGACAAAGATCTGGAAAGCAACTACTTAAATTCTCAAAAGAAGCTGCTCGATGTCATCCGCATTTGTACGGGGAAACTCTGTCATTCGGGTAATGCTTAGCCCTAAAGCACAAAGCCTACGAATGCTAGCACGGTCACCTCTCTGGCCCAAGTCGGCGTCTCCAACAGCAGCTACGGCTCCCAAGTATTCCTGCGTTATCCTACGTTTGGCACAGAAATTGGCGATAACTGCACACATTTCTGGCGTCTAAGAAATGCCTTGCCATCCTGCTGGAATGGATGAAGGAGCGATTGCCCTCTGCTGGCAACAAAAACCCAAAAATTCCAGAACCCTGCCATCTTTAGCTCACTTAACACAACAAAACACGGACACATTAATGCAGATGAATTTGCGCCTTTCTCATTTTTTTGCCACTTTTAGATTTTTAACAATGAAACAGCTCTTCTTGCCCCAGTGACTCAAGTCTACTGGCAGTTGATTAATAAGTTCAAAGTAGATCTTGATGTCAATCTCACTTCGGTGATTGAAACCTTTGTGAAAGAACTCCTGCCCTGCTCTCAACTGTACGCGGCCTCAAATGCTCTGCTGGCCATGTTCTGCCGACAAAATGGAGGGGTATGTCTGTAGGCGATGCAAACATCCACCCTTCATTTGTATTTTGATTGTTAGATGTTGCAACAATCTTTAGGCTTCCAAGCCGATGACTTGCGTAATGGGGCGCCTAGTGTTTATAAAGCCCTATCACCGGTCTCTCCGTCTACCTTCCGTTAAGGCTGTGGAACAAATGCCGCTCGTTTAGAGGAGGTGATTCGAGTACTGAATTGTATAGCCTAAAGAACAAACGTTACATTCCTGAGCCCATTTTGAGAAACAAAGAGGAATAATACTGCCTAATGCACTCCTTAGCATTCCATTTAAAATGATCGGATCGTAAAAAAAGTTGTTGTCCAGCACAATCTGCCTATCTTACCAGCTTTGTGATATCAAAAGCCTTGCTATCGAAGTAAGCAGTCCCGAGGCTGCTTAATCGTAAAAAAGGCGTCGGACGCCCTACAAATCCTTTGCGGATAAAGTGAAATTGTGAGGCACCACAGCTGTGTAAATCTAACCTCCCACCTGAAGTACCTGCCAAAGTGATGACGCCCGTCCAATAGCCATGAGAGGGTCCATGCAGTTCGCCCACAGCCCCCTGGTAAACATGTACCTCCTGCCGGTCAGAGGGAATTGTGTGTTGCCTTTGAAAATTCTGTTTTGTGTCGAGCATCAAGTGCTTCTTTAAGTGGAATTCTCCAGACGCTCCACACTTTAGAGGTCTAAAAAGTGGGCCGCCTGAAACAAGCCAATCATTTCATGCCTTTGGCGAATAAACCACCTAGACAGAGATTGTAAGGCAATTCCTTAGTCTTCGTCTTGTCACTTTATTGACTGGAGCATTAGGGCTTTGAAGAGAATGTTTGAGGTGTGTTAATTCCGACAGATAAGTGAGGAAAGTAAACGATTTTTGAATTCTTAGAAGGATGGTGACAAGAGCTGACAAGAAGGTGACAAGAAGGAGCTGACAACTAGAATCTTTTGCGCACTGTTATTTTTCATTTGCAGTGGAGACTACTTATGGTAAACAATGACTTTTCTTTGTGGAATGATGACCAACAAAATAAATTCCAGCCTGTCAGTTTGACTTTGAGTGTTGCAGGAGGAAGCGAAGGCTGTCCTCTTCAAAAGGGTGTGGCATGGAGCTTGAAGCTGGCGTGGTACGCGCAGTACACGCCAAGACTCTCAAATCACTCAACTATAGCCACGGATCCCTCGAAAGCCAACGCATGAAGTCAAGTTGAGTTTACCGGCACTTTACTTTTGTGACAAAGCAATTGGATTACGCCTTCTTCTACTTAAAAGTCATGGGTGCATTGAAGTTTACGAATCCGATTTACATGCCGTGCGTTAAAAGACAGTCAGCAGTATGGAAGATGATCAGTTTGTCCTTCAGTAAATCCAAAAGGCACCAACATCAGATTGTTTGCTAACTCCTTGGCTGATCGACCTACAGATAATGCGGTTTAGCTTTTTCATTCTAAAACGACTTATTATTCTCCACTTATGTACTTCCTGTCGAAGTAGGCCTTTGGAAGGAAAGTCCCAGTCGTATGACCTCATACTTTCTACTCCGAAACCGACATGTGAAGGAATTTGCACAATCGGGAGGCTAATTGCGAAGTACCCTTACGTCCACAGTTTGATCCGAAGGGTAATTGGACAATGACATATGACAGAATGGACGATTGAAGAGCTTGTGGTTACCGTGTGACTTACTAGGAAGGGATTATGAACAGAAATGTTAAGTAAATCGGGTTCTGCCTTTACCAGGCACTGTGCAGCAACTCTTCTAAGCAGTGCCTAGGAACTTATACATCACACATTGTGTCGGTACGATTGTAAAGCAAAGCGGTTGCATTTTCTCAAACCCATTTTGACGTCTAGGTATACAGGATAAAAAAGTGATCCTTGACTACAATCCCTATAAGTGATTCGTGTAGTTACTTCTCACACACACTGCATATCATCAAGCCAAAGCTAACAATCGACATGAGACCTATTCTTTTGCACACAGAATCCTCCTTTCCATGGTTTTTAAGTAAAATAACCAATTTTTTTGCTCAGAGCTCACCTCTTTTTTAGGTCACTCGATTGTTCACTTGGTTCTACATGCTGGCAATCGCAGTGATCATAGCAACGCTGCTCTGTTTTGATCTATTTTACCTCAACTTTATGCAATCACATCACTTCCGACGACTCCAGAATAAGCCCTATCGACGTCACACACTTCCAAACTCGCCTCAGGGTCGATACATCCCTATGTCGTCCGGAAACTATCTTCCACCTCCATCAACGCCGAGTTCGTCGTCAGTCTACCATCCAACACCGCAGAGTCAGCCACAGCAACTACACGATATTCGACTAGCAGCACCCATTCCACCCGTTTATGAGTATGCCAAGCAACGAGACATCGATCTGGAAGAACTGTCGGTATCCCATAATTCGATGGTGGAAAGCGAGGAAAGTATGGAGAATGAAGCTCCAAGCTACCAACCTGTACCGCTGCCAAGGAGTGGCAGACCGTATTTACCGTCTACGTTTGGCGAAGAGAAAGATAAACAGGAAGAGAGTCAGCATCAAGAGCAAGAAGAAAAAGGAGAAGAGGAAGAAGAACGAAATGAAGACGATGAAATTGAGGAAGCAAAAGGGAACGATAAAGTGGAAGCAAAAAATGGGGAAGAGGAGTCACAACACCAGATCAGTGATCACGAAATTTGACTGAGAAGCTTATTTATACTACAATCCATTTTATTAATTATATCCTTTACTGATTATTCTCGCCTTAATTTTTGTCTCGCAGTACGTCTTTTGTGTGCACTTCTCTAGTCAAGCTGTTAGGCCTCAAGTCATCCCCCCAGTAGACGTTCTCATATGTCACTAAAAATCAGTGACTCGTTTGACATCTCTACATCCCTACTGTCCTTGGAGTTGCCACAGCAATGGCTTATTCGCAGCCCATGTAGAAGTAGAAGTAGAAGGCAAAGGGGCGGTTGGAAAAGGTTCAACATGAAGATAGTGTCGAACCAGCTTACTTGCTGATCACATTTTTACCTCGTAGGGTAACTGAAGGCTCCTCGGACACAATCCGTAGCCATCACTTCAAAATGTACACACATTTACCTGTCAGACCAACTAATCACGATAAAACCATGGTAACAATTTGACCTGAACCATCGCCTAGTTCCAAATGAATTGTCTAAACAAAAAAGGTGGGTTACTGCAGCCTTTTTTAAGGACTGCTGGTACCAGAAATTGACAAAACCTGTCATTCTATTCCTCAACTTAAAGAAATGTACTCAAGCTTGCAGTTACTCATCGCCATGGATTGGCACAAATCTCGAAAATCGCCTCCTTACTAGATCCCATTGGGCCA
This sequence comes from Taenia crassiceps, assembly GCA_023375655.1. Taxonomy (NCBI): domain Eukaryota; kingdom Metazoa; phylum Platyhelminthes; class Cestoda; order Cyclophyllidea; family Taeniidae; genus Taenia; species Taenia crassiceps. The sequence continues at coordinate 1,746,893 of JAKROA010000013.1, forward strand.
ATTGGGCGATTGCATCCAGAAGCCAGTGGTCTTAGCTCCTTGCGAAATTGCCATTGACCCATTAACTCGTGGTCTTTGCAATACTTATTCTCACTAAGTGCCAAACTTGGAAATTCCTTGGGTTTAGACATAAGTGCCATTAGTACCTTTTAACAAATCATGCGAGAACTGCTAGTAAAAAAGACAGCGCACTCTAAAACCCAATTTTTGCACGCTGCCACGAGGTATATTACCGAGGTGAGAAGAAAGAAATTTGTGAAGATCCAAAGGAGTCTGTGTGTCTCACACATTCGGACAATGCGGCATTTCAGAAAATGAACTGAAAATGAGAAGCTTCATACGACGTAATCTTTCATAACAAAAGATGCCCTTACGAGACAGCGCACCTCAGAATGTCAAGTCACTGCCTTTATTGCGGTCTCATTTCTATCACACTTTTTGCCCTTTTAAGGGGTTCATCCCAAAGTGTTTTAAGGCGTTTGTCAAATGCAGGAACACCAAATCTGCCTATTTCATTCGCATTCCCTAGCCCTTTTTCATCCACGGCCCAAATGCTGCACGTGGGTGGAGGTGGAGTCGGATCTGCTGCTGTCGGTTTTTGCTTGCTGTCTCTGGCGTCACTTTGTTAGATTACTTACTACAAAAAATGTCTTTGATAAGATGCCTAGCAAACCTTACAAACTCTTCATACTTCTCTTGCTATTCCTCGCCTATCTCCTTGCACAGATTCCTGTGTCGGGAAGGTAGGTGCGATTATTCAGCCAGTTTAAGCTCCGTAGAACTTCAAATGCTTACCTATTCCATGATTATGGACAAAGTTTGCTGAGTTAGTCCTGTCCGCTTGCGGCTGGCTAAAAGACGTGCTCAACAAAGCACAACCTCCATGCTTCATTTGTTGTTCGGAGCGTCATCTTCCAAGCGCGTCGCTTTTAAAGAGGCGCCTGATCTCAGTTGCCACTTTCACCTTTTACTTGCATACAATCAGTGGCGTGCCTTTGTAAGGATATAACTTATGCAACACACTTCGAGCTAATAATCGCTCCACGGAGCTTTACTATGACTTTTCTTGGTATAGAAGTTGAGTTGGCACTATTCTATTTCTATTTCAGCTGCTATTTGGTGGGCAAGAAAGTATCAATCGGTGCTAGGAGTGCAAAAATCTGATGACACGGTTTTAGTGAAGACCTTAAGCTAAGCCCTGCCCATTCCCCTAATCAAACAGCCATCCTGTGCATGGCCGGTGCTGTGCGTTCTATTAGGAGTCGGAAAATTTTGCATTGACACATTTTACACCTCATTTTGCTACACATGAATTCAGGGCTCTCGCATTAACAAGTTTGCTAAATGAAGAACTCAGAAGCCACTGTTCCACCTTCTTCAGTACTGAAGCCTTTGGTCCTGAGTACTTTCTTGGCTTCCCTCTTTGTGTCCGGTAAGTGAACCAAAATGCCTATGCGCATTATCTGTTCTGTGAGCTTTAAATGATGTTAAGCAGTCGCAATGAGACAAAGTTCTTTGTGCTTGCTGCAAAGTACGTAACCTCTGGGTGGCAAGCTCTCATCAGCAACTTGAGCTCAACGTGTCTGGTGTCATCCACATCGTCCAAAGGCTTACGTCTATTCAAAAGAATTGTTTGTCCCTGCTAGCGTGGAACCACTTAGCTAACAAACGCCATGGTTTTCCCCTTGTCTGATGGCATCGCTCTTGATGAAGGTATGTAGGAGGATGAGAGGAGCCTCCGGTGCATCTGAGGTGTACGAAATCATCACCGGTTTCTACAATGTCTGGTCTTCTTTACACTGCACACTGTCTTTAATCCTATGTAGCATGAATTTGCACTACTGCAATCCTTCACACTGACTGGTGTATCTCCTTTTTGTGTTTAACTTTTCACCACGCGCCAGTTGGATGTCAGGTAATGTCCACGATGTCTTAACACTATGGAAAAAATTGCTGCAGGACAGTTCCGTGCTCTCTGGTTGGCGAAGTTCGATGCTTTCACAAACTATCACGCACTCCCGATGTTCTTCGTCAATTCGTGGCAGCTCACCACACAAGGTGTGTCATTTTCATCAAAGGGTGGATGTCTAATTTGAAATAAGTTGGTGTTAGAGATGAAGCGGAAGTGAGCACTTCACATCCGTTTCCCGATTTTATGGGATCCTTTCTAGTGTACCACTTTTTTGCAAATTTCGGCCAAAATACTTAACAAAATGCATCTCGTAGCCTCTCAGACTGTGGCAGTAACCAAGTCTCCTCCAATCTGACTGTACTGACCAACTCTCGAAATGATTGTGACGTCCGACAAGACAGCACGCTTCATTGAGGTTAGTGGACCTAATATAATTTGACCTCCAAACAGTAAAACCTCGGCTTTTTAAAGTATTCGAAGTGCAGAGGCTGAGATAGCGTAAAAATTTTATAAAGTACTAAAATAAATGCATCGAGGGCAGACAGGGTGGTTTTACCTGTTCCCGACAAAGCGGTACAATTTCCCGCGATCTGATCTGAGTAATTTGGGTGACCCCATGCACATACAAATTCCCTCTGGCAACAACTTACAGCCCAGTTATTCTCAAAAGGATGCACTAAAATGCAAAATTGTGTGCCGTCATGAAATCTTACTTAGCTGAAAATGACAAAGTTAAGTGGCACTGCATCCTCAATCGCCCCTCCATCGTCTGGTCACTGTGGCATGATCTGGAAGTGTGACACAACCCGGCCTCAAAGTGTACAGAATGATAGACATCATCTAGTGTCGCATAAATTCCCACCGTGTGGTCACTGTAACGAATACAAAGCGAAATGCAAATAATTTAATAGGGCGGTTGATTTGATTGAAGTGCGCTTAAGTGGAAGCGGAGTCACGCCAATCTTCTTCTGTGCAGGCGCTACATCTAAGAATATAATATGGCAGTTGCTCTACCAAGTCGGTTACTTCAAGAGGCTTAGGTCAGGTAAGCCCCACAGCACTCACCCTTTTGCAAACCTGACAACCCTCAAGCTTAGCGCTTCAACGCTCTACCATTGTTTTGATTATTACCAGGTTAAATGCAATCATTTAGGCAGAAGGTTGCTTTGCCATTAGCCTCTCCATGCATACATCCAAGACCACATGCATTGTGAATTTGTATTTTAATGTCAACTCGTTCAATTGACATGGGAGCAAAATGTCATTATTTTGTGCTGTAAAATGACACAATTTTGACAACCTCCCATTTTAGGCACCGCACTCACATTACGGCTAGGGGCGTCTTTTGAGTTCTGCCAGTAGTAAATGTTCTACAGCGCCACCCTTTTAAGTAGGCTCCTTCCTCACTGGAAGCACAGGCCACAATTAATGCGTCCACAGTGTTTGAAGGCGTCTTGCAAAGTCCACTCACAAACAACTGCAAGGGCACCAGTAAATTTTTGCAATCAACACTAATCCTTGAGGGGTTTTAACAAAGTAATGCTATCCTAAACGCCTTAGTGGGGTAATTTAGGTGGCATTTAAGAGGTTCCAAGCAAAGCCATTTATTGCCACTTAATTTTTAGCGATACTTAGGCTGAGAGGATGCATTGATGACTCGTCTGATGAAAGTGTTTTGTGTAGCAACTGAGTATGTTTGACGCTCAGTTTACCGGCTACTGATAAATGTCATTATATGGCTTCGACTCTGCTGTCCTTATTTGCTATCCTTTGGCATTAACCTATTCTACTTAGGAGGATCTAGTCCAACCGGCATCTATCAACACATTCCTCCTAAGGAATGTTTGCTGGCCACGATGACATCGCTCGGAGCTGACTTGCAAAAATGAAGGCGGCATTTGCTAACTTGGATTTTTTTTGGTGTCGTTCCAGTTCCATTACATTGGGGCGCTTTTTTCTCTTTCCAGGATGCTTGCACCCATAGCAATGGGCTTCATCTCGGCCACCTTAAATTACACCTTGCAGTGCATTAACGGTGGCCTTTTAAATGTTGCTTTTTCTCCTATAAGTGACAGCACCTCAAAACAATGGATGTATGAGTTTGACATGAGTCAGGAGCGTTTGATGCAATACCTGAAGGCAGTGCTCATGGTGTCTGGAAAGGATTTGCCACTGGAGGTGTTGCGCACCTTTCCTGAGAGCATCGGTGGAGGTGATGCAGGTGTGAAGACGGCCCAGGAGAACCCCAATCGGGAGGTTGTTTTCATAATTGGACCGATGGTGGCTGCGATTCTGATGCTGATTGCGATACTAGGACTCATTCTAATCAGCTTTTGTACCTGTGCCACATGCTGTTGTCGCTGTTGCAAGGGAAAGGAGAGGAAGTCACGGGCAGAGTCCACCACAGTCTCTGAAGTCGACGAAGCGTCGGAAGACGGAGAAAACAAACGAGTTTCGCCAAACACTGAAAAATTCGATAATGGCTACGATGGATATGGCTTTTATGGAAGCGAGAGTGACGAAGAATCCAAAAGTGACACCACACTGACTTTTGAAGGTGACGAGCCAAAGGTTGGTGAGCCTTACCTGTGGGGTTATTTATTCATAACGAAATGAGAAGTTTGTTTAAAGACCCAAGTGTTGTTAGGCTAAAAAAGACTAATCGCGGTCTGTGAGAACAACACATCCTCTTGCATTACATTTTATCAAATGAAATCTTGACAGCATTCGACCTTAATTAGCACTCATATCAGACGTTAGCTTCCCATAACCTTCGACTTGACCCTTTTTGTGCCGCTCTTTACTTTATCCATGTGGTTTTACGAAGCTTTGACCTAGAGATTGGCTGCTTTCGCTCAACCAGCACTTCGAAGCACCGAATGAAGTCACATTCCACACGGTAATGACTGTCTCGTAGCCATTCCCCTTGCAAGTGGATTAAATGTGCTTCAAGGGAGCAATTTGCTCAAAGCCTATAACCAAGCACCTATGAAGGGCAGATTTTTAATCCGCTGACTCAGCTTTATTAAAAATTGGTGGTATAATTAAGTAGTATGTGTTCGCAGAAGCAAAAGATTGCGTTTGAACTTCCACTAAGTGCTTGCCTCCTTCAATTTCCCCTGCTGCCATGCAGCCAGGCCAAGGAGGTTCAAGAGCGGGAAATCGGTTTGGAGCCGGGCTGTAGGGTTGAGGCTCTATTAGAAGGACCTCAAGGAGACACATGTAAAATAACCAAGGATTACAGCCAAGGCCTTGATTTGATTGGGTATAACAAGCGATAAAAAACCAAAAAACTTAGCCTATTTTTACTTAAAAAAATTCATTCCAAATGCACTAGTCTCTATGTTTAAGGCGGAAGTAGAGGTACAAAGGCCTTTAAATGCCCAAATGGGGGTTCACACCAGATTGGGATTAGCGCCACGGATTTGTTAAGCGTTCTCAAAGTCGGACAGATTGGGATCCATCGCCAGCGCTGATCTCTACGCTTTGTGCTTTCTTAGAGAGAATAAGGCGTGTTTATAGTTATCCCTTGTTTGACATATAATTATACACACTCCTGATGTCCTGCCAATTTAACCATCACCGAAAAGACAACTTGCAAACTCTCAGCTCTGCCAAGGTCTCGGTTAATGAGTAAAATTGAAAAAAAAAACATTCAATATCTTATTGTTCAGGACCTCGACAGTGTGATGCAAGCGCGTCAAGAGAAGATGATGGAGAAGGTAGAAGCGCTTGCGAAGCGCTCCAAATTTGTGCGCCAACACCAGGGCTGTTTTTGTTGTGGCTGTCACATCTTCACAGTTCTGCTGGCTATTGTCTATGTGGTCGGTCTCGTTGTCTTTTCTGTCTTCTGCACAATTGCCACTCAACAGGTGGCTGAGGTGATGGAACAACCGACCTACAACGTAACTATTCAGGAGGAACAAGTAAAGGCCTGGATGGAGAATAACTCGACCTACTACAATTTGGCCGATACCATTTCTTTTGCCTTACAACGGACAAATGACCTTCTCGATGACGTTACTATCAACCTCATCACTAATTTGAATGAGACAATTGGCGGCTTGGAGGGCAACATGAATGTAAGTTGGGATGTAGCTAAAAGTTGGCAAAACGAAAGAGTTAAACATAAACAAATATGCAATAGACTGCTTCAATTTTACCGACGTAGGTTATTGCAACGGTTCACCTTCATATGCAAAACCATGTACTAAGAGAATGGTCAAGATAACTTGCTACAGTAACCGCTTCCCACCTCCAAACTCACGGTACTTGTCCAATTTCAATCAGACGGCATAGGCATGCTTGAAAATCCGGTATAACTTACGACCTGTTAAGGCTACCGCTTCAAGAACCAATTCCTTATCCAGGAGGGACTTTGCCAAACGCCTGCATATCCGTTTTGCGTCCATCACACCGAATTCTGAAGACAATAGAGTTTGTTGCCTCCGGTGCTGTAGACACTAATACTACGCCTGTGTATCGACGGGCCTACCCATGAAGGATTGAGCCGGAACTTTCTAGACTCGGTCACAATCTTTTGTGCACCCGGAGAGCATTTTTAACGCCAATTTAAATCTCGAATTCCTATTATTGCAATAATTGCCCCAATTTTTTTATGGCATTGCATTTGGCTCCATTTCAGACCATTCTCATAGACGGTTTGGAAAGTTTACTCACAAACCTTCAAGGAAATTCTGGACTCAGTGGAGTATATAGCGAAACAGCCAAGCTTTCTCTAATGCTTCGTGATCTACTCGACAGTGTCGAAAAAACGGTTGCCGACCGCAGTCCTTTAGTCTCAAATTTGGAGGCATTGCAAGAAAAATTCAAAAAACTTAACTCAGACCTGGAATCCGAATGTCCAGACACTGATTGCAGTTATAACGATGTAAGTAGTGGGTTTGCCCTTGTTGAAACACATCACTTTAAGCCAAAAGGGCACATTAAGGCACAACAGAAATAAAATTCTGGGGCTTAGCGGGCGTCTGGCTTGCAGCTAATCCAGTGTAGAGCTTGGAGATAAATCGGTCTTTAGCGCGTTCTTCTTCGCTTTAATTTCAGCTACTGGATGTGCTCTTAATCGACTTTGACAAAAGCAAATTTCAACAGCCCTCGGATTCCACGGCCATAAAGACAATGGTTGAAAGCTTCAGTGGATTTGCAGAGCGAATAGAGGAACTGCAGGAGCAAATGGATAAATTGCCCGGTCAATTAGTTGCAAATATAATACCTAAGTTAGACCTTGTCTCACAAATCAGCAAGCTTGAAGAACAACTGAATGGAATACTAAAGCAAACAAAACCACAAATAGAAAGTGGGGTTAAGCAAGTTTTGCAGTATGTTGACATGGCTAGACCCTACGTCGGTCCAGCTCTCTACGCACCTGCGGTGATAATGGCGGTAATCGCGCTCATCTTCACTGCGTGTCTGCTACTCTTCATTGCTGAGGCGTTTCATCGTCGACTATTCTCTCCCACTGGAGAAGGACCATCGGAACGTGCGTTTGACACACTCCTATTCTGTCTGATGTTAGTACCCATTATGTGCCGAATGTTACTTCTGTCCATTTTTCTGCAGTTGCAGAAGTGCTCCGCACGAAGAGGCGGAGTCACATTTGTGGTGGCTGTCGCTTCCTCATATGCTCAATCCTCTTCATCCTACTCATCATCGTGTGCCTCGCGGCTGCAGTCGTTTTGGTGGTTTGCAGCCTCCTGGCTGTGGAGGTGTGTCCATACGTGTACATGGAGCAGGGAATGAATCAGAGTGACTACGTTCTCAACAGCATTCTGGCTGGCGACCAGTCTGATAGCCAGCAGCAACAACGGACCCAATTTTTTTATCTTGCACCTCCACAGAATGTTCTTTACGGTCTGAGCGTAGTCTGCGCTCCCACTGATGCAACTGTTCCCAAGTTGCTTCCAAGTGTTGGTATTGACAGTATGATGGATGTATCCAGTATTTTGGAGGACGAAGATTTCCAAAATAACATTCAGCATTTAATTAAGTAGGTTCACTGCACTTTTTGATTCCTCTCCAATATGAAATAGGTAGCCAAGTTCTTTTTTGCCTGGTTTATATGATGCTGGTATTACAAAAAAACAATCACCTAATCATCCGGTACTAATTACATTCCCTCCATGAAAACTAACCCTTTGTTTTGGCCTCCTTTACCTACCAGTGCCTCTTACCGAAAGCCAAACTGACTTGTGCAGTTAAACAATAATACAAGAGAGCACCGCCTCAGCTACTGTATTGCGACCGCTATAAATTGCTTGCATTGCCGCGCTGGAATTAAAAAAGTAGACCTAGAAAAGAGCTATCTGCCAACTTTTGTTCCTTTCCTCAATTCCATAAACTCCTAAAATCTCTCTTTTTGTAATATTACAGATCCGTTGCTGATGAGGTGTCAAATGCCATTTCGGGCGATATGTTTGAACAACTAGAAAAAATGAAGGCAATCGCCAATGCACTGCGGGTATTTCTAGCCTCTATTGATAGTGAGGTAAGCCGATATTAGAGAATGCGGAGGGCTTCGAGTTTTACTTTTTTCCATAAAACTCATATGCACAAATTTTGTTTGGGGATATATTATTTTACCGCTGAACTTTTCGTTCTCATCTCAGTCGGTTAGTTAGACCGAGGCAGCATCAACAGTCCGTTGTTGTTGATGTCACCAGTGCTCGAAGTGCTTGTATGAGTGCGAGTGTGTGCTAAATGGTACAGTTGAGATGATAAATGCAACATCAAGCTGCATAATGTGAAGTTTTGACTTGATTTCATCAGACAGTGACAAATGTTAACTTTTTTACTAGGCCGCTGTGAAGGAATTATCAAAGTTTACAGGAGATGTGTTAGTGAAGCTTGATGAGCTCTACGCAAAGGTGGAAACGGATGGAAACGTGCGCGAGAATGTGGTTCAAGACCTAAAGGATGCTATCAACGAACTTCGCAGTTATCAAGGTGGCATAAAAAAGCTTCAAGACGATTACAAAGGATTGGAAGCTCACTCTTCACTACCTGACTATTTTATATCCTACATCAGCACTACGGAACAGGCTTTGGAGGTACGTTTTATTCCAGGACTCGCGAAATTTTAATTTATGATTTTGTCTTATTTCTAAATGCACCTCAACTCATTAAATTGCTCACAGTTGCCTTCCCATTTCAGCATCTCAAAGACGTAGTCCAGCTGCAATTAGAAATGGAGACGGAAATATCTGATCTAATGGAAACAATCCTCAAGTTGTATGAAGGTGCTGTAAATGGACTGATAGCAGAGATTTTGCCCTGTGGCAACTTGCACTATGTCCTTAAGGTTACCGTGGCAACTGTTTGCTCCTCCTCCGGTCTCATCAATCGATTCTTCGGGTGGGCACTGGCACTCACTCTCGCCATCCTATTTAGTTTTCTTTCTTTCGTTGGCCTCTTCAACCTCTGGTGCATCCAGTCGCACCAGACAAAGCGTTTCTACGGCCCCTAATAACACTGCACTCCATAACCATCCTATTTCGCTGCAATGACTTAATCTGCTTCCAATGTGCCCAATAAGTTGCAGAAAATCGCAAAACTTTAATCCTGCCGGTGTCCTTTTTTCGTTCATGTTAATGCATCGTTTGTGTAGATTGAGCGGGTGAGAGTACAGCGTGAAAGGTGTCTTGTCCTAAAGATAATGCCAGATGCAATATGATTTATGCACACCTATTGAGATGTTTGGAGACTGCCTTAGTTGCAGACAGGTTGATCAAACTCCTATGAGACAGAAATTGGGGACGAATTGTAGGACTTAATTGCCTTGCCTTGACTATAAAATTAGTCTGAGAGATTTTGTGATGGCTCTCACCCCGCCAGCCAAGTGTCATCGGTCACGAAAGTGACGTTTGAGTGCATTACAAGTAGTCGGCTCCTAAAGGATGGACAACACTAGTTATTCTCGAGAAATATAGTTAATACAGACACCTAGATGTCCTCTTATCATTAAAAAGTTCAGTTACTCCCTCCTACTTTGTTTATCCTCCTAGAAATAAATGACCTATGTCTGTGTTACACGTGGGCGTGGGCGTCACACATGTGTGTCACCGGTAGAGGTAGTGAAGACTGAGTGATCATATTTCAATCCATACAACAGAAGCACTACAATAGAAATAAACTTAAAGGCATGCTAGCGAACATTAATAAATACTGCGTTGAAAGATGTGTGGCATAATAATTGAGGTCTTAACAATCCTAACACAGCTGCCGGCAAATGATGAAAGGTTTTGATGCAAATCATGTATGTTATTACAACTTCTGTGTCAGTGTTTTTTAAAGCTACAGAAGATGTGCCGATGCATGAACCATAGATAAACCGAAATGCTGGCATCGCCAACAGTAGGTCTGGATCAACATATGTGTTGGAACATGCTTCATTGTTCCACCCATCCACACATACAGCACTAACTGAACAAGCGTTGAGTAATTTGGATGAAGTGTTTGGACAGGTGAAGAGTGAGGTGGTGGAGTGGATAAAGACAATTAATGGTATGCAATCAACACCCCTAATAAATCAATTAGCAGATATCCGACCCTGCTGCGTCACTGTAATCTGTCGAAAGGGAATAAATAACGGTCCACTCATTAGTGAAGCCGTCTATTCCTTGCTGCTGCTAAAGAGCTTGCAGTTGAGATTCATTTACTTAGAAGCATTTGTAACCAAGGCTATCCTGCTTGGTGTGGGCGCAAGCAAGCTATTGCACCACTCGCACCACTCAGATGGCGCTCGTCATCCTGAGAAGTAGACTGTTGTCTCAAGATGGTGCTCCTCTTTTTGCGTCAGCCCCTCTCAGAGGCCTTCAAGCCCTTACTCTCTAGCTGAGTGGTGTGTGCCGCCATAATCAACCGCTCTATGTTCTACAGTTTCAAAAGCCAACTCAAGTCTTGCCGAAGCATTGATATATGAGGGTTGAAGTAGACCCACCGATGGATTGATGCACGTCTACGCTCCACAATGCGGGGATATGGGCAGGTACCACCAAAACCCACGTAAGTCGCAGATCCTTACAGTAGTTTCTGCATGCTATAAAGTGGTTCCAAAATTTGATAGGTGAAAAGGAAATTTAGAAGCTCTTTAACAAAGCATCGACTTCTTGTGCTACTTATTACTTTTTCAGTAGCTGCCTCAGCAGCCCTCAACTTTGCGAGTGTTTATCAGGCCTGACTGGAAACAGGCCGCCTCAGTCAACGGCGTGAAATTGGATGCGCCTTTTCAAGAAGCCCAGCAACCCTGCTTTTTACATATGCTCTCTGTCAAACTTAAAGCAGAAAAATGTAGATTTCATAGAGGTTATAAACTGAAAAACCATTTGTTTCTACCAGCATTTAAATAGCGCAGCAATCACAACATGCAAACGCGTTTAGTCTGCAGATATCTTCTTTCGGAGCTGAGTCTGTACGGCTAGGGCGTGTTAGTTTGTGAACACGTAGTCTTTTATTGGCATTCTTGGGGAGTAGGAGAGGAGGAATTAAGGGAGGTGAGGAGGAGCTATGCACTATCAGATTATATTTGGCTGCATTTTAAGCCACTAAAAATTTACATAAAATGAAACACAATACAATTGGGAATGCTTGATTTTTGGCGAGTAAATTCGGCCAAAGCTTACGTATGGGCGCTTAATTACTTTTAAGTAGTTGACTACGCCCAGAACTTTTAGCAGCTTGTCAAAACATGGAACTCTGGACCCACGTTTGTATTGCAAGATTCCAAAAGAACTAACACTATTATTTGACTTGCTTTTTATTGTAATTTGCAATTTTGGTCTTTAATTATGAAAGTACTTAGTTTGTAACAAGCCTTTTGGTCTTAAGGCTCATCTGTATCGGTATACGGGTGGCTACTATTCGCGCATTTTAAAGACTACGATTCTGATGGCACGCACTTTCGGAGGAATACAGTATTTGCCAATCGTTGCAATGGCACAGAGTTGCTCATTGCAGTAGACTTGTAAGCATACGTTACATTCTTTGATCCTTAGTCGTCTATCCTTACAAGCAGGGGCTTCATGCGAATTTCGTGCATGATCAGCATAATGGTAAGCAACGACTTCAAAATTCTTTTAATGATGGTACTTTGAGGCAATGGACTACATTTCGAAGGCTTAATATGACACTGCTGCGTCAGAAAATGAACAAACGAAGCAGGACTGCACATACACGTTGGTTGCGGACCGAGAATAACCAAGGCTCGACGCCACGCGCAATGTGCAGGCAGAAAATGCGGTGAAGTAGCCTCAAACTCATCCCACAGCTATGTTTACATTCGTTCCGCGTACCCTAACCCCGAGGGCGGATCCCCGGGTCCTCTGGCTAATTGACAAATCAGGTCGAGAGCTAATCAGGCCAGCTCCAAGTGGCCGTGTTAACAATGCTAGGGTTTGACTTAATTGACCTTTTGTATTTTCCTCCTGCAAGCGAACGCGGCAAGTGCGGGCTAGAGTAGGATGCTCACAGACATATCGCCACATTACAAACCACGCATCCTTTTATAATCCCGGGCTGGAACACAGAGGCGAAATTAAAGCCAATCAATTACAAACTAAAAAAACTTTTATAAAAAAATTATGACAACTGGTTGCTTCTTTTTCATTTGGAATTTGTAAAATAAGGAATAGCATGGTGGGGTGTTGTTAGGAGCCGTAGAAACGCTTGATCTGGTGCGACTGGATGCACCAGAGGTTGAACAGGCCAACGAAGGAGAGGAAACTAAGAAGTGTGGTGAGGGTGAGTGCCAGTGCCCACCCAAAGAATCGATTGACGAGACCGGAGGAGGAGCAACCAGTCGCCACCAGAGCCTCAAAGATGTTGTGCATGTTGCCACAGGGCAACACCTTCGTTGCCAATCCATTCAATGCATCTGTGATCACTTGAAGAACCTTTACTATTAGTTTCATTAGCATTGGCCCTATGTCCTTCTGCAGGAGGCCCTTCAACTCGGCTTCATTTTTAAGAAGCTAAAATAATAAAAGTGGGCACAGATTGTATGGCAGGCTACAGTTTTGATTAGAAAATTAAGAGTCGAGTATGTCTTAAAGTCTGCTCTAAAACAAGCATCTCTATTGATGGCATGCTTTGTGCAGCCCTAGTTTACAGTAAACTTTGCCCTATTTTTGTGAATAAGTGCATTCCTGGTAGGAGGGCTATTTCGAAAGCCAAACACTGCCAGGGTGGGATCTGCAACAATGAGATGGTTGATCAGATGGGCAAGAAAATAGCGTACCTCCATAGTTTTTACGGCCCCATCAATGTATTTTTCGAGCTCATTAGGCAGTTTGGATTGATCTGCGATCCCTTGGTAGCCGGTCTGCAGATCCATGATATTGGATTGGTTTTGCTTAAGCTCCTCAATGGTTGCCTCAAGTTTTTTGCTAACATTGCTGTTGGGTAGTTTGGTTGACACTTCGTTTTTCAGGTTTTGAAGTGCCTGCATGTTCACCTCAGTAAACTTTTTCAATTCTGTCACAGCGCCCTTTTTGAGAAATACAAGAAATAGACAGAGATGACTTCAAAACCCGAGAAGACATTATGCGAGAAGCTGTAATGGCTAACCTATCTACCTTGTCTTAAATGGTTCATTGAATTAGCCTACCGCCCTAAAACTGCCCAGTAGCATAAACACATCCCCATCAGCAGTAGCATTTACAATACAAAGTTGTCAGCGTAGCGCTAATAGCTGAGCTACGTCAGTTCTGAGGAGAGTAGGCGCTCAAAAATACTCAACACAACGCGTTACTCAGATAATTTTTTGCAAAATTCATATGTGTTAAATGGGATAATGGCCAGGGCTTTGCCTCCTACATACTAAAGTGCGAGCTTACCGAAGCATTATACAATTGTAGAGCAGTCTCCAAACCACCAACGCTGGTGTTCATATCTTTCAAATTTTTAACCAAGTCTTGAGGTATTTGCGTTGAAACCAACTTGGCCACTTCACTACGAGAGTAAAAGAAGGCATTTATGTTTGGAAAAGCTTTTAAAAGAGCGTGAACAAATGCTCGCATGGGTATCACTCGTGGGCACAACGTTCCACTCCGGTGCAATGGCACAAACCAACCGCGGCGTCGACGACAGGGCAGTTTAAAGTATGCAAAAACAGTAATAATTTTCCACAAATGCTGCTAATCTACTTGGCTGTTTAGTCCTGCAAAACGGTTAAATTTGAGGAAATTCGTGTCCGAACTCAACGACAACGTGCGAACCAATCAAATGCACATTTGATGATTGGACGCATTATATTTGTCTCAATTGAAAAAAAAACAAAATCGGTCATTTCTCTGTAATAATAGCACATGAACAAAATGCCTTTCACCTACTTAATTAATTCTTCAATCCAGTTTTTGAAGTCCTCACCATCCGCAAGTTTTGTCAGATTTGCTAGCTTGTCTATGCCAACACTGGGTAGCAGTTTGGGATCAGTTGTATCGGTGGGAGTACAGACTACGCTCAGACCGTAAAGAACATTCTGTGGAGGTGCAATATCAAGGAAATCGCCCTGTTGTTGCTGTATTGTAGGCCACTGCTCAGTCAGAATGCTGTTGAGAACGTAGTCACTCTGATTCATTCCCTGCTCCATGTACACGTATGGACACACCTCCACAGCCAGGAGGCTGCAAACCACCAAAACGACTGCAGCCGCGAGGCACACGATGATGAGTAGGATGAAGAGGATTGAGCATATGAGGAAGCGACAGCCACCACAAACGTGACTCCGCCTCTTCGTGCGGAGCACTTCTGCAACTGCAGAAAAATGGACAGAAGTAACATTCGGCACATAATGGGTACTAACATCAGACAGAATAGGAGTGTGTCAAACGCACGTTCCGATGGTCCTTCTCCAGTGGGAGAGAATAGTCGACGATGAAACGCCTCAGCAATGAAGAGTAGCAGACACGCAGTGAAGATGAGCGCGATTACCGCCATTATCACCGCAGGTGCGTAGAGAGCTGGATTGACGTAGGGTCTGGCCTTGGCGACATACTGTGGAACTTCCTTGACCAAATTTTCGACTTGCGGTTTGACTTTATTCAGTGCTTCATCAAGTTGTACTTGAAGCTCGTTGATTTGTGACGTAAGGTTAAAATTTGATATTATGTTTGAGGTCAACTGACCGGGCATTGCAGTTATTTCTTTTTGCAATTCGTCAATGTTTTTAGCGATTTTCTCGAATTTTTCGGCAACAGCTTTTAAATGACTTAAAGGTGAAGGATCCTTAACTGATGATACATTAAAGTCGAATAAAAGAATGTTCAGCTCCGTCTAAAATAAAGCAAAAGGAAAGCATTTCAGTTGACACTACATCTTAACTTCCAAAACTGTTCCTTTTTTCTCGAGGTCTAGTACGATTTTTGCATTAAAAAATTATTCGCTGGCAAATTGCTTCCTTAAATGTGCTCTTTTAATCGCACTTACTGACGAGGGTGACAATAATGCCAGCAAACTTGCCGCTTTCTTGTACTCACATCTGTAATATTGCATGTGGAATTGCAGTTGGCCTTGATTTCCTTATAACACTCGAAGAATGTTGCATTCAAGCCAACCGCATTCTTGAGTGTGGAATTGTAGTTCGTCATTGTTGCATCGATACTACTCATAAGGTCTGTAAGCCTTTGGGAGATAGCACTCGTGTCATTGAAGACACTGTCAATGCCAGTGACATTTTCAAGCACATTGAACACAACAGTTACACCTCCTTCGACTGTGGTCTGAGATAGAGAACAATTGAAAGTGAGATGAAAGCAAAGTAAGGAATATCTGAACGACTAAAATGTATTTTAGATAGCGCGTCAATCACGAGCTTAGTAATTTAAGAGGCGACATAAAAGGTAGTCTATGGAATCAAGAAATGGCCAATATTTTGAGCTCAACACTTCAACACCTGGACAGTCTGCATA
Organism: Taenia crassiceps; assembly: GCA_023375655.1. Classification (NCBI taxonomy): domain Eukaryota; kingdom Metazoa; phylum Platyhelminthes; class Cestoda; order Cyclophyllidea; family Taeniidae; genus Taenia; species Taenia crassiceps. The sequence goes on from JAKROA010000013.1 coordinate 1,762,727, forward strand.
GTATGACCCATGCGAACTTTGCTACAGCCATTAAGACAATAAAGGTATCAGAATCTTAGGTAAAACAGTGGCGGCGGTTGACGCCGTCACCTGGAAACATCAGTGCGGTGAGTTTATCTTAAACCGGAGCATACATTGATGTTATCTACACATAAATCCAGATTAGGTAAAAGTTGCTGTGCATACTGTGAGTCAGCACTAAGTTGTAGAAGGTGAACTGCGTATCTTATGAAATCAAAGAAAATTCTACAGTTTCGCGAGCGGAGGAGCAGGCTAATGCAAGTGGAAACGTCCAAAAGACTAAAGTGGGTTACTTTGTCCTAAAGGCGAAATTTCAAAACAGAAGCTGTCTGATGAACAGAGAGACACGGCAAGGGCTAATTACAGACCAGCTTACATTTATTTGACCCTTCAAATCTTCCACTGTCGTGTTCATGGTTTGAATGAGATTGGTGGAGCTTTCATTCAGTAGGACAATCGTCTCGTGGAGGACAAAAGACACGGTACCGGGGAAATTGTAGTATGTTGATTTGTTTTCCATCCAGGCAATAATTTGGTCCTTCAGAATATTCTCATCACTGGACGGTTCATCCATCACCTCTGCAACCTGCTGGGCGGCCATAATGTAGACCGCCACACACACAACGAGGCCGACCACATAGACGATGGCAAGAATTAATGTGAAGATGTGGCAGCCGCAACAAAACCAGCCTTGATTTTTGTGTATAAATTCGGAGCGTTGTGCAACCTCTTCTATCTTCGCCATTATCTTCCCTTGACGCTCCTCCGCAACGTCCCCAACTGCAGTTTTCCCGTTAAATGAAAATAGATCTTTCAAGTTCTCCATGAAGCCCTAAACAAAGGAAAGGATTTTAGAGCCATTCAGTTCACACACTTCACCAGACTTAACTGAAGCTCAAAGATTGCAATTCTAAAGCAATATTTCGATATTTCAAGAATCTAGACTTTATTAGCTGCTTGAATATAGAGATGTAAGTGGAACTACATGCATCGGTTTCCCCTAACTACTTAAAAAAATTAAGCGTTAGTTTACAATACAACCAAGGTGTGTACACCATAGTATGGAAGGTGGCTTCGTTTTATACTGAGAATGGCTGTATGGGTAAAGGATGCTTCACTACTAAGTTATTCTGAAAGGCTTTGCCATTTTGATTGCCATTGGCGGTGCGATTTTCCACAAAATTGACCAGCTTTGATGGTATTGTAGGCACAGCTAGAAACCGACGTAGACAGCTAATGTGGAAGACAAGTGGTGCGTGGACCTATCAAACAGTGCGGGTGGGTGCAAGACGTGTCACTAGAGATAGTTAAGGTCGATTTCATGCGCGAATTTTATCCTGTCCGTTCACAATGAACACAAGGACTAACTCTAGGCATAAGTAAGCGAATAATTCATTTTTTTGTTTCTAGTGATAGGCAAATTATTAGCACCAAAGGCTAGACTTGAAATGGCCAACTTTTTTTTCAAAAAATTATAATTGCATACAAAGGAGGCAGGTTTCTCCTTCACAATTGATCTAAAATGAGTTTAGTACGTTTAACCGAATGTATGCAATACAGCATTATCGAACAGTTCAACGATTTCCAGAACCCTCTAGTCGAATCGATGCTGTTAACCCTTCAAAATGAGCTTTCTGAGAGAGGCGACATTCACTGTTGGCACTTTGACATACTATTTGCCGTATGACACTACGACAATGCTTAAAGCATTAATAAATCACTAACTCTACAACTACGGTATAATCAGAAAATCTTTTGTGACAGTAATCCTCACTAACCTTCGGCTCATCGTCATCACTATCATCCGAATCGGAATCGCCATCCCCTCTTCGTTTATAGAAGGCATATCCATCGTAGCCATTGTCAAACTGTCTAGCATTGGATGAGCCGTTTTGTCCTTCTTCATTGCTCTGCACCTCAGTAGACTCGGCCTGTGACTCGTCATTACCGCCGCGCTTTCGCTTCTTGCCTCTACGACAGTGACAGCACTCCTTGGAGAATGTGCAAAAGCTGATTAGAATGAGTCCTAGTATCGCAATCAGCATCAGAATCGCAGCCACCATCGGTCCAATTATGAAAACAACCTCCCGATTGGGGTTCTCCTGGGCCGTCTTCACACCTGCATCACCTCCACCAATGCTCTCAGGAAAGGTGCGCAACACCTCCAGTGGCAAATCCTTTCCAGACACCATGAGCACTGCCTTCAGGTATTGCATCAAACGCTCCTGATTCATGTCAAACTCATACGTCATTTCATTGGAGGTGGTGTTGTATTTGGGAGTGAATGCAACATTGAGGAGACCACCGTTGATGCATCGTAGGATGTAATTGAAGACAACTGAGACGAAGCCCATCACGGAGAGTTCCATCGTCCTGCGGGGGGAAATAAATTATTTTCAGGATACTTTAGCATTCAAGTCATGGTGTGGAGGTGGATAATATGTCGTCGATTTGCAAAGTGCTCCTCGTCTTTAAATGCATGGCAGCTTTTACTTTATTTGCAATGCTTTGCATGAGAAATGCCTATTTTAATCAGCACACCCTTGAGGTATTCCAACTTGGCAAATAGCACAGCCATTTCCATGTAACTCAATGGTCGGGCATATCGCTACACCCAGCGGATACTCCATGAAATTGCATGATCTAGAGACAGTATCCACTGAGTGCAACAGGCCGAGACCACGACAAAGTTTCTCAGGTCACTAGAACCAGACTTGAATAATGGGAGACAGATCTTTAGCCCTTGCGTTGGGTGTCAATGCAATTTAGACATTCTGTCAACATTTTTCGCCTGAGTTGTCGTCAACTCATCCTTTTTCAGTCTCTTAACTGTTGTGGATTTATAATGATGCACTAACTGTGTCTAGAATGCAAACATCTTTTGCCAAATAGTTCACCAAAAGTTGTCAAAAGAGACTGTCTCTCAGGTCTCAGTAGGAGAGCAAAAGTAACTTGCCCATCTGAAAACGAATGTCAACTGTAAGAAGTTGAACAAGTAAAATGCCAGAATTCTAATGTGGTGACCTCTCGAGTGGCTTGAGAACGCGTTTTTCACCAAGCTTTGACGGAATGGATATGACGTGCGACCTTTTAGTTAACAGGAACTGGAGTCTAACTAAACGGCGGTCCTGTGGCTCGTTACATGCAGAGATCCCTTCTTTACTACCTTCTCAAGATCAAATTTGCAAGGGTTTAAGCCACGTTTGTGTGCGCACCGATAAAATCCCGCTGCAATGCGGTCCTGAAAGTATCTTAATCTTATAATGCATTGTTTGAAAAATTGTGTCTTTGTTTAATTTTACGCCGATGATAGCGCAGGATAGGTCATAACTGCAGCGCCAAATGGACAAGTTTTCCTTCCAGTTTGCTTGATGCTTAATAAGACCTTTTGACCCAATTTCTATCATCCAGTTAGGCACTTTGCTATGCATGTCATGATGCACATGAAGTGCGGTTATGGTTCAAACAAAAGCCCCAGAATCCATATAAAGTGGAAAACTTTAAAGTTTACCGTTGTGGATGCGACTGCATACAACTCGTTAGGTATCAAACCGGTGTGCATTCATCAGATGTGTCTTGCAGTACCACATTCGGGTTAGGTCAAACGCATCAAGAAATGGAACACAACAAAGCTTACTTGAGCTCTAAGGGAGGAATTAGGTGATCCCTTGATATAATCAACTTTACACGATGAGTGCCTTTTTATACTCATTTGGGTCACGCTATAATGGATCAAGATTGGTGTGAATTGGCTTTCACACACGCACTTCAATCAGTATTGCTTGGTAGGTGGAACAGGCCTTTTTGCATGAATTGTTACTGTATGGCTTTTGGCGTATCAAATTCGGGCTTGACGTTCGTGTAGCACTTAAAGTCGCCTGGCAACGTTGGAATTTTTTCAATTATCTAAGGGTCACCTGTTATGGCGGTTCAGGATCGTTTGCGAGGATCATCACATGATATGGAGACTACGTAACGCATAATGGTAGTTGGCTTTAAGAGGTCCCATTCCATTTAATAATGTGTTGACTTCTTATTCCGCAACAATCACTGCTGCACCAAGATAGCCAATAAGGTTCTTTCTAAAGTTGACTTGGTTCTAGTATTGCAAATAAGTCAGCGATAAGTCGAGGTAATCAGAAGATGGGATTAGTGAGCCTTTCCACCGAGTGTTATAATGGCGTTTCCATGACTGTCACAATGATGGCCAAACTTACCAAAGGGCGGCCGGAAACTGTACAAATCACTGGTCCTGGCTTTTTGTATCCTCTTGCGAACTAACGGAGACCGAGGCACAATCGGGGATGAGGCGATGAGACGAATGTTGCGAGAATAACCAAACTTTTTCTAACCAAGAGAAGGCTATATCATGGCAGAATTGAATTCCCAATGGCTAAGCCTTTCATTTTTCCAGTTTTATGAATACTGAGGTTTATTCTATGTCTAGCAAAGGGCATTTAAGTTATGCGGGAGAAGAAAAAGTGACTTTATTTTCCGTGGGTTTGCGTACTTCTTGCCATATTACAGCAGTTTCACCACTTTAATCGACGCTCAGAGGCTCCCACGGTAAAGAAAAGGCGGTGATATTTTAGGTCAGCCTTTAAATGGCGAAGCGTTTCACAAAAGTGCCGTGGGCTGAGGTCTCAAGAGCTCAAGATGGTGGAGAAGTTGCTTCTCATTTCATGAAGTGGTGCATGTCTATTTGGGTGCCACCTTTAAACTGGCAAGATTTGCAGGCTCTTGTTAACACCGGCTATTTGTAGGTTGATTGTCGGATAAAGAGAACGAGTAGCCCTTCAATAGGATCGCTCAAGGTCTTCACTACAAACATTCAGTCATAAAATGGGCATTTAGTCTTAAACTTGCAAACTCATAGCACCTGCTGGTTTTTTCTTGCCAAACAACTGTTTACCTAGGCGTACTCAAGCCTCTCCCTATTGTGCACTAGACAAAACACATTGCTTCGAGTGTGTTCACCTCAACCTCTACCTAGGAGAGCCATTATAAGCCCGCGAATTAGCATAACCTCCATCTTTCCTTGGAAAAACCATGCATTCCGAGTGATACAGGCTATACCTTCAACAACCAATTGCAGTCCATTGCAATGAGCCATGTCTTAGTAAGGGAAAAAGTCCAAATGATGGTTGGGGTTAGGTGCTGGCCAGGGGATGTCTGGTGCAAATGCCCGCAACAATGGAGGGAAGGCGTAGCATCGGCTTATATGCGTTGATTTTACCAACCAACTATACATTGTATTCTCCTCTGACCAGCCTCCGCAATTTCAAGAAGTGAGGAAAGTGTAATATAATTGCTAGATTCATTGGGCACTGTTTAACAGGCATTTCTACGGTTTATTATGTCCCGATAACTGGGTGCACAGGATTGCAGAAAAATTTGCAGTAAAAGACGCAGTGCCTTTATCCCACGTCGATGGTGGGTGAGGGAGAGTGGAACACAACTACGAGCTGTTGCAACAACACTGACTTAAAGTTAAAGACACGGTGTTACTACACCTGTCAAAGGCCTAAAACTGCTTCAAGTGAATAGCTGAGCAGTGTAATACAGCTAGCGAGACGTTGATAGCGTCGCATGGAGTTTCGCACATTCAGCGCTAAATCTAAATTTAAATATCTCAATTGTTCAACCGTTTGAGAGGCACTCTGCTCTTCAAACTAGCAATTTAGTTTTTTTCTGAGTTTAAGCCAAAGCGGTGCCGCGCAGCGGATTTGCATAATGCGACGGGTTCACTGACACCTCTTCCACGCACAGTAAATAGATGGTAATTGCTGTCGGTGAATGCTCAGAGAAGGCGGGATTGACACAAACCATGGGTAATCCACGCTGAACCGGACAAAACTTATGTCGGCAGCTGCCAATGCCCAAACACTGCTAAGACGATGATGGACGGGAAGGAGGCGCAGCAGCGATTTGAAGATCGTGAAAGGAACTGGAGACACACTCCCAAGTTACATTTTCGCCTTCAAGCTGATCATCACAATTATCCGCTAGTAAAAAGGCCACCTAGAGATTCGGTACGCGGCAATGGCAGATCCTACCCGAAGATACACTGTCCGCTTTGTATGAGGAAAGCACTGGATTCAAGCTAAACCTCTTTACCCAGTGCTTTCATTCATTTGGCGGTAATTTAGGTGAACTATTCAAAATGAGTTTTACACGCACACTTCTCTATATCAAGTGACTTCTTGTCTCTACTTGTGCGGTTAGCTTGTGGTCACTTAACGCCGACTGTATGTGAGTCTAAGCACTTATGGTGCTTGATGCAACAACGCCCAGAAACAGTGCGGACGTGTGGATTTCGGTGGCGTCATTGAAAATCATGAGGTTGTAGTAAGTGCTGCCTGACAATACCATTAGCCGAGGAAGAGATTAGGTAAAGAGAACACAGGAACAAAATTATGTTATTGAAGATTAATTGCTACAAGAACAAACTCCCGAGTCCACCATCATAATCGGAGGTCGGGCGATGTAAAGTTTATTCAGCTTCCATCCTCTACTCCCCAATTTTTGCGCCTTTGCTACACTGTTCTTCTCTTTTGGAGACAAATTTGACAATTTGGCGCTCACCACTTCAAACCACTTCCACCGTTCGAGGCCGGACTATGCAATCTGGAGAGTTCTGCTGACCTAGGGTTTTAAGGTCGAAGCCTTGTCAATCCGGTGGATGGGATGGGCTCTGCCAGTCAGAAACCACGCTGTTGCAGTGTTTGATTGGGGACGGCTTGGCAATAGATTGAGGACAAACAATTTGCTGTGGAAGGTCGGATGCCATTAAGATGCGTCAATCCCATCGAGAAACTGGTGAGGCATGGGGCTGATTTGGCGTGTTTTGCAGCAGTTGCATGCAAGTAATGCAAAATGGGTTACGAAAGAACGGTATTGCAGTACCACTGCAAACGCAGAGTGTGCAGCCGACCAGACAATTTAGTGACCAAAAAAGGCATCGATACTGAATAAATATCGGGAGAAGCATTGAAATATAACCTTCGATCGATACTGACCCATTCTTATTGAAATCTCGCAGAGCCTGACTATTGTTTTAGCACACTTTTCTTGCCTACAGACCACTTCCAGGTAGGGGATGGGGAAATATTCACTTTCCCCAAAAAAAGGAAACGATGTCATTGCTTCTTCTAAACCGTGAAGGATTTCTCCATTGCGATATTCTTCCTTCTCATAACAGTTGCACCGTTGTCAATCAAAATAATTGCACCAACGATTGTGTGGGAAGTAATGGTGTAGATTTACGATGAGCAACGCAATTTCAACTCCTTTGCTTAGTGGAGGTTTTTTCCCCCGTGTTAAATTTCCACGAACCTCAAGTTGTTGAGATGTCACCGACTCGTAGTTGATAAACTATCCGAAGCATTTTATGCGACGTGTGTGTGTGTGTGTGTGTGTGTGTGTGTGTGTCAGTACCAAATATGCACAAAATCATCTGTTGAGGCATTTCTAACAGGCAAAATGTGTCTTAAAGAGGACGAACTGCTATTATATGTAGGCATTGTCCTTTAGCATATGAGGCTTTCGTTTTGAAAAGGTCTGCTTTTTAGCTATAGGCGTTGTACTTGCCAGTCTCATCTCCGTTTATATCCTCCGCACAACTTCCTGATCGCCAGTTCTATCACATGACATTGGTAAATCATCACTTAAAATGGGGAGCGGAACGTGAATGCAGTGAAAACCTCTTCAGGGGGATTGTTAGGGTTTTTTGAAAGGAAGGCCTACACTTTCTCACCGCTCAGTAAATAGTGGAACAGCTCTGGTAGAGTAGAGAGGATGAAGATGAGTACTGACCAAACAGGCTTTAGGAAAGCCATATCTTACCAAAGGCTAATCGGTCACTCATTTCCTCAGCCGGTCAGCAGGAACTCTGGCGTCGGCCTCCTTTTGTTCTATGATAATGAGTGAAGAGCAAATGGATCAGCATAAAGGCTTCTAATCACTTGTTAAATTACAACTATTGAGTATAATCCGTTTGCTTTACTGCATAATTCTATTATTTGCGTCATTCACTTTAACTACCCACGGAACTCGTTACACTCACGCACACCTCACATTTCGGTTTATGCCACTTCATGCAGTTTTTTTCTGTTCCTCATGGAAAGGATTTCACCTTCTCTGTCTTAAAGCATCGAGCTTGTTAGGAGTATCTGGCCCACTGAAACCATTTGCGAGGCTTTAGGCATGCCACGCATTCCTCAGCAGCGATCAGCCCCTAGCACCCAGCTAATCTCTTCCCGCTTAGGTCTCAAACCGGGCTCATGAGCGACAGCATAAATGACCAGAAGTACTTAAAGAAAAAGTGGCGTGACAGTCTGATTGTCAGTGGGTTGACATTTGCATGCGAAGGCCTCATACAACTACCGCCTACATAAACTACGTAGGCGGTGTTGAGAAGCCTGTTCTGTCGACAAAATAAATCTGTCTGTTACTTCGTAGACAGATGTCAAATCCATCTCCCACTGTATGCACTTAGTGCATTTCCTACATCCCACAGTTTCGGTATTGAAATAAGAGAAGTGGAAGAAGTGCTTGATCTTCTATAAAACACTTAGCCGATTTTCACCTAAGGTATTCATTCTCCTCGAGGTTTAAATGATTGTATCAATTTCATGTGTGTTATTTTAGGTTCACAGTGCAGTGAATAGGATCACCATGCTCACATTTTTATAGCAATATGAACCAATGGTGCTTCAGCAAACCTAAAAGCACCCGGCGTCTATCACAACAGAGAAATTTAGAGAGCAGATACATATCATTTGCATCAGACAGACGAACAGCTACGAGTGCACTGTCGGCACCGTAACACAAAGCCCTACTTCCAAATGCTGGACAAGTCACAGACCCTTGAGGTCGTAGTTATTGGCTATCCTCGCAAATTAACTTCATATGAACGCGGCGATGGCGTTTCTTAAGCCTAACCAGGAAGCGAACCTGCGGGTTGGGTTCACAAAAGCAAAGGAGATGCAGGAGATGTAGGGGAGGATGTAACTGAGGTAAGGATGGTGAGCCTCCTGGGCTGTAGGGTGAAGCTTTGTTTTATGGAAGGTCCGATCACTAGTTCCGATTGAGCGGGCTGTTTGGCATCGATGTTTGGTAATTTTTAGGCCGGACTTTATTAAAGCGTCTTGTATCTCTCAGACTCGAAGGCTAAATACGTGGGACACTATTTTGTGGCTCTGAAAAGGGCACAGGAATACGATGTTCCTAATATGAATGCGTATTTCAATAACTTTATCATTTTGCCCTAAAAGTGGTCTCATTAATAATGACAGGCGATTCATGTGATGAAGCTACGCATTTAATGCGCACCTTATTACGCAAAGCAGCAACTTAAAAGCCTGAAGGTTGCACAATTCAGTTTCGTCAAAGCTTAACGAGAAGGCCACACGTGAAGCTTAGAAAGGTGAAATGGGTAAACGATGATGAAGACGGTTTGCAAAAATGTACTCCAGATATTCTGGTAGACCATTGCCATTGAAGCAGCGGAACCCAAATATGACTGCGAGAAGAGAAGAAAACCCCTCAAAAGCCTGCTGGCCATTAAAGTGCGGTTGATATTATGATCCACCTCGAACTTACCCACCAATCGTCGGCGGACATGGATTACTGAAGCAGAAAGAGCTCATCATAGTTGGTAATCTGGAAGTTGAAATTTACAAAGAGGAATGGACTCGGATTTGTTGGCATCCTTAGCGCTGTATTTTAAATAATCTATGTACGATGGGTACCGGTCCGGGCCTTCAACAAAAGCGTTAGGTTTATTTGCAGTAGAGCACTTAATCAGCTATTGTAACTTTCGGTTTCAGACACAGGGCTGAAATGGAAGGGATAGTCCTAAGCTCTGTCAAAAGTCTATATTCGCAGGGACTGAACGGATAGCTTGGACCAAAGCCGTAAAGGGAACAAACGGCTTTCGCTGCATTTTCCAATCTGATGTTCTAAAATGTAGCAGCAGTCTTCCACACCATCAATCTCATCGTTGCGGTTAGTCGGACATTGAAGTGCACGGCTATTGTACTCTCCTTCAACGTAGTGACTTAACCATGTGGGCAGCTTCCCGTCTTTTGTACAAATTCCTCCTAAGCGCGGCGCCTTCTCTCATCTTCGAGGACGTCTTCGGATGCTGTGCATGTTGTTCACAAATCCCAATCTTCCAAAAGCTCCTTTTCATAGCTCAGCAGTAAAGGACATGGAACCGTAAATGGATGAAATTTTCCAAGTTTTTCAACAGACTCCAACTTGAGGCACCTCTTTGGTGAAGACCCTGCATAAACTTAGGTTCAAAACTCTGCTCAAGCGGGTACGGAAAAGCAAAGGATTCGAAACAATTATTGAGCCATGGTTTTTATAAACTTCGTCCTATCAGATAAACGAGTGGAGACAGTTGCTTTGTTCATGTCAAGAGTTCGTTATTATGCGAAAATTATAACGCCTTTGAGCAAGCAGTGATTTGTAATTGATAGCTTCCCTTCAGGCCTTTTCGTAGTAGAGGATGCTTAAGGCTAGAAGGAAGTTTGTCCAGTTTTTTTTGATACTCTGGTTGGCGGAGACTGTCGGCTATGGCTTTTCATTAAGAAGTAGGCTCGTTGTTACGGGTTTTACAATCGCATGAGGTCACAAAGCACCGCTCCTACACTGAATTTCCAATCACCTGAAAGGTACTTGAGCACAATGGAAAAGTAGAACTTAAGTTTACGCTTGTCTTGAACTTGGCTTTTCACCTTTCGTCTCCCCAATGCCATTTGGATGGCACAGCCTCCAACGGGCCAGACGCAGTCTTTGATTCGCCAATGGATCACATCATGCTTGTAACAAAATCAAAAGCGATGCCCATTAAAATGAGGCCTGCGATTTTCTGAATAGGCTCCTTGTGATCGTCTGGAAACTTAGTGAACTCTTTGAGCGGAAACCAAGTGAGTGAGAATTTTGTAGATGGAGGACTGAAGGCGGTAAATAAGTTGTCAGCTATTAATGATACGTAAGCGCTTTCGAAGGAAGATGGTATTCCAACCTGATGGTCAAAGCTGTCGAAAAAGCCGAGTCTAGTTTGATGTTTGTGCATTTAGCTGACCTAAAACAGACGCAGTACTTATTGTTGCGAGTACAATGTCAGCTTTTACGGAGAGAGCCATTTCCATTCAATGCCACAACTGGTTAAGGCGGATAAAGGTGATTAATTCAGAATACTCCCTTTCCAAACTTGATAGATAAGCCAATCAAAGACGTCCACCCAGTAGGCTCCAGGCGCTCCGTCCAAGCACCGTGCCTTTCTCTGTCACGTAGCATCGTCGCCGCCTTGATGACATTTGGGGGTGAGGGAAGTACAGAAAGCGCTCCAATCGAGACTAATTGAAAGTTGTAGCTGTTTCGCTGCTGGTGATTACACACTTAAAAGCCATTAATGAATTAAATATGCAGTCTGATTTTGTGGCATTGAGTAAGCCCAAACACAGCTGAAAAGAAGATCGGAGATGGATAGAGAAGTGCGAATAAAATATTGGCGGTGGTGAGGAAAACAATGAAGAAGGCGGTGTGAATGTAGCTTTTGAGATTGCTGCAGACGTGTTCGGCTGTGGCAGCGGCAGCACTTTAAGATGCAGATCAACTCACCCTTCTATAGTTTGTGCATGCAAATTAGGCGTTGTCCGAGCGCGTCTTACTAATTCGCTGGGATTCCGTGCTACTTCAGTGATTGGAGTAATGCCAATGACACTCACATGGATGGTCTTCAGAATGCAACTCACTTTCACCCTACGGAAGTGACGTCCACCAGGCAAACGCCTTCAATTCCGCAACTACAAGGCGGAAACTTTAGGGCTATTAAGTAGCCACCGTTTTATGAAGAAAAGAGGAGTTTTAATTAGACAAACAAGATTAGTATTATAAATTAATACACTACAAATACTATATTTAGATTCATAGGGCAGCTATACATGCGGTTAGAACGACAGGCGGCCAGTGGCTTCATTTACTCCTGTAAACCAAGTAACACTGGCAATGTCTCCAATTTGGCCTTGCGTATATTTTTTACCTCCCAGGTTTAGCCTTCGCAGCCGCAGCATCAAGTTAGGTCATGCTTTTTTCTTTTGGAGAATGTTTCGCCTACTGTGCACAGAAATGGGCCACCTCCAAGCATACGTGCATTAGTTTTTGAACAACTCGTGAGAAGGGCTAGATGTCATTAAATGCCCAAAGGTTTATCTGAACTTCAATAAAGTTGTCGATCCAATAAGTTGTAATCCAGAGGCTTCTCTAGGCTTGGACACAAAATTCAAGTAGATCCAGGCCTATTAAAAACAAGCACAGTACATTTTCGGTTTGAATACTAGAATACTACTTTGTGAGGAAATAAGTAGCAAGCAAGGACGCAAATAACTTGAGTGAAAATTTGGCAATCTCAGAGGCTCAATTTTCTTTCAACTTTATTTACGGAATTTGCAAAAAAATTTGCTAGAAGCTTGATTGGAAATCATCTGTTTTAGAAGAATTTTGTTTCGTTTAAGGCGTAGTATACGCATGAAGACTATCCAGAAAGACTGCAATTAAGGTGTAAATCATGGCATTTTCTTTGTCATACTTCACCTGTCCAACGAGTTTAGTGGAAGTGAAACTTGTGCCGGTGCTCCAAACGTAAGTAATGGAAGGAAATGAAGGAGCAGAGGTCAAAGAAGGTAAGGACTTGAGCGATAACTTGACTCCTAGCCTTGATAATCCTTGCTATGAACTGATTAAACTGAAATGAGAGCAATATCCAGCACCACGGAAGGTTAAAATTTGACATGCACTTAAGGGATCGCTACCGATCCCTACATTTTGACCAGGTAGAAGTTAACTACTAAGGTCCGAGTGCTCAAAATTTTCAATTCCACCGAGCCCTTTACTCTCGCCGAATTTACTATGCTAGGAAACGCAATGAGTGGAGACTGTGACAAGTGTCAGGTGACCGAAAGGCTCCCACGATTTTCTGCGTGCCTTGAAAAAGTGGTTTTACAACTCTTGTGAGATCTGCAAGGCAAACTATTCCCCATTGCATACTAAATAACGCATCATAAGGCAGATAGATTTGTTCCACCAGGTATCAGCAATTAGAGCACTGGCGAGGATCCAAACAGTTCCTTACATAACAATAGGTAAAAATTGTCCCCTTAGAGCAGCTACTGCTGTCAAAGAGCACGCAACTGAGAGTAGATGGGGTTACCGCTCTGCTGAACTTTTATCCTATTCGGAGTACTTTGGATGTCACACAAAAGGTCGGCCGAGCTTCTCAATTCTTATTGGTCATTGCAAATAATTGTTTCAACTTTTGGAAATATGACAAGTAGCTGCGGATTATCATGTGCATAAGGCCTAGACAGATGTCACTCAAATGTTTGCTGCTATCTCGTGCATTCATATGGCTCTACTTTAAGTGCTTGGTAAAAAGGGATTAAGTAATGCATCGAAGTCTAATTTCTAGTCAAGTTCGCCACACGAAGTGTGTTGAAGATGCGGTGGGTGGGAGCGGAATGCAGCACATCCAAATCGACTTGAATAAATAACATCACACCACCAGTCGCGCTGGAAATGAAGGGCTACTATTTTAAAGAGCTACATGTTTTATACGGGGTTTGCCTCTTCAGGCTCCTATAACAACTCCCCATTTGGTGTCAGGTAGAATTCTCCTCACGAGTCAACATGTAGTGGAGACTGTACCTCGTTAAAATCGTAGCTATCAGCGCGTGAGAACGATGCCATCCTTTAGCCATGACAAGCTAGCCGAGAATCACACCTTTGCCTCCTGGCTACTTGGGCTGGAGCCCCGGCAGAAGCTGAGCCCGTGAACACAACCAAAAGTCCAGTGCGATGAAGAGGCAACATCAAGAAGAGCCGTGCGATCTCTCATGTGAACGGATTTCATTTACTTTCTATCCATTACGGGATGATGATAGCTGTGCAGTTAGTTACTTTTTTGCAAATGTGTAAGCGCTAGCTTAAACCACCGACTAATTAACTGATTCAACTGAGATGAGAAATGGTCTTTGCCCATGTGGCCCATTAACATGCTTCCCTATGTCATCCCCAGGCGACCTTTCGTGTCTGTTGACCTTAAATAAAGTACTCTCAAAAGGTTAAAGGACAGTTGCGGTAGGGATCAAGGCAATCTGTCGATTAAAAATTGGAGGGGAATGAGGCAACTTCAATATCTTTAACGGTAGGTAGGTATTTCTTCTTTTTGCTGTAGGAGACCGCATGTACGATAAAAGAAGATCGTTGAGGAACACGAGTTTGGTGAGGACGGCAGGTCGCAACAGAGATCAATTCTATTGATGGATGCGAAGGCCTTAATAGCTATTCACTCCTAAATGTTTTAAATGTTATTTTGTTTTCCTTATTGGATACTGGGGTTCGAAAGTTGCCTTGGTAGATTCAGTTGCCTGTGCTCCAAAGGAATTTGTTGGTGTAGGCCTGTTAATGATACAAAACTGTATAACTTTCGCATTTTACTGCTTCTAAGCTTGCAGCAAACTCGTCCTCTAGGGACAAAGGGATCATTTTGCCTTTTCTTCATCAGTTTCCAAAAATCATTGAATTTATAATTTAAACTCTGCCAAGTTAATCGCCTAAAATTTCAAAAACATTATTTCCAAATGCTTTCTATTTTATTTCAACTATTTTGTTGCAAATTATTAACTGTTTACGAGGGTTGGTGCATAGAATTGGCATTTTGACTCCAAAGTCGATTACGCACCCACTTTTGAGCTCGGAAACAACAAGAGCGTGAATGACCTTGAAGTGACAAATCAGATTAGAGATATCCGCGCTGACCTTCTAATTGCCCAATCAAATAACCTCTAAATTGGCTTTGACAGCATTCAAGGCACTTAGTACCTGTTTTCCAGCCCACACAAGTGTAGGAGCGCTGTATTTTTAGTGGTGAATCTGTCATTACTGATGCATTAAAGCTTGCTTGTATAATAACTTTTCCTGATTTTGTAACCGTATGATGTAATGGGACCTGTTGTGATTGTCGGTTTCAATGTTGAGCTTCCCAGACTTCTGCCGATTGCACTACCCTTGGCGTTATTGTCTCGATCATTTTCTTTTTTACAATAAAAGTAATTCGATGGCTGTATGCTTTTTAAATCCTCAGGAGCACAGAAATCGCAGCCTGGTGGTGTCATAAGATCCTTAAATTGGGTACCTAAGTCTCCGCTGCTGTTCACCCTCTCAGTGGCTTTACCTTTGATCCGTTCCATTTCATTAGCCTAAAAGACTTGAGAGGCCAAAGCAACTTTCATCGAAGGTCACAAGGCGCCAATTGTTTCCACATAAGAAGGACCGAAATGCTCACATTTTAAACTGCGTAGGTGTTCTAGATACCTTCACCAATCACAGACACAGCAAACAGGTTTAACTGTAAAATGGGCATCCTCAAAGCTTTACTTGACAAGGGAATAATACATTGAGGAGGGAATTATGGCTCTCCTGGCAATGTAGAGTTTAACTGAAGGATGATTCCTCGTGGCAAGGGTAGCATTAAGATGGATAGTTAGTTTGATTAGATGAATGTAACCCTTAAGTTGTGTATCGAAGGTGTCTATCTGTCGAAGCTACCATGGACACTTGAGAAGCAGTGATGGCCACTGATGCGGAAATCCATAAATCCCCATGTTTCTGAACTTTAAATTCAAGTAGGTGCCCTCAGCGATTGGTGGCCCCTCGGCTCCAGTCCCGTTCTCCCTCACTCCACTTTTTCTTCCTTCTGCGATGGCCCTCCTCACTCATTTTCCAAGGCAAGAAATATTTAATTTTCTTTATGCTGGGCATTGTTGATTACACAGTAATGATTAGTTGTGAATTCAGTAACATTCAAACCCCTCTCACCTTTAGAACCCTCAGTACTTAATGCGTTAGCAAGCATATTTCTGATTAACCTCAAAGTATGAATGATGAGTCCTCTAGTTGAGCCTCAATTAAGAGATATCTCATTTAAAATAGGCTTAAAGCAGTGGAGTAGTTGCTAGCCTTGTTCAAAGTTGTTAAAATATGGTCATTATCTAAGGTCTGGTGCTCTCGTAGGATAAATTAAAGAGCTCTGGATGTCGCAGCCAGCGATCTTTTGCTATCCCAACAATTGGTTGAGGTCGTGGTCCCTCCAATTTACTTGTTCTCGCAGTATTATTGTTATATCTAGAAGCTGTGAAAAGTGTGTTGATAAGAATAGGCTTTTATAGTAAATGGTAAATAGTTATTGGAAGCTGCGGATGATGTGTCGGTCAATCGTTTCGAGCTTTATGAAGAACTGTTTACACTCACACCCGATGTTACACGCGTAATAAAGAAGCTCGCTCCCAAAGTTAGCTGTTCTTTTAAGGAGGAAATCTGTGTGGTTGGAAGTGTACTAATACTGCCAAACAACACAACCTCCCTCCGCTCGCCTCCTCTCACTACCACGTACTGTCAGAGCAATCATAGAGGCAATTCACCTTTATCAAGGCAATGCTCGGGGTCAAAGTCATTGCGTTAAAAGCAAAACAGAAATAAGTCATTTAAAAAGCCCATTTCACTTTCCCCACAACATTGGCTGAAGTGCGTGTGTGTGTGTGTGTGTGTGGAAGTGCCATCACACCAATCTCCTCCAGTGTTTACCCAACGTGGATGAGCAATAATAAGTTATTTTAACTCTACAGAGCTGCTTTTATCAGGGGATCATCTAAGCCCCGTCTTGCTCAGGTAAGCTTCAGTGTACTTTATGTTGGCAATCCCCACAAGCCTAGAACAGACAGTCGACCCTGATACCGCATGGATTAAAAGCAGTCAGCAGATGATTCAAAATTGGCCATTACATAGCTTTTGGGGTTTTTCTTTAACGCAAAGATTTAGTTCACTAATGGCAACATTGTAGAATTGCATTGTGAAAAGCTTTACCCAGACTTTGGCCTGATAAGTGCATTTTGATTAAAATGTGATTGGTATGCGATCTGTTATTGCGCCATGAGGATGAGATCCTCACAGCTCCATATATGACCGTTTGAAGTAAATGAAGACATCGTACGATAGTTTTGGGTGCAGACGTCTATCGAAGTCTCCTATCACTTAAGCAATTTTACCAAAACATCTCCTACGAAACGCCTAAGTTCAATCAAACCGCTGATTCTCCAAAAAGATCTAACCAGAACTTCTTGCCTTATGGTGGAAAACTAGACTGCTACACAGTCTCCACACATTTAAAGCTCCGACCTCCACAGCAAAAATCTGAAGGTTGGAATTCCCTAATGAATGATCTATTTCCCCTCGCAGGACGATGGAACTCTCCGTGATGGGCTTCGTCTCAGTTGTCTTCAATTACATCCTACGATGCATCAACGGTGGTCTCCTCAATGTTGCATTCACTCCCAAATACAACACCACCTCCAATGAAATGACGTATGAGTTTGACATGAATCAGGAGCGTTTGATGCAATACCTGAAGGCAGTGCTCATGGTGTCTGGAAAGGATTTGCCACTGGAGGTGTTGCGCACCTTTCCTGAGAGCATTGGTGGAGGTGATGCAGGTGTGAAGACGGCCCAGGAGAACCCCAATCGGGAGGTTGTTTTCATAATTGGACCGATGGTGGCTGCGATTCTGATGCTGATTGCGATACTAGGACTCATTCTAATCAGCTTTTGCACATTCTCCAAGGAGTGCTGTCACTGTCGTAGAGGCAAGAAGCGAAAGCGCAGTGGCGGTGAGAATAGAATACAAGCAAGGTCCGCTAAAGGCGCCGAGAACCAGGTTAATGGAGAAGGAGCATTGCATAATTGGCCATACGACGTGTATACCTTCTATAGACAACTAGATGACAGCGATTCTGAAAGTGACTTGGACGGCAGCGATGACAGCGAGCCAAAAGTTAGAAGACATTGTTGTCATGATGATTTGCCCACTCTCGTCCAAAATTTTGCCCTGCCATCATAAGGCCAAAATCAGTGTATATTACGATTTCTGATGCTTCATCTTTTGTAGAGAATCCCATTTTAAGGTGTCACCAGCATATCTTGTGCAATAAGTCTTTGGGAATTCCACTAGAAGTTTTATGACAGCGTCGTCAAGGCATCGAAATTGCCTCAGCTGCTCTTCGCAGCAACGATAGAAAGGAAAGAACTCACACACATACGCTATTATTTTTGTAGGATTTTGTTGATTCTATTCAAACCTTAACGCTTATCCCTTTTTCAAGAGGGAATATCTACTTTGAGCACTAAATTCGGATACATATCGTCTCTCATAAACAAGTAGTAATGAAATATATTGAATGCAGTTGAAGGCAAAAAGTGGTGTTGACGTGCTTAGACATTGTTTGGTCCATACGCCATTTTGACTCTACATGGCATCCACGCGTCTTATCAATTCCAACCCGCCTCCCACATCCGCCGTCCACGTGGATATGCGGCAGCGCCTGCAATGTCATTCAAGTCAGTCAGTGCGATGGGAGTGTCGTTGATGCGCGTGGGTCATTTGAAGGTGACTTAGTGATGGAATGCCTTTCGCTCAGTCAGCAGTGGTACCACTTTCCAATTTGCTTACTTCTTCTGCATTGCAACTTTACCCGATTAAAATAGATGAGGTTAGAAATGCGCCTTACTTTGTAGAATAGCATCAAGAGCTTCAGTCCACGCATGCAGAGCCCAGCAAAAGGCATAAACGAGGTGCCATTCCAATCGTACGTCTCCAATCAAATAAAATAATACTGTGTAGTGTATACAGGCAAATAAGTAGAAAAGGTTTAGGTACTTAAAGCGAATTCATAAAAGTTTCCAAAAAAATCAGAATAGGTTTTGCGAGGAAGAGATGAAGAGGAGCCTTTAGGTGGATAGTGCCGCTTGATTCCACTTGGAATAGCTCAACCAACATTGTAGCGATGGTGTAATCAAATAGTGACTCAAACACAACGGCTTAGTTTTGCTAATTACAGAGATATCTTACACTTCTTAAACAGAAGCAGCACACAAGGTCTTTTTGAACTGCAGACTGAGCGTGAAGGTGGATATTCTACTCATTGGTGAGTTGGAGCTGCTGTAGTTCACTCTGGGCACAGATTTCCACGTTCTTTTGAAGTTAGACCAACACGTAGCTCACTCTCGGCTTTAAGCACGCCCAGAAAGATTAATAAATTAGTATCTGTTCCTTCTTTAGGGCTTCGTGGAGAACGTGAGATGTCTCTCTACCTTCACCGGATCATCTGCCTTCGATAGTAAAGCAAAGAAGCGTCAAGGGAAGATAATGGCGAAGATAGAAGAGGTTGCACAACGCTCCGAATTTATACACAAAAATCAAGGCTGGTTTTGTTGCGGCTGCCACATCTTCACATTAATTCTTGCCATCGTCTATGTGGTCGGCCTCGTTGTGTGTGTGGCGGTCTACATTATGGCCGCCCAGCAGGTTGCAGAGGTGATGGATGAACCGTCCAGTGATGAGAATATTCTGAAGGACCAAATTATTGCCTGGATGGAAAACAAATCAACATACTACAATTTCCCCGGTACCGTGTCTTTTGTCCTCCACGAGACGATTGTCCTACTGAATGAAAGCTCCACCAATCTCATTCAAACCATGAACACGACAGTGGAAGATTTGAAGGGTCAAATAACTGTGAGTTGATTGTAGTTGAAGTCCACAATACCTCATCTTCTACTTGAGAGTATGGATTTTCCCTGATGCAAGGTTTTGATGATGATCCCACGCTTATTCGCCAGTTTGCTACCGATGTGCCTTACCTTACGAATTCACCTTAAAGGACAATAACCGCAAAGACGCCTCAGAACACAGGCGAATCTTTTGGTACTCGCTAAAAGCATTGCAACCATTTGGCCGCCCAAATTTTATTTGTGGCCTCATCCTCAACCACTAAGATCTTGTGCTACGCCTTAGAATGCAGTATTTACGTCTCACTGTTTCATTGTGGCATTTTAGTACACAAGTAATCATTCACTTATAACTCCATTTCCTCCTCACATCTAATTTTCCCCCCTTCTTAGACCACAGGGAGACAAAAAGCAACTGTTCTATCCAGTGCACTTCAAAGTGCCACTGGCATTAACAAGGACCGCAACAGCACACTCAATTTATCTGAAAGGTTGAATGGCCTTATAAGTAGTATCGATGTCATTGAAGCTAACTACAATTCTACGATCGAGAAGGTGGTCGCTTTGAATGCGACATTCGAGAAGTGTTATGCGGGCATCAAAGCCAGGTATCAACCCGGCACTTTTAATATTACGGACGTAAGTACCAAAAGTATTATACATGCCTGCACACGAGCACCTTTCCTATCCAACGACTTCGTTGCATTTCGGAGGCGATGGCTTATTTTTTGTCAGTTTTATCATTAAGATTAGACCGCTCACGAGCACTTTTTGCCTAAAACCTGGAGCTGGATTGATTGTGAGCTTTAAGTAACCGGGTCTCCTCAAATCCCTTAATTATGCTTATTTTAGGATGAGTTAAGCATTCTCCTCTTCAACTTTAATGCAAGAGAAATCGTATATCCTATCGGGTACGATGCCCTACAAGCCATCGTTACTTATTTTACTGAGTTTGCAATAAAATTTGAAGAATTAAAAGAGGAAATGGACGCGGTGTTAGATCAGTTAGTTTCACATATTGCGTTTAATCCAAATCTTGCAAAACCAATCAACGAGCTTCAAGTACAACTTGATGAAGCACTGAATAAAGTCAAACCGCAAGTCGAAAATTTGGTCAAGGAAGTTCCACAGTATGTCGCCAAGGCCAGACCCTACGTCAATCCAGCTCTCTACGCACCTGCGGTGATAATGGCGGTAATCGCGCTCATCTTCACTGCGTGTCTGCTACTCTTCATTGCTGAGGCGTTTCATCGTCGACTATTCTCTCCCACTGGAGAAGGACCATCGGAACGTGCGTTTGACACACTCCTATTCTGTCTGATGTTAGTACCCATTATGTGCCGAATGTTACTTCTGTCCATTTTTCTGCAGTTGCAGAAGTGCTCCGCACGAAGAGGCGGAGTCACGTTTGTGGTGGCTGTCGCTTCCTCATATGCTCAATCCTCTTCATCCTACTCATCATCGTGTGCCTCGCGGCTGCAGTCGTTTTGGTGGTTTGCAGCCTCCTGGCTGTGGAGGTGTGTCCATACGTGTACATGGAGCAGGGAATGAATCAGAGTGACTACGTTCTCAACAGCATTCTGACTGAGCAGTGGCCTACAATACAGCAACAACAGGGCGATTTCCTTGATATTGCACCTCCACAGAATGTTCTTTACGGTCTGAGCGTAGTCTGTACTCCCACCGATACAACTGATCCCAAACTGCTACCCAGTGTTGGCATAGACAAGCTAGCAAATCTGACAAAACTTGCGGATGGTGAGGACTTCAGAAGACAGGTCAATGATTCAATTGAGTAGGTTGGGTGTATCATGTAGTTCTACCCGACTAAAAGGTAGTGGCCAATTGCCTTATCAAATTGTTCCTCAATAAGGGGTTCACCTTTCTAAGAAGTGCCGCTAAATTGGCTTTATCCATCGATAATTTCCTTGAGCTCACTCTTACCTGATACTTAAATTATTTGAGTAGTTAAAAAATGCTTCCAAAGCAAAATGCCTCATGGCTTTTCCGCATTAACAATTTCGTCTTCCATTGTTTTGCTGGCTCCTCGAGCTTCATTCATTATTGCTTAAAAAAGCGACTTCTGCTAATCTTTTTGGCTATATTAAAAAAGGAATTTATTTTTTACTCCTTTAGTAAATTGGCTGCTGAGATTTCAAACCATGTATCTGCAGATGTGATTGACAGAGTAGAAATCATGACAAGATTGATCGAAGTGCTAAACCGCACACTAAACTTTTACAATGCTAAGGTAAGTTACCATTGCGGTCTATTGATGGCGTAGCTTCTTATTTCACTCTCTTCTAATTTAATAATTTGTGCAGGTTTCGTTTAAGCACTAAGTGTTATTATTAAAGCAGTAGTCAATAGCGCCATGTAGCAATTCTCCAGGTAAAATTGTATCCCTGTTTAAAAGCTTTTCTTGTGTTGATCGTTTTAACACTGATCAGAATACATGCGTGCCAAATAAAGCATCAAATTCTTGTGTTTTTAAACAGGCCGCTGTCAAAGAACTGTCAAAGTTTACAGGCGTAGATACGACAAAGCTTGAAGATCTTCGCAAGAAAGTGGAAACCGAAATGCACAACAACTCTGTAGTTCAGGAGCTCGAGAAGGCAATTGAGCAACTAAAAGGAAATCAGAGTGGAATAGAGGTACTTCAAAACGCCTACCAGGGAATCGCAAATCAATCTACGCTAACCGACGACCTTCAAAAATATGTTGGTGCAGTAAATGAGACCTCAAACGTACGTTATTTCCATTTCCACCCAAGCATGGGCATTATAGTGGGAGCTTTAGCATTAGCAGTATGTAACTCATGCTCTAGTTTTTTTCTAGAAAAACGCATCCTATCACAGGAGACAGGGCAAAATGAGAAGCAGGTAGCTGTGCGAGCCTAAGTTTTCCACCTACTAAAGCAGGCATACTTTGGACTGAATCCTATTATCTATTAACATTTTAGTCTATCAACCGAAATTAGGTCCGGTTTAATTGCTTGTACCCGCCTTCTTATTTTAGCTCCTTCAAAATGAAACGCGGTGGAAAGGAGTCTTGCAAAAAGACGTAAGGCCACTGTTGTTGGAATTGACGGTAAAAATCCTTGGAGTAGCCTCAGACACACTGAATGGATTAGTGACGAAAGTTTTGCCCTGCGGCAACATGCACTACATCATCAAGGCTCTGGTGGCGACTGGTTGCTCCTCCTCCGGTCTCGTATCTCGGTTCTTTGGGTGGGCACTGGCTCTCACCCTCACCACGCTCTTTAGCTTCCTTTCGTTCGTTGGCCTCTTCAACCTCTGGTGCATCCAGTCGCACCAGATCAAACGTTTCCATGACACCTATTAACATCACACCTCACGATTCCTTGGTTTGTAAAAAAGAAAACGATGGAGAGCTAAAAAGTCTGATATTCATAATTCGTGCTGTTTCCTAACTTATCCCCTACCCCGTGTTTTCTCATCTGTACTTTGCGGCTTTCTTCAGTGGTGGCAAGGGCAGATGATGAAAACTAGGGCCAGCATACACTCATCCATTCCACTTTCATAATCTGCTTTAATCTCGTCTCCATGCTTTTAAGCGGAAAGCCGAGCTAACGTGCGATCTGCGATGGAGCGATATTTGCACACACATTCCACAGTTGTCTACTTATGCCAGTGTATCTTGGACTAAGACAACAGTAAAGTTATTTAAGTCAGACCCAGGCATAAGCAGCACCACCATTTAAGCCTTGCTTGCGACTTTAATGAGTGGATTAGGGAGCCAGTGTTCGGGGCAGGTCGTCAAGACCCTTATTCTTGACGGTCTAGCATTGACTCGAGCAATTTTCGATTATCGTGATTACTGACAATACTGGTTGATCCTCAGATCGCTATGGCTGGATCATGAAGAAAGCACAGCATACAAGGAACCGCAGCTAGTTTAATTTGGCTCATGCCTAAAAGAGATTTTAAGCACACAGTAGGGAATGGGTAGGTATCCCTTCAATAAAATTGCCATTTCCTTGCCTCACACTATACCTTTTAGTCTTGGAAGTCCTGTAGAGGCAAACACATTACCAATGAAGAGTATCAAACCACACACTAAACCGGTAGAGTCTTTTCTTGCAAATAAGTCTTAAGAAAACGGCGTTTTTAAGTTTCTTAATAATAGTCAGCCCTGTCTAGCGGATCCTATGTCAGACCCGCTCTGATGCGTGTTGTTACGTAAGCCTTAAGTTCTCTCCTCCAAACGAAGGTACCCATAGCTGAAGTCGATGTTTGCGAATATTCACTGGTGATGTGGGTTTCAACAGTTGGGTCAACTGAGAGTGCAAGTATATCTAGCACAAAGCACGATACGCTTTCCCACCGCATAAGCACAATGTGCCATGAATGGAGATACATGGTCACGGCGGTTTGATGGAAACTGAGCCCAACTGCAATAAACTTGTTAGACAACTGTGGAGTTGCATGACCTTAATCCACCTAGCAAGAGGCTGTCAACCCCTTTCCTCAACCGCTAATGCCGCTGAGGCTGGCGAGCGAACTTTATGGTCGAAAGCAAACTGTGCCAAGCAAAAGAGCCTGTCTTGCTAATCGGATAGGAAATCGACTCAACCAAAGTTATTCATTTTGCGCAAACCTCTTCCATGGAGATTGAGAAAATGTATTACTGTGATGCTTGCTTCCATTGTTGTCTCTTGTCTAAGGATAAAGCAAAAATAACCACTAAGGATGCTTTTTCAGCTTCTACTGAATCAAATTAGTAGTTCATTACAAGCTGTAGCATTGGTTTTTTTTCAAAAAGACCGCATCAAATTTGGAGACGTCAAATATGCACCAGAACTAAACCCAAACCTCAAATAATGTTCGTACTTGGTGATTGGGCACATGAAAACATGAACGTGAAGTGTAAACGAGAGCTGGCATTCTGTGTGGAAGAACGCCAATAGCAACTGGGCGTGTTGCATTCCCTTTGATGGACTTAATTTCTGGATTTGGGAGGGTGGTAGTGTAGGAGACGACTTGCAGGTGGTCACACTGAATAAATGAGATGCCACTGTATCAAAAGAAATGGGACAGTTTTCCATTATAAGTAGTGTCTAACCAGCTAAGATTAGGTGGGTGAAGGCTTCCTACTGGTGCATAAAAATGTACACCACGAAGAGGTGAGTATAAACCATGCTGTCCTAAACTAGTAGCAAATCCTTTTTGCGCATATAATGCTTTTGGCAGTGTCTTTTAGAAGAAAGGAGATATCTTCCTTGAATTGTGTAGATAGACTGCATCACCAGTCCGTCTGTTGAGCGGGTATCGAGTAAGTGAGTAAATGGTTTGGATGAAGACGACCGACAATGTTGCCGCCCAGCTCCCATCGAACCAAAGACGCTAATCCATTTCGCAAGTTGATTGACGAGACACGATTGTTCTCTCCTACTACCGGTACATCACCTCCTGAATGGTTTACCGAAAGGACGAGCAAAGTACATCGGGTAGGCCTTCCTTGAAAGGGGCCGAAAAAATCAGCTCATAAAGTGTGTGGCATGATGGGTAGGCAGGACTCTTTTTGCCGTTTACACTACTCATGCCTTCAAACTACTCTAACCAACTGAGCCAAATAAACGGGTCAGAAACAATTACGCCGGTGGCCTCAATGACCAATAATGCAACTTAGACCAAAGTGGTAGCAAACAATTCGCATCCATCAAGCGCTTGAGCCAACGCCTACATCTTCATTCTAAGTTACCTTATCAAAGTTTGTTAAAAGTATTAAAAGCACTGTCGGTGCAACCATGGCCGCTATGGTAGCATTGTCGGCCAATAAATGGCATTGGCGAGGTGGCCAACAAATGGAGATGGGCGTCAACTCAATGCCATTAAAAACGCGTGGAAGTATAGGAAACGCAGTACACCTCGCGCTTCCTGACTAAAAAATCATGTCGATACCCACAGTTCCGGCCTAGTTTCCTTTCCTTTTCAAATATAGCCCTTTCCTGCGATATCACTGAGTAATCAGGTTCAAAAGTCCTAGCTTTGAGCTTTTAAGACCTCGGTTTCTTCCTGGTACCTAGCAACATGTAAAATAATTTCATGCTAACCAGCAGTTAGTGAAAAGGAGCGTTCTTGAACTACTCCCAATGTGAGCGCTGAGCCCCATTTCAAGCTCAACGTTGTCTTTAATACACTTTGAAACTAGTTGAAAGTTAAGTCCTTATTATGTCCTACGTTCTAGACCTCTCTTAAACTTGTCTAGACGCACCGTATGTCTTAATAGTCGCAATAATCTGTCAGGATTGATCAGCCAAGGCTGCCTCTGTTCGCAGGGTCGAAAAAACAAGGTCTAAATGTCAGTTTATAGATGGATAAGGTATAAACCCACCTACACGATCGAAAACTAAGAAAAAAGAATATCTAAGTTAAAAGCTTATAAGATGCTCTTTCTAAATTGTGAATGAGATTTGAACGTCTCCTTTAGTCGGTGTAGAAAGAAAGATATGGAACGAGTGCGGTCATAGTTATAGAAACTGGAATTTAAGAAATAATGAGAATAAAATCATCTCAGCCCCAATGCCCGATGTTTCCTCAATTGTCAATTCCAACTCTGATTTGATCCATTTCACGTCATTTACACAACTAAACACAACAGCCATTGCATGGCATAAAAAATCAATAAAAATTTAGTAATTCAAACTGTGCAACAGAGAAGAAACTCATCTTCACTTCCAATGTGGCGCAGAATGTATAGATTAAATTAGTTCATATGTGTGGTTTTCGTCAGGGCGCAAAAAAACCCACATTTAGCTGTCTAATACTTACAACCATGAATTAATCTAGAAAACTGTTCAGCAACTATAAATTATTATTTTGTCTTACGTTAGTTTAAGTGAGCTGCCTTATCCAAAGTTACGCGATCGAGCATTGGACCGTCGTCTGCCGGTCGTTTGGAACTGTCTTCGCGAGCGGGTACGTTTGTGGTCTGTATTGATGTCTACTATAACTTAAACCAAGTCTAAATAGTCTGCAATTTTTCTTGATTAGGTAACAATGACGCAGAAATTGCTGACACCATTCAAGAAATTGCCGCAGCAGATTCAAAATCTGCCGATTTTTCAGAAATTTCAGGATTTGGCAACCGGGCGACAAACGGCAACATTGGCCTGCCATTGCGTTTGTTAAATATTATTTTAATTTGCCTGTTAGGCTTCCATTTATGGCATAATGGAACACCCGATCGCTTTGGCATACGACCAAGATTTGTGCCTTTTGGCTGTAGCCTACGCACACGGCTATATTGAAGTGTAGGGCTTTTGTTGTAGAAGTTGATTTATCCTAGGTATGGGATGCCGGGGCTTTCCTTTCCAGTTGACTACATGATCGGAGGCATAAAATTCATGGAGTTTCTCCGAAACGAGGGACGCCTTCTTTTGGCTACCTCATTTAGGCTTATTAGCCTCGAATTAAACACAACATCGGGCCACTGGGAAAAGAAGCATTCTGTCAGCCTTCCTTTAGCGTGAGTTATGAGGTTTAGCATGCTGGTAGTTGTCCGATTTTATAGACCTGACTTGTTCTTGTATGCAGATCTGATGAAAGTATCACAGCATTTGCCATTGGAAGGGGCGTCGTTTACGTCGGATCGAGCGCTGGGACTTTGAGACAAGTAGCCATAAAAAATGGAAATATGACAGTTGGGGATGACGATTTAACCTCCCTACCGTGTCTTCTCATTTTGAACAAGTGGGTCTTCTTTGCCTTCATCCTTTTGAGTATAGACTGTTTTAGAGCAGCTTTGATTGGTTTTGTAGATGATTGTGGTGAGTGAGATATCTTTTGCGTTAATTTATTGTAGTTGTTGTCGAAAAGCTATTGGATTTGATCTTCCACTTCCGTGAATAATTACTTTAGGCTGCCAGAGGACAAGCGCGAGGCTCTGAAACTGAACACACCCATCGTTTCAATTGAGCTGCATCCGGACGGCGAAGAGCTGCTTTTAGGATACGCAGGCGGCACGGCCATCATAGTCCAGCCGCAAGCCATCCCAGCCGCTCCACCTGTGCCAACAATCTCCACCGTGGAGAACACCCCCAATGGAGCTGGAGAAAAGCCAGAGGAGGGGGAGGTTGAAAAGGTACAGGCACAACCATCCAATGAAGGTGCCGAGACAGAAGCTGAGCCGACTAAAAAAGGGGTGGGTGATACTGCACCAGAAAAGACGTCACCGAAGAAAAGCAAGACTGGGGAACGGCACTCTACAGCCAACTTACAGGCTATCCGTGTTCAAGCTACCAGGAAGTTCCGTACTCTTTCCAAGACCATAAAGAGTAAGATTGAGCACACGACGGAGGAGAAAGTTGAACATCCACTTCTGCCTGTGCCTCCAAGTCCACGTGTGGTTCGTTTGCTTCCCTATACGCAGTTTCTATGTTGTGCCACATGGCGCATCACCACATCTGTGCTGGCGTCAGAAGTAGCAACCTCTAAGGAGGTTCTCATCGCTTACCATGATGGTGCCTATCTCACCTGGAGCATTCCTAAGTGTGAGTCGGAGGCGGCTGATCCGGTGATTGCTGTGAATCAGGAAGTCGCTAGCATCCCCTACGGTAGGTAGAAGCTCCTCGTCATTACCATTCTTCAGCCCGGGAAATATGATTTCTTCCTCTTTTAGGACCTCTACCCTGTGCCGCTATTCAGCGTATCATCGCGAGACCTTCTGCAAGGTACGTGTGTCCATTCAGTGTGCTTAATTGTTTTCTTGTTGACTGCTTGAAATCGTCTTTGCGTCGTTTCAGTGGTGGTGTTATCACTGCATTTGTTGGAGGACTGCCTCGAGCACAGCACGGGGAGAAGCATACAATTAGCATTCTGGGTGGAGTTGAGGAACATGTTTGCTTCCAGTTTGGGTCGCCTGTCCGAGACTTTGTTGTTCTGCCCAGTAAGCTGCAAAAGCCCGTGTGCGGATATGCCGAAAACGGAGAATCCAGTAGGCGAAGTAGGTATACTTCTTGGTTGTTTGATTGTTTAGCATATAATAGCTTCCTTTCGGTTTTATATCATGCTCCAGATGCGATTTTGGTAGTTAAGACACCCTAACGCCAGGTAGCGTGAGGAACTGGGTGAACATTGGCAAATGTTGAGATAGATTTGCTTCTCTGTTTCCCCATTAGCTTTCATCGTCAATCATCCCATCAACTTACATCTTCGATAGATATGGGTTTTTAAGAGTCCATCCCTTGATATCTGTTGTTTATTAATGTGTCGGACCAGACTGTTGCTCCCATGGGGAAGAAGTTAGCCTGTCAATTTACCGAAACGGAACTGAATTTGTCATTAGGTTAGTTTTATGCATAATTTATCGGTTGAACGCATCTTTATCTCAAATTCATCACCTAATATGGGTAACTGAAGCTCACCTTGCAACTTGATCGCTGCGAGCCAAGGAATATATCGTTGATCGTCCATTTCGTGGGCTTCATTTTGTGTAAAAGAATAATATGCATCACTAGTGGGAGGATTAGTCAATTTTGAGTACTATAATGAAAGGGTCTTAATGCAATTCCCTCCTGATTTTCCAAGATGTGGCATAACGAAGAGACCTAATAATCACTTAATCATGATGATTTCCAAAGCTAAAGCACCCATTGACCGGCAGAACATAAGCAGTTGGCAAAACACCCTTATGACGTCATGGACACTTGAAAAACTGATTGCTAGTGCGCTCTGCCTTCCTACACCTTCAAATCTAATTTTTGGTCACCGCGGCCCATTGTTTCATTGGCTGTGGAGGGCGTTGCTTCAGTCTTTTTACACTACATTCAACTTTATTCCTCTTAATTTGATTGAGGTCGGCAATCGAATTCGGGCCTGGGCGTGTGAATATATCTTAACTGATCGGCACGATGTTCATCAACCAGGTGTCTAAGTTAACATTGTCTGTATGCTGTAGACTAAGAGCCTGTCCACACCTGAGATTATATTTTGGATGAAGCTCTCTAGTTTATAAGGTTAATCGAGAAGAGATGATTTTGGAGCTGCTTTGTTGACTTTTAGACAGTGAAGAGGATGAGGGGGAGAAAGCCTGTCAGCACATAACAGAACCTTCCACACCAACCGATGCTGGCTACCTCCTCGTTCTGACGGACCGGGAACTCGTTGCCATTGACTTGACCCAACCCTCCTGGCCTATCATCCCCTCGCCTTATCTCAAGCATCTTGACTGCAGTGGCATTACCGCTGTCGCTCATATCTCTGTGAGTGTCTATTGTCTATGTTCCACCTTCCTGAAAAGGTTTAATTATCACAAATCTTCCTCCTTTAGATTCCAAAGAAACTCATGTCGCGTCTAAAGAAGACTTGCAATGCGAAGGGCTTTGATCATTGGCCCGTGATTGGCGGACAGAAGACCGAGTCATGTGAGGCGGTTGTGGAGCACCCGCAGTTTCACGACCTGATTGCAATTGCACACACCGATGCTGATGTCTCCCTGTGGCACGTAGTGCGTGGTGACTGTTTTGAGTTCCTCGGACGCATCTCCAGTATTTCAATGTTACTCGATGTTGAGGAGTTCGGATGCAATGGAGAGAGGAAGGTACGTGTTAAGTGCATTTCGCCCTTTGGAGAACGACTTCCGCCTTATAGTTTTCACGCGTCTTAAACTGGTGCGCCGGAAGTTGTTCCGTCGGAATAATTGTTAAGGCAGTAGTGATTTACGTTGGGTAAATTGGCACTTTATTCCCTCACCACTCTTCGTGCAACTGGTATAATGTCTCGAATTTTGTTTCCCTTTTATGTGAAAATACTGACTCTTACGATGCCCGAGTTTCACGATTAGCGATTTGTATTTAACGGTCATTATTGTTTGGCATGCTGGACTTTTCGACATTTCGTTTTAGACTTTAAAAGTTTAGACAAACAACAAGTGAAGGTAAACAGACAAGCCGCCATGCTTGCCGATTGCTGGGGTATCAATTTTGTGGGAGACTAAAGTTTGGGGCTTTTAGCTTGTGGTGGAGGTGCATTTCTGCCATTTATATATGCATTTTAGAGTTTCCTGGATAAGGTAGATGCTGCGACTTTTGTGTATGGAACTTCTGACAGAGAACGACGCTTTTTGGCATTCCTAGCTGCGACCAGCGATCGCACCTTGAAGCCCTATGCCTCTAAGCAATTTTATTATTGAAGGAAAACTTTCAAGCTGAATGGCTATGAATTGACGACTGTCAGTGGTGGAAAATTTCCCTCCATTCTCCTGTTGTTCAATTGTTCTTTATTTGATTATGTTGTTTAAAAACTGAAAAACTGTTTCCTTCAGAATGGAAGCATCCTTAATCTACTTTCCACCTTAAAAATATCCTGGAACACCAGATTTGCTTTAACCAACTGTCTCAAATTGATGAGGAATGCGTGCCACGTGTCTATGCTTTGGGAAAATGGGGGTGTCTCATAAATGTGACACTGGTAACGAGCGTGTTAAATCATCCATGAAGTATCAGTAACGTTGGATTATCTTAGATGAGTTGACAAGGTAAAGCCTCTGCCCTTGCCTTCCAAGCAGGCTACGTACTTTACCAAAGGAGGCTGGTGATTTTTGTGGAAAAACTATGCTGTATTTAACTTGTGACTTTTGTCTCTTGCCGTTCACGCTTTTGAGAAATTGCCCCAATTTTTGTTATAAGCACCTCATCGGTTTTCTCAACACTGCATGTATCCAAGTCTCCCGTTTGACGCCCAAATCTGGGGTGTGTAAACTGGGCGATTGAAGGTTTTTTAAGCGTTACAATATTCCATTCTTTCTTTAATTTGGAAAGTCTGATGCATGCCTCAATGGCGCTCATTTGTTTGTCCATTTCGAGACGAATCCACGCTCAAGTAAAGAAATGCGTTTGAGCTGGATTTTGTGCCCTCACTGGTAGTTTAGAGCTGTCTCGATCCCTGTTCATGGGTTTTGTCAAAGGTCCGATCACTCCATTCATAAAACGTCTTGATAATTTGCAGGAAGGAGGATGGGTATTTGGCATCGCGAATTACGCCAAAGGTTGCATTTTCATTTCCTGTAAAAATTAGCCATCCGTATATCCTTTCTTCTGAGGTAGTTAAGATTCTCCTATTCATGTTTTTTTGCTGTAGCTTCTGTTGACAGTCCTCCTCTCATCTGCCTGCTTTGTTTCAATAGCCACCAACTCATACTGCTATTGTATGCAAAATGTGCACTCGCCTTCACTTTCCTGTATTGTTTTTAATGAATCGTTCTTTTGTGTCTTGACGAAGAAGAGAAATTGTTTTGATGAACATGGACTTCTACCGCAGTTTCAAGAGGAAGGTGGGATGGAGTGAAAAATGTCAGACACTAGTTTTAGTACTTTATTCGCATTTGCGCTATTCTTTGCATCCACCCTATGCTACTCTCCAGTAAATACAATGTCTTATTGTAGTCTTAAAAAAAGTAAGGTGGAAGAGGGCTTCCTCACTGATTTAACTCCATCTAATGACCCAGATTCATAGTACTGCATCACTATCTTCGTTAAGAGGATTTTCTCGTTTAAATGCAAATACAAGGAGTATATACAATAGGGCTGTTTATTACTAGTTCTAAATCTTTTAATTACTCCCTTCACCATCTTTATGTTTTTTTGCTTCTTGATAGAACGAGGAGGAGGCCTGGCCCCCGTTCCGAAAAGTCGGCGATTGTGCCTGCGAGGTTGTTGGCGAAAAGGTCGTTGATGTTCGCTGTACCGTGCGCACCCTCTCATTTCAATTGGTTGACGAGGAGGTGGTTTTATTTATTGGTGGAGAGGCTGGCAACTGCTCCATGTGGTCTTCGGCTGGACAGAGGTCCTTTGAACCTGATTCTACCAAGATCTGTGTCGATCTCCTCGAGGGTCTGACCGACAAATTCAATTGGGAGGGTCATGAGGCTTTCAAGGTGAGATTTTGAGTTCCATCGTTTTTTTTTGCTAAAACAACGAATGTGTACGATTGTGCGGCAGTCAGTTCCAAACGGAATTTTTTAGCAAACTAAAGATAGGAAATGAATAAATTTCAGCGATTGGGAATTGTGCTTATTTACCGCAGTTTTTGCACCCATTTTGACGTTGAACAAAAATTTGTATTATCTCCCTACTTAACTATTTTTAATGGATTGATCTATCCTATAACAATGCACCTCAATTCGGCATCGGCAATTTGATGTGCAGTGGGAGCTAGCATTTGTTGTTTTGGAATTACAAATGTTTGGGAACGATTATGCTGCTCCATATTTTCCACGGAAGGGTTGTTCTCCCACCCTTTCGCTCCCGGTTTTGCGTCGATTGAGTATTTCATGTATGGATTAAGCGCTGATAGTGCTGTCCATGGAGACATCTAAGTACTGGGTAGTTGGGCCTTTTTATGGTTGTGCCATGCTCAAGACCCTCTATAGGCTTCCGCACATTTTGTTACTTTAACAATGCCGGAACGGAATCACAATATGTGCACCAAAGCCCGGTCAAGGGATGCCTGCAGCAGTTCTAATTTTATTGGTGCGTTCCCATCTCAGTTTGAGTATCACCATCGCCGGGTGCATTGGCATCGAATCCGTTGGGACTTGAAGGTTTTTGTTTAAAGTGCTTATGATGTGACTCCTCCGTGTTAACTGGGCTCCGCTTCCTGTGGCCTTGGGTTTATCTTAGAGGTACTACCAAGGTCTAGGCCAGTTAGAAGCATCTTAGTCTTACTTTAAAAGCATTTTAGGACGTCCAAAATGCGTACTGAGAGTATGAGCTGCTGTTTTGAATCGAACCCCCAAGCTACACATTGCAAACCTTTCTACTAGTGGACTAATAGTCATATGGTGGCACCGTTAATCATCAGAATCTTCGAGATTTTATTGTTTAAAATCTATCTTGGAAAGAATAATATCGCAACAAATCAATGTTAGTGTTGCATTTGATTTGAAGTAGTGACTTCTCCCCTA
Source organism: Taenia crassiceps (assembly GCA_023375655.1). Classification (NCBI taxonomy): domain Eukaryota; kingdom Metazoa; phylum Platyhelminthes; class Cestoda; order Cyclophyllidea; family Taeniidae; genus Taenia; species Taenia crassiceps. The sequence continues at coordinate 1,796,303 of JAKROA010000013.1, forward strand.
AAGTCAGTTTCCTTATATTTTTTCCTACACCTATGCAGTCAAACTACCAATTTGAAGACGGAAGTAGCAGTAACTTTTGTTTCTCCTTCTACTAGCCCATTGAAGGCGCCTTCAAGCCTTGCCCCACGTCTACCCCAGCTTTTGGTCTTCGTGAATTGATCCAGTTTAACCCGCCCTCGGGGATAACTGCCGTGGCATTTGAACCCCGCTGGGAGGCATTGGCTGTCGGTTCTGTGCATGGATTCGCTCTCATCGATCTCAAGTTTCGTACAGTGGTGTACAAACGTCTTACGTATGGTCTCCAAAGCCCTACTGAAACAATAGTTCCGTCTGTCGCTCGTAAGTATGCCTTTACTCCTGAGAATGAGCCAAGCCTTTCAGTAATGGTACAGCTTATGTAAGTTGCCAGTGTATGAGGATCTAACCCAGACTTAAGCTCAATTAACAAATGGGACGTTTTAGAGTGCTTTATGTCCAGTTACATTTCTCCCTTTTCAAGCTCTCCGTGCACTTTTTCGGGTTATATGTGCCATAGAAGAAAATCCTGGAAGTTAGAACTCTGTCTGTTCAGTAACTCACATGAATATTGCATCAGGCCGGGCTCCAACCGCTCATTGGGTCAGAGTGAATAGGTGACTTGTTGCACCACTCTGCAAAGCGGTGACCAACAAGTTAATTTCTGTTTTTTTCTTTGTTAATTAGGTGAAGCCGCTACCAAGATTGTGGCTGGTGGACGTCATCTGAAGGCGACGTTACGCGAATCCTTCCGTAAGATTCGAAAGAGCCGTTCTCATTCAGCTGCTCCAACAACCGATGGGTCTGGTGAGGAGAAAAAAGCAGCATCTAGCGCCACTGAAGCGGCTGCTGAAGCAGCACCTATGAAAGGTATTTCCTCATCCTCAAGTTTAAAATCCTTGTTCTAAATGGTGTTATGCTTTGAGCCCTTGTATTTTCTTCGTCTTATCAGGTGAAGAAGCTGGAGCAACAGCTTCGGGTGTTGTGGTTGAAGCTCAAGCCACTGCAGCAGCAACCAACGGATCTGAGAAACCGGAAGGTAGTCCAGGGGAAACACCGTCCTCAAAATCAGTGACGGTTGTTGAAGTAAAAGAGGCGGAACCTGCCGCGCTCCTCCAACTGAAGCCAAACGACACGGCCTCCGGTGTCTCCTCACTCGCTCTGGCAGATACCTACGTCATCCCGGGTGTCACAGCGGCACCAAAAGATTATCGTCCTGCCTTTGCACCTCCACGTACAGCTGCGTTGATTGTCGGTACGCAAGGTGGTGCACTGATTGCTCACGCCCTCTCTTGGCCCGCTGAGAATGCCTCAATCGAGGCAAAGCCGGTTAAGGAAGTTTTCTTCCAGCACGGCGCTGCAGTTCTTGCAATCAACGTTATTGACGCTAAAGCTCGTTCCTCTCCAGTTCTTAGTGAAAAGTCTCGGTAGGACATAAGGCTTAAATATTAAATATCTTTTATTTGTCAAACATTCCTCGACTTACTTTCAATTTTTTTAATGCAGCGCCGTGCCCGAAGTGGTGCCCGAATTACCAGAACCGGTTAAACAAGAAGCAGAAGCCACCAAACCCACTGAGGGTGAAGAGAGTGGATCAAAGCCTGCGCCGCCGGTAGTGGTGGAGACTGCGGAATTGGGAGAAGCGGAATCGATGAAAGCCGCGCTAACATCGAGTCACGAGCTTCTAGTTTGTACAGAGGAACAAGTTCGTGTGATTGCATTGCCCTCGCTGAAAACCAAACACAAGTACCATTTCTGGGAGAAAACTGCCACGGGTATCCATGGCACTTTTAAACCTACTCTTACCCACCGTGGCAAGTCTGAACAATCTACAACTGCCACGACTTCAGGCGATATTGCTGCATCCGGTGCTCAAGAAAACACTGAGTCTAAGGTTAGTGGCTTGACCGTCTTTGAAAATTCGGATGTTTACTTCTGACCACTCGGTTGCAACTTTTTTTAGGATACAGATGCCTCTGGCGTCGCTCCAGTTGCAACACCAGAACCTGATTCCATAGAACAAGGGGAGAAGCCAGAAGAGCCCGTTGCTGCAACAAACTCAGCAGCACCGTGCGTGTCGTTGCGTCGGGTAGCTGGGTTCGGTCTTCAACGATTTCCCCAGCCTTCCAACACCACGATGGAGGAGTGTCACGCTGTTGTGGCTTTAAGGAATGGTCGCCTTCATGTGCTTACCATTCCTAGTCTTCGGAGAGTTCTCAAAGGTAATCTGTTGCTCAATTTCTTTTAAATTGGCTTCTAGATAGCCATGTGATTGGGTGATTTTAATATAATGCTGCGTTAAGCTTTGATTTCATTGCTCTCGCTCCAGCGTACTTTGCTTTAGTAGTCAAAGTGGTGGCCATGTTATATGACTTTTGACCACAATGAAAGGGATCTTAGGTGTTTTATTAATGGCGTATCTTGGAAAATCACACCAAAGCTAATTCAGTAGAGGGATAGAGCTAGCTATATTCCAATAACAGAATTATTTTGGAGCTGATGGTCCTGACGGTGTATTAAAATCTCGTAAGGCAAGTGGTAATGCCATCTCATCACTTAATTTTCCTGCTTTTATCCCTTCTCTGTAGCCGCATTTTGTGACCATCCAGAGTGCTGTAGCACAAAACCGATGCCTACCCAGGGCTTCACTAACGCTTGTGTCTCGAGTTCCGCCAATCTGACTTTCTGGCCATTTGCTGGTTGCGTGCTCGTAGCAGATGAAATCTCCTACGTATTGCCATGCCGACTGGCGTCACTGGTTGGTGTGAATGGTCTCAGGGCTACGGGAGAGGCTGCCTATTGTGTGTGTCTGCCTGAATGGGCTAGACCCAAACCCCCGCCGGCACCTGCTGCTGCTGCTGCTGGCGCTGCTTCTGCTGCAGGGGAAGGTCCCAGTTCGGCTGTTAATTGTACTGAAGTGAGTGACTCCTATAATCTGCGATTGTGGAGATACGTGAAATATTTCAAGCCCGACCTAAACGTGAGACTGCTATTTAGGCAGACATTTCTTAGACTACCATTTTTATTGAAATTTTATGCCTTATAGAACCGATTTTACCCTTTTCTCGGTTGGATTGATTTTCCCTATCTTTGAGTTTAATGCATCCATCTTAGCTCTTTCGAGGGCTCATTATTGAACTCTGAGGCATCAGAAACCGTTACTTCCCTCCCTAGTTGTAATTCTACCTTTATTTATCTTTACAGAACGCTCATGCCGAGGCCAGAAAGGGCGAGAATGCTGGAGGATCTGCGACAGATAAGGTGTTGAAGGAGGCGATGAAAGGTGCCATTGCTGATCCCGCAGAATCGGCTGACACAGCTAAGGAAGTGGACGACTTCACAAAGGATATCACAAAGGGCATTCTGACTGAGTAGGTCACTGGAGACTCCAAAATACTTCACATTGGGGTTTGGGAAGCTTGGAATGTACCACTAACAGTTAACCCTTTCATGATTTGCAAAAAGATTATGTAAATTCTGAGGGAATTTTTAAAAAAGTCACCCTTAATAACGCTTTAAAGCTGATAAATGTGAATGTTTTTATGAAGGATTTATGGCTTTGTCTGTTTTGACGGGTGCGATCATGTTTGACATGCACCCAATTCTAGTACTTTTGAATTGAAGCGATAAATATCTGTCAGTTCTTCCCATTGCAAAAGAATGTTCGGCATGATACACCTTCACAACTTGTGCTACTTTTTCATGACGCGTATTGACTTACAGTATCACAGGCTGGTTGAATTTCGGTGGTCCTTCTCTCACATTCGCATCTTTTCAATGCTCAAGTTAAGCTGTCGCTAAACGGAGTTGGATTTTTTAATTGAATAAATGTTTACCTAAGCTTGGAACATTGGTGAATGATGGTTGACAGGTGTCTTTACACATGTCGTTTTTTGGATAAGGAGACGAATGAATTGACGAATGACCAATAAATTTCCCCTGCTTTTTTTTGTTTTCAGTGGCAGTGGTACTGTGACTGTAAAGACGACCGAGAGTTCTCTGGAAAAGCATACCGTTATTGAGGGCGGCAACGTCCTGACAACCGTCCACGAGACTCAACTCGTCGATGGTGAGGTTGTCAAGGATGACATAGTTCAAGTGAAGTCAGACGTTGATAAAAGTGCCCCTGTCGCAGTGGGCGCCGAAGGTGAGTGAGGCTGGATGCAAATTGGGGGCAATTGACATCTTGTCACCTTAGCAACGGCCATCTGTTACTGCATGGATGACGATTAGGTCATGCGATCTGACACACCTCGTCCCGTCTGGACTTGGTGTGTTCTCAGCATTTTCAATAACTATCCCTTTTTTGTCGGACAATGTCGTGCTTGCAACCTCTTCGTGGTCCCCGAAACAAATATCATTGGTTCTTTTTCCGGCTGGAAAGAATACTTATTTCCTCCAAAAGATTGAACAGATTTGACCGGGACCCTCACCCCCTTTCACCTCGTTCATGTGATGGAGTTCATCCAAATATCTCTTTTGCTGTCGTGCTAGTTTCGCAAACCTTGCCGGTCCTTTTAGCTTACCTCTGTTTAGCCTCAAGTTTTACAAGTAAATGGGTCGCTTTGCGGATTTACATTGCTTGACTTGATGATTGAGGAAGTCCAATAGCCAAAATTCGTATAAATTTTTCCTTTCAGTAAACGCTTAACGGAACTGTGGAAGTTCAGCGAGGTTCCCCTTCCCTCCCCTCCCCTCCCCTCCCTCTCTCTCTCTCTCCCCAGTTCTTTGTATTTGTGTACGCTTTTCGTATATCCATGTACGCACACATTTGCTTTCGGTTTATTTTCACGCTGCTTTTTGTAATTGTGACGATTTTGACCATTTGTCGTCGCCTCTCCCTCTCTCCTTTCTCCTCTCTCCTTCCTAATTTCTTTGCTTTGTTCCTCCTCACCCTCCTCCGGTCCCTCCCCCTCCCCCTCCCCTCCTCCTTTCTCTTTCCATCACGACAGATCACAATTTTCGACACCGGCGCACAGGGCAACGGTAGCCGCGATTTTGGTTTCGGTGACTATCACCGTCACTCATTTCCCCATTCCGCCTTCCTTCTCTCTCCTGGCTAGCCGCACAAAACAGCAAACGGACTCTTACAAGCAAATGTTTATTTATTTTTTGGTTTTCTCAGACTCCGATGCTGTCCTTTCCTCCTGTCTCTTTCCTAATTTTCGCGCAACTGGGTTTTTTGATGCAGTAAGTTGGGGAAGGCGGCGGTTTGAAGTAGCCAGTCTTAGACTGTATTTATATGGTTCTAGTTAGAGAACTGACAACTACTCCTGTTGTTCTCGTCCTCAAATGGAGGAGATTTCTTTCATGCTTAGGATTGACAGTCGGCAATGGTGTGGTGTGATGCGAACCGAGTGTGGAGTGTATGGAGTGAGGAGAAAAACCGCTTTTTCTAACATTAAAGCAGTAGAATGCACAGGAGCTTTTATTCCTGTCGACTTCTATTACTGCAACAAACTTCATCTTCGTATCTTACAGGTAAGCGCAACAGGATTTTGATGTGCCTCGTAGATAAAGGCGACCTACTAGTCATTCAACACGCATGAAGAAAATAATTTGAGAAAGGGGTGGTTTTGTTGTCACAGCGACAGGACTTCTTGTTCAACAGGCGGGAGCCGTTCCCCACCAATCGCATTGCAGATTAGTGACGCCGGCTAAAAAGCACACTGGAGAGCAACCGATCATCATACAGGTAGTCTGCGAAATTCCCTCATATTCAGCCATGGATCTGCCAGCACTTTGTAGGCCAACAAGATCATCACAATGATCAAGCTTTTGTCATCTCAACAATTTTGCTGATACCATGTTCTTGCGACCTGAAATCCCTTGAAAAAGGAAAGTACGCGCATGGCACTCTCGCAGACTTTTTAATCTCCAGACTTATACTCGAAGGTTGGCACTTTTGGAATTAGGCTTAACATCATAAATTCGTTTTTTTTTTGCTGTTGCCTTAAGGAAAAAACATCGACAAGCGTGTGTTTAAAGGTCGTCATATTTACAAACCTATGCATGACGATTTGGTCGGTCACTCGGTTGGTTGGTCGCTGTGGTGATTCCTGGTCGTTTCGGGTTTGCATTTTATGCATGTATGTTAACCTAGATTTATCTCAAAGACTCAAGAATTCCAAAATGGGTGAATTCCACACCACTTCTTATCATATAAAATCCCCATGGTCCAATGTCTAGCCATAAATCAGGCATCAAAAGAAGTTGGGGCAGTTGGTAGTGTACGGATTGAAATAGCTGGTACGTCTCCACCTTTCCTGCGCTCCCCTCACCCCGTCTCGACCCCCTGCGCTGCACTTCATAACGAGGTCACGTGTTCATAACCCAATAGCAAGGGAGATCGGGTAATTAATTCTCAGGATGGTTTTATGCCACTGCTTCAAATGCCTCGCCCAACTTTTGTTTATTAACTCCGTACTGATTTTACTCCTTCCAAAGTCTTAGAAGTCAATTAAAGATGTTTTGGCGCACCCGCAGGTCGAGTGTTGAGCTTTTTTCGATGCTGGTAAGTATTAATGCGGGCTCAGCTAGTGACCTCTAACTTGCCTTCATCTTCCTACCTTGGTTTCTACTGATAACACATGTGAGTAGTATGAATTCCTCACTGGTGGAGCCACTGAGTCATTTAATGGGGAACGTCCAAAATCGTATCAGAACAGCAACTTTTTTGCGTTAATCGAATCTGAATTATAACAATAAGCTGCGGGAGGTTAGTGTGGAGTATGGTCGTTGCCCATTTGCACATGGGCAGGAGTTGCTTTGTTAAGGAATTGCCCAATTTTCTTTTGGTTTGTCCAATTTTTATGCTGTCTGATGTAAGACGCTTTAATTAAATACCACCTTAAGTAACTGGAAAATTCGTGCGATTCTCGATGGAGGTCACAGCAATGGCTTCACTATCTATGGGAACGTGTAAAGTACGTACTCGTGCCTGTATGCCTGCATAGTGGAGCGTTGATGTGCGTCAGTCCATCTGTGCGGCCTGTCTTATTATATCACGATGTGTCAGCAGCACCTGACAAACTTGGCTTATTCAAGCCTTGGCTATTGAACTGTGACCCAATGATTGTGGGATCGATTTACATGGAATTGGCACCTAGAGATGGAGGGAGAGGCGGTAGTAGAGCACATCACCCATAGATAGAGCAAAAACTTAACGATATTTGGGAAAGCATGGCTCAAGAGAGGTGCATCACATTTGTAAAACATTCTACACCTCAGAATGGTAAGCAGTTGTACACTAGTCTCCAGGGAAGGTATGAGGCGCCTGACTGATGGGAATTTGTGGCGCTAACGATGCATCAATTCGCCTCTTTCTACATTAAGTGGGTAAGTCATAGTCGTGGGAGCTTCTTTCCAAACAGATTTCATTCACATGCCATAATTCAGCAGCAACAGTTATGTGACTTTATGGATCAGTTTATCGTTTTCCGCTTCCTTCAAATTGGTTATAAAACGGTTAGCCAAATGGTATGTTATGAACTAGTCAGTCACACTATCAATTTTCGACATTTTAAGGCGCCCACTCACTATGTACCCAACGGTAATATCATCCAAAATTGCTTGATGCCTACTTAGTCCGTACTATGAATGAGAGAGTAGAATGGACTATGGATACAGTTATTTACCCAGGGAATTATTGTCGGAAAAGTAAGACTGATCTATCCCCTTGATGCAGGTGGATACAGCTGTGCTGACTAATGAATGGTGTCTATGCAGCCAGCATTTCGGTGCTTAGGCGATTCATACATTATCGCATTTTTTAATACTTTCGGAAAAATGCTTTGGCATTGGCTAAAATGCAGTAGCCCTTCCGCCTCAAGTACTTTTCAACTACGCTAGCTTCCACAAATTTTTTGGGGGGCTAAACTATTCTACTCGATGAGAAACAGAGTGGTTTTTTTCCATTACCTCAGCTAAGTATTTCACCTCGTGGCCGCAGGCTCGAGTTGATTAAGTTCGTGAACTTGAAATTTGCTCCAATTTCCATAGAATTTTCATTAGTCTCAGGGCATGGAAATTCCATTTGGCAACCGTAAATTGTTCGCAGGAACAGCGACTCAACTTAGTACAATTAAAACCTTTCCGGACTAGTATGCACTTAGAATCAGTACCCGTTGCAGTTTGGGAGGACTTTCCAATCTCTGTTCTTATTCGCCTTTGCAAAGCTCAATCTTTTAAGAGACACTTGATTTTTGGGTCCTAAGACTCGTTGGAACCTTCAATCGGATAAAACGATTATTACTGATTGTAGCATATACTTGTGAAGTGTAATTATCAGCAGAGGTCCTTCTAACATCCTGTATATTTTTCCCGAATCCTATTAAATGCATAACGATTAATGCACTCTAAAGCTCCTTCGTATTCATGGAGGTGAATGTTATTGTGGTGCAATAGTTCTAACACCATTTCTCTGTCATCTGATTGGTCGGAAGGAGACTGGACCAATGAGGAGCCAGGCAGACACTAGATCATCTGACTAAGTGCCTTTGTAAGGCCATTAGTGCCTTTTAGGCAGCGAACTGCTACTTAATTAATGAATCACAGTTATTCTTAAGCCAAGAATATCATGCATCTAGTTCACTGTTCGAAACTCAAAAAAATTACATGGAACCTGTCACATGTACGTGCGGCCTAAATTGAATCAATTCGAACCGCTAAACATGTGTGAATTCAATAGCAAACATGGAGTTTAAAAACCATGAATGGACGCTCCTTTATTTAACGTTAAAGTTTTACCCAAGACAGGATTCCGATAGACTTTATCCTTCGTTGATACGTTTTTTTAGCGGTCGAAATGTTTTCTACAAACTGGACAGTGAAAAGCACTAAAACTAGTTTCCTTTGTTACCTTACACTAGCAATGTTTCTGTAAATTTGCATGTTTTTGTGATATTTTCCCAGATTATCTACTTCTTTGCACCTACAATGGTATTTTTAGACTCGATAATCCACTTACAGTGAGAAATGTGGATAGGAAATCTGCTGGCAGTACCAAATACGAATGCAGAAATGACTTTGTGCCTCCAGCACACCTTCCCATTTAATGCTTGTGGCGAAGCCCTTTTTCACCCCGGCAAGACCCATTAAGCCGTGCGGTTCATCGTCAGTCAACTGTCATTCCAAACTACCTAGACAGCCGACTTGTTTGATTAAGGGGTTAATCAAATGACGGATCCTGACAGTGGGAGTTGCCATTCTTCCCTTCCCTGTCAACTAGTTAAAGGCGAGATCCACGATTGCACTGAGTTCCAAAATGATGGGAACAGTGGTGTGTCCGGCGTCTGTAATCTAAATGCCACCGCAGTCGTTTTGAATAGTGGAATGTAGCATAATCAGCATCTGGTAGATACTAAAAAAATCGTTTTCAGGCAAGAATACTAATGCCCTAGTATGTATTTATGATTCCACTTTGCATATTTCTATCATTGTTGCCAGTCCGTAGCTATTAACTCAGTAAGTTTATAAAAAGCCGGAATGTGATCCTAACAGGAGGCCAGGATGTGTATGCGGAAGGAATTGTTGTCATGCCTTTGTTGCCTACTAAACCATAACGAAGTTGAGCAACTGATTACTGTATTCTCATCAAACTACAGCGCTTCTCTTGGCAAATCGTCAGCATCGGTAATCACACCGCAGTCGGTGCCGGAAGAAATTTGACCTACGAGCCAACGTACAAACGTTAAAATATCTGACCGCAACACCACCCATCACCCTTGGGAAATCTGCAACATCCAGGACTTTGCTTTAGTTGTTTGGGCGAAGAAGTTACGCGCCGCCCGTGGCTAGTCGTGAGAACACTGACTTAAAAGTAGCACAAGTTAATAAAGGACGATAGGGATAAGGATGCATCATTGTCGCGCCTAACATGTTTTCTTCCCACTCCAGAGAGATGAAAGGGCTACCGCCTGTTCACTTAATTGAAATTTTCATACAGATGACGCTGACAGCCAAGTAGCGAACTTTTCAAAATGCTTTAAGGTTTGGGGCTGGCGTTGCTTAGGTTGTTGCTGCGAAGAGTGAACCTCAGTGTCTAGCATTCATAAATAAATGTTAGGGCAGTTGTTACCAAGGCACGGGTCTCGAGTTATTTCCAAAACCGAAGTAAGGCTTAACACTGGAACAAAAGGCATGTTGCCGTCTGAGGGACCACTGACATGAAGCATTAGCCATGTGGTCCAGCCGAGTTACCATAGAGGTGGCTTGAGTGATCACAAAACCAGAATGAAGAGTTTACCGAACAGTAGAAACGCAAGCGATGAATTTTTTACTTCAGCTAATTCTACTTCGCCTCCTACTGCCTTACAACAACTGGTATATTAGGACAAAGGGCGCATCTTGAAAGTAATCTCATTTTCAGTGTGTCTTCTTGACTGTACAAACACCTCACAATAACGTGAGAGATCAAAGGTCGCAACTCGGTGAGTGTACCCTCTGCGTCTTATATTTTTAGCAAACCAAGCCGCCTCAAATTTTGTGTCTCAATGACTTATTCGCTATCGCAACAATGATATTTGCATAATAAAAAGTTATTGTGAAGTAAAGCTGTAGTCGAGCAGTCAACTACCGCCTAAATAGTTGACAAGACAGTTCCGGCCACTAATGTAATGAGCAGCTGGTGGGTATGACTTTCACCGTTCCCCTCAGTCTCAAAAAAAGGGAAAAGAGTCGAAGTCAACTTTGGTTGGTTTGCATTTTCAGGACTTTCTTCTTTTTTTTATTTATAAACTCAAGCTAATTCATGTTAAATACGCATTTAAGCGCTGACCAAACATAATTTCGAAGTCCCTTTTAATCCAAAAGTGCCGTTTAGATTAACTCCCGCCCTAACAGTGTTTGCCCGCCTGTGGGCGTAAAAGCCAGAGACGCAAACGGTTGTTCGTTGAGGAAAGAATTCAAACTTTTTTATCACACAAATGGGTGGTCTCTGCCATTGTCCAAGTATAAAGAGGCCATTACCAAGGCACAGAGCAGCAGGAAGCAGATAACCGTCTGGCAAAGATGCTAACAGTGAAGCAGATGTTAGGATAGACGTCAGTGAAATGCAAACCATTGGCTGTTGGCCTTTTCGAGTTAAAGATAATTAAACTCTAGTTATGAATAAGTAGTTCAACTACATCTCCTCCGTACTCATAGGCGCAAATCATTCAAATCAACCCTGATCTTGTTTATGGTTTTGACAAGAAGACTGCAACCCTAAAAGTCCGAGGCAGGAGGCAGCTGTTGCTATGAAACTGGTGCCAGAAAAGGAATCTACCCTTCTAATGCAAAAAGGAGCGACAGACCAATCATTTTCCCGCTACTTCAGAGTAAGCCTGACATTCAAGTAATAATTCTTTTTCTCCTTCCACGCCACCGTATGAGTTTATGACAAGTCTCCAAAATGTTAATGTCAGGAACCGGGACACTTTTACTTTGGCCGTGAAGGCAATAAATTAAAGTGTTTTTCTCCCATCTAAAGGCTCTGTACTACAGCTTCCGCAGTGGGCCTGGAGGTTAGGTTGATTCGATGGTTGCTAGGTTCGGGCTATCCATACGGGCTGTGGACTAGGTCGGTGAGGCCTGCGTCAACTGGGCTTTAGGCCCCTCAACCCATTTGTTCCTCCTTTCGGCAATTGCGAGGGCTATTCATCCTGTCATTAGCATGTTGAAATTAAGTTTTACATGGGGGTGGTAAAGTGCATACCTTCCAAACGCCCTATTTACTAATGATGGCGTCAAGTTTTAACAGACTTTGGAACCGAATAGCAACTAAATTATTTGATGTTAGTGAAATTCCATTAGTGTGTATGTCAATTAGTGCAACTCATCATTGCAGCAATTGCTGTAGCACCTAGAGGCAATACACGCAACCCATTTACAGGGACAATCCATGAAAGAAATTGCTACTTAACATTAACTCGAGAAAATCGTTTCCTCATGGTTCGAAAACATCACGACTAGTAAATTTACACTGCCTCTTCGGCGTGTATTTGTCTCATTTTTATTTAAACCCAAGTCCCTGCCATCCAGCGGAATTAGCGTCATCGGAAGAGAGCGATCAACAGTGAATCATCCTCCATCTAAGCAATTGAAATCGCAGTTTAAGCGGAAGCTACAAGGCTGGCAAATAAATGTTCTAAATAATGGCTCTTTGCCCTGTTAGTATTGCGTCTCCACATTCAAATTTGAACAGAGACCTGCATAAATAAGTTTACATCCTAACGCCGCATATCTATTTGCTCCATCTCTGTCTAGTCACCTTTTTTACCCTTCATCCGAGAGAAGGCACACAGCCTTGAGCGCGAACCAATCGTGGCCGTGCCTGACATCCTGTAATGGGCCACTGCCATTGGCCGATGAAGCCCGAGTCGCAATCAATGGCGCAAGTGATATGAGCATGCGCCAAAGCCCATATAATTGAGTAGAAAAAATGCTGAATTTTATACTGTTGGTTGAATTTTTCACGTCAAAAAGACCGCAAGGTAGCCAAGGCTTGATAAGTCTCAACATCTGAGTTAACTCAAAATGCAGATTAAACGCTATTTCCTCCATAAACTAAAATAAAAATGTTAACTTTGACAAGATAGTTAAGGCTTCCTTACAAAAAGTCCACCTGAATACACAATTCCTTATTGTCTTTTGAAGTGTCAAATTTGCTCTTTAACCAATGAAAATTCGCCGACCCAACATCGACCAATAGAAAATCGACTTCGGATATAGGCTTAAATTCATCGATTGCTTACAGCACTAAGCAACTTCTACCTTATTTTAGTACAAGGCAACGTCACCTTTGCCATGTAACAACAGTTCTGGGGAGGCAATAAACTTGTGCACAAGGAGACCCACCAGGAAATTGTGATGCATTTCTGGACTTTTTACATTAAACTAATTAATCTTTCATGCTACTCCAATTAGAAAGAGCGATCATTTACAATAAATATTTTTATTGCATAAAGAAGCTGCAATAGGTGATAGAGAAGGAGGACAAAAGGCGCTGTTTAATAAGAATGCTTGATGAGGCTGTATGGCGTAGTGATTGACGCAAGGAAGCAGATGGTAATCTAAGCAGACTCCCTTGTTCCTTGAATTCCATTGCCAGGCATAATTAACCAATTTCAGCACAGTTTACATAGTAATACTTTATGGTGGAAACTTTTATTTCATACAAACTGTGGTTAGAACAGGCTTTTTTTCGAAATCCACTACATAAGATTACAGGTTCAAATTCACCCACTAAAATGTATTCTTGCAGCTTTTCGCAATTAAAGCTGAGAAACTGCGGAGACAGTTTTCATCACAATCCCTCTTTTTACTCTCAGAAAAAGGGTTTCGTCCTTAAGGGCGAAAATGGTAGCTAGCCTTGGATGCTGGTACTAGTTTTGCATGCGAGTGCCAAATACCAAGATGAGGTGGTGGCAATCACTTAAGCTGCTATGTTAAGCAGCATTGGCTACAAGGTATGGCGCATCTTGGAGAGGCTTATCGAGTGTTTTCTGCTGTATTATGCTAATTATTTTGTGCATTTTCAGCAATGAGATGTGCCTTTGCCAACCAGTAGGTGGAGTGTCAGAAAGTACTGCAAAGTTACGCGCAAAAGCTTCTTCGTTGCTCCGAAGATGAGGCCTTACGACCTGTCATATCCCCTTCATCTTGAATGGCAATAAACACCAAGTTGGGATTTGAATTGCTTCCAATTGATCCGCCTTACTCCGCTCTGAGATTGATTGGCAGGTCTGTCTCGTAGCGGGCGAACTCGGTCCCTGTCCGATGATTACTTGTAAAAGAAAGGAGCTACGATATGGTTTCTAGAGCGCGATACAGTGAAGCACATTAGATAGAACGACTTTGAGATTATATGATAATGGTCAATTTTCAAGTGTTTTGAGATAAGCGCATTCCATAGTTTGGTAATTTGCGGTTACACTATGATTCACAACGACAGTGAGGTTGTCACGACAATGAGTTTAATTTATTAAGTATCAAAATGGGTTGATTTTTTTTCTCCAAAGAGACGATTTAATTCTTTTGATTTTGAACAACGACTCAAGTTTGTCGTGGCGATCTAGCAGCCCAATTTGAGAAAAGCGAGTGCAAAAAGTTTTCACGAAAATGCAAAGACTAATTTTAGTTTGTATGCCACTTGCTATTCATGTTTACACAATTACTTTGCCATTATGACTTCATAAAGCAAAGCAAATTTACATATTATTAAATCACTACATCCGAAGTGTCCGAGTTTTGCAAGTTGCTTCCAAAAGTGGTGCCTACGAGGTTGAGATAGAGTTGTGGTGATGTTGAGCACAACCTAGGCAGCGTGGAAACCATGCAGTGCTTTGGAGCATGGTGGTAGGGTGGGATAATGTGGGCGAGGGTGGGACTGACGGCGTGTGTGTGAGGCACACAATCTCACACGCACCCATTTCCAACCTGGGTCCTCCAGGCCAAATGCCTGCCCGAACACATGCCTAGGCGTGGATGACTCATTGCGGAGGATACTTTCGTCGCTCATTCCCATAGCTGTGGCCTCACCTCCTTCACCACCCTCTCCCACCTTCCCTCCCATCTCGCCTTCTTGCACCGGCTGAGGACAGGACCTAAGACCCACCAGGCGATTTGGCTAACCACTGTATTATGAGGCTTACCCCCACCATGAATGCCTTTTTCCCTTTGTACATTAATTTGCTGCTGATGCTAAGCGCGAGATGAATAGACGAATACTACTGATGATGCATATAACCTACCAATGGTGCCTAAATTGCTACTTAAAAGCGCACTCTCCCTTAATCGCTTAGCATTATCAACCAACTAAATTCCATTCCTACTTTTGGGAAAATATGTTTAAAAGAAGGTAATATGTTTTTTTAAAGATCTTAGGTGATGTATTTGGGGCAAAAGAAAAATTGCTGCAACCACTTGTGTGTATAGCCAGTCACTTTGAAATGCATAGAATGACACCTTTACAACATACAGCTGCAAAAAAGATTTTCGAAGTACTTACCCATCCTTCCAGTGTCCATTTTACTTAAAGTCACGTCTGCCATTGCCCAAATTGCCTACTTCTCTAGCTATTTTGTTGGTTAATTTTGGCCTAATTAAGCAGATCTGCTATTAGACGGATCTTTCAATCAGTACAGCATTATTGGTGGGCGGTTGAAGAATAATGTTGGGTCCGATTTTTCCCACTATATGCAGAAAAAAGAATGGGCCATCTGCGCAACTAAAAACTGAATGTTTAAGCATTATTTTGGCAACTTAATTAATCAATTCATTAATCGATTAAATTGGGGTCGATAAATCGATGCAGACAATCCGATGTCAGGAGCAGATGATGAGCACGGACCGAGTATTGGCGAGTGATGATGTGACAGTAAAATTGGATCATTCAATCAAAATCCCTAGGCTTTTTCCACGAGATCTGCCCTTTGGTAGTCAAGCGAAAAATAGTGTAAATATGGTCCCAATTGGAAAAGATCTCCGACACAGGTCTTGTCAAAGTTTCCTCTCGACCTTTACTAAATCACAGCTACCATAGGAACTGCATACCTTAAGGTAAGGACATTAATATCACTTTCGTTGCTATTATTTTTTTTACATTCGCAAACGACTTTAAGGGTGTGCTTGCCGTCTAAGGTGACTATTTTGTACGAAAAGGGGAAAAACAAGTGGGTAAATGGTGATAAAGTCGGTGAGGATCATTTCTAAGTTTTTTGATATTCATAGGCTGCTGATTACGCCACTGTTGTAATAGCTAAATCCATTTATTTAATCCTACGTCCTCCGTTCGCCGATTTTAGAGGAATGGAACAAAGTAAGACACCTTTTGATGGAGGAGGAATTTAGTTGATAAAATTAAAACGCATTTCACCAATGAAAATGGTAATCTGGCTTACGGTGAGAAGCTGATAGCGAGGATTTTTAAATTTACAAACCGATGGAGCAGATGGTCAACTAGTGTTGTTAGCTTTTGACCTTAGTAGCGAAAGCTGCGTCAATGTGCTTCCCTAAGGAGGCCTGACTCTCTCTCTCTTGCTTTGTTTTCAGGGCGGTCTCGAGGTGCTACAAGTCATTTGCTACATTATAAAATCCCTATAAGGATTAAGGGGAGAGGAGATGTCCTCGATTCTCCTCCACCATTCAGTGTGAGTGAGTAATGCCAAAACGAAATATCTAACCAAATATGGAATTTGGTAAGCTTGTAAATACACTGCTGATATACTACTTTATAAACGTCAAAGTAGCATGCGCGGTTCGCTAATCCTACAACCGGAATCATTCAACGAGTTAGAAAATGGCATAAATACAGCTCCGAAATGTGACTAGGCAGGGCTCATTTAGTCTTTAGGCCACTTGGTTGTGGGCAACCTCTAGCCGTGCTCAGTAAGTAAAAATATCAAACGCAAACTTTGAGCATTGTGCACCCATATCCGCATACTACTGGATACACAATAGTTACCAATTATAAGCATTTATTAACAGGATAATATGTGGTCATTTCGAACTCTGCCTATTCAGACTCGGTCAAAAAATCACAAAGGCCCGTTTATGGAGAACTGCACACTGAGCTGATGCTAAATTCACACAAACCGACCATTTTGCATTATAGCAGCTACAATAATAATAATAATAATAATGATAATAATAATGATAATAACAACAAAAGCGCCCTCTTTCATTGGGACACCTAACTGTGCACGCACCACATGACGCATACCACACATCAGGCCTATTCCTTAGGTAGCGCACGTGCTGGCGCTCTGCCATTGGTTGGCATCCGACCAATTACTGGCCGATTACATCGATTGCCAGGCTTTCCATGTTCCTATTGGTATGCTCCTGTCTGTGCATCGTTTTATTCCCTTACCAGGGGTGGGAACAATTTATGACAACTGCAAATAACAACCTCCATCGGTGCTTTGATGGATAAAAAAATGCTTTAAGGCAGAGTATGGCTGTTCAGTAGATGCTTAAAGACTAGACTTTTATTGATGAAATCGGTCATTCCTGACCAGTAAGAGAGGGTTAAAATTGACTTTAAGGTGATGGATTAAATTCAACTCCAAAATCTTGATTATTTTTGCATGAAATGCGAGGTGCAGATTCATTACAATGCACTACCAGTAAAAAACCTGATGGATTCTAAGATTATCGGTAGCCGTAGAGCCAAAAGGGGTAGAGAAGGAATAAAAGATGGAAAATAAAGATTTCCTGATAGGAAAAACTAGATAGCAGCCTAACTAGCCTTAACACAGTAGGATCAATGTCACCATCGTGGTGTGTTTACTGCTTTGCAGTAGGGGTTGCTGCTGGCTTTCCCATTCGCAACCCTTCCGTAAAGAAAAATATAAATAAGCAATAAAAATTGAGAGTACCACTGATTTAATGATGACTACTCCATTTCGGGAAAACTTTGGGAAAATTGTTATATGATTATCCCTGAGGGAGGCCAAGTATTTTACAAGTCGTTTCGCATTATACGACAATTTGTCTAGAAGCCACCCCGACCCACTCGCTATAGCAATATATTTAAGTTTTACAGCCGCTAAAATCACCTCGTTTCAGCGCTTTTTAACAAAAAGTTCTTAAGTGGAAAGATTTAGCTTTGGTACATTTTAAATCCGCCAAATCCGAGTCACATTGCTCGAGGCAATGGCCCTAATGAGCCCACTTTTCAACTTTGAGAAGGTGGAACTGCAATTTCCAAAACACCATTATTGAGCACTAGAAAGTGGAGTTTAATGAAATTAGTCTTACCAGTATTATTTGCCCTTCCCTGCAGCACTGAGGTTGTATCCAGACGTGTTGTTCTGCGGCGAGGTGTCCACTGATAGAAGTTTCGCCGGGCCTATAAAATAGCGAATAAAACACAACCAGCCCACTACAAGAATAGCATGAGATCACAATTGGAGAAGATTGCAAATCCCATTGATAGTTCAAGTGGTGTGAGCTAGAGGAGGGGACACGCCACTTAACAAAGATAAGCACGTCATGAGAGGTTGACAAACTGGCTAGTGGCATGTCAGTGAACTCCCCCCATTTATGAAGAAAAAATTTGACGTCGGTCTAGACAGAACTATGTTACATGCATTTACGACCGCGTGCCTTAAGCTTTGTTGCGGTTGGCCAATAAAGATAGTATCCTATAGAGTTAACAACCCGATAATTACGTGCGTAAAAAGCTCTATTTATGTACTGCGCTGTTTGTGAAGGCGGGTAACTTTTTACTTTTGTAGCAAGGTTTTGGTTCCCTGAGATTTTAATACAACCGCCAAAGTAAACACATTCACTGGTTTTTCAAGGTCCATCAAAGGCTTAGTCACCGTATTTGCATAGACAGCTTTGGTCTCAAAGTAGGCCTGTTTCTTGTGGAGATTGACGTTTAAATACCTTTTTGCGGACAGAAAAAGCGCACAAAGAATGATGCTGAGAAAAAGTCACCTAGAGCTGAGTGGCTCACAAGTCGTACAACGGTGCTGCGCAGAAAACAATTGTTTTGACTCAGTCTCGTTACCCCGGCTTCACAAAAAATGCCAAATCTCTACTTTGCGTCATCCTTTTTCCAGAACTAAACGTATTGGCAGGAAATGCCGTTTGTTTAAATACTGTACTACTTTGTTTTTTTAAGTAGCAAGTTTGTAAAACAGGACGAGATTATTTCATGGGAAGCATAATCGTATTTTACGGTTGAATTAAAACGGGTACCGGTTGTTGGGGTAAGGAAATTACTAAATTATACATCATTCAAATCAATGCTTTACGAGTTTTACAAGTTATTTTAAAAATGCTAACTAGCTAGACTAGTCAATATCATCTTTGGCAACGGTTGTCTTGCAAAAAGGACACAGGTGAAGCGATGAAAGGAAGCCACGAATTAATTAGAAACAGAAACATGGTAAACATGAAATCTCTTATGAACTTAAAAAAAGTATGAAATAATACTTTGTGCTTATATAAGAACCTCAAATTTGTTGTTGGTGTTGCAGGGCAATGTGACCCACCGAAGGTAAGGCCAGCTGCCCTTCTATTACAAGAAATGGTTAATGTGACCGGATCGGACTGTACGGTGGGCATGCTAACATACGTTAAAAATGACAGAGAGACAGTGCTATCCTAGTCCGAAAGACAGCTGCCAAAACAGAGCACTTGGTTAAGTTGGGCAGAGCATTAAATTGCAGTTTATTTAGCAGAGTCGTGTTGAGATGCAACGGTTAGGCGGAAAGGGAGCACCAATTGCGTGATCCACTTGCACAGAGTTAATTTTTTTTACCAAGGAAGGGGAAGATAAGCTTGAAGGAAAAGGCAGACGACAGGTTAACATCGCACAACCGCATTAAAAAGGGCGTTGGATAGTCACCTTATGCACACATTTTAGTAAAATTGCTACCTGATTAATGCAAATAAAATCGCAATGCTAGCGGTTAAGTAGCATCGAAATATTGTTAGTCAGCTCGTCACTTTATTAAAATTGTCAAACCCGGTGGGTGTCTGCATGTCCGTGAACAATACCTACAGATCCAAAATTTAATCCTCCCAACAAGGGCACTGAGCTCCACCCTTGCCAACCCATTCCATCCGCATGTTTGGCGCAAAGATGGTTCCATTTTGTCTGCTTTGCCAATTTCATCCTGTGCAAGGAGGGACAAAGCTTTTAAGGTTAACTATTAACTTTTAAAAGTCAGAACAGGAGGACGCTTGGCCATAGAAGGGCTGTAAAGGTTACGATTTTAGGGTCGTGCCTCTCAGTAGGCAAAGAAAAGAGACCAAAAACAAGGTTTTTAGAGAGGGCCTTTAAAAGGATAGCCCATACTTTCCAAATTATTAATGTCAGCCCATTGTGGGCTGGACGGGCAGCGTTTTAACATGACCTTAGCGGGGAAAACAACTTTATCTGCTCCATTGGCACCGTTCCAGTATCATCTTTTCGACATTTGAAGCGCCTAACCCAAGGGATGAGAGGCAACGACGGGAATTTTCTTCCCTTACTCCGTTTACAAGCCTGATTATTACTTTCTATAAGCGCAAACAATCAACACTAAAAGAATCCAATTGTCTGAGACGGCGTCACTTTTGTCGTTTCAAATTATCATTTGATGTTCGGTGGATAAAATTAAGCCCCGAGTCGAGTAGGAGATTGCCCAAATGCTTGGAAGTGCTCCCAGTTGAAAAGCAAGTCCAACTTCTTAAAGGCCATCCATCTTATCACATTCATTTATCACTTCGCGTGTGTAGGTCAAAGTTAAGTGAAGTTCTAGCAAAAAAGGTAGAGTGGTTTGGGAGTCGGAGGAAATGATTTTTAGTTTATTTCCACGCTTACTTGACAGTCTGCCTAAAAAATTTGGAAACTAGAGTCTTTTTGGGAAGCACTGGCATTCTTAGAGGTGATGGAACTGCTTTGAAGTGTTGTGGAAGAAAGTTAAAAACACAAGCAACAATTTTTTGGGTCATAAAAGCCAATGTCGCTTTGCTTTTGTACTTTTGCAAGCATCGTGATCTTCCATTGCATTCCTTCTCTGCATCGACGACACGCATTGCATTTCCCTGGAACCGATTTTCTAGGGAACACCTTTCCTGGCCTCTGATTTTGAGTGTCAAATAAAAACCTAACAAATGATATTGTGGGTAGAGGCTTCTGTGTAGCGACCTTATTGAAAAACGTCCATCTTCGGCAGCACCCCGGTTCCGCACTCTGTTGGAATGCTGCTTGCAAATGGACCGACAGTGACAAAAATTCGTTGCTAATCAGTCCTTGTCGGGTTGCGGAGCAGCACCAAGGTAAACAGGATGAATGTGCTTAAAAAATTTTCGTAAGACTTTGTTTAAATTCCGTCTTTTGCTAAGTGACCGCTTACAGGCCATTTTTGGTGGAGTCATCCACACACCTTCTCCAATGGGGAATCCAAACGGGAGGAAATTTTGGATCTAATGAAATCACCACCTCAACCGCATTGTAGTAGTTGGCGCGGATGCATGACCAAGAGGAATGGAGGGGACTTCTAAGGAATCACCAAGTTGCCTTTCAAGCGATTCAACTAAGTGGTACAACTTCTGGGCCACGATGACAGGTCACAGCTGTTCTGTGCATTTTGTTCCGCCTTCATGGAACTCTCAGGTCACCACATGTGTATGAGCTTGTCAAACACAACAATTTCGTTGCCTAATTTTTGTTTAAATTAGGGCGCTTTAATGCCAACGAAGATTTGGCGTCCTCGTTAGCATCAAACTTACCTGCCTTTTCCAGTGTGAATCAGTGGCAAACAACCTGAATTCACAAAGCCTAATTTTATCCCAAAATCAAGCGAGCTTATCGTAAACTAATAGGTTATTTAACGAAAAGCCAAGATGAAGGCAAAAATATGGGGATTATGATGGAGGTTGTGCGATTTATGGCATTTCGCTTCCGCACCCTTTTGTGTTGCTTCGGTGCATGTATCCAGGCCGAACATTTGTTCAAAAAGAGAAAAAAATGCGGCATCACTTACGTTGCTGCATGCAATTTACATAAGAAGAGGCTTTAATGTGGACAGTTGGTGTTCCTTTTTTTTTCGAAGAAATTTCATCTAATCGAACAAATGTGGTATTAAAATTTAAACACTCACTTGCAGAAAGTGGCAAAGACTTAAGCACCTCGACTTAACACTCACTGTGGGCTCGAATTTTTGGTGTCACCCCATCATGTTTACCTCAACGCTCCTGCAATGCAACAGTCTGTGCACTGAGCTCGGTGTATGCCATGCAGCTTCAAATGCTGGAGGAATATGGCGGTGAAGAAGTTGCTTTTCTCAAGAGGAGCTATGTATCATATTGTCAAGGGCCTCTCACTCCTATGTGATAGAAAATACCCTGGGGCATTGACGGATTCCAACGCTTTCATTATTACTCGACTTAACGAAGCAGAGTTCCATCAACTTTTTTTTAAAAAACAAAACTCAACAGCTGTGAAACATCGCCCTGATCTTGCTACAACCCATTAGCATTCCAACCACCTTTGATCAGGGTAGTGTAGAAGACCCCACACTCAGCAGTCTTCAGTCCTACTTTCAAGAAAAACGAAGCAATTGCAATCAGTTGAAGAGCCGTAAAGGGAATATGCAGACTAAGAGTAAAGTCGAGTGCCACTCTTCGCGTGAGTGACAATATTGCTTTGTCTTCTACAAATGACACTTCACTCTAACTGATCACCCACTGTATTTGGCCGGACAATAGTAGTACATGCATAAATGATGACAGCTGCACAGTTTTTTTGAGCAAATACCCGGAGTACTATTTAGAGGGCAGATAACGATCAGACAAATTTAATTGACTACTAACATACTACTTAAATGCTTTCAAAGCATGCATTATCATCAGTTAAAAAATGCAACCAGACACTTTGAAAGAACGTTATGTTAGTGGCTTTTAAAACATCAAACCAGCTTACATTCTCTATTTTGATGACAGGGGAAGAACTCGTTTGTATTAGTTTGTTTGCCTCAGTGCAGATACCTGCTGTTCTGCTGAGCATTGAGGTTATTAAGTAGGCTTTACTACCGTCGCCATGACACCCATTTTTTACAAATACAGAAATACTCTCGTATAAAGGCAGCAGTTCGACTAGACAGAGGTGATAAAAGGGGAACAAAATTTTATTACCCACAATTCGACTCCCAACGTAGCACATCAACGCAATCAAATAGGTGGAAGGGAACAAAGAACACACCGACTTTGTCATTGCTTACAAAGAGTTTGAAGGCTCACCATCCTTCTGAGCAACATTGTAAAGCCATGCACAAGTAGCTTTGTTTTGGGACAGATCAGTTTTGGTGTCTATCACACTAGCACAGGCAATATTCAACGTTGGGGGAGGGAATTGACTGGTTGATGAGGGTGTGGCTAATGATGGGCGTTGGTTTAATTGTGAATTTCCGTTTGGACCGGTGGTTTAAATCATGCAAACGAGCCAACTGCATGAGTAACCTGAGATTACGACTTCGAAGGAGGTGGAATAGGAGCTATTCACTAGGCCGTCGTGATGCGTGTGGTCAGAACGACGTGCCTGAATGACACGATGCCTGTAAATACGTCGAGTAAAGGTAATTTTATCACCACTCGTTAATTTACAGGCCAGAAAAAAAGACTTAATTTCATTTTTACAAAAGCTTTGACAGAAAGATATTAAAGGATGGGCTCCAATAGGTTCATTTTAAGCCCCTTATAATCGAGAGAACAAATCGGGTTAAAACTGGAGAGTTTTCTGTACTACAAAGGGAGTAATTTTGTAGATTAATAAAAGTGGAATTCCTGTGGAAGTGTACAATTTAATTATTAAGGTGTTTTTTTTAGAAGATTACAACTAAAGATGGCAAAACAGTGGAAGGTTCTAGGTAGGCCAAGGAGGGTGCTAAGAATGCTAGCACTGGAAACCAACCCTGCAAACAGCAAACAACAGAGCGCATCGTATGAAGTCTGCATATTTGTACTTCGAAAACTTTGGGTAGAAAATAAATGATGCCTTTAATGGCCAAATTACGATCAGTAGTGGCGCCGAGAAGTCATAAGACTGCGGCTAAAAAGGCCTTCCTGACGCGCAGAATGGCTCTGCACGTGGCTCGGCCACCATTCTGCCTAGATAAAGTAAAAAGGAAGGGGTACCAGGTGTTTGCAATATCACAGCACCATCTCAGGCAAACGCCTTTATCAGGCTTCCGCATCGACCATTCCAATGCATTTGGTGCTGAAAGGTCACACCGACTAGTTGTCTACATTCCTCGTCATTTGTTCTCTATAGCAGTTCAATTGATTGTGAGCTTTATCCTGATCGGAAGCAGACATTAGAGTAGCGGGCCCGCCATTTGTGAAAGACCAGAGGCTGGATTAGCTTTGCATGGATATGGCTTCGAGTCTGTCTAGCTGGATAGATGACATCTTAATGCAGGTGCCGTGTAGAGCTCTGTAACGCCTAAATTTAGTGGATCACGACTAAAATCAGCGACTGTAAATAACATTTCTGAAGAACAAGGGATTGGAGAAGGTAGGCGTTGTTTTCCACTCTTCTGTTGGGGCTTATCACATAACTAACTGTTGAAGTGCCCCAAAACCTCTCCATAGACAAAAAAAGCCGCAATGCCCACGTGAAATATGTATTGTCAAAGATAAGAAGAGCTGAGGAAGTACTAAATGAACTGTAAGCCGTAGTCGTCTGTAAACAATCACTACTGTAAAGAATAGTGTTGTGTCATACTACTAATATAGATCGCAAAACAGGTCAATTTTTCACCCAAAACGTTCTAAGATCAGACAACCTTTTGAATAAGAAAGGGTAACTCAAATCACGGAATAGTTAAATACCCAAGGAATTTTATTTAATGGAAGGGATTTAAAGCCCTCATCTAAACACAAACCATTCTTCTCATTTGTTCCTCTACACAACTCGAGGATAGATAACTAAGGCCTATTGGATGTTTATAGGGTTATTTTTGCCTTAATAAACCTGAAAACAAGGTTACTTGGCAAGTATGGATATACTTGCATGCAATCAAAAAAGCATCGAACATCACAAACAGATTTGATGCAAGATCATCAGTAGTGGGGGTGGTTTAGAAGGACAAAAACGAGCTTTAACTTCGACTTCACCCAACAGAAAGGGGCTATTTAATTATCAACCATCATGCAAGTTATTCCAGCGTAAAGAAGAAGCATAAAAATGGATTAAGATTACATTATACTTGAAGCTTAACCGATCAAAGTGGCAACATGGCATTTCTTGGTTACGGATCCGTCAAATTATGTGATGCTTTATTAAGCATAATTAGGAAATCTATAACTAATCGAGTGCTGTGTTAATTTTTATGGTACCGTTGGCATTGTTTATTAGCTAAAATGACTACAATAGCAGACATTTGCAACATAAAATTTATTGTTCGCTATTTTGCAACAAAGAGGTCATGCTACTCATAAATTATTCAGTAGTAAATCACACGAGACAATGCGTGAGTGGATGCATCGCGCTGTATTTCTGAATAGGTCTGATTTTTTAAGTCACCATTTTGCCAAGGCCATGAAAACAAAGTTCTCTCGAGTCTTGAGTCCTAAAATGTCGACAAGATTTATAAAAAAGGCGAAGGAGTGGCTTTTTTGCTGCCCCCAAATCCCCCACAGTAATTATCGCTGCGACGTGCCTACCTCGATAACGTCTACTCCGCTTTCTCTGCCTGCCTGTCTGTGAAATAAAGTGCTTTAAGTTGTTTTGTTGGTTGACGCTGAGTCTTGATAAACTCAGCCTACACAAATGTCAAACTTCAGCCTAGTCATAATGGCTCTCGGCGCAAAAGTATGGGGAAGGAAAGCGCAAAGTGTTTTCCCAAGAAAGAAGTATTTGGTAGCAATCCTTGCTACCATTACCCTCGAAACTTAACTGCCAAACAACTCAAAGGGTATAAAAAGGGCGGAATTACTCCGCATATCCTCAGTTAAAGTGCATTATTGTAGCTCAAAATATCATGCATAATTGCAGTTAAAACGACAATTTTCATGAAAAATAACCTAATTGCAGCAACATAGGCGAGGAATTAAAATTGAGAATTTATTTCACAGAGCTCCAACAAACACAGCTTGCAAGCTTCAATACATCGGTCTTAATTACAAAAGGACAGAGATACTTTTAAAACTGGAAGAAATTGGGTGATTACAATCGACAGCCCTTAATCGAAAAAAAACTTTCATTGCAAACACTGCCATTCAGGAGGGAAGGCATCAGTAACACTGGCGCATTAAATGGCTCATACTGGCAGCATTCCTGCAGAGAACGGAGCTGATGTTTCTGCTAAAGGCAGAGGTTTTGCAAATTCGCAGATTTTCATTGTCCTCGGCATGTGCACATCTTAGTTCCTTCTTAGCCCTTATAAAGTGGAAGTCAGAGTACCTGTTGCCGAAATTCGATTCCCCTTCCACTGCCACTAATGTACCGCCAAACAAAGTCATATTATTGCGGCAAAATATGTTTCCTAGACGTGTGGGAGGCCTGACAGCTGACAGTAGGTCTCAGAGAGCGGGACTTGCAAATCTCGTGTGGGTTTGTATCTACAGAACTTCCACCACAATAAAGATCATCATGTATTACTTTATTAGGCCTATAACTTAGCAATACCCACTTGGATACCACTGATTTTCCCCTTTAGTTACTGATTTTGCATCAGCTAGGGTTACTATTGCACCACTATAGAGTGGCAGCTGGTTCGGCTCTTCAGCTACCGAGTGGTTGGAATCATATCAGCCGAACAGGTGTAACTCAAATGATTTTTCCTTGAATTTTGATGTGCAGTGTTGTGCTTAGCCTTTGCCATGCCTCAAAGCTGGTGAAAGATAAGTTGTTGACACCCAACAATGGGAAGGGAACTGGTAAGTTAATTACTGGGACAGCTTACCTTGCTGATGGACACGCTGCTGGAACCTGTTTAAAAGGTGTATTTTTAAGCATCGAAATGCATGATGTGAAAATAGTACATCCACTTTTTTCGCCAAGGTCTTCCTCCACCACATCCTTGCATCCTCCTCAGCATCCACAAAAAGAACTTGTTACAGCAGACTCACCTGCCATGGGACAGTCTCAGCTGTGTGTGAGGCCGACACCCAAAATATCAGTTGAATGAGATTTTTTTGGCTTCAAATACCGACTTCACCTTGGCCTACCTTTCATCTTACACTGAAAAGAGTGGCAATATGGCAAGCTGCTCCGTTGTCTGTTATCACACACTAGAAAGTGTAACCATCACTTGGTAGTTTGTTGGCGTGAACAGATGCTGCCATCTGTTTGGCTAAGCAAGCACCCGAATTGTTTGCATTTAAAAACAATACTAAAACCAAAAGCAGCAACGCAACTGTCCATTTATTGCATCATTTGACATGAAAGTGCTGCTACTCAGAGTGACTGCCATTATTTTAGCATTATAAGCTGGTGTTTATGCATCAAGCGCGACTTTGGCTTTCCGGCTGACATCTTTCCCTCCTGGCGTGTTAGTTCGCGAAGGCAAATTTGGACAAGTGCGGATGCGCCGACTGGCCGGTTCGCCTCGAGAAGCCGGTTTACCGAGACCTTTTGGCTACACCTCGCATTAAAAGGGAAAGGGGAGGACAGCAAGGCACTCCCAACGGCCCAGAAAGGGCTTATGAACACGCAAAGAGGTTTTTTAAACCCCAAACCAAAAACCCCACCTTCATCAAATCTCTCTGTGTGTGTGTGTGTTTTACGATTCAAAGGACAAATTGGATTTAATACAGACTAGAGAGATGCAAGAATTTTTCAGCCTTTTTTTTCCCTCATTTAATCAGATTAAAAGCATGCAAACTGCGTCACGAGTGAAGTGATCCCCATAAATGATAGCAATAGCGCATTTGAACTTTAAATTTTACTAATGCGTGGCACTGGTGTTTCGTTTGGCACAAAAGACAGATTTGCCGAAGCTCTTGATGTCCGTCCATGGTACTTTACTGCCTCAAAATTGTAGTCCCTGCTAGGCGCGTTTGATTTATGCCACACAAGGTATCAGTTGACATTGGAGTTTTCTTTAACACTACTAATTCGATTTCAGCGAACTAGGAGCTCCTCTGTGACTGAAAAGGAAGGCATAAATGGGTAGGATTTTGGCGCTTGGAGTAAAAAAACCACCTCTTTTACTAAAAGTTTGCTTTGATTAGAGGACACATGAAGTAGGTGCCGGTTGTAACCGCCCAACAATGAATAATTTGTCTACGCTTTTGAGACATTTCTAGAGGGCGGGAAGCGCAAATAACTGGAACCCCTTAACCAGCAAGCAGTGCATTACTCTTAAGCACAATATGGTATTAATAATTATTTGAGTTGAGGTACTTTTAATGGCAGGTTTAACTGCCAATTGGGGTACGGGCCACTGGGAGGCTTCACTGTGGTACCACAACCGAGTGACCAGGTCTCCGCTTGTCTGCAGGAAAGCCCCAGAACGAAGTAGAAAGAGCCTCATTGAGTGATTTACGGCTTATAAAAGAAGAAGCAAAATGAGCCTAAGGAAACAAAAAAATCCAATTTGTTAAAAATGAAAGAAAATACACGAATCTAAAGCCTAGTCTTGCCATCCTTAGACTTGGAAAATGAGTAGGCAGCGTTTTAATTCCTTTGTTACAGTTTTCCAAACCTACAATTATGCATGACAGAATTACATGGCTCAATAACCATTCCTCATTCCCTACCATAGCATACCACTGTATCGTCTATTTGGGGTTAAGAATGTTGACTTCTTGATAATTGTGTCAGTCACCGAGATTAGCAAGGCATTGCCTTCTCCGCCTCCCTCTATTACACACCAAATGTGGCCGAACCTCGGTACAGAGGAGGATTAGAGGCCAAGGCGAATGCACATGGCTTCCAATCTGTTGCTAGAACCCCAACAATCCTGCACTAGGCTTCACTAGGATTTATTTCATAAAATTTTCCACACACAGACGGTCCATGCGAGTGCTTCGTGGACAAAGCGCTTGTGTTTGTAAATACGCACATGTGACCAAGACAATGATCTGTTAGGTCCTTTGCGGTAAACATTTCTAACATGAGCGAAGGCCATGCAGAGCTACAAAAGTTTCCTTTAGCAGGCTTAATGCTGACACTGTCAGTCTTGTGAAAGGTTAAGCCAGTTAAGAGTTTATGATACCCAGCCAATATGACGGTAAGGTGCCTCTCGGTGTAACATAGTGCGCCACTCCGAGGCTTCTCCGAGGACGAGTAGAATGAGCATTAGTGATACACAGTAGAGCTTCTGGCACAGTCTGAAGACCGAGTTGCCGTTGCCAAGTATGTAGAAAACAACTATCACATTATAATAGTGCATTAAAACAGAATTATGAGTGATATTTAACTTAATTGCTAATTGGAATTTTATAAAATGCGGACCACAGTACCTATTGTAACCGATTTTTACAAAACTACTTTTACTTCGTTAAACTGCTTGGTTGTTGACATTGATGACTCGACTTTTAGCCTTGCCTCATCTCGTCGCACCTGTCCATTCCGGGTGACACGTGGGTCTCACATCAGGAAGGGGCCACAATAAAAGGCCCATTAAGGAAGTGAGGAGACTATGGACGAAGACTGAGACGTCAATCCTGTCATAGGTAATTTCTGGCCCATTCTGACTTTTCTCGGATTGATTATCAAATCCTACCTTCTACTCAAGCAGAAGGGCAAGAGGAAACAGAAGTCGAAGAAGGAGTTTATCCTGTACATTGCATTGAGCAGGCGAATCACAGCTGGAATGTCTTCACCGTTCAGCTGGAAAACAGGTTGTTTTGACAGTTCTGCCCCTTTTGTGTGCAGAGAATTGAGACATTGGGTGAAGAAGTGGTTTGGCGACAAACAATTATATGTTTAGTCACCTCGCTTCAGTCAGTCGGTGAGAAGGGAGACAAATGATAAGAGCGAGTTCTGAAAACAAAGCTAAGGTTCGCTTGTTTAGCGCCACTCATGCACTTGGCTAGTAGAGTGGATGTGGAGTAGTTAATTTTAGCATGTCAAGGTGGAGTTACTTCAAGTAATGGCACCGACTAACTCTTTGGTATGAAAATGGAGAGCTTTCTACTCCCAGTATGCTACACCCACCTTCAAGTGGTTCAGTTTCATCGAAACCAATCAAATGTAGACAACTGGAAAAATTTAAGACAAAGGCATTCCAGTAAACCAACGCCCTAAAATTTCCACCATTTGTTGAAACGGTGTCTCCGTACAGGCAAATATTAATATGGGCCACATAAAGCAACTTAAAGGACAAAAGAACATTTACAAGCATTCTACAGATTTATACACGCCAAAGTAGGACATTGCAGCGGATAGGCCTTAAAACTGTAACTTTTTTTAACAATTTGTAGTCAATATGTGTCAATCCCTTCATTTTTGCCTACCATAAAGTATTTCATCACAATTCTAGTTCATAGTCTCCGACTCACCACTAATTACTCACCCTTTTTGGGCAATAAAGAAGGATACTCTGCAATCACACTTCGAATTGAATGCCTCAAAGATGTTATTAACTGCTGTGAAGTGCCTTTTTATTTGAATACGATGCTGTAAAATTGTCAGCACGTGCAGATTTGCCACAACTGTGTAATTTGTCTGAAGAAAGTGAGCCGATTTAGACTTCAAAGAATGCGCGGTGAAGCTAGATGCGTGCACACAGATGAATGCATGACTGCACAGCTTCTGACTTAATTGCACGTCTATCAGATGCCAATAACTCCATTTACTTACTCGACAAATATCTCCGCTTACGCGTATATGTTCTCTGGAATCATAAAAAGCTTTTCTCGGATAAATGCCTTCAATAAGTGTAAATGCATCAAAATTGTCACATTTTAGTATGAACCCTAAGTCATCTTTGCAAAGGATGGTTCTGGGGCGTTGACTGGTGAAGATTTTTTAGTCTTTAGTCCATCATGAAGGCAAAGGTTACACCAATGGAATTGTAAGGAACTTAACCTGACCAAGGTCTGCACACCTATTCTGAAGGAATACATCAGACCTTTTGTAAGTCCAAACAGGGACCATCCCCCCACCCTGCATCCATGCCACCGTAAAACGGCGACATGCGTATGAGCTATTTGTCTCGAATGCTGTATTATCTTACTGGTTTCATCCAGGTGTGAGAATTAAAAAAAAAAAACAAAGAGGAATTAGATCTTTTGGACTTTACATGCAGACAACATAAATGATAAAGAAAAAAGGTTAACAAAAGTAAACTTTACAAGCATGAAAGAAAGCATTAAGAGGAATGTTCTTGTTAATTTGTTGATTTCGGATTGCTTAATTTTACAATTTTTACTCTCAGTTGTGCTCTTGAATCTCCTGAAGAGTGTGCCATTGCGCTATCGGTCGACGCGGATTGGCCAGCATGTCGGACCAATGACGTAGCGCGGCACCGGTTGAGTTACAGCCGAGAACTATCCGACCAATGGGATCGGAGGAGCCCACTCGGTCATAATCCACAACGGTTACGATCAGATTTACTTTCTGCACAAGCAAGCAGGCAAATAGCAATTTGTCTGATCAGTTTAATTAAAAATTCCTACCGTGAAACTAAAATTAGAGCTTAAGTAGAAATATAATTATCAAATGTTGTTAATAAAAGGCAAGATGAAAAATAGTGCCCCAACTTGAGCAAATTTTTTGAACGATCAATTAACACTCAGCAATAATAAACACGCAAAAATAAATTGAACCATCACTTATCTATGCAGTTATCTGCTGTTACTGCCAGAGTGACATAAATAATCAAATAATAAAGTCCAAACTCATGAGTTCCTAAACTTCGAACAATCAAACGCAAACGGAAGTCTAAATAATGCTTCAGAAATAAAATAATGAATTTCGAGGCAGTAGTTATGAGACGAGTTTTTATGATGGGAGTAGATAGTATCTCCAGTCCCAGTGCAGTAAAAAGGAGAGCGGAAAAGTGAAAATGCCCTACCTGAATAAGATCAAAAGGAACATCGAATGAGAAGGACTCATTGTAGTAGGGGTTGAGTGTACACTTTTTAATTGTTGTCTTTTTCTTCTTTATTCGTCTGCCCTGCAGCATTAGGGAGAGCTTTACGTAGGGATCTAGCAATAGAAAACCAAAATTTAGGAAAGTCACTTGGCTACATAATGCCTATAATTTAAGTCTTTTTAAAAAATATAAGACAGTAATAAAAATAAAATCTAGATGCCTGTTTTGCTGGAGGTTGTTGATGCATAAAGGGACAAGGAACGCACCTGACAGCCCACCGACATCCATCTTCTTAAGGTTTTTGGCTTCCAATATATTAACTGTTAATTTTCCCGAGGTAGGAACATAACGCAGCGAGAAACAAATATCACCAAGTCGGTTTTCCTATTTGTTTTTTTTAAAAAAAGAAAGCGCTTTAAATTGTCCTGAACACGTGAGAGAATTTCGGAATGGAACTTTAGTTGTTGCAATTTATTTTGCAATCGTAGAAAGGTATTATGGTTAAAAAGGAAACAGTAGGAGTTCTGGGTTTAAATCTCGGTTCTGGTAGTAGAACATTCGGCGCTCCTTCATTCCACCGTTGTCAGGCGAACCAGGCTTCAAGCCATGCCATCAATTGTAATGTGATTTTACAACTGCGACTCATTTTATCTCAAGGCGACCGCATGATTAAACGATGCTTCCTTCACTCCTGCAAGGAATAGCCACGAAAGCATTGTTTCCTGAAAATCAGACTAACTCTCGACCTCGGCTATAAGACTGCGTTTGTATGACAGTGTCACTATGAGCAGTAGTGGACACGCATTATGACCAGCACCTCGAAGGCGGTCCCCGACCAAGATAGATCGCTTAATCAACTTTCTTATCATTTGCATTAACGACGCTGTTGGTTGGTGGGGTCCGTTTTTGGCCCCACCGGGGACGACATTCATAAAGCAATGCGAGGGCATAAAGTAATGCTTTATTAGATTGTTTTAACCCTCCGTTTTCACTTATGCCGGGCAGCCTGGTGGTTAAGTCACGCCACCGCCTTTACATCCCATCGCGCGTCGACAATACACATTCCGTCTATGAGGAAGTCGCAGGGTGCTACACTGGGCTAGTCTATTCAAAGTAAAGGATTAATCACCACTTGCTTCTGCATTAAGCTTTTAAATGGATGACACCTATAAAAGCACTCACAGCTTTATTTATAGCACAAATTGAAGGGGCGTTCATCGGGACATGCAGTGGAGGAGGAAATAAAAGCTATTTGAGCGACCTTACCACCCTCAATTCACTAGCCGCTGAAGTAGGCTTCGCATAGTAGAACAACAATTGTCTTCAAATGGCTGAGAATTTGGATTCATGGAGAGGGCCCTTTGAGAGCCCAGTTGACGGTGAGGTTGAGGGCGGAATGCAAAGGCACTAGTTATTCCATTTGCTTTTAAACCCATTCCAATGATGCAGGAGGAGCAAGATTTCTACCCTGTTGTTTTTAAGTGTTGCCCAAAATCTCGTAAGCATGACCAAATAAGTTTTTTAAAAGACACTTTCACTTGCAGTCCTTTTATGTCGCTCCCTTTTATTTCTCGCCCTGAAGACTGACTTAAAGACATCGCACGAAATCATCCTAGCACCCGCTCTAAGATTTGCTTAACTTCTAATTAAGCCCCTTAACTAAAAGCCGCTAACTTTAGCCGAGAAAATGAAACTGGATTAGGATGCAGTTTACCGCGAAGAGGGATGCCTTTTAAAGTCAACAGATCTGGTTATTTTTGGCAAAAATATCTCCGAGGGATTGCATAGAAGCCGAACCAGCAGGACTTTTGGTGCTTGACGTGGGAGCATAGAGTTATTATGCAAGTCAAATTCTCAGAGCATCCGCTTAGTTAAAGTGTTGCATAAAACTGGTTTGCGATAATATTTAAGGGAGCATGAAGTGCCAGCGAGGTGGCCAGACGGGCAGACAGTCGGTTTCGCCTCATCAGTACACTACGAAGAATAGAACATATTTATGCCCCATAATGGCACCTCTAGATCTAAAGCTGTTTGGGGAAATTTAGCTAAGGGAACACTTGAAAAAGGGTGGATTCTGTTGTTATCCCACCCAACCATACGGACGAATAAACTGTGCAGGGGTAATGGAGGAGAGGAAAAGGCGGGGGACGGGTGGGAGGGGAGGAGGGAACGGGAAGCTTTGATTTACTGGCAACTCATAAAAACGCCCTGGCATTTTGGCAGAGGGAAGAATGCGTGACTCAATTGCAAAAAATAGTTGCTTTTTAATGCCCGTCTCTCTGCCTTTTAGTCTACACGTCTTGGAGACTTGTGGGGCGATGAAGGCCTACAGGGAACTTCAAGTTGTCCTGGTTGAAATAAAGTAGAAGCGCATCATACGGTTTTGAACTTCTCCTAATTAAAGAAGACCAGTACGTTGTATAACCACTTATTTAACAAGATTTTGTGTCCTACAAAGGACCGAAACGATCCCTTTAAATGGGCTTTTTATCCTCATTAGTGGTAAAATCACAGGTGCATCTCAACCAAAAAAGCATCAAATCTATGCAAAACCGCCTTTTAAATTGTTATCTTGAGTAATGCCGTGATTAATGTTAAACTATACCTTTTCATTCTCTGAATCAGTTGGTTCAATAGGGCGCCATTCTTCGAGCGTTTGGCAGAGGTCAATCGAACCCAGTGGAATTTTTAGTTGACCGATTTGATCGTGTTTGGAGAACCGATCAAAATCGTAGACGTAGAGCACCAAGGTGGTTCCCGAAATCTCCGCATAGGGTAACTAAACGCAAAAAGACAGACTTCCAAGTGGCGATTACAATGCGTTGGCTTTGCGTCAAGATCAGTGCGAAGTCTCGATTGGTGGTGAAAAAAGGAAAAGTAACAAACTTTTGTAGAGAGACAGAGTAAGAATACAGATTCTGACTGCCAGAAAAGTCAAACAAACTTGGTTAATCCAACTATGCGGTCTCAAACAAGTCGACTGAATCCAACCTCCTTCGTAGAGGGAAAAGTGTAAAATACCAGTGACAAAATGCCGACACAAGGAACCTATGCTGCATTCAAGTCAACTTCTGATTACAATATCGTCGTCAGACCAGACAAAATAGCAGGTATTAATCTTTTTAGCCGCTTCAGAGCCAATCAAAGTGATTAGATCGCGATCATTGTGTAGGACAATGGAAATCCACTATTCGCTCTGTGGAATGAGAGATACTGACAACACAGAGAATGCCGCCTATCGACAAACTCGCGGTGCAGCAATCGTTTGATTATTCTGGAATACTTTTAGTTAAGTAATGAAATTTAGGTGTTAGACAGCAAATTGCCTTTTCTTAGTCAAGAAGGAGGTGTCCGAAGTAGACACAACTAATTGGTCTAGAGACGAGGAGTATCATCTCGCAAAAAAAGGGATTTTAACAAAGATTTTTATCAAAGAGGCCTTTGACCAAAACAGTAGAGATGCAGCGATTTGTCACTGGGAGCCTAACTATCAATCCGCTTCCCAAACTGCCTACTGAAACACTTTCGAGAGTGGCTAAGCGCTTGTGCCTTAATTCCAACTCACCAGAAAAAAAGTAAAAGTTAAAATCGCACACAAAGAAGATCTTTGTGACACATACTGATCGAAGAAGCAAATAAATGAAATAAGATTTCATAAAAGAAGTACGAAAGTGAAGTCGAACCCCTGGATGACTTGGAGGATCATTTTAAGCGTCTTAAATGCAGTAGATAAGTGTTTGTTTGTTCATTCGTTCCATACCCGAGAAGACTAAGCCTTAATTTATAGCGAAATTTCTCGTGGATTTCTTTTTGAGCAGTAGCTTTATCCTTATCCAATTAGCAAGGTGAAAATAAACTTGCCTTACGAGCTCTTTCCAGCAGTTGCGGCTAGAACCTTAGTGGAGATTGGTGGGCAATTGATACGGACCATTTTGGCTCAGCTTAGGCATACTTAATGCGTAGAACGAAACATTGTGTACCATAGTACGGAAAGCAATTAGCAAGACTGTGAACTTTTTACAGGCAAAGTCCAAACAGGTGGGTTCAGTCTCCACTGTGTCGCTTGAATTAGTAAAGCAGCAACCGATTGGTTTTGTTAAGCACAAAATCCTGAATGTGCAGTCGCGTACATGCATTTGCTTCCCTGACAAAGGAAAGGACAATTTTTTTCGGTATTCGCTCTGCTCACTACTTGTTGAGCCCCATAGCCACATGCAAGTCTTTTGGCATAAAACCATTCCCCTGCTTTTCTCGTTGCCATGACTACCACCAAACACTCGACGTATTTTGAGGCCACCTTTAAAAATTAGCTGATCATTAACCCTTTCAGGTTCATTTTACGCTTGAAAGTACATATGCTACCGCAATAGGCGTAATTTTGTAATCCTCGTTGCACCTCGCCGCAGTGACAGGCATTGCAGAGAATCGCAGAAAATTCAGCCACGTCAGACCGCCAAATTGACCACCAATCGCTACTCTCCTTGTCTTCATAAGTTTCATCAGAAGCTATTAAAATACGCAAACTTTAAAGCCTGTCGAAAAAAATATTGCGATTTGCAAGAGGTCATTTGGCAGGAATGGTTTCCAAGAGAAGCCGGTAATTTTGATTGGCTGTTGGCAGACTTCCAAAACCCAAAATAAGGAAGACGATTTCCTGAAGCACACAGCGAAACCGGGTTAGCTAATATGATTTGCTTTTACAAGTGATTACAAAGTCTAGAAAAATGGAGGAGTGATTTGAGGAAATTTTTCCCCTCAAACTCATGAGAAGGCGTAAATGCAAACCCAAAGTGTGGATTGCGCCGCCTTTAGAGCATGGAATAGCAAACGTTGTCTTTGAAGTACCAAGGTTTTGCAAAAAAAAATAAGGCTCGCTATAAGGGTGCTACCACTAACCATTCTTCTGCCTTAATGGAGAATAAAATGTGCAAAAATTCCAGCTTGATGTACTGCTTTGCCTTGCTTCTGCTTTTCAATCCTCCTTCTCATTCCGCATGTGATTGTTTGACACAAAGAGAGGGAAAAACTGAAGAGGAATTTCGAGGGTTAGGGATGAAGGAGTACGCTATTCTCACTCCACCAAAAGAGCCTTTTCTTTTGAGTGTCTTACTAATTTTAGATTGTTTGTGCACAAACTCGAGTTGTGGTGGTTGACATCCGGTGGACAGAATTTTAGGCCTGTTTATTTGGCCATAAGCAAGTAAACAATATGGCGGGTCGCCTTGCCCCGGATCCTTTGAATAGACGGAACCCTGTTTTGACACATATCAAGTGGGATGCAGTTTAAGTGGCGAGAAACTTGTTTACCAGGCCACTGTACACATGTCCAACCCAATTTCCCGGCAACTTGGCTCCTCATACAATTGCAGTATTGTGGAAGAAGCGGCCGAACGGGTACTTTTTCGAGTTTTGTGCGTTAATAGGGGACAGGGAGCCTTTTTTCTGCAATTGAAGTGCTTACCGAATAAAAAAAATTAAGCCTCTGGTTGCATAATTTACGTCCCATTTGCTGGATGAGGAGATACTGCCTCGGCAGGGAAACAAAAATCACACCGGATCTATCCAAAAGCCAGTTGCATAAGTAGTTGACATAAGCGGAAGGATGTAGCGAACACATTGCAGGCAGAGCACTGGCTGAGAGGCTGACGCACCGTAAAGCAGGTATCCTCAAAACTCCACTTCTGAGGTCACTGAGTGCCCTCTCAAGTCATGTTAGCAAGCAATTTTTCTACATTTGTGTGAAAAGTTTTGGCTGCTTTATAGCATGCACTTTTAAACAAAAAATATCATGTACTTTAATACACAGATTCCTTACTGTCAACCGATCATGCGGGAAGCGCGTTTATTCCTTATGGAAATGGCGTTCCTCCTTTATCACTACCCGCGCACATCTGGCCTCTGTTATTGTCAGTTCCAACAGATCAACGAAATGCTATCGCGAGAGATCGTCCTAATCATTTGGATGCACACTGCATCGTGTCTTACAGGATTTCATCTATGAGACCTTTTTTGTCCAGAAAAAGCGGTCAGCCTCACATCAGTGCCCGAAGCCTCGGGTTTGCATAGGCGTCAGTGCTGTCAAAGCGTTGCATGGAATAGGAAAAGTTATGCTGAAGAGACTGCGGCATTGCATCCGCCTGGTCAGTGCCACCTTTATCACTTAATCTGGCGGTTCGGACAATTTTTTTCTTTAAAAGGTCAGAAACTTTTCTGGTACATTTTCCTCAAGTCAGTAACCAAGCTATAAATAGAGACATCCTTTCATTGTTAGCTACTATAGGCCGCAAGACAAGTGGAGTGGTTTTAATTCAACTCGCTTTTGGGGAGGAGCTAATTGCTAGTCAGCCATGGAGCTTCCACTACACGTGACTTTGGAGACGAATCCAAAGCAAAATATAGCTTGGCATGATTGGCAACTGAGAGTTGAGTGCAAACGAAATACTTCCCAGACAGAATACAAGGGGCAGTAAACATTTTCATAGCACTAGGAGCAATCTGTTGCTGGGTTACTCAACACTCTGCTTGGTAGAGGGCCGCTTCGCAACTACTAGGCTATATCGGCAGCCTCCGAGCCCTTCTCTAAGGCAAAGTTGCATACTCTGCTTGGGTATTAGGTAACTGTTCGTCACCGGCGCGGTTTCAGAGCTTATCAATGGGTGTCAAGGGTGCAGGATAAAGCAATCACCTAGAATACGGGAGTATTTTATACTGTGGGAACATAAAGCACAAAACCCACATAATACTAGATAGAGGATGAGGAAGGCGATATATTCAGAAGAATTGAAAATTAGGCACTTCCGTGACCTTTCATTAGTATGAATAAGTAATATGAGAGAAGGGGAAAAAAATTCCCTCATTCGTGACTGATAAGATGGGTTCAATGAGACATTGAGAATGGCAAAACCACTTACAATGCATTGAGAACTCTACAACTATTTACTGCAAATACAGAAACTGTAAAAGTATGCAGAACACTCTGTTCCAGTGATGACCTTGAAACTTTGGTCAAGTCTAAGGTGAGCCTATTCCGAGGTGCTGTGACCTTTGAAACACATTCCCTCTCCCGATCAGCTCCTCGCATAGAAGTGGGCAGGAAGGTCAGAAGCAGCCCAATTTTTAAAGCACTAACGCGTGGTTTCTTTCAGTTTAGGATAAAATTTGGTTTCAAGTGAGGTATTCCTTGTAAGCCAAACCACTGATGGATTTAAATACCTCACCACTTGCTTGAAACGCTAGGAATTAGGCCACAGTGAATGGCTAGGAAGTTGCCGTAGATTACGCTATCATTTTTAAACACAAGGATTTCCAACTTTTGAAAAAATCCAAAAAATTACATTGCTTGGGCATGGGATGGATGCCTTTGTTATTGAAATAGCACTAAATAACTAAAAGACCATTGAAGCTTTTGCTTGATACAAAAAGTTCGGCGACTGCATTAATGGACCTTTCAGAAATGTCAATTAAGTAACGATGTTTAGTGCAGGCTTTTGTAAAAGCCATCCACGATTCAGTAAGACTAATGATGATATAGGCGAATGATATTTCCAACTTTTGGGGACCGAACGTGAAAGCGCCGACGCTTCAAGACAAAGGCTGCGACCTCATCTTCAATATCTAAGGTCACTTGAATCGCGCCTAACACCGACAATTCAGTTGGCTTTTTAAGTCCTTTAGCTCCATCAGAAGGCAAACTACTCACTTACTAGCTAAAGTAAGCCAAAAATGAGGCCCGAAGAGGAACGCTTACCTTAAAAACGAAGGTCTCATTAAAGACCGGATTTAGGGTTTTGCGATGCACCTTTGTTTCAAATTTCTTCTTTTTATTTGGAAGAAGAAAGACCTTTACGTAGGGGTCCGAGGTTCCGCACATATCCATGGCGGGTAGGTCTCGAGCTTGGATTATTCCAACGGTTAGCTAGACGAAAAGTGATGCAGATAGAATTATGCGTTAAATGCCGTCTCTCGGCTCCTGACTTCGGTCCGAAGGTAAGAAATGGCCACTCGTCGTGACGCGATGCCATCAAGCTTTGTAAGAGAGACACACTGCGTGTAACCTCAAACGTCCGTACCTTTTGCTTAGCAAATGACTGTTTGAAGGTGCATGTAAAATGTGCGTTTCAAGGGTGCCATCGCGACTGCTTCAGATGGTAGTGGAAAGTCGCATGGTAGTAGATAATGACCGAACTTGCGTGGCTTTTAAAACTGTGCATTGCAATTTTTAATTTATTAATTAAGCGACATTGTCAGTGCGATAAAAGGTTACCGAATTTTATCCCAAAAGTTGCCGTTTAATCTATAAAAATTAAATACAGTGGACAGGGCGCTAAGATGAAGGCTTGCCTCATTCTTTTGAAAATCAAATTCCACCGAGTACTGCAAAGAGCCCAAATAGACCTTCTCCTTTTCCTCTGCCGCCTTTTCGTTCACCTCCATATTCTCTGTCAGACCTTGAGTGTCTTCCTTAAAAGGCCAAAAAAGGTGAGTTTTCGTCTCTTTTGCCTATTAACTATAATTTCTTTCAATTAAGTCCCCAGCAGTGTTCAGGTCGGGATTTCCCTCCAGTGAGGATGGCTTAACAGGCAAAATCCCTCAGTCAGTAACTAACTGTATCAAAACAACCCTAACTCTATCCAAGATCCTTTTGATAAGCCTTTGTTTTGCTGTGCACAGATGTCCCTGTTTTCGGTGACAGAAATAACC
Organism: Taenia crassiceps; assembly: GCA_023375655.1. Lineage (NCBI taxonomy): Eukaryota > Metazoa > Platyhelminthes > Cestoda > Cyclophyllidea > Taeniidae > Taenia > Taenia crassiceps. The sequence continues at coordinate 1,836,487 of JAKROA010000013.1, forward strand.
TCCCAAGTGTCGTCACATCAAACGGATCCCCGAAGGGAAAGGCACTACTTTAGGCGCACCACTATCCACCTCTTAGGCAAAGGGGTCGGAGCAAATCAAGTTAAAATAAGCCATTTTGGTGGAGAGAACAGGTATTTCTTTTACCAATCTCTACTTCATCAGTTCCTACCTCATCCGCTTCGTCAACATCAAGACGCACTCTCATGTCAATTTAAGCATTCCTTAAAGAAAATTGGATGGGACGAACTATAAAGTGTCTTTCTATGAATTGCCCATTTCAACAAACCTTTTAGCATTGCTTTTTGTGAGTTGCAAAATCGACTTTCTACAGTTCAAGAGGGTATCCGACCTCTTTAAAAATGACTGTTGCTGCCCTCATCCATTACATATGAATAAGTGGAAAAAACCCACAAAAATAGTTGCTTCAGGTGCCTAACGGGAGAGCTTAGGGGTAATTACGACTGTCCTGCTTACAAGTAGCCTTTAGAATCTTAGAAAGCTGCATTTTCAACGACCCAGTATTTGCAAACACAAATTACTAGATCGCACCCTTATTGCTCCTTTTCGACAATTACCTGTGCGCATTTGTTTGAGCACGCCAGAGATTACCTACCATTTGCTTGTTTAGTGAAGAGGCAAACTTGATGGCCTTGGTGTCATCAGCGTCCACGTTGACTCCCTTCTTGGTCCTTTTTTTGCGCTTTGGAAGGCACTTTTTGCATATCCAAAAGGAGAAAACCAGACCAAAACACACGGCCAGGGTTATCATCAAGGCTTGTGAGGTGCTCGCGTCTTCATAGGGAACAAAGGAGGCAGAAGGGGAGACTTGATCAACTCGAGGCATATAAAAAGGAGAGGTATTTCCCACCAGCCTTATGCACCTGCTTTCTGCATCTAGTAGGATGGGTGCTGCATTAATTTGGCCTTAAATGTACCTTTTTTAACACTTGGGTGGGAGGAGGCACTGCACTGGGCACTGGTCTACTCATTAATCAAAGTCATTAATTTTATGCGGATGTACCGACACAAAGCTATTAAAATTTAATGAAAGAGTGAATGACAAGGAATAGGTACTATTTCAGTTGACTTGCTCGCCTGAAAAGCAATGCTTCCTTCATTGTCCTTTCTGGTAACCAGCTAAATCTCACTAATTCTACATGGAGGCTCACGGCTGTCGCCCTCCTTGTTGTGTACTTTTAAGCTCGAGCCGATTTAAAGAGGTGTGCAAGACATGCAGCACAAATACAGCCCCTCGAAGGGTCTCATCCAAGCGTCGCAATGACGGAACCGAGGTGGAGTAAACGCGGGGTTACACGTGAAACTGCAAATATTTTTGTCGGCTTTGATGGTAATGCGCATTTATGGTAAGCAGCCGCAATAAATGCGCAGATTTTGAGTAGCCTAGATTTAAATTTGTAGAGCACTAAGGGCTTTCAAATCCACGTCCGACTGCATAAACAGCCGCGCTTTCAGATAGTTGGGTAGCATAGCATCTATGCCCTACAAAACAACTACTTTATTTGTGCCAAATTGTAAAATAAGTACCACTTTCAGGGATAAATTAATTTAAAAATATTAGTACAAATCTAAAAACAGCAAAATCGGATTCAGGCGTGACCCGACACATCGGTTTTTCTGTATGTGCCCAGCGTCACAAGTGTGTGACGCTGGGCTTTTTACCCGCCCATGCTAACCGAGCGCATTAAATTGAGCTTAATACATAAAACGATGTAAGCAATTTCTAGCCTGCAGGTAAGCGTACTTTTTGAATTTATGACTGGTGACTTTTGGTATCACATAAAAGCAATTAAATATTAGAGTTGTGGAGGTGTATTTCCCCTGAGACCTCGGTAAGGGATCCACTTAACATCTCGTATACATAAGAAAAAAGAAAGACTCTTTTTTAAAGGGCAAAATGCGGGATTGACAAGCTATTTAACTACTCTACTCGTGTCAGCACTTTGCTATTTGAGAAGCAAATTCAACTGGATAAGTTCGGTGACGACCGTAACGTAGAACAATAAATTGGTTTTTTTATGATCTACAACAAGTTCAAACCTTATCAATCCTAAAACCCTGCTATTAAAGCCTGTCTATTCTTGGTCGCGCCTCACGAATGTCAAGTTCAATCCTACTTCAACCTGTTTGACTGACAGTCGCTCCCCATATTGCATCTAAGTAGGAGTGGAGTTTTTGATTGCAATGGTAAAATTTATGCATTCTCTGAGTAAGCACGAGGAAAGTGCCTTTAAATGTCATTTATCCTACGCAGTTGAACAGCCGGATCTGGCATTAATGGGGGAGCAACACCTCGCGACTGGAAGCGTCAATTCCGGACAAAGAGAACAATGCATCAGTGGCATTATTAGTCGCATGCAAAAACGCAGTCACACTACGGATGTCGTGCCACCGGAACGTAAAACTCCAGGCATCCCGTCCTCCTCCATGACACCTCGCCTCAACAATGCGATGACTGCAATGTCAAAAATCTTAATTTTTCACCTTGCAAATAGTTATTGTCTTTAAAATTGCAGTCAAGATCTTCCCACAATTAAAAGCGTCGGTTATATGCGTTCCTGGGTGGACGGGTTCGCTTCGACTCGGCTTGTGAGTGTCATCAGTGGCGGTAATTTGATACATGACCGCAGACTAGCAAAAAATCGTTTCAGTCCAATGACAACATGTCAAACCCTTTGCGTTTCTAAAAAAAATTGCACAGATGTAAAAAATTTTAGGGCAAGAAAATTGTGGCAGGGAGAATAGGTGAGGTGAAAGGATCAAGATTAGGAGGCGTAAGAGTATCCTGTTAGCCAAATGGAGAGCAGCTTTGGTGTACATTATTAATTAAACCTCATTAAATAACCCAAAACTGTAAAAGAAATGGCTGGTTGACTTTTGTCCCTAGGAGAAGGTGTTGAGGACCTTCTGGGTCAAACTATGTTGCTCCACGATTGCACAAAACTAAGCCTCATTCGGCTTGACCGACCAGAACAGGTGGAGTGGCGGTGGCCCCTTTTCCGTTTCCCACTATTAAAATGAGATCGCACCATTTGAACACTGAAAAAAGAGGTCTAATGGCGAGGACCTTTGAAGTACTGCAGATGCAGGTGCGAGTTCTTACGGGACTGCAAGCAAGCAACACTCAAATACTCGTCTTAATGCCGAAATATTTTGACTAAAAAAACAGTCCCCACACTACCTTTACTAACAAAATAGCCCAAAACAATCCTTCTTGTGCCTTGTAGAGCTCTTGCAAGGGCGAACATTCCACCTACTCTCTAATCAACATTTTTTGTTACACCTACCACCGATGACGGCGGGAACAATCAACCTCCATTATGAAAGGGTATTTTAACACACTCACAATTACCTGTAATAACAAAAGTTACTATCCCTCATTGTCTGTTTGATGGCCTGATAATCCACCATTCCGTTAGCCTTTTATGAGGATTAGGACGCCAATGCAAAATTACTTACGCCTTGCCGGCGGTGCGGAGGTGGAGCCTAGTGCAACAAAAAACGGGTGCTGATCAACTGAGGGCGTAGTGGGTATTCTGTAGGTCGGTAAACTGAGATGCTCGCGTTCTTCATCCGAGACAATGGATCCCTGAATAGTCGGTGCCTTAGATGTGCTGTTGGTGTCATGTCCGTTAGGCTTGTTTGTGGTGGAAGGTGTCAGTGGAGCCATCCTACAGATTGTTTTGACAAGGTGAGCGAATGTGCCAGTCAAAAAATTGACCAAATTTACAAAATGCGCAAGGCGTACAAAAAGGGCGAAAAGGCGGTTTTAAAATGGCGCTTTCATCAAACCGCAGGTCATCAAAGAAAGAGAGAGCCAACAACCAAATCGTTCGCTCCGTTTTTATGCAAAATTTAATTTTTACGGGTGACCACCTTATACTGAAAAGGGAGAATCGCTTGGATAGTGCAATTAAAAAAAGGGAGGAAATGTGAGGTTGGGCTTTGTTTTAACGCAAAAGAACCGCCATTTGGCCGATTGACCTTTCCATGCTGCTGCTGCTGCTGCTGCTCCTGGGAAGAAGGAGGGTCATTCTGCATGCATTTAAAACTGACCTCACTAAATAAAGACTTTTTACTTCCGCTTGTTCCGTCTTCATTGGGAGAAGATCAAAATTTGCGCTACATCGCACCTGCACATAGCAATTCGTGATATTTTCGGTTGCCTAGTGCACTTTAGGGGCAAAATCTCGCTTCCCACTGCACTTTTAGTCAACCAGCCCGTCGCCAAGCAAGCCAAAACACTTAATTTTTATAACTACGTTTACAACTAGCAAAGGAGTCAGTGCATCTGAGTGGGACACAGATCACAATCCTTGCCACCATTCACCATTGACGCTGATGGAAGCAATCTGGCTCATTTTCCTCTAGCCAAGTGATTATTTTCTGTGTTTTTCTCCTCCAATTAATCTCAATGTGCCCTCATCAAGAAACATTTGCATCTATTCACACGTAATGAAATTCATTTTGGCTATTTTAACAAATGTAACGAGGTATTGAGCTGTGGAGCTGCGCGGTTGCTTGAAAGTCCCGCTTTTTGTTGCAAAGACGGACTTAAATCACATGCAAAGTGCACACTCGACTGTTGATGAGACAAGGACAGAGAACACACACAAACACAGAAAGTTAGGCCTTGCAGGTAAGTGGCTTTCAGTGTTTGCAGACAGCTAGAGGCTCTCCAATGTGCAGCACACCTTTGCGACGAGTGGTACGAAAACCCAGCCTACTGTCTCCAAACAGAATGCATTACTGGAAGAACTTTGTTAGTGCACACAACGTGGAGGTCTAATCCAGCCTCTTTACAAATCTTTATGCACAAAAAAACTTTGTTACTCTTCTCTATAAACGCTTATAATGCACTGCCTTAAGGGGAGGTGTTTTACTCCAACCTCTGGGCAGGCGGTTGTACCACTTCAATTTGGACTCATTCATCGCAACTTTTTCCCCTAAAATAATGCACATAAGGGAGACACCATGCCTTTGTGTGGAGAAATTTTGGCATCTCAATCCTGTTTACTCCCTTTTTTCCCATCAGGCAAAATAATTTGGGTTGCTGAGCGACCATGTGCGCCGGTGTGTGTGTGTGTGTGTGTGTGTGTGTGCCTTGTTTATTTTGTCGCTGTCCAATTCGCAACTCCACCTCTTTGGACAGAATGAAGTCTTCCCACCACTTGACTCCTCTCCTTCCCAACTCTTCAGCATGTCAGACATGCAAATTTCAAAATCACTTGGCCAATAAGAATTTTCTCAAAATAAGCTAAAATTTTGGTGTTTGCGGAGCAGAAAATACGAAGACTACGTCTGCTCCGCAGTGGAGGCGACTCCTCCCCTAAGGAAAGCCAGTGGCAAATTTGTACGCTCCCCATGTTGGGATTTTTCAAATTCCATTGTGAAGTTAAAAAGGGGATTTCGCATTAACTCTGTTTGATTCCATTAGCGACGACAGGCAATGTCGCCTAAGTGAATACTTCAAAAGGCCTCTCAGCCAAATGGAACAATAACCTAATGCGGAACAATGAGCCGCGTCCTTAGAAAAAGGGTGGATCTATGCATTCACTTCAAAGGAATGGGGTCTACAGACATGGTGGCGAGACAAATTTCATTACAATCAAGTCGCTTTTTTACTCCCTACATTTGTACTAAAATGGTAGTTTGGCCACTTTTTAAGGGTGAAAAAAAACAGTGTGAAGGTGCCCTTCCTCTCAGGTTTGCTACCGTTTTTTTCTTAAATTATTACAATAGAGTGTGAGGGAGAAAGGTGCTGGCGAAAGTCACTTAGAGAAGTTGAACCTCAGATTAGCGACTGCCATGTTGCCCTCTGCTTAACAATGACACACCGTCCACCCTCAGAGGCCTTTGTGAAGGGGGCTGTAATCACCGAGTCAGAAAAGGTAGACAAAGCTACTTCCCACCTCAGCAACAGCCACTGCAATTCTCCATCCAATTTAGCTGCTCTTAAAAATTGCAAAAAAAATTAGCAGTGAAATGCGTTTTTTTTCTGCTTTTACTTTGCTAATATACACATAAAAGATGTGTGCAGTAATGAAAACTTCATGATGCTCCAAAAGTGCTACAATTCTGAGTCCTGCATATGCATATTTTGAAGTAAAGTAGACTATTAAAGGAAGCGAATTGGGAAAAAAAAGTAAAAATATGTTACAAAATAGTGCATACCTTCTTAAGAAAAGCTGTAAAATTACTTACATTTGCGTTCCAACGCGTGACCGCTTAAGTTGATTTTGTTTCCTCTACCAGCCTCAACCAATGGGAGTCCGAGAACCATCCCCACAATCTCATTGGTTGGCTCCTCTTTTCTATGGCTAATCAACTCACCCCGGAAGTCGTCTGTGGGATCAAAAATGCACATCAAAGAATCGCCCAGGCTTTGAGGACAGCTGTACCACAGAGAGTCGTAGCTGCACACAGAGGATGCCATTATTACCGGTGACCTTGAAATGAATCTCAAGTGCTTGAGGGGTTACTTGACAGAGTCGTGCGCCAATTTGCTAACGTCCTGTCAAAAATTAAAGCAAAAACTTTTGAACTACAACATATGGACAAACTGACCGCCAAGCAGTGATGCCAGCAACGGAATCAAAAGTAAAACTGCATTTGGAGGATCTTATAAACGCAGTGGCGAAAGTGAGGGAAGCAAACAAAGAACCACCTCACTCCGAAAATTGGCCAAGAATTTATTTAAGTAATCTAAGCCCTATATACCAGTAAGCACTTGAATTTAAACAAAGTGTGTTTTGAGAGCACTATTGGTGTAGGAGGAAGAAGCTGGAGATGATCTTGCACGTGTATAATCACCAAATCATATTATTCTACGAATGGAAACCACAGGACACTCAAGAGCACACTTTTAGCGTTTTTTATAATATGATCCTCATGCCTTTATCTTTGCATCAGTTAATTTGCCCACTGTCAAGGAGAGATCATGAAACCCACAGAGATAATTGCCAAATGTAATGGAGTGACAGCTCCCATTCGTCCCTTTAAGGTATCGCTGCATTGGTCATCCTTAAATGCAGTATCTTTTGACAGGAAAACGTCTATAACAATATTTTTTTACTTGGGAGATTTGGCGACGCTGAAATAATTATACGGTTAAGAAAATTGAGAAAAATAGAGGAGTGAGCTTTACTAGGGCAAACTTTCTCTCTTAAGGTAAGACAGAAAGCCAAAAAGGTGGCCACACAATTTTAGCAGAACGAAACGAGTCGGTTGCGCTGAATTGGTACTGGTTTGGGGTAGCATTAACTCCAGAAGTGTGCCAATCCAAAAGGTTCGGCACGGAGGTACGCAGAGTCCAGTTGGAGTAATCTTTTGGGCTGAACTTTGCAGCAATAACCAGTAGACAAAATAACTACAAAAAGAGGCAAGAAAATCTTTGCGCGGTCTCACCTTGACCGCTTCACAAGTCTTTTGAAATTAAAATCCACATTATTAGGCAATTTCATTTGCCTTGAAGCCTCACTTGAGACAGTCGGTAAGGAGCTTAGCTATGCTTACTATTCAAGTACCCCATCGGCTCTATCCGGTGCACCCCAAAGGCAATAATTATGCTTTAAAAAGCACCAATACCGTCTATAGGTGATGAGTAGAGGAATAGAATGTATTAGGGCGAATAGACCACCTCTCAAAGGTGGGTTTGCCTGCAGTAAGCAATCTTATTCAGTAAAACGGAACATCAATTCCTATTTTACTTCCCTAACCCAAATGCTGAATATAATCCAAATGGACTTGGAAAGGGGATTTGCCCTTTGGTAACCCTTCTCGTTGGCAGAGCGATACCAATGAACATCCTAATGAGGTCTCATATCCTTGTCATTTTGGCTGATGTGTTCCGGCTGTGGATGAAGGGACATTTCAGGCCGATCTCTGTGTACAGTACGCATCCACAGGTTGTTGTAAGCCCCTCCTTTTGCCTTTGTGTCGCCAAAATGGGTGCAGAAATGCGATTGGATGGTGGAAATAAGTTCATCTAAAACGATCACTTCAAATTGCCTCGAGGTTCCGTGCAGAGTAGATGTATTTTTTGTACACCTAAGCACACCCTAGTGAATGCGGCAAAACAACTTTAAAAAGTATTCCTTTTGTTAAATTTTACCTGACTTTCTTATGAACGGGTTGCGTGGATACTGACGCTGATTGGGCATTAAGCAGGAAAAGCCCTATGCGAGGGATTAAGTGTTTCCTCGAATCTCACAAACGCTGAGAGGACATAAGAATAGCAAAAAAAGGCCTTTGGCATTCACTTTGATCACTTTGAGGTTGTCCTTAACGTGGCCAGTCAGTCTTTACCTGTGAGATTTGGATACTTTTGGCGGTTTTTCAAGGTGATATTTGCAAATGGTAGAGAAAATGAATAGCAAAGACACAGTGAAGAAGTACACTCAAGGATAGGTGAAAATGTACCATAAAAATTGGTATAATTGTGCGTAAAGAAGAAACCCTGCCAATAAAAGGCAGTCATGAGCATCAGTGGTGGGGCCTGGAGACAAAAAAATCTTTCATCCTGCTTAAAACATTCTAATTTAGTGAGCGAAATGGTTCTACCGTAAGTTTTAAAGCCTCTCTGGCCATTTTAGCAGCTTCTTCATTGTCCGTAAAGAGGCTGAAGTGGGAGAGCCGAGTAAAAGTACTGAACTGCTTCGTTTGGGCATCCAAAGCACTGGATACTCGCTAATGACAGAGACCGACTTCTGCCGCTCAAGCGAATAGTTGACGTTGATCTTCCGGAAATGAGCAAATCCTGACACACCCCCTGGCAAAGGCACCTCCAGATTTGTGGAACTACTTTCCTAAGTGGCAGAAGATTTACAGGTGAAAAAGGGTAAAAGTACGTATGCGCGGACAGTCGCTTTATTCGCTGTAAGTTAAAAAAAGTGAACTCGTTGTGACTACGTCCCAAAGCACAAAGACAGAGTAATTGGCTTCATTAGAAAAGGCAGAAAGATGGAACAAACAACAGGCAGATTGGAGGCTTTTTTTAATGCAATGGTCTTAATGGAGTTTGGATAGAAATTGTGTGGATAAGCAAGACTTAAGAGAAGGGGAGGAGGACGAGTTTTTTTGCCTTTTACAGCGACTAAACAGGCACGTGGTGCTTGTGGAGCTGGCCGCAGCAGTGAGGAGGTGCAACTTTTAGGAGAGTGTTAATGTGGACAATTGTTTGTTGGCATAGTTAAATGTAGATATGCATCTACCTAGTATCGGCGTGCATTATTGTACCTACTTCCATTTGCAAGTTGAGCCCACTTTGCCAACAAATCCACTTGAAACAATGGGAACTTCTTGTAGAGCATCAACTCACTCGGAGGACGAGTCAGTGTATGCAAGCAGGACTCCCAATCCCAATCTTGATTGCCTGTTTGGAGGCTGCGACTAGCAGGGCGGAGAAAGGCCACACAATGGGAGGCATGAGGGACCAACGACATGCCGTTCCATTCTGTTTTCATGCAAAGCTATTTAAATTAATTGGTGAAATGACTGATAGCGTAATGGGAAACGATTTTGTCCTTCAAAGTTTATTACGCGACTAAAAATACCATTTTTATCATAACCAGTTGGCTGCTTCAACGCCTAACCCACATGTCGATTGGTTGCCAGAGGACTACTTGTTTTGGATTGGAGATGAAAGCAACCAGTATAGCCTTATCACTGGCTAAAGGTTGTGCTCGTGCAAGAGAAACATCCAGAATCGGTGTTTAGTGATAGAAGGGACGAAGGGTACAATGCTTTACCACTCGTGATCCCCTTTACAACCCTTTAAATGCGGAACGGATTAGGTGGTTGGTGAGTGAAAATGAGAGGGAAGGGAGAGGCAGATGATTGATGGAAAAAAAGCAAAAAAAAATTGCACAGAATGCTTAACCAAAAGGATTTACGTATTTAGCGGACATTTGGCTTGAGAAAAAGTGGTGCTTTCAAAATGACAACTTTTGAATAAGGAGTTTATGCGCAGTGGCATTGTGGACCACTTGCAGAAATTTTCCTTTCCAAATGGAGGCGGTGAGTCGTTTTCTTTTCGATGGGTTTCCACAACAAAAAAAGTGCTACTGATGTCCATTGACACGAACTCCCCGATTCTATGTCAAGCGCTGCTGCTGCTGCTGCTGCTGCTGCTCCTGAAAATCTGACACAGTTTGTTTTGATCGTGTCAAGGAAAAAACTTTTAGGAGACAAACCGCAATTCACAGCAATTCGAGATAGGCGGGTTGATAAATGCTGCTTCACGAAACAGTATTTAAGCGGACTGGAAGAAGTATTACCCAAAAAAAATTGACAGGTGATTTTCAGAGAGAGTGTAAAAAAACCAACAAACTGTTAGATTGCGTCCTTTTAATTCTTCACTTCCTACTTTTTCGTATTTGGAAGTCAGATGAAACTGCATCTTTAACTGTTCTTTTTTCTGGCCCACCGCCCCAGTAGGTAGCGATGCGCGCTTCGCAGAGTGTTGAGTTATTTACTATTGTAGCAATTTCTTGCATTTGCTCAGTAAAAGCATTTTTTTGGCATTTCAATCATTCCTACGTAAATACACTAAAATGAGTACACCCTAGCCTCTATGCGCAAGCAAATACGGTAGTTTAATTCCATAATGACTCTCTTCTCCCACTATGACTCTGAAGTGGGTGCATTTTGATGGACTTAGTGCCTAACAAATCAAATCCTTGCTTTCCTGATGTAGTAATCCCGCTGTCGGTATCCTCGATTTTCCACCGTTACATTCAAGACACACTTTTGCCTGAACTTTAACAAAGTCCCCTCGCTCCAGTCTACAGTAAAATGTAAAGTTAGTAAAGCTTTGATAGGTTAGATGTTAACCCAGGTGACAAAATGAAAGCGCTCGTGCAAGAATCAGGTCTATATTTGTCAAAGCTAACCGGAGGGGTGAAGTCTGACTTTACTTTCAGCTGGTAGCTTCAGGCAATTTGAGAGGTGTCAATTACCGGGTTTAAATTAATAATAACCTATCTTAGTTATCAATCTCTCTAGTTGCCACGAAAAAAAAATTAATATTTACTGGTAAGCGACACGTTAGATACCAAATCAGTGCCATCGGTACTGTGGACGTGTGCCATACCTAAATGCAGTGCTTCCGGTGATATCATTAGTATGATTCTACTGGAATGGAATACGCATTACTGCACCGCCAAAGCTTTAACCTTGCCAGTGAGGATAAAATAATGAGTTTTGAATGCTCTAAACTGTCAAATAACGATTACCTAGAGCTAAGAAAATTACTGCGATTTTCACATCTGCCAGACTTAAAGCGCGTCTACTTGCAGGCATTCAAGCACGATATCCTTTAAAGATGAGACGCAGCTCTAAATTTCCAACATTAATGAACAAAACTCACAAAATAAAATTTTTACTATAAAACTTTAAGTAGCAAATTTAATTTGCGGAGCTTAATTGGCGTTTTGTATGAACATGTATATAATGCAATTAGGAATTTGAACTTCTGCTGATTTCTGCATTGCTTCTCAAAGTACTTGCACAACAACTAAGGCATTTTTAAAAGAGTTTCGATGCATTATTATGCCATCGAATGATGCGCAATCAGCGGGTACTTGGACAAAATAAGCATCTTTGGCAAACAGAACGAGTTTGGAATCGCTGGCGTGGTTAGGACCTGACAGAGGCATTATATGGTCCCCAAGTGACTCTAATAAAAAGTGACAGTCAATCGAGGCAATACATGACTCTTTGCGTCTTTTGAGTTTTGTCTCCGAGGCTCTCCTCTATAAACCTCCCGCGTCAGCCATCAAAATGTAATCAGTGGTAGAGTAAAACACCCACGAACCAGCTATGCTAGCCATTTGCTTTTGATGCAACTAAGACAAAACTTTACAGCAACAATAATAGTTCCTTTTGCCAGTTCCACTGGATTTGGAGCTGCTGACCATCACACGTATCCATAAGGTAGACAATGAAACACCAATCTATAAGCAGATTTTTTAAGAAACATTAATACCACACGGTTTCATCGAGGCAGGCTTTTACGTAATTTTGTATTTTCACCAAATCTGTGCAGGCATAGCAGAGTAACTCTGTAAACGAACTTGTCTTGGTGGTTCACGGATTGTATCACTTGCGTTATGTATAGCTTTCTTGCAGAATACAGGTATATGGTGGATGCCCAAGGCAGATGTCATTCCCAAACCTTTTGTTATGAGAAGACAGCAATTCTCCATTCCATTGCGCATGAACTTCTTTCGCATTGCTGCAATTTAGGTCGGGCTGGAAGTCCTTTAAAGTCGGATCAGCTTTCCACAGCTGCCAATGTAGCGTCGCCAGACTTCCTTGAAGGTAGTACATATGCAAGTACATATGTTTTGCAAGCGAAGGCACTGGGATGCTGGCATGACTGAGAGGCCTGCGCTCCGACAAAGGTAATGCAGCCACCCAAGTAACCGAAGCAGAAACCGACATTTTACAAAAGCATTGTAACAACCAAAATATCTTAACTGATCAAATTTTGTGCCAACCAGAGTCTTGCACAGCTTCGCATCGGTTCTTGTCAAAAATGGAATTGGGGAGTTTGTGCTATGCCTATCATGGATTGTGGCTTTAACAATAAGAAGGAGAATGCAGACCACAGGCTTCCCAAAAATGCTTTGAAACACGCTTTAGCAATTTATGAGTAGGAAAAAAAGCCTTAAGTTCATACATTTTTTTCTTCCTTCCTCTGTTGATTCCCATCATCGTCTGTCTCTGAGGCACTCGCAGTGTTTGACTAGGGCGGTTTTAAAAATTTCTATCCTCAATGATGGAGGAAGATGCTCCATGTGTAACAATCTAATTGTCTGCTAAGCAGACACATAAAATTCAACTGCTGAAATCCCACCCGTTGGTGCGGCCTTTGGACCATACCAATAGCCACTCCGGTCTTCTGCGCATCAGCGGTGCATCTGCCCTTTAGGTGTTGTAACTTCCTTTAACTTCAGGACTGAGTAGAGCGGAGAGGGAACCGTATGGTAGAAAGGAATGTCTTGATTTTCAATAGCAAATTCTAAGCGCTAGATGTGCACACCATGTGATGGAGAGAAGTTGGTACGACTCCCAAGAGACGGGTTAATTTTTACGGCAGCACTTGGCAACTGCATCAATTTTGAGTCCCAAAGGAATGTTCCTGACACTTAAAGTAACATTGGTCGCGGCACCTGGATTAAGATGCCAACTTAGTCAACACCTGGCACCTCCTCTGCCTTCTAATCAGGTGAATGGAACCCAGATCGACAGTAGTGAAGTGCGATTAAAGGTTACAGGGAAGGAAATAGGCAAAATATTACCTTCTTACAACTATGCTAAACACTATCATTCACTAAATGGCATTGCTTTTGGATTAGTGGGCTGACAGCCGTCTATAGCCCACGCATTCCTTCTTCCTCGATTCAGATTCCAAGCACGAAGTAATTGCAGATCCAATGCAACCACCACCAGGACGTTAATGTTGTTTTAGGTTGGACGGCTTCTTCTCATAACACCAACTAAGCCTCATGCCTTGTCTTAGTCCTCATTTCTACTAGGCAGCCTGGTCTGCACCTTCTGCCTCACCATAATAACTTGTTTGCCTTTACCACAAACCGATAGGGCAATGCAGCACTTTGATTGCTTACAACTTGTCATAAAGTGACTTGTAATGACAACAACCTCACTTATTCATTATTAGCATCATGTAGCAGTAGGAATTCCTTTTGTTTGCCTCCACATCTACGGGGAACGCTTTTACGTAGAATCAGGTTGCATCTTAGTAGGTGGAGAACAAAGACCAAGTAAGAGTGTGGCTGTGGTGGCAACAATGAAATGTGACAAGGAATTGGTCCACAGACAAGAGGCACGGAAAGTTGCTACAAGCATATTAATTCTTGAGTCGTAAATTTGCTGCCTTTCTGGTAATTGAAGAAAAGTACAACATTATTAATCGAAAATTGCAATCTAAAAAGTGTGCACTACGCAAAGTAATGGCTTTACTTGAAGCCGTCCAAATGTGTTAGAGCCAAAACATATTCTTGACAATGTCGTGAGGAAGGGCAGTTTTAATTTTTTTTTCAACTTCTTATGTGCTGTTTTGGTTGTTTGCCAAAGTCCTCTTCTTAGGTCCCTAAGCAACGTCTCTATCCCCTTAAACCGCCTTCTGTAATGCTTCCTTTGTTGGTTTCTCTCTCGGCTGCCAAATCTGCAGCCTCAATCCCATCCCTAGGTCAGCAATGTATTTTGTGCCCCGAGAACTATGCCTTCATTCGTCTTCTAAGGCTTTGTGATGCTATCTTTACACGATGTTACACATAGCGAAGAGGTAATGAGCATAATATTAGCCACAAGAGTTGCCTACTTTAAAAAGGACCAAAACTGATGGGGTGAGTTCTGATTGGTCAATTGAGCGTCTAGAAATGTACCGCTACATCATGGCACAAAGTTAATGATTATTGAAATATTTAACTATAGCATGGTAGCAGTTTTACTAAAATCAAATGCCTGAAGACATAAGTGGCCAAAAAGCTGAGTAGAACGCGTAAAATCGACCTTGAGAGGGGCCGAGAGGGTAATAGCATACTCCGGAGGCAGGGACTTAGCAGTGGAGCTAAACAGAGAACAATAAAATTACTATAAACATTAAAATTGTTGGGTGGTTAAAGTGATACGGAAATCATAACAACTACAGCTTTGCTGGTAATGCAATAACCTTAGGGATTTTGAAATTTTACCGTCTATTGTCACTAAAGTGGAGGTCTTTGTTGGAGTCTTTGACAGTGACAAGACTAGTGAGACAGACTGTAGGTCAAATGACCACCGATGAAAGTGACAGCCTGCATTCTTCCTTGAAGTGAGAAGTTAGTCCCTTTAAGGTGGCCAAATCATGTGGTGGAAATTCACGAGGGAACAATTGGTGGACAAGTGTTTTAGCTTTTTACGCTTAAGTGCTACACACAGAACACCTCCTGCACCCATTAAACCACCCGAGGTTTGAGTTTGCCTTAAAGTCTGGCAAGTTGTTGGGGATCCCAAGCAATCACGATTGCTATCATCGTGCATTATTCACCACAAATGCGTGTAGATCCATGGCTTTGCCATTTTATTACAATTTATACCTGTAGCCTGCTACGTAAGTGCTAAGTGCTATAAAATGCTGCATCGGCACGATGGGGTTTGGGGCTGACCTGCTTCATGGACCAATTTTAATCCTGTCGGAGAGCTGGAGAAACTGTGTTTTCAAATAGGATTTCAGAGGACCGCGCATAAACAACGCACCGTCCAGAAATAAAGCAAAAAATGTGCTTAGTGTGGTGATTCACCTAGCGATATTTCCATCACACTAAGGTTGTATCATTCGTAATAAAAAAAAGAGTATATTTGGATTGCCGTCCATGATACGGTTTGGGGGGTTAGCGTGTGAGGTGCAGCTTGCAAAGCTGCTTAAAAATGCATTAGTGCTTAGGCTAACAGGTAAAGTTGGGGCTGCGGTAGAGCAGTTGGGCATAAATCGCACGAATTTGGGGTTGCGGTAGACGACGAGAATTGCCAGTTTGTAAGCGAATGCATCCCTATTTATGCCCGCTACCTCAAAGTAGAACAACAACACCAAGACACCAACCAGCGCGTGAAGAGGAGATTGTGCTTTTGCTTTATACAAGTGTAAAGCAATCAGCAGACTACTGTGATAAGCCTCGACGCCATGAAAGTGTAGTCTTTTGTTGGAGCTAGTCAAGGCCTGTCAACTGGTGCTCAACGGTGTCCTTAAAGTGCACCTCTTCTGCCTTGACGATGAACAGTTCCAAGCGAAGTGGAATAGGCAACGGGAATGAGGAGGTGGAACGGCGAAGAATGCATTTGGAGTAATTTACTAACTTTTTGATAGATTAGTATTATTTGCTGAAGGAGATCACGTCTTTAGCTTGGTAATCGTGTCTAACTAATGCGATAGAAAGTGAACAGCTTTCCCGAGGAAAGGCAAATCCCTGACTGGCCTAATATTGGACTGGACACTTCCAAGTGAGGAATAGAATGTGCCTTTCTTTTGATACGCTTGAGTAAACTTTTTAGACGAAAGCTTTTAAAAGAGCCGAGAATTCCTACGGCTCTACAAAGCCTCTCCTGTAGCACTGGTTTGGGTTGATCTCAGCCTAGACAAAGCGCATGCCTCAGTTTGAGCTCAGACCTGTCAAACAGGGCGGGAATAGCTACCACCCCGACAATGTGGTCCTCTTGAGAAGATTTTCACAGTCTCTGTGTTTCAAAACGTCAAGAGAGAGATGGAGAGAGAGAGAGAGAGAGAGCGAGCAATACCCTACTAGCCGATTTCATCCCTTACGATGAAATAAACCGGTTGGAGTGAAATAAGGAGGGGAACTAAGACGTCTAGGAAGCAGAAACAATGCAAACCAACCTGACGGAGTTGTTGCTGAGCTGAACGCCAAAAGGGGAAGGAGAGCTATGAAGCCTGGGGAGTGTGAAAGACCCGCAACAAAAGCCAATTTTCGTGCCTAAAAATTGCTGATGGGAGTCATAAATTAAGTGATTGTAAAATTTTGCAGCATCGAAGAACAATAAGCTTTACAGGTGTGGCACTCAGAGCGAAAAGAGGAAACAACTTCCCACCTCATTGAGGAAGCCTTGTTTTGTGCAAACAGGGCTTCTATCGCCTAAGCGATGTCATCGTAATTTACTGCTTCGCTGCCTTCGTCGTCACTTCAACTAACCAACTGCTATCATAAAATATTAAGGGAGGAAAGAAAGAAAAACATCCTTCAAATGCTGTCGGCTTGTTTGATGCTTAAGCGCATTCGCAAGGTGCCTTTTTAAGAGGATAAAATCCAGCGCTAAGGAGATGTGAGGCTCCTTCTTGTCCTGAGGGAAGCGTTAATTGCTCTACTTTCCTTTGCTTTAAAATTCAACAGACGATACTGCATTTCGTGAGTCTATTAGCATTTTGTTATAACAGTAAAAATACTTTTAATTGTATTATTAAGGATTGGCAATAAACATTGCGGATTGCAGTGCTGATGCCTCCCTCTCAATGCGTTGCAGGCCTGAGCCTTTCCATTGTCGTAAATGCGCACATGCCCACGCAAAGTAGGTGGCTGTCTGGGCTTTTCTAGCTGACAGGACAGCTACTTGACAGTGACTTTTGGTCTTTCGCATCGAAAAGGAAAATTGAAACAAAAAAACAGCAGAAAAAAACAACTTTATGCCAATTGGACTTAATTACGGCTTCAAGGAAGCCTCAAGGCGGTGCGGTTGAAGCAGATTTGTCCAAGTGGATTTGTGGTTGCAAGGAGAGACAAGCGGTAGGAGTAAAATTAAATTACTTTAATTTAATATAAAAGAGAAATTGAGACGTAGTCGTGAGCATAATGCTGTTGTTGTAGCCTCTGGAGGCTTCCTTAAAGGCAAAAGAAGACATACTTCAGAAGATAGAGGGATTAGAGCTGCTGGTACAGCCCGAATGCTTGGATAATGTGGCCACCTAGGTAACCGAGGTCGGTAGTCAAACAGACAAAGCATTGCATAGACCCTCTCCTCTTTTGAGCGTCGCCTCGGACAATCCGTTTGGTAGACTTTCCGCGTCAGCTTTCACAGCTTAAGCGGTGCCGGAAGAAGCACCAATGAGGTAGCCGCGACAGTCACTATAATTTGACTCGAGTGAGGAGGTGCTCGGTCACTACTGCACTGAACCCTCTTGGCAATTTGACCTAATCTGGAGAGTGATATCAAAACACGACGCTGTGTCGGCCATCAGTGTGTGCATAGAGAGCGGGAATGATGGGTAAATCTCCGAAACAAAACTTGCTCAGGCGGTTCTTGGCCAGTGCCGCTTTTGCTGTTAATGTCTCTCCAGCAGTAGGTGGTACTAAGGTAGATGCCAAAGGCGGACCTTAAACTCGGTCGTGTTAGCGATTCTCCATTCCATAGTGTATGTACTAGCCCCGCACCGCTACACTTTGTCAGAACTGGTATAAATCAGGACAGACATCTCTTAAAGCAGGGTCTGCTCTCCATCGCCATCAAGATAGCCTGATGAGACTTACTTGAAGGGTTAATGGGCCATTACACTCAAGCAGGATGTGTATATTCAGCGTAGAAAAGGGATCAGAGCTTCTTGCGCGCCTAGACTCTGTGGCCACTGCGGCGGCCGGCACCGAATTCAACAGTCACACAAAAACCGCGATTGTACAAAGACTATAAAGTAGCAGACACAGTTCTCCTTTTCTCCAGTCACCTCCCCTTGGTCCAAGTAAATGGGCGATTTGTTACTTGCTGTTATGAGCAGCTTAAGTCGCTACCTGCGCTCGTGGCATGAGTTCTTCCTAGTCGTTCCATCTTTTTTATTGAATAAGGGATTACATAGCCTTGCCCACCGAGAAAAACGTGCTTCCACTTATGCATTTTTACCTATTCTGAATGTCTCTGCATTAAGTGAAACTTTATTTGTCTTGAGTGGGTCTGCACCAAGTCACCTTGGCAAAGGATGTAAAGCTGTGCCCTCTCGATCACTTCATGCGTCGATTAAGACAAAGCCTTTTTAAAGGCATAAAAGACTTCTGGGTTTCCTAATGACTCTACGCGTTTGTGATGGAAAAGATGTACCTCAAGCCAAAAAAGGTTGCAAATGTAGGAAAGGGGAAAAGAAGCGCGAGATCTAAAGTGAGTTGTTCACCCAACTGGTGTGTTTTTGGAGTCGGTTAGACAAGTCAGGCATTTTGAAGGAGTCGAATTTCAACTTGTCACGACCTATTTGTAGGCTTAAATGCGATTAAAATCAGGCTTGAAAGTGGGTGAAGTTAGTCAAGGCGGGATCGCCTCATTTTTTCGCCATTACAAGGGTCACAAATGCCACGTCGTCCTTTATCCAACTGTGGAATTGGACAATTTGTCTTTTGTTTTCCTTAAAAAGCGAATAAAGCCTCTACAGTAATAATGCGGCATCTCTGTTCGCTTTTGTGGCATGCTTTTGTCACAACTGACCAACCAGAATCGCTTATTCTGGCACATAGACGAACTCGATCCAGGCACAATAGACAAATTGTGTACCCGCGATGTCTACAATATTATTTGCACGCACTTATAGGTAGAATTGTACCGAATGCAACTCTTACGGATTGGCGGAGAGAGAGATTTTAAAAAGAAGGGAAAATAATCCTTTTTACAACCGACGCAAGGGCTCGGTGCATTAGTGCGCGGCGGTGGAGGAGAAGATGCGGTCCCCAATGAGCAGCGGAGCTCTCTACTTCCAACACGAGTGTTTTTGCGGACAAATTTATTGAGAGTGTGTTTTTTTGGTAAAACAATTTCTTTTCAAATAATACAGCGCAAATGGAAAAGGAATTTGGGGTGAATTTAGCCAACCATAATAATAATAAGTGTACTTTTCATGGGCCAGTAAGCAAGTAGCATTTGTATAAAGTTTCTTTTTTTACTAAAAAGTAGTCCAGTCTGCTCGCTTGCTCCTCAACACCTCTCAAATTAATGACTTCTGGGACAAAATAGCAGTCTTACAGCTATTCTGTTAGTTTTTTTTGTCCAAGTGTAATGACTTCCTACCGCTAACAGGAGGGCTTGCAGCTCTACATCAGTGAAAGCATTTCAAAAAAGGATGTCTCCCACCCAAACGCTTGATATTAGCCTAATGGCTGTCGAGGGGACTGCCTATGCCATCGCCCTTCTCTTATAATCACAGTCGTGTGTTTCACAAGAATGCTGTTGACAATTGAAACAACACTGGCCATTGGCAATTGGGAAATATTCCTTTTCACGGAGTTGTCTGCGACACTTGTAAAAGCGGTAATCCCACCAGATGGAAGGAAGCGAGTGGCATGGGGGCGGAAGGGGGCGGAAGGGGAGGGGAGAGGAGACAAGGGGGCAGTAGGGAGTGGACACGAAACCATATCTCCATACAACTTTTAGACTGGTGGTCTGTACCTCACTATCACCGACTGCACTGCCCAAACCAAACAAAACTGCAGGTGAAAGGGATCACCAGGCGGGTTTAGTGACTGTATTGTCAACTTTCTTCGATGACTAGCGTTATTGCCTCGTTAAATTTTGCCTTATAGCAGCGAGTGGATTGGAACGACTGAGGGCACTGCCGACGTGGGTGTTTTTAGTGGATGGCGGTGCTCTACTCTCCACCATGCCGACAGCCTCCAAGCGCTTCAGTAAATCAACATCTTGGTAGCATGTCTTATTGCTTCTTTAGGAAAAAGAGAAATTCCTTTAGTTGATTAGATGGAGTTTTAGTTGCTGTGAGTGATGAACACCCAAATAGTAGTTGCACTGTGTTGATGGATGAAAATGCTCCACAATGCTGAATGGTTGACTACTCGTGTCATTTTGCATTTAACAATTACAAAACTAAAGCAGTCAAGGTAAGTATATCTCATTCCCCAAAAAAATGTAAAATAGAGCAAAAAACGGCACCAAAGCAAGGATGAAAGAGCAAAAAAAGGAGTAAAGTCAAAGTTTGTCGACCACCCCGTGCCACACCTTAAAATGCAAGTAGACATTTCGTTTGGCATTTACCGCTACTCAAATCTGGCTTCCCAAGCGACATTCTAGCCGTCATTTTTAATTTATGCAAGAAATGTGGAAAGGGGAAAGTCTGTATGCACGAGGAGTGCCACAGGTGAAGTCAATTGGATTAGCAGCGAAACCCCAAGCAGGTGATGGGGAAATCTGGCTTAAGGCCTAAAGACACTTGATTTTACTCATGAATAGGCATAAAAATTCTCAAATCTTAACAGCAACACGTTTACAGCGGCATCCGAAATAAAAACGCATACATTGCGGGTGCCTTAAGAACACACACACACACACACACACACACACACACACACACACACACACACACACACACACACACACACACACACACACACACACACACACACACACACACATACGAGGATAATAAAAATTTTACAGTTGAGAGAAACAAATATGGATACATAAGACTGCACATAAACTATAAGGCCTAACTCTAATAATGTTTATATCAACTCAAATGTGTTTGTGCCTCGTAAAAAAGGTAACAGGTCGAGGCTGACTGACCATAGGATCAAATTCACAGTTTGAACAATTGGCTTACTTTCAAGAGCCCTGACCGCAGATAGTGGTGGAACAGGAAATGCATTAAATCGCGTACTGTCATCGACATGATGCTTGGGGGAAGTATGGAAGCGGAGGCCAAGCTGCGAGGAAACAAAAGCAAGGCGGATGACCGCATTCTCGGTGCTCTGCTTGGTTGACATTTCGCGTCGGCCATCGCAGCGCAAGAAAAAACACGCACAAACCAACCACATCTTTTGCAGGATTTGCGTGCAAAGGACAATTCAATTAAACCCGAGGTGTTGCCCTGTTTGAGAATTGCGTTAGGGAAGAGGGAAGTGTCCTGACCATCACCAAACCCAGGAACACTGGCTTGAGACCAGAGTCATTTAATAAAGGACAGGATTTAAATTAATTTCGTAAGGCAATGATTGTACAGCGCCTTCTGCAACCCACTCAATAAAATTTGAGAGTTTTAAGCTGTGAAAAATTTGCATATTATAGCATAAATGCAGTACAATGGGCCTCTACTTGAATAGCAGTTTCGAATGGCACAAAACCCCTCCCCGAATACTAGATTAAACGCGTATGTTATGCATTTCATGTCTATTCCTTACATAAAAGTCAAAAAAGTATCATCTTGTCTTATAAGGAACTCTGATGAAGGCAACTGCGCTCCTGACCTACTGACCCTTCCGTTCTTCATTGTCATTGGCTACCGATGAGGGCAAAGATTATACGTTCGACAAGACTGAGTACACGCATTATAAACTGATAAAATTAGGCCAAAAAAATTAGACCAAATTTTGTCGAATTCTCATGTCACATAATGCAATTTATTTTCTTTTTAAATGGGCCAGACAGATTCTTTGTTTGACGCTGAGGGAAATTGTTTACAAGGGCTATTCAAAGCTACCAAAGTCTTATCGTATGAGGTTTTATTTAAAAAAGGGCTTTTTAAGAGAGCAGTCGAAAAAGCAGATTTACCTCCATTTTACTTGAGTGGGTTTAATTTGGGTTAACTTCTTGTTCCCACTTCGTGCTGGCTTCACGCTGTAGTGAACTGTGTGGATCACGCATAGTTTTAAAGGAAAAGTAGTTTATTGCTTAAGTTTTGCCCCTCGAGAAGATATGACGATTAGTGGAACACATCGAGCGCTTCGGCAGAAAGAATGCATATTTTATGGGCAAAAATTGTTCCGCGTGGTTGTAGAGACCTGCATCTACGATGAGTGAGGCCAAACTAACTAGCAATCCGGTAATGGGTTTTTTTAATCAAAATTATGGTGATAGGCCACTTAGGGGTTTTGCCACTGTTCCTCCACTGGACAGATTGTCCTCTGCACCGAGGCAATGGAGTCCAAGGGAAGGAGGCAGTACATATTCTGCCTTCTCTCATCTTCGGAGGACCCTCAAAGCGCCACATATGCAGTTATCCACAATCATATATTAGGGCATGTGGCAGTCGAATGAGGTGGAGAGATTTTTAATGGATCTATAATCTGGTTTACCTAATTTACAATTTCAAACACTAAAAAATAAAAAAATTATAAATTGCTAACAGAGAGACAAAATCTGTTATTTGTAATGATAATCGCGCTAAACCATTGGAATGAAACTTTTTTTGAAGTTTGCCCATTTAATGATGCTTCAAAATATCCTTCACAATGCTTCTGTGATATTTATCAAAGCCATTCAAATGATAGAGATATAAAAATGGTGAATTAAACGGATCGTTCAATTGAAATAGATTTTGGTACCACTGAGGTGAATACTTCCAACGTAGTTACTATGTGGGGTGAAAATACACTGTGATCGGCTCAAACCATCCAAAGCTTGGTGCTCTGCTCCGCGCTATGGTGTTGATGATGCCGGTGACATCAGAGCGCGCGTTTTTCGCAAAAGCGCCAGAACTGACCAATCACGGTGTTCACAACCTGAGCCTTGGGATACGCTGCCTCATTGGCCAGCAGATCGGGAGGATCGATAAGCTCTACTTGTGTGCGCACGTGCTCCGCCGGTGACACGGCCGCACGGTAGGCTCGCGGGCAGGGGTGGGGAGGAGGTGCTAGCATGGGGTGGCACGCGCGCACATGAAGTGGTGGGACGAAGCCATAAGGCAAACTCACTCGCTCACTCATTGAAGGCGCCATAGTTCTAACTAATTTCCCATAGGCTACGGAGAACTTTGACTGTAACGACCTGTTCGTCGTCGTCATCGTCGTTGGTGTCGTCAAGTTGCCCACCGAAGTGCGCTGTAAACAAACGTGGAAAGGTGCATTTATGCTGGAGAGGAAATTTATTAGGCTTTGAAACAACCAATTCATTCCCCAACAAAGGCTAAATTTGGACTTTTATTCGAAATATAAACGGTGAGTGCAACAGAAATCCCATGTTTTTAAAACTCAAGCTTTGCAAAAATCATCTAGAAAAATAGAGACGCGGTAAAATTTACTAAAGTTCTTTAACATTTTGCTGTCTTTAATGACGTAAATTTGATAACGATGTCAGCAAGATACTATTAATCTAGCAGTGTTATAATTTAAATAAATCTCAGTATGTGTACTTCGCATTTATTAATTTATATAAGTTATTTCGTATCATCGATTCAACATAACGACAGCGAGCTCATAGACCTCGGTGATATTACTACGAGAATCCCAAAAGAGAGCTCATGATTGCAAATGAAACATTTTATTGCATTTTAAAAGCTGCATTTTACACAAATAAATAGGAACATGTGCAATCGTCCTTTATTTGTTTTATTGCTCTAAACTCAACTGTTCTGCTTACGACGGGATTTGAAGCAATTTAGTCCATTGAAAGTGATTGAAGGCAAATGCTTTATGAATATGGTGGTTAAAAAGTACCAACATAGGTTTTACATCATCTCGACATGCAATCCAGTAAGGCTATTCACCTATTTAGCTATGAGTTTCGTAGTGTGCCATAGGTACCAAAACACTAAGCCGTTGGCTGATAACCAAAGTCCTTGCTGATTACACCCGTCCACTTATTAGCTATTTAGGTAAGAAGAGTTTAACTGTATGATAATCATGGAAAGAAGGGGCGAGAGTAGGGCAAACGGAGACTCAAAAAAGCATTAAATGGTGGTTAGGATCTGACTTACATGTTTCTTATCTGATAATTCCATACGTATCCCACAAATGTTATGTATTTAGATGCAATTTCACAAGGTACTATAAAAGGAAACATTCAATTATTACTTTAATTAATGTACATTTGACTGTACACGTAGCAGTTGCTTAATCAGTTCAGTTTGTCGGAATAAGTCAAACGTATACTACTTGAGGTTTTAGATGCAAGTAAATTCAAACACACCACTTTATAATTAAGTAGAGAAACCCTTTGATAATATCAATTTCCCTAAGACGGGCGTTAGTCTTGCAAAGGATGCGTTTTAGTGCATTATCAAGCAACAAATATCGAAGGGTTTTACCAAAACACTGTTAAATAATCCAATTAGCACCGAGCTAAAATACAAATTAATTCCTTTTATATCTTTTAAAACACCAGCTTGGTATGGATTGTTTTTAATGACGTTTATTGCCATGACGCATTCTTTTTGACAACGATTCCTTTTTTGGCATTTTCTTGCAAAATTAGTGGAAACTCATTTTGCTGCGATACAAGACTTCAACGTAGGAGCACAGCAAAAGTGTAAGCATTACATCCTAGTTATCACTGAGAAATTTATAGTTACTATTTTTGAAATTGCATTTAAGAGGTAAATCTTAATCTCTAGGTGGTTTTAATGACCACCTTGTAACACTTGCTTTAGAAGAGTAAAGGCGAACAACTGTTTAATCAGTCGAAACGGAATTTCTGTTCGAGAGATTCTAGAAGATTTTATTTACAATATATTTTCAAACGCTGTTGTATCTAAAGTAAATGTTATACAGAATTTTCAATACGACTAATAATTTTTTCGGACCAAACAACAGAACAGGCATTGCTTGATCTAACGGTTATAATAAACACCAATAAAGTGACCATGTTTAGAGGCTGTGGCCATTCTTCTCCCTAATGAGATACACAAAATATGTGTCTAATAATAATATATGACTTACTTTATTGGTGGCATAGATTTTATACTGAGCTAAGCATGACTGTCAGTTATGAATTTGGCCTCGTCAGCGATGTCTAAATTAGATTGGCAAAACACTTGCTGAATGCAAACACTTTCCTTCCTTCAGTCGTGTCAGTATTCATCAAAGTAGCAGCCATCCTTTCAACAACGCATATCGCCTCAACTGATCTCATTTGATATGCAAATCGGGGGTGATTTTTGCAGTCCAAAGTCAAACTTTCAAACACACTAAAAGTACCTCCTGTCAGAAAAGTTGACTTAAGGTGGTTAGCTGGCAATCTCTGCAAACTTAATGGCGAGTTGAGCACGGTGCTACAAACCCCCATCGACTGGCCCAGCAAAGCTACCATCGGTCTCAGTAAAGCTGTTAGTAGGAGTGAGCAATTTAAAGTTAGTTCTTAAAAATGTAAAAACTCAACTAAAACAGCTGAGAAATTTGATTGTTAATTGGGTGATCTTGTAAGTAGTTTGTGATTTCAAACGGTCATTAGACAACTTTCGCACAATTTTTTTGACATGATTGTCTCCTTTTATGTCCTCGGTCAGGTAAACCTAAGCTCAGTGCCTAATAATAGGTGTGTGCCATGGCATTAGTTTGATTATGGCAGCTTAAAGATAATAAACCCCTTTAAATGGTCGGTGCTGTAGGTTCATTCTCATATAACCTAAGTAATGAACTTTGTTGAGTGCCCAGATGCCTCACAACTAAATATAACCCCATTACTTATTTTAGATTATGATTATTACCATTTAGTAGTGAGAATTTCCCTGCAAAGGTGATTTTAATTATAAAAATTCTTTCAAAAAGACACAAATAATTTGCCTACAATTTTTGAGTGACAGGTCTGATTGCTGACATGATCAATCAATTAGAAATTAAAATAAACGACAAAATGTCACTCATTGGGCGCACACATTGTTTGCCTCGAAAAGGTTTAAAATGTCTTTTTTTACCCCAAAAAACTGCCATTGAGGAGTCACATTTGGCAGCAATGTGAACAACCTATGCATTGGCAACTCCAACCAACAAAGACGCAATCCACGAAGCTTGGCGTCATTGAACAATTATGTCTCAAACAGATTAGTCAAATGAAGGTGTCACCTGAAGGATCTGCACTGTTTTGAGCAGTGCCTAATTTCACTCAAGGTTGCCTCATCAAAGATAAATTTTCCTCATTAACTCAATACTACTGTTAAATATTTTGTTATTGGCATGCAAAGTTTGGAATTTTACCCGCCGCCATTCAGTGAGTTTATTTCTTCCACTCCAAATAATGTAATTTAGTGATGCTTTGTACCACGCTTTACGGAGGTTTTTTAGATTTTTTGCCTTATTTACGTAATCATCATCATCAATGAGCGCATGATGCATCACAGCAATGCGGAGTGCTACAACAAGTCAGCACCGCCATTTTATGCATGAAACATAAATACAGTCTAATCAGCGATCTCCACATCGCAACAAGAGGTTATTTTTTTTCAACACCAAATAAAACTGGTCAGGTTTTAAAAGTAAACATTTGACTGCTTTCCTCTTGGGGCACAGAAGCAGTGCAACTGAGGCGCTGCTAACCTCACGAGCAATTCGCCTTTTACCTTAACATTTTAAGGCCGAAAGAAAGAGGAGGAGACGAAAACGCGAGGTCGTTTTTTTAACTACAAGAGGCAATAATGGGAAATGCGTTAGGGTCGCGGAAAAAGCTCCCCAAGGAGGACTTGGACTTCTTGATGAGCAACACCCACTTTACGAAGAAGCAAATTAAGCAGTGGTACAATGGATTCATTGTAAGTTAACCCCTCTCCCCCCCGGCTTCCCTTTTTCTCCCCACACTCTCGAAGTGTTATTTTTTCGTCTTTATTGTGATTTAGTCTGTTGTCAAGTTTGCACAAACCTAAGAATGGATTTATTTATAGACACGGGTATATGCACTTTGAAACTTCCGATGCCTTTTTTGAAGGAAGTACACTTCTTACCAGGCGGACATGGTACCCAAGTGTAGACGACAAAGGCAGAAAAGAATGCAAACTTAGCTGTTAATTGAAGCGGAGCTAATTGTGATGCGTAAATAAGGACTGTTGCCCTCGGAAATCTGTAAACAAAATAGGAGTTGCTTTTATGTTCTAATGGTATGTGCAATTCGCCATGATTGTTTGCCCGAGGACAGCTGTCACTGATGTCCACGTGGAAGACAGCTTCCCATGCGTTGATGCATGACATTGCTGGCATTATTTATTGCCTCCCCAACTCCGCATTTGCAAAGCTCGCACTTCAAAACATTGACTGGTAATATCATACTGGAAGTTCACCTTCAAGTAGAGGCTTCTAGTAAGATATTCACTTTACTTATCCCTTTAAAATGCTGGCAGCATCAAGGTCTTGCCGCATGGAAACTGGTACTGTGCTCACAAAAGAACAGGCGGTTTTTCCTGATTATAAAATAGAAAAGGAAGCTTGATTGTGCAGTGTTAGGACTGAATTTTACTGTTAAGACGGAAAGGAAAAAGCAGGTGATGGAATTCAAAGGATCTTGGAAAGTGAACACTCAAAAGCGCGAAGAACGTCAAAATGCAAAAAGGCCTGAGTGTTGATGGACACAACCCCTTTAATTATACTTCACAAGCCCAAAATTACCTGATGTTTTAAAAAGTTATTTACCGAAAATCGGGGCATAGTGGTGCAACAACAGCTTTGGAGTGTTAAGGTAGCAAAAGCAGAAGAAGAAGAAGAAGAAGAAGAAGATGGTGATTTGCTGCTGAGGCTTTAGCATGCCAAAAGGAGCTGCAAAAGTGCCCCCTTCAAGGAAGATAAGTAGACGGTGAATCGCATTGTCGAGAAAACGAATGGTACGCCTTAACACAAGCTAAGGCGAGGCGGGCATAAACTTGGGACTGTTTGATTTAGGGCTTGAAATGGTTGTCCGACAGGAGAGAAGTCGTTTCCTTTTTGCCCTAGTGTCTCACTCCACCACTACGTGGCAACAAGTCTCATGTCCCTTTAAGCAGTTTCTCTAAACAAGCATACATCGGTTTTTGGGACTTTAGAAGGCGTATTTTTACACTGTAGATTAGGTGTGACTAAAATGTGAAGATTTTTTGCCCCCATTTCCTCGATCCCTTCTGTGTATCGGTTGAAGCGCAGCCGAATGGACGCCTTTCAAGAGTCACAATAGACGAGGCCTTTTTGGCTCAGTGTACGGAAGGAAAAAATAAGGAGGGTTAAAATTTTCCAAACTTTTGGCCCTATAAAATTCTATGGTACCCGCATTAAAGCGGATGAAAAGTACCGCTGGAAAAAGGTTGATGTGACTTTTCAGGTGTTTGCATCAGTTTCTTCTGGCGATCACAATAGAACAATAAGGCTGGCAGTGTTCTCCCACTGAAACTGCAACTTTGCTGAGGTTTCATGACTCATGGAACCAAAAAACCGGTCGGGTTGGACGCCCCACCTAGACAGAATTACTGTTACAAAGGAAAAAAGGCGCCTTTGGGCCACATTTTGCTAGGTGCCTTCTATTTTCCAAGAAGAGCTGCGAAATCCTCCCCAAATTGGCCATTGAATTTGACCCTTCAAACCGATGGAAACATATCTGTGCTAGACAGTATGGTGCACTACCTCGGGAATAAAATGAAGTGTTTCCCAATAGCGCACCTGGTTTCGCCCTTTCTTTTTACGATTTACCGAAGAGGCTTTCTACGCCTGGAAGCTAATCTTTCCTTAGGTACTGCATAATTGTGGCTAGGATGGGGACAGAGAACCACTTATTGCATGCATTAGGCGGTCAAAAACGCACGACTTTTATCTTAAAAACATCTGGCAACTATGGAGGATAATCGCTTGTCTGCTTTCCCAATGTGGAAGAGCGATGTCAGGGCAAGTTCAACCCACCTCTACTTGCCTACGCCTTACCGAACTCCTATGCCCTTATAAATACATTTTATTTCATGGCAAAGGAGCAAAACTAGGTGAAATTTTGCAGTAGCCTCACAATCGCCAGAAAATTGTAGACTTTTGTCAACTTGCCATGATGGAGTTGTCTGTCGAGGCGTCTCAGAAGAAGTTGCGGGACCGACGTGGAAAAGGGCCGATAGGGTCACTGGAATGGACCCACAGACCATATCGCAACCTTCTCTACCAATGTAATCCAAAAGAGGAGTTGAAAAACGATCAACTTTAATTGTTTCAGCATTCTTCAGTCATTTGGACACTTTAAATGCAGTTTATGTCATACTTGGGGAGTACCATCCGCCACACCCTAAAACGCATAAATTTAGCAGCATTCAAAAAACACCATTCTTTTTTTTAAACAGCGACAATTCCACGTCTTAGAGACGGGAGAAGAGAGCACAAAAGTGGAGGAGGCTACATTACACTGACTAGAGGGAGAAACGGCTTTAGTATGGGCGACAAGGGAGAGGAGGGCAGACTTTGGTTGATTTTTCCCCATCCCTTCAGCTTGCAATCTCGAAAGTGCTTAAGCAATCTGGAAAAAGATGAAGGTTTAAAGAACTCAACATTTTCTTTACACACTTTGTCTTTCCAGCGAGACTGCCCTTCAGGTCAATTGAGCAAGAAGAAGTTTATAGAGGTGTACTCGGGGTTCTTTCCCGATGGCAATGCGGAGGAATTTTGTACCCACGTATTTCGCACCTTTGATAAGGACAACTCAGGAAAAATTGACTTCAAGGAATTCCTCTTAGCCATCAACATCACCTCTGGTGGTCGACCAAAAGAGAAATTGGAATGGGCCTATCAGATGTATGACATTGATGGAAATGGCACAATTGAACGCAGTGAAATGGTTGAGATTATCAGAGTGAGTCTCTTTATCACCTTAAAGGAAGGCTTGTCTCGAGTTTTTCAGGCAATGACTGTGAAAGAATTTAACATACTCTGTAAAATGCAGAATACGCACTTGTGCGCTACGTTCCGGCAGGTACTGTCACTGATCAAATGTGCTTGGATCAATAGGTAGTGTAAGGGGCACTTAACTTGTGTGTGTTCCTTCATCGAAATTGCCCTCAGAAGAGACGAAGAGGACATTATGAGAGTAAATTATTTAAAGCAGGAATACGGCACGTTATCAATCTCACACAATTGTAGAACGTGGCTGCTGCTGGACTTTGTACCCCTGAGGCACGTCTGTGCTTGACAGCTGTAGTGAGCTGGATGTTCTTGACATCCTTTATTAGAGATTAGGGAAGACTGACATACAAGATGGAGTGGGTCACTGTGGAGGTGCTTAGGGGTCCGAGGAGTTGCGAGGTTTGTCTGCGACCAGGTTTGAATTGTCTTCCTACCTCTCACCCATACAATACCCTTGGAGAACATACGTACTACAAGAGCAGCTAATCAGAAGTCCATTTAGCGGAAGTTTGACTACCAGCCATAGAAGTTAAAGAGAAACTCGTTTGGCAGAATTGGAGGCCTTACAATCACATTACAGTTGAAGTGATTGACTCAATTTTGTAATTCCAAATTTCACAAAATTTCCAAAAAAAGTGTTCACAACTCCTTTGATTACAATTCGATCCATCTGCGTGTATACTTTTTACCGATTTTGTTTATAACGACATTTGTGCCTTCAGCGCCCAAGTCCAAAATGGGTTCTTGGCTTTTAATACGCCTTAGCTACAGTCCAACATTTCTCGGCTTCCAAAAGACACTTATGCAGAAGACTCCCTCTCTTTTTGCTGTTTTTATTTCAAGCGGGCAGCCCGAAGTCTTGAAACCCTCTGTGATGCCTTAGAACAGTGCGTATAAGTGAATACTAACACTCTCGCTTGTGTCTTTTGAGTATGTTTAAAACGCCTGTATTTTATCCAAATGAGCTTGCTTATGCACCATAACTTATCCTGGTTATTTAAAAACCGGCTCAAAACACACTTTGGTGGCATTAAGACCACCCCAAGTGGGAAGTAGGGAAGATTTACTTACTAAATCTAGCTTATCAGCAGCCTGTAAACATTGCGTGCGATAAGTGGATCGTAAGAGCGCTGAACCATTTGTCACACCGCGATTGTCTGTGTTAACAGCATCTTTGTCTACACCATAAATGAACAATTTTGAAAATCCGAATTTGTGCTCTTAACATATCCCCTGCTTTCTAGACTTAGAGTAGAACGGAGAGCCTTTTTTAGGCATGTCACAGTGGCCTTCTCGTCAAAGTGAATACAAACGCACCAAATTGCGGGAGCAATGCTTCAGTACACAGCAGTGACTCTTCTTCCCACTTCAAAAGGTTTTATGCTAAGGCACTAAAGTATTTAAGCATGAAACCTGAGTATGGTAATACTACTAATTAGATTTAAGCGTTTTTAAACGCACTTAAATTTGGACAGGAATGTCGCAAATGCCATGCCAGACTAATCATAGCTTTAAATAAGGTAGAGAAGAAGTCTTTAGATCATGTGGTCAAGTGGCACTAACTTAACACCTTCAGGTGTGGATTAGGCCGGGCGATTGGCTGGGTGGACATGAATCCCTCTGCCAACACAGCATGCGTTACGCTTAATCTTTTTGGTTCATAACCTCAAAAGAATCGATCAAATCACTAAATTTCGGGAAACAAATCGCTTGTTTTTTTACAAAAAAGGCATTTAAAATTTGTTTTATTTGCGGGGATTAAAAATGACTGTGTCAACCTGCATGAAAAGACTGTGTGACTAGGGCACGATGAGGTGATATAATGAAGCAAAAAAGTGGATCAAAGTTAGCCATGATAGTTATCTTTAAAAAGGATTTTTGTGACTCCGGCTTACGCTACACAGAAGTTGCTCGCGGCCATCAATAAATGTTCTCGCCTTTTTTCTACCCTCAGTCCTGTTTACGAACAACGCATTGAACAGATTTTGCTCTCCTTGATCACTTGATAGCTAAAACAGTAGGGCTGGCCTTTTTGACTTGCGCCATCTGTTAGTTCTGGGAGGCAATAAGCGCGGTCTATTGTGCTGGGTGGATTGTATTGTTATAAAGGCGCAATTTTCGACAAAACATGACTTTTGAGGTGTGCACCTCCCCTACTATTGTCTTTAAGGCACTGGTTCTCCAAAAAGAGACCTTTGGAAACATTTATTAATGCTTTTTTTCTGTTTTTTTATGTCGTGTTTTGTTTAGCTGCTAGAAATTCTATAACTGCTCAACACCTTAACACCTCGAGACGCTGTGTGTTTTGAGAGTCATTTCCACCTTGCAGGCTATATACTCCATGCTGGGAGCCGACGGCTCCTCAGCCGAGTTGAGTCCCGAAGCTCGGACGGAGGAGATTTTTGACAAAATGGACGAAAATCGTGATGGTGTACTCACACGTGACGAATTTATGAATGGATGTCTCTCGGACCAATACCTGCTCTCCATGTTGCTTGCTGATGAGCCTGTGGAATGAGCGGAAATGCCGACCCTGCTCCCTTGTCACCCTGCCACGTCTCACCAAAGTGGTACCTTCTTCCTCGTCCTTATCAGGGCTGCTTTTTGCATGCAAAACAGACAACTTGAGTGAACACCCTAAAAGGAACAACAGCTCAATTGACTGTGTTAGCATGAATAGAGGCGAAGGTAGCCCAGCCTCCCTCTTCCCTCTCCTCTTTCAACCTCTGTTTGCTGCCCTTATGGAAAGTTATTTTTTTCTCTCATCTCTCATTATTATGAATGAAATTTCCTATTTATTGATACGATGTATATAAATATATATGCGGCGAAATGGAGAATTTAAGTGATAGACTACCCATTGTTGGTGTGAACTCCTCTTGCCCTTTCCACCCTTTCCTGGCTCTCTTCTCCATCTCTCCACCTCAAAAGCATTGCCATTGACAAAGATCTAAATAAAGTGGTACGTATTTAACGCAACATTTGACTTTTGATAAAAAAAGTGGAAAGCTACCACCACTCAAAAATATTGTTGCCATTGTTGGTTTGATTGGACTTCAGGAGGTCTCCTACCTTTTCTGACCAAACTGCACTTCACCATTTATTCCCCAACAAGACAGACACCCGCTAATTTTTAACTTAACAAAAGATTCTCCTCCCAGAAATGGAAATTGGCACTGCCTTTTACCACCTCTGCGTCAGTTTTTTAAGCAAGCATTTCACTCTCCCAAACAGTCATGTGATGGTTCAGTGCTCTTGAAGGGAAGAGGTGATAATTTTTACCTTGGGGAACGTTGAATGAGAATAGAAGATGGTAAGAGGGCAGGATTTTTCTTATTCCCCATTAGGAAGCGCAAATGCTTGCGTGGGTAATTTTACTTTGCATTGTGTGGATTCCTTTGGGGCAGTGTGTGTGCTGTCACTTCCTTCCCACGACTGACTCACCTCTCCACGCTGGAGTAGTACCAATGCCAGTTCCAATTGTTTTGCAAATAATCCTCCACAATAAACCATTTGCCGGGAATAATTGTGTGGAGATAAATAGAGGTACGCTAACGCATTGCGAAATCCTCTTTTCACGCCTAAAGAGTGGTAACTAACTGCACGATTCTTTAACAGACTTTTGTGTGTCCTATTACGAAACCGTCCTCCTGAAAGTCATCGGTTGATATCACAGTCCCAGCTTTGCTCCCAATTGTAAAGTCTTATTGCTCCACTTCCTCGGGAC
Source organism: Taenia crassiceps (assembly GCA_023375655.1). Classification (NCBI taxonomy): domain Eukaryota; kingdom Metazoa; phylum Platyhelminthes; class Cestoda; order Cyclophyllidea; family Taeniidae; genus Taenia; species Taenia crassiceps. The sequence continues at coordinate 1,870,264 of JAKROA010000013.1, forward strand.
TGCGTAGGAAGATGGTAAAGCTTAGGTCAGCTCGTGACACTGACAATCTCGCCTCACGGTTGGTTCAATTACAGACTTACAAGACGATAGGCTTTACGTGAACGACGACAGTGGCGACAGGTAGACATGCATGTGTGCTTCATAAAGGAGGAGTGTACTTTATAATTTTTCGAATGCTACATAAAGTCACTCCAGGGAGCTGCAGAGGAAATAACACCTAATTGTTGTTCCCCTGACACCGGAAAAGGTAGTCACTCGTACTAACTAAACCTTTAAGCAGACTGTTTTGGATCAGTGTCGTAGGCGGGAAGAAGGGTAACCATCACTCCTTTGGCAAAAAGAGAACTATGCGACACCGTCGAGGCTTGAACAATTGTTTAAGTAGACTTAGGAAGACAAACCAGAGCTCTAGGTAAATGAGCAAGTCGTTGTGGACGATAGCTGCAAGGGCATGTCTCTACCATACAATTCTAGGGAAAAAGAAATAACGAAATCACGAGACAATTGAAAAAAACCTGTGCTTTGTTCATTTTTTGGTCCTGAGAATCCTCAGTGTAGCTGATATTCTGACTATATCCTTATTGGCAAAGACTGGTTTTTAAACAATAAATTCCCATTCAAACCAAAGCCAGACGGTGCTGAACTTAGGGCATGCAATTGCCCTAAATAAGATAAGCGGGATTTTACTGTGTGATTTAAGGATTAACACCTAAATTGTACACTTACCGATGCCGAGGAATGTCGTAACACTGGAATAGAAGGCGCATTGTCGACATGCAGAAGGATTGGAGGCCACCAAAATGGCGCGAATGTCAAGCCAGTTGGGGGAAGTGCAGTGGTGGAATAAAACAGACAAGCAAGGTTGGATGGGCTGGTAACTTTGGACCATTTTGATCTTCAATCGCCCTACCATATAGTGACGTCCTGAGCAGCACCCTAGTCGGAGGTAATGTTGAGCCAGATGGTTGGATATATACAGCCACTAGTCGACATGGAATCACTTGAAAGGGAAGTTGGTCTGCGGTGACTTATTAGGCCAAAGTCTTCGGACAAAATACGTCCGGTTTTCGCCTTTTCCGCTTCAACCCTCATAGGTTTGGAATGGTCAGTGAAGTTGGATTGGACAAGTGCAGAGAAGTGTAAAGATCTAGACCTCATGACTAGACGTTTTAAGGGCATATTTCTGTCTCCATGGGGCCTAATGCCATCCAATTTGATGACCGACTCTTGCCTAAGGTCATTAGTGGTGCCAAGTTTCCAAAAAACGGTGCTGATCGAACTTGGAGATTGAGGTTTCGATGTAGATTGCCAAGTTGTGTATATAATCAGCTTTTTTGAACCAAATTTTCTGGTAAGCTGACTTTGTAGTTGTCCGGTATGAATGTTAGGAGAGGATTTACATCACTGACACATGGATAGGCTGGAAGAGCCACCGGCATGGCCTAGAGGTGAAGGTACACTGTCCAGGTCTTGATTTTCCTGAGCGCCTAACCAAGGAGGTAGACGAACAGGACTACTTATGGCCATTTTATGGTTCAGATAATGCGCTACTGAGATCCTTTGGACAAAGTTGTTGATTATAAACACAGAAAGAAATGCATGTGGTAAAGTAGCCATTTTCTGAGTCTTTGCTTCATTTCAAAGCCTGAGTATTTGTACCAAGGGGAACAAGGGGAATATAAACTGCTAAAGAAGACCAAAAAAATGGGGTTAAAACCTCAAGCATTAGTGGAATTTGCCTCCATCTGGTAATTACAAGTTGAGGGTTATTAGAGAGGACAGCTCTATCGTGCATAAAATAAACGGACAATTAGAAGATCCGAAGGGTAGCTTTTGAGTAACACATTTTCTCTTCCAGTTTGTAATAATATACGATTAGCTTCGAAGGGTAATTGAATGTCTTGTGGGAGAGAGAGAGAGGCAAGCTGACTGTATAACGCCCTTGCAAATTCCTTATCCCCGTGTTCTCGCCTTGTCTTTAATCCTAGGAGATGCCCTCAGGCATCTGTCTCTCAAAGAAATGCAATTGGCACTGTCCTTCCCTTTCTTTAAGGCAAATTGTTTTTGGTCTTTAAGTTTTCCCTAAAACACTTTTGCGAAAGAACGCCTGCTAAATGCGCTGTCATTCCATTTCGACTTGTCAAGCAATTCACACTTAATAATGAGGGTCTTAGGAGGCCTGCTTTAGACTTTTTGGAATTAAATGAACATTATAGTGTCTCCTTTAGAAGGAGAAGAAGGAAGTCATAATGCCAGACTGGAATGCGCTTTGTCAACGCATGGAAGAGGCGGCGGAGCCTGATGGCACGACTCGGAGGACATGCCGCCCAGCGGAAGCACGACGTTTGTGCCCTCCAATGCATTGCATTTCCTTGCCCATAAAATTTTTCTGCAATTTAAAAAAATAACAAAGTGTCCTTTACATTTAAAGGCGTTACTGCTAGTCAATTCCCAGTACCTACTGGAGCCTTCAACTATTTAACAACTGTGTAAACCAGTCTTTCCCACCTCCTTACTTTGGGATTTAACAATCTTTTTGTTTGTACCAAGACGTACTAAGACACACAGCAGTAAGCGGTGGAGGCTTAGCATCACCGGTCAGAGTTATATGAAGCCAAACAAGTTCTAGGTGGAAAAACGGCAAGAAAACGAGGGTCTCACAACCTAGGGAAGGACAGGCGGCACCCATTCGCCCAGAAGCATACCTTTAGGGCGAAAAGTGGGAAGATTAAAGTGGGAGGAGGGAAATCCGATTCACCTAAAAAAAGGAGAGCATCCAGGGGGTTTTGTTTGAAATTTTATGCTACCACAAGGCCTGACGTCTTTCGCTTTACGCTTTTCTTGCTTGAGGAGGCTGAAGTCGGACTTAGAGGAGAGAGGAGGAGAACCATTGTAGCATTTATTAAATTACTTTGTAAGTATTTTTTGGGATATTCTTACCGCAGTACTACTTTTTCTGACTTGCTGGTGTAAATTTAGGCATGTATGTCATCCATTATGAAGTAGAATGGACTCCGGTTGAGCAGAACACTTTAATGATGCTAATATTGCAGATAAAAAAGGAAATGCAAAAATCATTTTTCATAAAAAAACTTTTAAATGCTAAAAATTGTGTAATTACTTGGTTATATTAGTTAAAATTGCCACGCCTGCTAAGCATTAGCTGTGGGTTAAACATTTGACTTTGGTAACAGGAGCCGCATGTGTCCTCCGTGGCCGTAAATTTTTCAGGCGAATTGGCCTCCAGGCCATGCCAGTAGCCTCACACTCCACTATATGCCAGATAGGCATATTCTCTTCAGGCATTGCATGCCTTTTTCATTGAATTAGACTAGGGTTTGCACATTAGTGGCAAGTGATCCGATTTCTACTTCTGGATAATGAACCTCAGCGTGTATCTTACCGAGGATGGAGGAATATTTGACGAGTCATGAAAGAGAAGAGGATAGAAATAACGTCTACTGTTGTCAACTACTTCGGATCTGGGACCTTCGGTCTGCGGGAATGCTCTTAACAGTTGAGGTGACGGTAGAGGTGGCTGTCTAAGGGTACCTGTGTGGCGACAAAAATGCATTGTTTAATACTTCCTCCATTTCTCTACTAAGCGGAGAGACTGCAGACGAGTGCAGTCGGACCTAACTGAAGTGAGAGTGTTAGTGGTCGAGAGGAGTAAATGCAAAGCGCCGTCTCCGTGGGACTTATTTTAAATACAGTCCTTTATTAAATGACTCCACTTTTGGACCAGTGTTCCCTAAGGCTAGCTACGGACATGTAAGGTCGCACTTATCTCCCTCCTCAACCTGTTCTCATACAGGACGCAAAGCCAGAGCCAGTATTTTTAAGAGGGATTATTGGATGCACTGGTAGGTGCACAGTTGGTCTGAGACTGGCAACTTGCAGCACTGATCACTTCTGTTTGGGGTTATGGACTTCAGAAGAAGTCTCGAAGTGACGACCTAGGGTACCGCATAAGTGGCAACGGAATGCGAAATCCGATCACCAAGACTGACTGCTCTTATAGCTATTCCTGTCAAAAGAGGGAGGAAAAAATGGCGCCGATGAGAGGAGTTGCGTCGATTCCTAAAATATGAGTTCATCCTGACGTCTATTGTTAGCCACCGCCTGAGCTCCGCGGTGTGCAGGAAGGCAAGTGACAGCTGAAGCGACACTGGTCGTGTGCCATTTAGAAAAGTTTGCAACAGCGTTGTCTAGGTGCCTGGATGAAGGTAATAATAAAGCAGACATACAAAACCACCTCCACCTCTTTACCAGCACTGCGAAAATATCCGAACGAATTCTCAAGGGAAAACAGCCATGAAACCCCATCCCCATGCAACTACTTCAAGCGCTGTCAATTTATGACTAGGGCTTAAAGCAGCAGCAAAGGACTTTCTTCCTCACCTTAAAACAATTTCTAAAAAGACGAAACTACAAATTCTTTTGAATTGTCGATTTGTGCAAATTCTTCCACTTGGTGCAGTCAGTTGGTGGGTGCCGACTATGTTGTGATGGATGACAAGGGAAGCTGACCGGAAAAAGGTGTTGAGAATGAAAGCTTAGAAGAACAAATAGAGCGTTTGGTACGGTAATTGTTTTTTGCCATTTCTGTTGGTTTGGTGACAACTTGAAGTCGTAGCCACGCATTCGATGTTCGCGTCATGTCTTCCTTCGTCGTCAAGAAAGCCGCAAGACAAGATTTTAGGATGAATTTTTAATAAGTTCGACATCTCTAATTAAGTGTTTATTGCTTCCAGTATAAAGGAGACCTTTTAAATTTGTAAATACTTTTAAAAAGTATGAGGAGAGGGACCATCTTGAGTCTACTCCGTGTCTCTGTCGTCTCCACCCACCTCAGGCAACAGAAAATTTTAAGCGTTGCAGTGAACAGCAAAATGCTTACAAGTGATTGTAGATTCGGCAGTAGATTTGGCCTACAACTTCTGAGATGAAAGGAAAAAAGGAACAATTGGTTGTTGAATTCTTAGATTTGACACGAAGTCATTGTACCGCTGGATTAGGCGAGGGGCCTAAGACACCGCTTTTGTAAGTCGGCGGTGGCTTAAGCAGAACAGACAAACATTTCTTTAAAGGCGGTCATAAGTTATAATTTTTATAGGCGATTAGAAGATGAAAGTCACTTCAAAGGGGGTCTAGTCAACAATTTTCAAGCAATCAAGACATCAAATTGCAAATATGGAACGCAAAGTAGCTTGGCGATACACCCACATTGAAGCCACATCGGTCAAAATGAAGAGTTATTGGTTTTGGCAAGTAAAAAAACTCCTCAAAAGGACACGACTGGGGTTTGCCGAGGCATGACCGTCACATCATTGCACCTCGATAGGCGGCACTAGTCGATGACCCGGGAGGAGTGTCACCTTATATCCCCCCTTTTACTAACATTTGGTGTTCCCGGCCAGGATTGAATTTGTTTCAAAGGCGGAGCACCTGGTTGCGATTAAAAAATTTCATACTTTCTTTGGCATTGCCGTAACAATGATTCTATGTGCTTCCCATCAAAAAAAGATTTTCGCTGTGTGCCAGCATAGTTCTTGTCGTTTTAAACTCAAAGGGTCCGACCCTCTCCGAGGCAGGTGGAAGTGCCTTTGTGAGGATCCGGTTTGATGAAAAAGAAGTCATTCAGTGATTACCAAGTCAAGGGCTCAATTGCCTATGCTGAGTAAAGTAACATTACTCCACTGGTGAAAAGATCTTTCACGAAATTGCTCAATTTGATTGTTAGCATTTCCAAATAGGCTAATAAAGCATTTTTATTCTCATAAAATTAATCACCTACTTTTTTTCTCATCAGGCTAAAAAGTGACCAGTGAATCGCCTCGATAAATGCATCAAACTTATCACTGGTGGACGATCAGCATTCACATTGTTTCGCCTTCATACCCAGCAATTATATTCGCTCCGGCCAAATTATCCGCTATCGCTGTCCAACCCCTACTTGGTCAAAATGAATAATTTAGGGCGCGCATCATGTGATGATGCCAGGGAAGAGGAGATCCCGCCAAATAAAGCACACAGTAAAGTCATTACAAACAAGCGATTTGCCCTATGTGCCTAAAAGTGATGCTTTCGGTCAAAAGTGAATAAAAGGAGTAAGGCTATTTCACCTTTTAAAATGTTACCTTATAGCTTCTCTAAAAAGCATGGTAATATCCACGGCTTGTAGCAGTGATAACAGAGAAAATTTGAGTTTAAGAGCTTCTGCAGCGCCCTCGAACTTCCCCCCTTCCCCCAAAGAAAGCCAAACTGGATCCATTCGACGCGGAGAAAGGATTGGGGCTTCTGGTGTGCAACGGAGGTCAGCCCACCTGACCAGCCATGTGACCCTTAATCCAACTCGGGAGTTTGAGCCAACGGAATAAGCCGCCTCTTGTTATGTCTTGGCGGTGTTCTCGACGCTGCCCTTTGACAAGGCCCCAGATAATCCACTACAACTTACTCAGGGCCGAAGGCAAACACTCACTGGTCAACCATGTCTACCATCAAAGTCCATGCAGCTCAGGCGACACTTGAATGCAACGTCAATGTTTTCCTGCGACAATTCAGATGGAATTGGCGTTTAATTTTAGTTTGGGAACAGAATCATCGGCCTAAATGTCATATTGTTCACACTTCCTAGCTACACAAATGCATCTATTTAGACTTTTATTTTGCTAGCAAAGGAGCTGACGAGGTATCACGACATCTTTATGCAAACACGATAGAGAAGCACTGTGACACATCCTTTCCAGATGGTTCATGACCAGCGCCTCTGCCAGAACGTGGGATGGGATGGTCGTTGAGGGTTGGCATCCCATTCAGCTCTTCCATTTAGGGTTGTCACTAGTATTCAAATCCGTCATCAATGAACTTCCTCCAAATCACTGGCAGCAGAAATCAGGATTGATGCCATTCAAGGTGCAGCACGCTCTCTGATGTCACCAAGGTAGCCTTTCAAGACTTCTTCAAACTGTAAGAAGATACAGCGCTCCCACCGGATACATATTTCAGGAGTATAGAGCGGATCAAGGCTGGTGGCGTGGCCCGAGGTTTCAGCCTACTTAGTAGAGGCACAATGGCCAACCAAGTGACCCTCTTTCCAAACTGAAAGTCAAACAACCAATCACTGTGTAATTACATACAATTTTTAACACCTTTGAAAGGAAAAAAAGAAGCTTTACTTAGTTTTGCCTAACGTTAAAAGAGGAACATTAGGAAAAACTTGGCTTGGTAGTGCAATTTGATTGCTTGTAGCTCCTTTTGTGGTGCTTCTTCAGCACCATTTATGAATGCTGCCTGTGTTTCTCTTGTTAATAGCAAAAACTCACATAAAATTGAGAGGCTGAACTAGTAATAAAGTGGGTTTTGGGCAAATCAAGAGTAAAAAACCATACGGTCGTGGATCTTACAATGGCGTTTTGCAAAGCACACTGCCAAAACAAACTGACCATTTTAGGCTTTAGGTAATGGTTTTAGCTGCTCCTTCTCCGATCACTTTATCTGTGAATTAATGGAAGTGGAAGTGCGTATGCTTCCAGGCTTGCTTAGTTCACCATTGGTTAAGTAGCGGATATACCCCGCAGGTTACAAATTCTTTAATTCTTTAATAATATTAGCGCATACTTTAGAGTCCAAAACGACTTGGGTGCATGTGAGTGCTTTCCTTCCATCCCGAAGTAACTTTTCGCAGAGGTGTAATGCAAGTTTGTTTTAATGGACAGTGGGAAAATGCAAATTTGTGACAGGTGGGGCGGCCTCGTTTCCTCCGAGGCGGTTTTGCCTCCTGACGACAATTTACTCGCCATGTCACATTTACCCATCGTCATTCCATGCGGCTTGTGCTCGTCCATCTGCTCTCCTCGTTCCGGGACTTTGGGGACTGGGGTGGACGAGATCAGGTAGGACTTTTTTAAAAAAGCATTATTGCCACACCTTTCGCAGTCTAGCATTTGCTTAACTTTCTCTCGATAATAATGGTAAGGAGTTGAACTTTTTATTAATCCACCCAATTAAGTAAGCGGCACAAAGCGTGCCTTGTTTTCCGTCTGGAAAGCACTGGCAAGTCACGAGACTAGTCGACTAAAGCAGAGCATTAGGGTTGCCAAGGCAATTGCGTGCTAGGGTCAATATCCCCAGAGTAAGGGCCATTCTGTAGGCAATGCATTATCGTCAGACTCACAGCCACAGATAATTGATGTCGCAGTACGCAGGATTGTAATGCTTTCTGCCTAATGGGCATCTCTGTGTTTAGCAGGTATTTGCATTGTCGGCTCTTAAAATGGTTTCCTTACTAGGCGGTGCACTTAAACGGGGCAACACCAAGCAATCGGGCATAAATTCCTTTAAAAAAAGCTGAAGACACACAATGCAGTCTGAGGTGCACTCTACTTTGCTTTATTTTTGTGTCCGTTAAGCGCAAATCTAGCTGTTTGACAAATGAAGGCAATATGACATTTGGCGTTGGCAAGTTGAAGGTTTAAAAGCATTGATTCGCTTCATTTAAAGTAAGGTAATTTACTCACTTTTGACGATTTAGGCAAACAGTTTTGCCTTTTCAGAGTCACTTGGAGCGGTTAGAACTCGATGATGGCATCTGAATGGGGGATGCGGAGCAGTTCTGCTGGTCGTAATTTTCATCCCTTTACTAGGGGTACTTTCCGGTGGACAGGTCAACAAACTGGGGAGGAGGAGGCGAATTTTCAAACCAACTACTCGCTTTGATTTCAAGAGCACTTGAGGCTGCACTTTTGCACTTCTAAAGGGCGGCACGGCCTTCAGCCACACTATTATGCCTTCCCTCGACTTTGGAGCAGTCTCGGGTTGCTGAACCACTTGGTGGAAATATCATTGGCCAATTTTTAACTGTCATGTGAATAGCTTTTTCGTGTTAATTTGTATAAAAGACGGTAAGGTGAAAATGTGGTCCTGAAGCCATGTGTTTGATACCTCCATGCTTAAGCTCATTTTGGGAAGAAAAATGTTGCAATGCTTTGTTTGTTTGACTTCCAGTTAAAGTCACTTGAACGGCCATATTGTCATTTCGAGCTGGAACTGGCCTTTGGGTTGTGCCAGCTGCTTCTACTCCTCTGTTGGTTGAAAATGTATATTCTGCCCTGGTATTATGTCCTCTTTTACCTTCAAAGAAGTCTTGGAACGCTACACTGGTGGTGGTGGAATGCGGACTCCACTTTGGAGTATCTGTGTCCCATTCTATGCCGCTTACGACAAACTAGCAGAGTAGAGGACCTCTGACATCCCATAACTGAATCCATCCTATCCCCGTGTTCTGCAAGCAAACTGTTAACAGCTAAAGTGACCCCAGCCGTGAACCACGCCGTGGTCAAGCATCTCCTCCATTAAGCTTGAATTTCGATGACTGGCACGGTTAGCTCGTGATTGTTTCCTCCAGCACTGATTACATTGTGACGGTGACGCTGAGGGTTTGGCAGTAGGAGCGTTGAGGACTCTACCTAGTTTGTTTGGTTGCCGGTTAAGATCACTTGGATAGCCATATTGTCCTGATGCTGGGGAAAATTGTGAAAATCAGCTGGATACGGAAGCCACTAAAGTGGTTTTAGCTCCTGTGTGAGGACCGGAGAAATCATAAACTCGAGCGACGAGATAATGCATTGTAGCAAAGGCCATGGAATGAAAAGTCACGAGACGGCCATCAAACAATAGCTTTGGAAGTTGCACAATTCGAACCTCAAAAGGCACCAACATACACTACTCTGGGGTCCCTGTCCATCGAGAGCACCCATCTTCTGCACAAACAAGATGAAATAGGGAATAAATGAGGCTCTTGAACGGGCATGTATGGTTGGCTGAGGATGAAATTGTTACCGTGGATTCAAGTATCATGGCTATAACACAAGGCAGCGCAGCTCAAGGATGTGCTTACGCTTCTCATCTACTCCCTAAATTTCACATATTAAAGCGGTACTTCTCGCCTTAAAAGGTTCCTAACTTGAGTCCAAGCTGCGAGTCCTAGTTTAAAATTTGGTGGCTCTACAGCTCTAATACTGAGTTTACCAGGTCGTAGAAAGTGATTACATGAACACGAACAATTGTACGCATTTAATGCTTCCCCTCAGGCGGATCACACTGGAAAGTGTTGTGACCTACTTGCTCTCTCTGCTTCACATCATGTCAGCGTTTACTCCCAAACGCGGCTTCAATCTCTAAATAAACATTTTTGCACATCAAGTAGGTGGAATTCGGAGAAGACATTGATAAAATCTTGCAAACACTAAAAATGTTGGTAGACTTTTCATTGAAACCCTTTTGACGGTCAAAATTTATTGCCACTGCGGTTTAATGCAGAGTTGATTTTATGGCGATGGGAAGCTTGCACGCATAGATAGGAGATGAGTGGATAAATATCCAGACCCACGGCACGAATCGGTAGAGAAGTCGCGAAGCCGTCTTAAAGCAGCAAGGCATTTAACTAAATAAGTCTGTCTGAAGCATGCGCACATAACCACGAGAATTGGGGTCTTGCTTCCCTCGACCAAGGAGGCGGAAATTTGTCAGCCTTTTCAATCCATATTTTTGAACTCGGCACGGTTTTGGAGAACTTCCCATACTCCAAAGCGATAATCTAGAAGTTGCACTGCCTGCAGCTGAAACATTTATAGACAGAATAAAGGGAGGAAGGCTAAGGGAAAATGTGTGAGAGGTTAAATAAACTGGGAATCCGCGCATTCCATAGATTATTGCCTTCCTAGTCCTCCTTGATAAGCTGTTATTTGAGCCTCTCTCTGGCCAGAGAACAGTCATACTCGTTCAAGACTAGGTTCAAGCTGTCCTCCCATCTCTCACCTACAAGGCTATTTTAAAACGAAGGTTAATATTGTATTGTATCCTCGTTTTTTGAGCACCGTCCTAGGTATTGGCTGTGTCCAACTATGTCGTTGCGTGGTTTTCTTTCTTTCTTCCACTGGTGCATTGACCTCACCTTTGCAACTGGCCTAGAGGAGAGGCAACTTTGTAAGGTTGAATCTCATTGTGGCGGACGGTGATTGGCTAGGTACGGAGGTACGCATAGCGCACGAGGTGGTTCGTGGGTGAGAGAACATTCACCACACGGAAAGGACCTTTGGCCCAAGAGTGGTCGGCCGATCGTGTGACATGACGCAGATGCCTAAGGAAGGGCGAAAGAAAAGCCCACTTTTAGGTTAATTGTTTCCAGTGACCTGACCGCTTTTCAATATATTAAAACTCACCTTTCAAGTACTGACCATGCAATAATGACTTTCCAGGCCTCAGAACTTTACCGTGTCTTCGGTGAAAGGTAAACGCTAAAGCACATACTAATCAGCGGGCTGCTACCATTAGAATGTAGATCTTACTGAATTAGCTTGGTCTGCAAAGCTTATAGCTGATCTGTAACCCTGAGAAGGCTACGTTGGATTACAGATTGTTGGATTACTCTATACTAAGTATGAAGTATTTAGCCTGTTCCATCAGTTCTATGAAAGAGTGGTAAAGGTTAAAAGCATCTTAAACACCATCTGCGCTAGCATTACAGGCCATGGTAACAATGATGAGTTACTTTGGGTGTAATTTTATGGTTTTTTTGTTCCGATTCGACGTTAGCTACGACACTCCTAACTGTCGTTTGTTGGATGCGATTGTGGCAATCAGGTTGCAATAGATTGTTCAGTGCACAGTGTAAGCTAGAAGATACACCGTAATGCAGACGACTGGATTCACACGACATTTCCTGGCAACTGGGATAAGAGTACCAGTAAGGCTCTGGTCTATAAAGTAGTGATATTAATCTTGTAACCATCACTAAGCTTAGTAACTAAGCCCTTTTGACATGAGTAAAGACGCGTTTTGCTGGGGATACGATTCTGCTAAATGTTTAGATTCATAAAGGTTTTTACTATTAAAAAAAGTAGTATTTAAATTATCGCTCATCCTTAGCTAACTGGCAAAAAAACCCGGCTTATGTAAAAAGGAAATCGCAATTTTCACTAAGCCTGAATACTTACAGCCAATTCCTACAATTCCTTATGTCTACCAGAGTTTTCGAAGAGAGACGGAATGGAGTGTGGTATTTTTGTTTCTCCACCTACTACCGTATAAGGAAACCATTTCATTCCCATAAAAAAACAATTTACTAAAAGTTTGCAAAATCGCGAAAGCTTGAGACTGCAGTTTCTATCCTTCTCGCTCGCGGGTATGGTAATGGTGGGTCGCGGAACCAAAAATTTAAGAGCCAAACTTTGTAATAAGGCGCGTTAAACTTAGCAAAAAATTAAAGGCGCATACAATGTAGTGTTTATCTTGTATTGATCAACAAGGAAAACAAACGAGTCGCCTGTAAACCAGACTGTAAAACGCCTGGACCCACGGATTTCCGCAACTGCTACCTTCTCTGATCCAAAGTGCTTTATGGTGGAAAGCAGAGACGTCAGCTAAAATTTTGTCACAATTTGCAGAGGTGTCAGAATGAAGGTCGTTAGGTCGTGTGCCATGATTAGAGCAGGCGAATACCTGGATTCCCTGAATCTCCATCAGGTAAAGAAAATAGGGTAACTAAATAGGCCTGAACCATTGTAAACCTAACCGCACATGGCATAAAAGTATATTTTGTACGATTAAGACCAAATTCATAGGATTTTATTGCAAAACGTTTTGTGCGCATTGTCGGGATTGGGATGCAACTAATCGCAGAGTTGCAGAGCTTCCAAGAAACTGGAAGTAAAGGAAAGCACTGCGATCGGTGCTAAAAGAAAATGCATGCTATAGCGCATGTGCTTGTTCAACTTTAAACTCGTAAGGTGGAAGGACTGGCTCTAATTGTCCTTATCTTGATGCAATTGGCAATTCAAGAAACACTCCATTTCCTTCCAGATCTGACAACGTACTCTTACAGTAGCATAGTGCGCTTAATTTGCCCTTTTTTGTGACAGCAAGAGAAGTACACCACATTTTGCGATTGTTATGGAATTGTCGAAGGGCCATTAAAGCATAATGAGTTATCTCTGCTTATTGGAATGCCGCAACATGCAACTTAAAGATAAATTTGTATTGTAAAAGCATTCATTATGCCTAGCTCAATCTATCTGAAATATCTTAGCATAGAGTGCATGCGTAAGTCGATTTTAATTATTGAAGGTTGAAATCATGCTTGTCTATTCAGCTCAGAAAATAACTGGACCCCTAGCGAAACTACGCGACCTAGACAGCTTAATCGGCGATTTGATAGGCACACGCTTATGGTTAATGACCAACTTCATTGCAATATTTCTTCTTTAAATTTGGTAAATGCTTTACTAGTTTAGTCTTTGCATTAAGTTAGGGTTTGAGCACGAACCCTGGTTTTTTACTTTACTCTTGATGATTGCATTAATATTCATGCAAAAAATAATTATGCGTTACCCCTTAGATTAAAATAACCTAATTGCAATTTAGCATTTTTTAATTATCTATTTGTAGGCACATGTTAACGGTGCGCGTCTTTGAAACCACAGATCGGGAGGGTCCGCGCTTGATGGGGGTTATCTTCGTATGTCTACATGAGTCTGTACTACTCATGCTTAGCTTGCGTTAGTACGATGAAACTTTTCATGCCTTATGCTAAAAGGACGTGGACTTTTTTAAAACTTTAAAGGCAGTTTGAATATCTTAAGTATACCCGATGTTCCAGTATTTGTAGTAATTCTTTTTACTTAATCCGTTATGTGATGAGTATGTTTTGCACTGCAGATGTCTAGTTCGTAGATGACAATTTTAAGAGAGGGATAGTAGAAAAGTGTTTCATGGAGCTTTTTTTGTTCCTTATAATTTCCCGGTGAAACAAGTAATTTGTTGATCCAACAGGTTGTTTCGTTTCTTTTTAGTAGCAGAAACTCTTGCACGCCTTTGGTTATATTTTACAAATGGGGAGCCGATATCCGAGTTTACCTAGCACTTCTGCTGTGCACCCTCAAGTCATTCGTATTCTTGGCCAAAACCCTGGCGTCATGACTCTGCAGGTATATTTTTTGTGATCTTTACACTGTTGACATTTGGCTTGCGACCACAAATGGACTGGGATTACTGGATCATCTGTTAGTCCCTTTCCGGTAAATGTGGGTGTACCGAAACTCCCATAATTGGTACCAAGGGTTATAAGACTATTAAAGCAGTTTTAATTGAACTGAATGCAAGTGATGGTTGGTCATCTACACCGTACGAGTTGAAACTGATGCTGGGTGAACATTCTGAACAGTCACATGTAACAGAAACAGCCACTACTTCACCCTCTCTTTGCATATTTTTTGTTTGAACAGGGCACAAATTCCTACCTCGTGGGGACTGAGGAGGGGCCACGTATATTGATTGACACCACAGGAGGTGACTCTGCTGCACTCAATAAGTATGCCGACCTGGTTCAATCTGTGCTTCAAAACCCTATCCATCCTGTTGCGACACCAATGCCGGAGCCTCCGATTTCTACCATCCTTCTGACGCACTGGCATCCCGACCACACGGAAGGAATTGCAGTTGTTCAGGTATTTTTCAAATTGCTGCATAACAGTTAACCAAGAAGCTTATGCTTTTCTCAATAGGGCTCTTTCTAATTGCATGTAAGGAGTGTGGCGTTATTTGCAGGTACCACGGCATGAATGCGGTGTTAATTTCTATTGTCTGTGGTGAGCCGAATGTGATGCAGGCTGCTCCGCTTTGCAAATTCCGATTTGAATTCCAAAATTCTAAAGCTTATCATAAAGTGCGACGTGGATGCTGTGTGTGGTTACGCCACATCAGTCTCAGAAGGGGTTGAAATCTTTTGATTTTTATAACGAAGCAATTCGTAATGTTAAGGAGAGGGGATTCTCTGATTCTGATGTTAAAAGTTCGAGTTTCTCTTCTGCCCAAGGTAGTTTTCCATAAGCATGATTAATGAGCACTGAAAAAACGGCTGCCATCGAGTAACGGGGTCATGACAGCTACTAAAAAATTGAGCAACACATATCTGCATTTGAAATAGGACAAATCAAATGCTTAGTATCACTTTCGCGCACTTTATGTGAGCATATCGTGTGATTGACTGACTTGTGATGAGAGTCAGTTTTATGGTGAAGCATTCGTTATGCAAACAAAAGTAGCACTAGTTAAATCTAAATGGCTCACATGTCCAAGGTACTCGCTACCTTGTCCCCAGAATTCCATACTTTGGACTTTTGGTTCACCGCGGAGGCAACTATTTTCCATGAATTTCTTCCTCAAGGCCACAAAGTTATGATGAACGTCTCGAGGCAGCTCGAAGGTATGGAAGAGTATTTTATGTCGGTTGAATTGGTTTTGCTCTGCTTAAAATAATTTTAAAGCATATCAGTATCTTGTCGATTCGGATGATTATTAGTAAGGTTCCATAAGAAATGTGAAACCCTTTTCTGTAGGGAAAAAGTTGTTTGTGAAATATTGCTTTGTTTCTTTTGCGTGACTCTCAAACCACCTGCATTGCCGATGCTTTCAGCATGTATCCTGTGTCCTGTTAAAGTTTTTTTGGTAAATGAGTTCATTTTTAGTGTAATCGAAGGTTTTTTTATCAGGGCTGTCCGTTACCAATGTGAACTTGACGCATATTTTATGATGCTGCGGAACCTGATCGTGGTCGAGAAGGTTTCGCCTTTTTGTCGAGGGGAATTTGTTTTGTAATTTCATTTGTTTAGCACTCTGAGTTAGCAACATCTTGACAGCCTTGATCGAACCCTAGGTTTATTTATTTTTGCTATAGTATTCCATAGTTTGTTTAAGTGAACCTTCTAATGCAGTAATAGTTGTATTATTATTCACCCACTACCTTATCCATTACTTGTTCAAAAAGTCTTCTTCAATAGTTTACACCACCTTTGCTTGCGCATTTTATTAACACCTCTGTAGCCTGTTTACAGTGTGAACAGTCTGATTTTACTTCTTCAAACGTGTCAATAAATGAGGTTTAACTGTTTTTTGTGAAAAAGTATTTGCTTAGTCAGTTGGCTTTTGTGTCATGAAGTTAAACATTATTTCAAATTAACCTACTGGTATTTTGCATCCTCCATATCCGTACATCCGATCTGCTTGAAAATAATGCGAAATATTAGGGCCACAACTGTTTTGGCTACTTTTTTTAGGTGAAAATCCACAACGTCACGTTGGGGCTAATGGCGGCCTAATAGCTTCAGGTGAATGCAAATAGGTAATGTCTGATATGGGACGTTAGAAGTGTCATTCACTCTCAAGGATGGTATTAGTACTTTGCACATTCTATTCCTACTCATCTAGCAAGTTTATTTATCCAAGCCCTTGTCAGAGAGGGTGAAAAGCACGTTTCAATGGCGTTTGTGGTATTAAGGAATGCTATCGACACCGGTAATCGTTGCCTTCTGCTGTGACCTCTTCGGTTCCACATTCGAAGCTTGTGTGTGTCTTTTCTTTCCATGGAAATACCACTGAAGCCCCTCCATTCTGTGATCACCTTTTCATCATCCCTTCTTTCTCAGGACGTCGTTCGCAAGTTGTCTCCCTCCTTGCCAGACCACATTCCGGGAGTCTACAAGTCACCTGGAGGTCCAGATCTCAAGGCCATTGGCTACTACGATGGTCCTTTGGAGGTCCTGGATGAGGAGATGATCTTCTCACCTCCCGGGAGCCCCTCCGTCACCCTTAAGCCTATTTTCACCCCTGGCCACAGTGTGGATCACATGTGCTTCGCTCTATCTGTCGACGGCAATGTGGAGTGCATTTTTGTGGGCGATCTCCTCTTGGGTGGGTTGTTGGCTTCTTATTTGTCGTTATGACCTTTGAAGTTTTGATGCGGTAGACTCCAGCTTCATATAAGTGTAACGTTTTTTGCAAATTTGTTAAAACTATTTACAAATTTGTATAATTTGCTTTCGCTTTGTTGAAAGTTGCAATTTTCCAGGTTTTTTGTCAAAACAATGAAATGTGTGAACTTCTGGGTGATTCTTATCGTTGCCCTGGTAGCAAGTGTGTTTAGCTCTTTTTAATTTTACAGCTCTTCTGTTTGAAAATGCTGCAGTCATTTATGGACTAAGTTATGCCGAGGTAACCGAGCTACTATGTTTCTTTTCCGTTACATGGCATTGGCATTCGCCTAACTCCCAGGTGTTTTGAGTCATCTACCTGCAACTCATCAAAGGTTCATAAACTGGGCTCCAATTACTCACCTCAATCACTTACTCTTCCGAGTTTTTGGATCAAGTGCTCGCGCTTTAAGCTTCTCAACCCCTTTATGCTATCGTGCTTACAGTCATTCAAGATAGCTTAAAATCAACGTCTTGGTATCTAACCTATTTCAGCTTGCTTTTCTGGAATAGTTGCCGGTTTAGCTTGGCGAGTTTAGAAGAATCGCGTTCTGCTCACTTTCTGAGCTCAGAACGCGAAGCGTCCTTTTGCTCAAGACGCCTTTGTGAATTGCATTCCAATCCTGGCTCGAAATATGCGGTCTTTGGGCTGTTCTGAACCGGTTGACCTGTCCATTTGGATTGGATGCCCTAGCATAGCTAGCACCTTGATACCTGCATGTCAACTTTTCCTTCACAGGAGGGTCAAGCCCTCTCCACTTGTCTCGGTTGATTGGATTCGAAGTCTATCGTTCCGACATTCGGGCTTCTAGCCTCCCAGCCCTTCTCCTCGGCCATGGCTTCACTCACTGTATTTGGCTTCTTACATATTTGTGTATGGTTAATTTAAGTGAGATTCGAACAAACAAGTGATTTCCATGTCCTTTTTCGTCTCCTGTTTTAATTACTTTAAATGCTCGTTTTTGTGTGGTACTTTTTAAGGACGTCTCAGCATCGCGTCGAAATGTGCAATTAGCGGATCGGTCAAATTTAATATTTCGCCACAGTGATTCCTACGAGTTTTGTCCATCCAGATTAACAATCCACGTCGTCACATTTCGTGCAAATGGCATGACTAGGCATGAAAACACTAAAAGGCCACCTTAATAGCGTACAAGAAAGTAAGTCACGATGATAGCTGCGTAGATGTACTATTGCTATTCAATGTATCAATAGTATCCAAATATGATGGAAAGTCGTCTTCCACATTTCTCTACTTTTTCCCTTGCAGTAGCGGAAAAGGTCGTGCGTGGGGCTGTTCTTGGAGTTTGCCTGAAATTCATTCATAAATATAGTTGAGAGAAGTAGATGTTTAGCGTAGTGATCAGGCTCTATTTGCTCATCTCGACTGTTTGCTCTCTGGGGTTGTGTTTTCAGACCCTCGTTTATGGGATGCATTGTTTGGTCTAGCTGTTTGAACTATGGAACGAGTGGACCATGGCTGCTCAACCAACTTGCCTCAACTTGAATGTCTGAACTTCATTACTTAATGAATATTTCCTCTAGAACTTCTGGAAATTCATTTCTTTTGCGGTGAGAAAGGAACAATCATGGTGGTGATTATGAATTTAGGCCGTTTTGACTTCGTTGTCATAACGTGTAAAGCGTAATCCTTAGAATAGTTCATGGCTATCGCTTTTTGACTCAACGATAACAAAGTGTGGCATTTAGTTGTTCGAAACACTCTTGAAGTTTGCTTTAAGACTGTAACAGACTCGGTGTTTCTCTTCTACCTCGGCCTTCATACCCTGTGTAATGAGCAGACGAATTGGCCGAGGACGTGCTTTACTGGGTAGCAATGAACAAAGGTGCAGAGGTAGCACGGTTAAGCGTGTTCAGGTTCCATTTCCTCTTTGGGAAGCTGATGGTGTCCGATTTGTCACGAGATTTGTGCTTTCCAACCGCCTGTCGTTCAAATTTGTACAATCAGGCAAACAAATGTCACAAAACTTCTACTTGGTTCTCAGTAAATATAATGGAGTTTGACTCTACTCTCTAGGAGTCACGGACTCCACATTATTAGCTTGTATGGCCAGCATGGGGCTACTCTCTCGTAGCCGTCCACGAGCGGATGGAGGAGTTATAGAGTAGTCTTGTACGATAAGTGCGGAGCTCTTCGGGTGTGCAACTGGCTGGAATGGAGTAGCGGCTGATGCGAATGCGTATATCGGACCCTCCTACACCTAGATCTGTAATTATCCTAAGTTTAGTAATTTTCTAGGCGGTTTGTTTAGAATCAAACTACTCAAGTGTGCGGGGCTCGTGTGAGCGATTGCATGATGGTCATGCAGGAATTTAGGTAATAAATGTGTACAAAAAACGCTGCCTCATTTGCTGCACAGTGAAGGCAATTTAAGTGAGCTGAGATTTTGAACTTTTAAACACACACTTCTGTCGCATATAATGCATAAAGTTGTTTCCTCAAGTTAACATGGAAGTGGTTGAGGGCGAGCATTGTTAGCCTGACTGACGGGTATTTCTTCAATTTGGTCAACTATGTTGTTTTTGATGGGATTTTGATTTCGCTGTCTGTAGGGAGTTTTCAAAACAGACGGTGGAATAATCATGACATCTCTCTTATTCACTGGAATTGAATTCTGACCGCAGTTAACCTTTTGGACGGCTGGGCAAAGGCTGCTTTTCATATTATTTTATCACATCACAGCGACATGTAATTTGCGGATGTTTTTAAGATGCGATTGTTATTTCGTGCTCTTTATCTTTTCTCATTCACAATTAACACTCATATCATTAAACGCCAGTTGAACGGACCTGTTGGAGCTGTGGCTCTAGGTTCTCCTTGCTTGCGGTGGTTGACAATGTTTTGACGCCGTAGAAACTTGCCTTTAAGTTTGGAGGAGGCGGAGTTGAAACAGCGTGGCTTGCGATAGCAGAACGCAACGTTCTCGATAGCTTTTTTCCACATGTTGTGCTAACTGTTCTACTTGTGATGCAAAATGGCCTTGTGGTGGAACTTTTGTTAGGCAAACAGGTATACCAGCCGGTAGGTTGAAACGATCCATTCACTACCTAACTCCCACCTCTAATGTCCTCATCACGTTCTCCCCCCAGAGGGTGAACAGGTCTACTAAGAACGTATGGCTTAAGGGATCTAGCCAACTAATTGAGGCTACGATCCACACAGAGCAATGCAAGTGGCCCTCCGGGTTCACTGAATGTGTCTGACGAAGATGGCAGTGTTGTTGTATGATGTAAGACCTGACGGTTGATATTGTTCTATTGACATTCCCTGTTATTCCCCTGTCGATATTTTCCCCCGGCATTGAACCGGCCTTATGGGAAGTGGGATGCACAGATGCGACACAAAGTTGGAATGCACGGGAGGAAGTATTTAGAGCTGGGTCGCTTTCTTCCACAGTCGAAATGTTGGACTTTGCAAACTTATATCGCACTTAAAATCTGTTTATATTGTTTTTGCTTCTTTTAAGTAGATTTTATTATGATAGATTACACGAACCAGTTGTTTACCCTGCACATTCATACATGCGGGCCATGGCGAGGCGAAACAGCTTCTGCTGCGTGACCACTTCGGATCTGTGGGTCGTCTAGTCCAGGTTTTGAGACGGACTCTGTCTGCTTTGGGTGCACTTTGCATATCCATCTTTGGTGGAAAACTTTCCTCTCTTGTGAAGTATTTGTGTTTTTTCTGTGTCAAGGAGTTATCTGGAGAGTACTCCTGTGTGCCCTTTAAATGTCAATCATTCTCACGACTCTGTTGAATTTTTATTAAAAAAGCTGTCAAGGATGGGAACAAATCCTTGTTCCATTGCCTTGGTCACTGACTCCTGTGCCTGAAAACTTGGTTTCGGATTCTCTCGATCTGCCATGCAATTGTGTTCTTTGTTGCTGCCACTCCTCATGAGTCATTCATTTGCGCCTAATGGGCTGCAATCTCGGTCGTTTTCTAGATCGGCTGCTATGAATGCTGCTATTGTAGAGGACTTCAGGCACTGACTTTCGTCGTTGAATTTTCTGCTCTGCTTTTGTGTCTAGGCCTCTTGAATACATGCTAGTTAGATTTCTCGCAATGGGAAGTGGCGCTGGAGTTGAAGAGCGAGTCTTTGTTGGATTTCTATTGCTACCTGTCACCTTGCTTCCCTTCAAGTAGGGCGCTGAGATTGCCAGTAGTTAGTACAAAAGGCTACCCTTAAATTCTTTCAGGTCTGGTTTCTCTGGTTGGCAATGTAGCCCTCCAGTGCTACCACTTTTACTTTACATTAGTAATCTTTCGCAATTCGCTACTCGAGTCGCTCGCTTTCGGCTAATTTGGCCTTTGCATGAATTCAAAGTCTTGTAAAAAAAGTAACGTTGCCATGGTATCTAGGTCGGGAATCGTGGTGGCCTTCATTAACTGACCAATGGGAAAGTGATTTACTCTACCTTAGATTTATTGCATTCTGCTCTTTCGGCATAAAAAAAACGTTAATTTCCAAGCTCTTAGCTAAGGCTTTCGCCTCTTGCTACACTGGTTGGCTTGCATTTGGTCTGCTCAGGTAACCGCCGCCATTTTTTTGCCAAGCTTCTACGCGGCCTGTGTAGACGTCCGTTTTCTGATTGGTTCTAGTTCAATCGCCTGCTTTACCTACTGCCGTGTGAGCTTTATGGAGGCATTGATTAACTGGTCAGGTCGCCTTGAGGTCTCTCTCTCACTGCCCCTGGCTTGAAAAGCTAAAGCGACATTCCTTTCGTCTTGTTTACGCCTTGATCAGGCTACGTCTACTTATTCACGATGTAGGTTTTGGTACAACAATTGTGCTCGATCTGCCGGCCTACATGCGCTCGCTTGAAGTGTTGCGCGAATTCGTCGTCAAGTGCAATAATCCCAAACTCTGTTTCCTGCCTGCTCATGGCGAGGTGATAACTGATCCGGTGGCAAAAATAGACGAATACCTTGCCATCCGGTGGAAGCATATTAATAAGGTGAGAACTGACACAGTCGTCCCATTGTTTATACATTGCGACTGTCTCTTGCTAGTGACATTTAGTGCTCTTGACGGTGGCGGCGCCCGCCTGCCAACGTATACTTTATGGAGGACCTTATAGACACAATAGGTCTATTTAAGCTGATATGAACCTCCCCCCCACCATCTCCTAACAGGCGATAATTGACTCAGTGTTAACCTAGAACTTTCAACACCCCAAGACCGCTCGCCCGTTGATGTAGCCCACTGCAATTTGAGACACAAACATTTCGTTTCTTTCAGACTAGAGATGGCCTTCTAAACAATCCAGAAGACACTTGGTTGAGTGAGGATTCTCTGCTGGAGCAAATCTACCCCACCGCAGTGGATAAGATGAAACAACTGGCCATGAATAACCTGCGCCAATGCCTTTTCTGGCTGCAGGCTCAAGAGACCACCGATTTTCACATTCCCGAACCCATTACTGCCAACACTAGAGAGACCCGCTGCGAAAGTGACTTCAAGCAGGCTACTGCTATCGCTCGTCCTGGCTATCTACCCGAGGTGCTTAACGAGGAATGGCTGTGGAAGTGGAATTCGGCAGAGAAGGCCTGCAACAATCATCTTGTCAATCATTCTTAGTGCCTCGCTCGTTCTCTGGACTGGTAGTTGGAGAGGCAAAATCGCCGAAGAATTACTTCATATCTTTCCATGCCCTCATTCACCTTACCTTCTGATAAAAATAATCATTCCCATCTCTGTTACAGGAAAATTAGTGTCTTTTTAACACATTCAACGGGGAGTGAGAGAAAAAGATGTGCAAAAACAACGAACTGCCTGGATATGTGGTGAAGGTCACCAATGGTGAAGTAGTCACTCATTTCCAATTTCCTGAACCACGATCAGCGTGTACTCCTTGTCTACAAGATATAAAAATAGTCAATTTGGCAATAGTTAAAATTAGGTCCTCTAAATTAAGCAGATGTCGATAATTGAAGCGACGGCAACAGATGGTGTTATAGGCTTTTCATGCATCTCTAAGTGTTATGCCGACCTCGTCTTGCTGTGCTTCGGCACTATTCGAACGTGGAATGCAGCTAATGGCTATCAAGGGATGATTAAGATGTCAGGAGTTGTTGCCGTGACGAGTGTCATCAAAAATTGTAAACCAGCAGACTCGATTGGGGACTTTTGTTGCAAACTTGGCTGAAAACCCTAGTGAAGGAGACAGCAAACAAGCGTGCAGACGAAGACTACCTGAATAAAGTGTGACTGTTTGTTAGTATCAGGATAGAACAGTTGGAAATTGGTAGTCCAATTTAGGAAATACCAGATCAAACAAGGGTTTTAGACAGTCTACAGATCCTGAAAACGTTAGACAAACATTTGACCTGAGTGTGAAGAAAAAATAACTGAGGAAGTGTGATAATAAGCTAGTAGGGATCATAACCGTCAGGCCAACCACATTAAGTCAATTCGGAGACACCGACGGAGTATAAATCCCCATTGATTCTAAAGGCCAACCAGGAAGCAGGAAACCGACGCCTTACGGACTGACAACTAAAATGCATTATTAATTGAACGCGACCAGTTAGCCTCGTGCATTGGGAAAAGTCGATCTTGAGGAGGCTAAAAAGGCACTAAGGAGAAGTGATTGAGGAAGTGGTAATCACAGCCAGTGAGTCAACCACGTGCGGTGGGCTATGGGGAGGGTGAGTTGGCAGAAGCCACCACAGATCTTCGAGAGATCGAGTAGGAAGGAAACTACTAATTGACATTGTTCTGAGCAAAAAGTAGGTAAAACCTAGTCGCTTCTAAAAAAAGGCTAAGCATATTGAGCCAACCGTTATTAATGGGTGGAGAGCTATCGCAAAATTTTGGGTTACAATGCAAAATGAGGGACGCCAACCGCTATTTTCCAGACAGCACATTCCAATCAATTCATAGAAAAAAAACGGGAAAGTTGTAGTCAAATTTGGTCAAGATACAGCAAGAAACCTAAAGTGAAACTGCTTCGAGGGTAGATTACAATCGAAGTGGCCGCAGATCCGTTGACTGCAAGGGATCACAGAATAGAGATAAAACTATTTAAGGACTACATTTAAAAGTAAAATTAAGCTTAAAGTTCAAAAAGGCGCAGTCGTGAGTGAATACCCACCAGGTGCGATCATAATCTCATTCTTCTTGCTGCGGATACGCAGAAAAGTGAGGTCGTTTGTGGGGTCACCATCACGGACGCCAGCCCTTGACTTGGAAACGAGTTGTTGTGAGAGCGCACAATAGTGCACCGTCATTGGTTTGTCCATCGTCGTGCGGATGGGCACAGCTGCAAGGAAAAAAAGGGCCACCTCATCCAATAGTTTCCTAGTCTTGCACCTCCTGTACTGGTAGACTCAATATCCAAGCATGGCGAAAATTGACAAGCCTTCCAGACATTAAAGCTCCCGCCATTGGCAACCCCTGCACTTTGATCGCATCTCTACTGCATTCGGTGTGAAGTGGCCGTCTGCCCTCTCCAATTCAACAAGGTTAAGCAAAAACTGGCGTACAAACCTGTACAATAATGCAGAATGCTGAGTGTTTTAGCCCCTAGACGACCAGTTCTGCGAGAAGCTTCTATATTTCGGTTGCATTACTAACTGCCAGCAAATAATCCTCGTATTAAGCGATAGAGGCGAGCAAGTTAAGGCAGCGTTGAAGCTAAGAATCCAACTATCCATCAAAAACTTCGTGATATCAATAGTTCGCATGAATCCCATTTCCACCCCCTTTTCACATTAACGGGTTCGTTTGACACTGAGAGGGATGGACAAATAAATAAAAACGTTTGGATCAAATTATTACTTCGGATCAGCAAAGCAGAGGAAACGAATGGCCAAAGGATCACCTACTCAAATGGGAAGGTACTAATGGGCACAATGATGATATGAACACGATAAATCGTACAACCACAAGATATTACCATTGACACGCTTTACCTGCTCGAACAATCGTCAATCGCTCTTCATATGGAATGAATTGTTTGCCAAGGTATGGCGAACGATATTTGCCAGTCGGTAACTGGCATCCTGTAGAGCCTTCATTACTATCCATATTTACCAATTTCACACAGTTAGGAAACATGAGAGACGAGCAGTGTGCGAAGCAGCACGGCTACAAGAAATGCTGAGTAGTTCAGGCAATAGTCAATCGACTTCTCAGGTACACCAATGGACGGAGTAAGCAACAACCGTATGGGTTATCATTACTTCAAGGATAGAAAGCAAATTATGCCCGACTGAAATGGTTAACAGGTATAGAAGAAATATTCAACAACTGCGGCACAAGTTTACTTGAACTGCGATGGCTTCTCTCCCTTTTCTAAGTCAACTATGAGTCCTTACTGGTAGGCGTTTGAAGGAACAGATTGGTGCAATCAGAACAACGAAAAAGAATCTTACTTTGGGCGTCAACAAAAAGCATGATAAGAGATAATATGACCTGCCATAGTTTCGGTTTAAAATCACCACACAGTCAATCCCTTTTTGAAAAAAATTCCCCCAAAAGACACGAACTGTAACCTTACAAATTATCAAAACACTTACTAGGGGATAAACTTTAACTTCATTGAACAAAACGTTGACGAACATGGCAACCATATGACGTTTGACTCGAAGAAAATAGTACAATAAAAGAAATTATTTAAACAAAACTAATGAAAAGACGTCCAGGCTGAACTAGGAGGATATCCAACCCTGCTCAAAAATGTATGCATACACAATAAACCAAGAATCTGTATAGTGAACTTGAGGAATTAGTCATAAAAACGCATTCACTATGCTGCTATACGGAAAACGACCCACCGTCGTTGTTCATGATGATGACACCCTGAACACCCTTGTGCATTTGAATCCGATTAAAGGTGTCTTCAACTTCATTCTAAATGGAAAAAAAGACCCAGATTAACCAGCATTCATGTAGGCTTTCAGCGTGGGAAAATCGGAATTGTACATCGCATTTCAGGGTAGGTTACAAAGCCCATTAGTGGAAAACTTAAAAAACCGACAATACATCCCTCAACGGTGACTATTTAAGCAAACCAGCTATCTTACTGAAAGAAAGGCACATAAATACGCTACGAAATTAGGAATGGTATTGCCAGAAAACAATAAAAACTATAGCATACAGAACCGTTGACACAGACAGTCCAACTTCGGCGCTAAATGAAGTAAAGATTATGGGTGAACGGTTCCGTTAAAAAAAGTATGCAACGACGTCAAATTTACAATTGCTGCAAGGTAAAACGGAAACTTTCGGCATAAATGCAAGGGAATAATACATAATACGCATCCGGTTAGCAAAATGAGCTTAAAATAACTAAACCAAATCGAAACTATAGAGAAGATCGTTCAGCGGGGAATTCCAGAGGGGCGTAATCAGGCGAAAATAGAAGTAGAAAATTGGGAGGATTGCCAGTCTGAAAGGACTAAACTAATCACAGCTACTGGAAAGGATGAGAATAAACCCAGTTGGAAGTACGGAAGCCACGATAATAGGCACAATAAATAGTGCGCTTATCAAGATTAGAACAAGTGGAAGGAAATGGTCGGAGAAAAGCAGGGGTGAGAAAGCCATCCCCAAAAGGAGATTAAGGGCAAAACATCCATTTATCTTCACCAAATTAACCGAATAAAAGACCAATACCTACCATTCCCAGCTCAAGCCGAAAAAGTGATACCTGTTTCTAGGGCTAAATTCTTTGTCCCATATAGAATGTCCTTGACCGTCAACGATCGCCACCATTTGCAGTAAAAGTTAAATTTGATCTGCTTGCGTAAGGACGTAAAGCCCGTTGGGGAGCGAAAAATTTTTACAGATTTGGACACGAAATGAAATCTGCTCGTTGCCAAGTTTGGGAAGTAGTGGCTAGGTGCTTATACATGGCAATGAATATATATCAGCAAAATCACTTCGTATTCGACGCACGACAACAGTATATGCAGTTGTACTAGATGCCAAGTGCAAATATTAAATGTGCAGCAACCAAAATTGCTTTCGTTTATGGTAGAATGCGACGAAATCATATATTGCGCTGCCTTCTGGTATTGCCTTCAAAGCCCATTTTACCTTATGACTGTCCAACGTATTCTACATATCAAATAAATTGTAAAGCATGAAAATTCCCTTTTGAGGGTCAAATACATGCAATGAAAACGGGTGTACATATGTATGCATTAAGCTTTAAAACGCTTGACGAACTTAATAAATTTTCATTTATCTGTGAAAAGTGAGCATGTACTGATCTGCACATGCATTTGTGTCCCAAAAATTGAGCTTGGTTACTTTGTTTTTGTTAGCAACCCCCCTTACCATTAGCTGCGGTATTGATTTGCCCCCTTGGCGTCCGGCAAATACTGTTCAAGATGGTGAGTAGTTTTGCTGTTCAGTTAACGTTTCCTATTTCAGCAGCTGTACTTGTCTTGAAATTCTCTTGCGTAACTGAGGTACTTTATACTCTCCTCTTTAAAGTGCTTAGCCTGCGCTGTTGGTCGTGGAACAGAAAGATGGATGTTGAAATGTTTGCTATGATGTGTATAATTATGTTATTTTGGTGTCTACCGCATTCTTGTATGCTTTTCGATGTGAAATCAAGTCTGCATGAAATCTCACTAGTAATTTGGCTTTATCATTTCAGCACTGTCTAGCCGGATGGTTGTGTTTGCTTACTCATTGAAGGACTATGTGCCTCTGTAGGGTTCTAGTAGCTCTTGAATTAAACCTTTTCCTCACCTTACTGTCTGTACCCTGGTTTTTGCAGTTTTGATATTGTTTGACCATCGTAGCTACAGGCATTTTCTTATCATTTTCATTATTTCAATGCTAACAGAATTTCCGCCTCGCAATCCCGAATTAAATCAGCGTGATATTTTCAGGAAAGCTTTGCATACGTCGTCTAATAATTATTCTGGTGTCTTCATATTTACTCACTAATTTTACGGCGTTGGCCGTTGAAAGGCATGGAGGATTTTAATACTTCAGAATTCCCTTACGTTATCAATGTGTTTCTAGTTTGGGGTTGCTTTGTTTCGATTACACTACGTCAAAATTGAAATACTTCCCTACTCACGCTTTGTTCTTTTCTTCGAACCAAGAGTCGTGGTATTCCGAAAGAGGGGAAGGTGCGCTAGTTTGTGATTCTTTCGTTCCGTTTTCGATTTCTTAATCCGATTAATCCCTCCTTTAAAATTTTAACATCTTCGTAAATTTTAGTCAGAGGCTGATGAAATTATAAAAAGACTACGAGCCCATCCAGGTGTTATCGGTGTTATAGTTTCCAATCGAGAAGGTTAGATATGTTTGTTACCAAAGTCGGCCCGATTTTTTCGATTTCTGTGGGTTCTATCTTGCTACCTGCTGAGACATTAGCAGCACTAGTTCCCATGTGCGCGAAAGGTTTTTTTCCATGTTAATTATGAAATGCTCTTACATGGACCTAGGAATCGCGATTCGGACAACTCTTGAAAATAGCCTGACCGTTCACTACTGTGGATTGATTCAAACTCTCATAAATAAATCCTCCTCCGTGGTTAAAGACCTGGATCCGACCAATGATCTCACTTTCCTGCGCGTTCGAAGCAAAAAGAGTGAGATTATGGTAGCTCCACGTACGTCAGCATTAATTTGGACCTATTTCAGATTATCTCTTCGATTTATTTTACTCTTACCTTTTTAGAGCGCGATTTGCTGCTGATTGTGATTCAAAAGGCTTGATGTTACCTCGGATTATATCGTAGTAACATTGTTATCTGCAGACTAGCAATAAAATTCTCTTGCATCCGATCCCTCGTGCTCCATTTGCATCAATGTGCTTAATGGGCGAAATGTAAAAAATGAGAATCCACTTCATTCGTTGACTGCATTTGGTGTCGGTCAGCAACTAGCAACTTCAATTGACAGGTTTTAGTAAGAGCAATAATTCGAGGACACTTATGAAGTTAATAGGAGTGAAGCAGGAAGTGTAATTCGTGAATTTCGCTTGCAGTCAACTTTTGTTACCAATGTTGTTGTTTTTGGAGCTCTGATTTATGCCCTTATTCTGGTTCGTCTTGGAATTGTCATTTAAAGCAACTCAGTGAGACGTTAATAACTCCAAAAAGGAATCATCTATGGCATAGTAGTACCAAAGAGAGGTGTGCACTGTTGTCATATTTCTATGGTTTTGTTAAGTGAGTTGTTTGCCCTTGTGACTAGCATTTAACACTGCTAAACGACTTTTAGGCAACGTCGGAGCGAGTATTCGGCAACGGCTGAAAGCAGTCAACGCCAATTAATTGCATATAACTACTCGGTTGTGTATCATTTGTAATGCTATCGACTTTGTAAGTCTATATTTCAGTGCGATGGCTCTTACCAATTTTCTTGGGCGATATCTGATGAGAAACGATTGAGGTTTTTCGTCCCCTGCTGTTTCGCTGGGTAAAGGAGCTACCTCAGTCGTGATTGGAGCCTTCCGTGCTTTCGTGTCTGCGTGCGCTGTTGTTGCGTTTGGACACTCTTTTATACAATCTAAGCACTCTAGCCTAAATTATCTCCTCTGGCTTTTTTGGAACAAGTGAACACAAAAGTAAGAGATCTTGACTAAGGTGGTCCAATCCGGGTCCAAGATAAAGTGGTATGCTATTTGCACAATGCGACTTCTTAATCAACTTGAGCGCCTTCCTATTACTTACTAGCCTCTATCCTCCTTCACTTAGAAATATCAGGTCGAAAAATTTTCGAAATTTATTCCAGCATCAAGGCTTTACGTCTTCCCACGAAGTGGAAATGAAGGAGGCTGGGTGCGCAGCGCATTTATCAGTGGCTGAGGTCTGTTCATCAAAATGAAGATGTAGCACAAAATAATTCAATTTCAAAAAGTTACATTAGCATTCGGTTTTGGTGTTGGCGTAATTGCTATTTACGCAGTGAACAAACCAACGTCTGCACAGTGTCATTGTCATGATGGCAAGACTCTCCTTCTTCAACTACCCACACTTCAAAAAATTGAGAAATGGATCGACTGTTTTGAGCTTCAAATAGGCAATGGCTTTAGAATGAGATAATCTTTCTGTCGAACTCTTTGGAATGCATCTATCCAACCATTAACTCCGATAATGATTCTGGCGTATGAATTTGCATGATTGAGAACGATTGGATCGAGGTTGTCTCATTGGAATCTCGGCAGTATCCAAAATTACGCGCATAAACGGCTATTTCTAACAGCGGATCTTGCAATGTTATGTATTCTGCATTGTTTTCTCTAGGATAGGCAGCCAGCGACACCAGTGACTAAGTAGGATTGTTTACTTTTATTTTTCGATTTCAGACAACTTTTAATGCGTAAAATGTGGAATGGATTACTCAGTAACCTTTCTAATAATTCAGCTAGTAACACAGATATCCTGCTGTAATACTTTAAGTTTCTTTTAAACTCCCCTTTTTGGCTGCACAAGGACTAAAGGCTCCGCCTTTGTACCTTCAGTATGCAGCATAGCCTGCGAATCATGCCAGTACTTCACTCAACTCTTCTGTATGGCTGCAATGCGTTTTCTGTCCGAGTGTTGCGCCTAATTGTTACTTTGGAGAACTGTCACTGAAAGCAAACCCGATCCTCAAGGACAGCTAACCCGATATCCATTCCCGAATGTTGTACTCCAACGTGACGGAAGAAGGGTGCATGTTACAGATGTGAGAATTTGTTCACTCCCTGACAAAGTGGTTGAAAGTGACACTCGACTTTGAAAACCTCTCCAGTCACGTGTTGTGCAGAAAGGCTCTTCAAAAAAAAATGAAACGTCAGTAGCTGTGACTTATCTGGGAAAGCTAATTACAGACCTGTCTTCTTTGGTTGGATAGGTCTCCGGTAGATGTAGTCTGACTGACACCGAGGTGGGAGTAGAGTGGTAAGGAGGGATAGACGCGAGACTTCAGTAACACAAAACTCATTTCAACACTATTTTTGGGTTGGTATTTTTTTGTGACCAACGGTGGATGTGAGAAATGGTCTTCGCAGTCTCCCTCCAATGTAAATTCTCAAGCAGGACGAATGTCCAGGTTCAGTAGAATCGCCAATACGGGTGACGCTGTCACACTCGAATTCGATTACTGGTGTGCTCGTTTCGAGGGTGTTTTTCTTACTGCACCGGCTACGTCGGGATAGTCGGCCCAGGAGGTTGACCAAGGGGGATCGCCGGGGCTGAAGCACAAAAGAAGAGGGGACTATACAATGCTTTGATTGTTTGCTTAATCGTACTTTTGGGCTATGCAGTCATTGGGAAGTCGGGTCATCGCACCCTCGCTGGTTGGCATGACCTCCAAGCCTTGTCACTGGCTTTACAGCCTTTCTGTGCGTCAATAGTACATTTTCCATTCTAGTGTCATGAATTCTTCGGGTAGAAATGTGGCAATATGGAGCTTCTTCGACCTCAAACTGGTTAAAAAGAAGATAGAGCTTTAAAATATGTCAAATGTGCTTCTAGGCTTATGGTACGTTCACTCTCGCAGGCTCTTTAACTCTTCTAGCTTCGGTTCCTCTTTCGGTGGCGTGGCCAAAAGGTTGTACCTGCTGTGCTCCTATTCTTCTACACAGGAAACTTTCTTTCCGCACTTTCACTCTTTTCCAATGTTCGCCTCCCTACCCGTAGTAAGGGTAACAGTGGTGCCCAATGCGTGTTCACCCATAAGACATCAAAAGGACTCTGCGCTAAGCTTGCTTTGCGGTATAACTATCGCCACTATCTCCCTCTATGGGATGGAAGAAAACCATTTTTGAATCATGCCTATCTCTGTACCAGGGCCAATTATTCCACTACCTCAAGAATGCGGTCCTACCTAAATTGATTCAGCGAAAATGGAAAGCCTGCAAGAGGTGTTCTTCCTACCCACAGTTCCATCATTAGAGTGCAGTAGCAAATCGCGATCACCCTGTGTTCGCCATCACTTTTATATCTTACTCAATGCATGTTTAACGCAAAAATTGCTGGCTTCATAAGGGTATAATAGCCTATGGAACCATCATTTTTTGAGCAAGGCCCAAAGAGAATCCTTTCGAGAGAACATTTTGATGGCTATACGTTTAGGTGCGCTTTGTTTGCTCTTCATATCGTCCATACTCTCAGGAATCCCTTCTCTCGCGCAAAACTCGACACATGGTCACGACGTTCATTTGGCTAGCTGGAAGTTTGGCGAATTTGAATTCTACCTCTCCGCTCTTGGAGTGCTCATTTTCGTGAGCCTATTCAAGGTCTTCTACCCCATGATACCCTATCTCCCTGACTATATGCCCCAGTCACTAATCCTTATTCTCATTGGTGCTGCCCTTAGTGCGCTTTTAAAGGCCCTGTCGGCCAATCTTAATAACAGTCCCCTCGTCCTCACTCCGACCCTCTTTTTCAACTTTCTTCTCCCACCCATCGTACTTGATTCTTCATATGGTCTCTACAACCGCACATTCAGTGACTTTCTGGCTAGCATTATCATTTACGCAGTCCTTGGCACTCTTCTAAACTTTTTTATTATTGCTCCAATCATGTATGGTCTCGAAAGAGCCGGTGCTATGGGACCAGGTCTCACGGAGCTTTCACTCAGTGATCACTTTCTATTCTCAGCTGTTATTGTAGCTGTTGATCCAGTAGCAGTGTTGGCGATATTTCAGGAAACTGGAGTTAACCTCGGTCTCTACTACATCGTTTTCGGGGAGTCGCTTCTCAACGACGCAGTGACAATTGTACTCTACGAAATTATGTGCAAATTTACCACTGCATCTTCCATCACACCCACCAACATAGGCCTTGGCATCGGCTCCTTCTTTACCATCAGTTTAGGTGGAATGCTCATTGGCTTGTGGTTGGGAGCTCTCTCATGTATCCTCACCCGTTGGAAGTCACGGTACGAGACAGTCGTTCTAGTTCTTGCTGCTTATCTTGCCTACTTTATTACAAACTGTGTTGGTTGGTCGGGTATCATTGCGATGATTAACTGCGGTCTTGTTCAAGCCTGCTATGCCTTTAACAACATCTCCCACTTGTCCCTAACCACCCTTGAGATGGTTCTGAAACAGGTTGCCGAGATATCAGAGGCAGTTACGTTCTTTCTTCTGGGTTTTCAGATTCTCATTACAGAATTTAAGTGGTCCACAGGCTTTTGTCTGTGGGCATTTGTGATCTGTTCTTTCGCAAGAGCAGTTGTTGTGCTGGCTCTGACTCAATTTATCAATTTCTTTCGAATTAACAACATGCGAATATACTTCCGTGAACAAATTGTCATGATTTACGGTGGCTTAAGAGGTGCAGTTGCCTTCTCTCTTGCATTTCTACTCAAGGATGTAGGGGACGTGTCTGAAGAAGTGAAACGTTTAATCATAACTTGCGCCCTCTTCGTTATTCTTGTTACTGTGGGCTTTCAAGGCCTTACCATGAGGCCTTTGGTCCATTTGGCGCGGATAAAGTTGAATGATACGAACCAATTGAGCATATTCACTGACATTACACTCCGTTTCATTAATCACACTCTTGCTGGCATTGAAGCCATTGTGGGATCCGTTGGAAGGAACCTTTTTCGTGAAACTGTCAGTCGCATTGATAACAAATTCATCCGCCGAATACTTCAACGTGATCCACAAGGTCCAGACGAAAAAGTTGTGAAAATCTACGAGGAAATTGCCTTGAAACTCCATTGGGCAAGTGTGAAACCGGAATCAAGTGCCGAATACCTTCGCGGCCTTCCGGCAAGCCTAGTAAAGAAGTATTTCCAAGGGGAGGTCGCAGCCAATTCGAGGGTTGCGGAATCTGAGGACCAAAAAGCCTCATTCGAGACGACTGGTACTTCATCATCGAGGAATGAAAGAAAGTCTAGAAAGGAGCGACTTCGAAGGATGTCTCGCACTTTGGCTCAGTCAAGTCGCACTTCAGACTGGGTTCGACCCGTTGGTATGGTTTCAAGTCAAGGTCCCGCAAATGAGGACGCGTTCAAGGAGAAGTATATCGCGCTTACGCGCACAAAGACGCTGGATGAAGATGAGATGGAAAATTCATCTGAAAAGTCATCGGATTTATAGGAGGTGTAAAAATGGAGAACTGAAAAATCTTACTCTGTATAATGAGCCTACAATTTTTTGTTTCCTTCCTTGCTTTGTAGTAGGGTTTTAGACTGCAAATTTGAGTTTCAGTTGCTCTGAGGAATTATTTGGATTACCGATTAGGGGGAAAATACTTAGCGGAAATGTAAATGCTCATTCGTAAAGCATCGAATGTAGCCTTCCGGTGGTGTGCAGGTGACGACCTGACATCCATAAGATCTTTTATTTCACTAGCTTTTCGACCACTTGACAGCTAGCCAGAGTCCTTCAGTGGAGCATGACATTGAAAGATCTTGATTCTGCTAAGTTCTTTGTTTTGGAAGAATAAGACTGTTCTAGCGGAATGAACCAATTATCAGTTTATTTGTCGGTAGAATCCGGGACCCAGAACAAGGGAAGAAATTCTGATGTGGCACTCGCTGCAACGCCTCGGGACTTCCTGGCCTCAGAGTTCAGGTCGCTTAGGAAGGATACAAAGACAGAGGCTCTAAGCAGCTCAGTACCAAAATTGAGGGGTGAGAAAAAGGAATCAAAGTATGATAAAGTTAGATGTGTGCTTAAGCAGGTTTGATAGAGCCACTAATCTCGGACAGTAAAGAAGGTTTGCAATTCCTATTTTCAAATGTACAAGAAGTTGGTAAGCTTGAAGCCATGAGCACTGAACTCGGTTTGGAGCCATTAACATACAGTGGGTAGCCTTCCTGAACTGGATAGTGTGTAGTGGGTTGCTTGGGGATTCAAATGTCAAGGGAGGTATTCTTGTGTTTCTCTACTTCTCACCCAACAGAGCTGTCATTATGGCAGCGCAAGGAGGCATAAAACCCAGTGGTCTGTGCGTTTTTGATAAAAATGAGTAATTTTCCACATTTTTGTAGCCATCGTGGCATCAAAAGTGTGGACTCAAGCATGAAAGGGCATGCTGAGAAGCGCCACGATCCTCAGCTAGGCCACTTAGCATTCCATTCTGAGGATCGCAAGCATTCATGTGATGCTCTCAAACTGGCCAACCTGCCATGCCTCCTTCGATCAGTACAAGTTTGCCCAGGAGGACAAGGTGTGTGAACCCTATAGACGCAATGAGAAAAGCAATCAAACAACTTTTGCGTCTTGGTTTTTTGCAAAAAGAAAGAACCCTAATGGAATTAGCTTTGGTGCCCTGCTTCTCCAATTCAGCTGACTAGTGGGTAACCGTTAGGATCAGATGGAATAAGAAACTTGAGGTAGGATAGCGTAGATCCGTATCGCCAAATCAAAATCCGAAACTAAACCACACAAGTATGTTTTTGAAAATTTGAGCCGGAGAAACCGATTAAATTTGTTCACTTCTTCGCTCGCCTACGACGTAATCGACGGTTTTGTCGAGGATGCACGGAAATATAGCGAGGTAAAACGCTATTCAGGATATCTCATCAATGGCTGGTACAATATCAAAAGTATTACTCTGCGAGCCATTGACTTTCCAGGAACACAAACTAATTAAGGTGGCCTGGTCTCCCGCATTGTGTTCACTAAGCATAATACAACCTCCTGTGACCGAGCAAATAGTTCCAATTGAGTTTTGCCGGATAACAACATTTTAATAGTAAATTACCCAGCCCGCGCATAGAATGCATCGACAAAACCATATGATGTAGTAAGATACGGCACCTACCGATGAAAGGATGAAAACATGGCTATCCCTTCGCCAAATCGGTATCCAAACCATAAAAACTGAGGGCAGTCCAGTCCCACCCCTAGTAATTGGAGTAGAACTGTCAGCTGTGATACAGCGATCCCACCGATCACTGGGAAGCGAATTCCAGGCGATGACCAAACTCTACTGACCATACTGATTTACTTCTGACCAGAAAATGAACAACTTCGCTGGGAGTCTCTAAGGCGAATAGACGTGCGAAAATCATAACACCAAAATGATCGCGAAGTTGCCGATGCTGACGATGTGTAAGTTTAATATTCCTTAATCTCGTCGAATGTCTTTGAAGACACCACATCAAAGTGTTCCACGAAAGCAGGGAGGATAAATCTTTATTCACAGCCATAAATTATCATGTTGACTTTGTCAGTCAAACTTCTGAGGGACGCTCGAAAGTTTGTCAGCAACCGCCACTAGATGAATTAAAACACACTAAAAAACTTGCCAAATTTACAAAAATGGCTTACCCGCGCTGTAAAGCTCTTTCCAGAAGGTGGTAGACTTCATGTAAAGGGCGAAAGCCTGGCAAACAAGGATGATTCCGGTGAGAATTAGCAAGGAACAAAGAATAATAAGTGGTGTTATAAAGAAGCGATATCTCTTGGCCCTTGAGAAAACAAGAACGTTTTATTGCCTGTATACCTTTTTTCTTTTCTTGACGCGCCCTCATCGCTACAAGAATCTGCAACGAATACACCTTCGCCACTATTAGTCAGCAATTGGTAGTGGTACATATTTCAATTGACTTTGGCAAATAATGACGCATTATAAGAATTCGCTCGGCAAGCATTAGCATTCTATGAGATTAAAAATTTTATGCCAAAAACTTACATCAGCCACCATCTTGTCAATGTATTATGCAAATGACTTAGTAATAAGCCATGAGTGTAGATGCCATTAAATATATTTTGGCTAAAAGATTACTACAAGATTCTAAATTTATAAAATTAGCAATTTGTACAACATATAAGCTTTATAGAGAGCATATTTGGCTTGATAATTCACAAATCAATTTGGGTCAATAATTACCATTTGCCTCTATAAGTGGCAAAGTATTTGAGCAAATTTGTTACGCATACCTAAAATAAAAGTTCCTATGCATTTTACAAAAGATATTTTTAAAGTATTTAGTGCAAGCAATCTATATGCTAGACAATCATAGAATCGTGGAACATTGTCCCAATTGTTTTAAATAATATTTTTTCTCCTCTGCTGTTAATCAAATTTAGTTCACCAGGTTATTAGTCATCTATGCTGCTTGTAGCTATAGAAAGCTCGCTGAATGAAACTTCCGCATTGAATTTGCGACTTTTGATATTCGATGTTCAATGAGTATACCGATAAACCCATCTGTGTATTTCCATTCTGACATATCGTCATTTCGTCATCTGTATTGCTTCTCTTTGTGTTATAGATCGTCTCAAAGTTGAATAAGGTAATTTTCGTGACATATATTAAGCAAAATATTTGGAGGTCAATTGGAAGCTGTGGGTCTTTTACAGCATAACGACTGAGGTTACGCATTTGAGTGCGAATTTAAAGTGCGTTGGTTCTCGTGTTATCATGCATAAACACAAACTTGGGCCGAACAGTGCCATTTCGCGGCTGCCAGAAATAAGGCTTTATGATAAAAATGCAAGGACTTACACCTTTGACCTTTATTTGGTTGATATGGCACGAATTTATAGGGAAGGCAAAGAAGATAAGCGGTTGATTGGTGAAAATACTGTGAAAGAAATGTTCCACACCGCAGTGGGACTTCTTTCAGTTAGCTTAGTTTCGATGGACAAAACAACAATATACGAAGCGCTCTTTGAAAAGTCCTCAGTCACGCTCTTCTTCATCTCCAGAGATGATGAATGCACTGAGCGCTTAATGCAAACCAACTCTCTGGTATGTTAACCTTCTTTCTTAAAGATAATGTTGATTAGTAGACGCCGAAAAGCAAGAAAAATGTAAAGCCTGAGGAGAACGTCAAAGTTATGAATAAACTACGAGAAGCCTTTCAAGCTGCCAGTTGCAAATGTTCTGATAATGATGATGCCTACGAATCGGGGACAGAAGAGACCTCCGATTTTGGCCTTATCTTCGCCTCCGACATTTCTAGTGGATCAGATGAGGGGGACGATGAAGAGGAGGTTGATGCGGAGGAAGACGCCGAAAAGGTCAGTAGGGATACCATTGAAAATAGAGATGACGGTGACGATGAAAATGACATCACTGAAGAAGGATGTGATGATAAAACCACACTACCGTCAGAAAGTAGCTCCGAGGCGACAAATGATGATGATGAAGAGACTGCTAAAAAGTGTTCGCGCGGGTATCATTCCTTTTTAGCATCGTGTTTAGAGAGAAAAGTAAAGGTGAAAGAAATGTTCTCGGAGAAGTGTCAAAATAATTTACACAGCAATGATCTTCTACCCTTGCTTGGACCTGAGAATAGAATTGCTGCAGTTTGCAACTTTCGAGCCAGAAAAGTAGACACCAAGAAACGCGTGATTCACATTACTTTTTTGTCAGTGAGGAAACATCTTCGCAGGTTGGGCATTGGTACCCGAATCATCGATATCATTAAAACGCCTCAGATGTCGGGTCTCTATGATGCCATGGTGGTACATGCTGACCTGAATGCTACAGAATTTTTCGCAAGAAATGGCTTCTCAGGCGACCCCTTACTGAACAAACAATGGGCCTCCCTTGCCGGTGAATATGTCAATTGCCTTCTCATGACTTACTTTCCTCCGCTTTCGTTCGGTTCACCCACAACTAGCAGTTCAAAGGTGATTGAATCAATTGATAAGTCTATTGACAAGTGGTTAGTTGCCACGGGGGATGTACATCAAATGCAGTACACTCTGTGCAAGCGACTGCGTGCCGAAGTGGTACGGTTGCAGAACCAACTTCTCTCCCAGGTGAGTGTGGTAATGAGTTTCAATTTCCTTTCCTGTGCTATTGCCTTAGTGGTGTAGGAATGCCTGCACTGTTTTCTTACATACCTTTTAGTCGGTGTGACAACTGTGTTGATGAGCCTCTTCGCATGCTTTAGGACAGTCTGGTGCAGGTGCTGAAACGCGAAGTTGTAAAGCAGGCGCATACAATA
The DNA here is from genome assembly GCA_023375655.1 of Taenia crassiceps. Taxonomy (NCBI): domain Eukaryota; kingdom Metazoa; phylum Platyhelminthes; class Cestoda; order Cyclophyllidea; family Taeniidae; genus Taenia; species Taenia crassiceps. Next base: position 1,908,917 of record JAKROA010000013.1, read on the forward strand.
GAGGAGCTTCGTGGACGTTTGCAAAAGTGTGCCGGTGACGTCGACGCTGGCGCTTTCGACTCGGACACCACATTCGCATTTACCCTGCTTCCGCCCCCTTTGGATCCCGAATCCCAACTCTCAATTAGTTTCAATGGTGTCAGCTTCAGAGACTACACTGGTGACGAAGACGCACCCAGTCTAAGTTCGCCCTAAGCTCTACTCCTCCCTTTCTCCTGTCAACTCCTGCTTCAGTCCGACCGAATTCACATTTTGCAATAAAACGTCAAGGATTGTAGCAACTTTCTTTAGTCCTGTTGCTAGTTGCCAGTTCAAGCATGTTAGTAGTCCTGCAAAGTGTAGAGTTCCAAGCTCAAAAAGAAGTTGGCAGGTGTTCCCCTCCACTCTGGTGGCTTTGGCTTATTTAGAAACTGTTGTTGTGACTACTTCAAATTGCTACAATGAGCTCTGCGTTCCTTGACTAATAATAATAGTAATAATTTGAGGGCGTAACATCGGTTTCTCCTCTACTTATAGTCCCGCTATCATCTTTCGGTGCTTTTTAAGAGAAAAAACCTTACTTCTAGCGAAACTACAAGGGGTTCCTGGTGACTGCATAATGTTTATACCCTGACAACGCCTCACACCGTGCAAAACATCGCCCACTCAAAAGTGACATTAAGTTGAAGCTGGAAAAATCGATGCTTCGTGTTGACCTCAGGACCAAAACAACAGATTGTGGGGTAGTCAGTAGTTTGACAAACGACATGAGCCAGCACAGGAGTCTTCTCACTGCGCAAAAGACTGCGGTTGCACCGCGGCTGGACTCGGCCGCTGTGATCACTGTGTACACTAGGAATCGGCAAATGAAATATGTGGTGCCCTCGGTTTTCGCTGTCCAGAGCACCAAACCCGCCCCTAATCGACGTCTCCTGCGTGTGTCCACCCTTGCAAAGAAGGTCACTGATAAGATTGACTCAAACGGTACTGCGGTTGCCAACAGCATTGGCAAAGTTCCTGCCAGTGTACGCCTTGCCATTGTCTCCTTGGTATGCCAATTAAAAAGGCAACCAAAGATGCACTTTGATGGAAGAGAAATCGCCATAGTCTTGCAAATGTACTATGCTATTGTGGGATATCAAGTGAGGCTAATGACGCAGACAGAATTTGGCGACTTTTTAGTGGGTTGTTTGGGAATCACCAACTCACACACACTGGCAGGCATCAAACGAGTCACCGTTCATTTGCGTGAGGACAGAAGACGACCGCAAAAATTGGGCATCCCACCTGCCAATTTTGTCCACCTGCTGTCCATCTACCTGCGTGGAAGCCTTCCTGAGAGAGCCGAGCTCGCCTTTCAGATTATGGACATAGATCGAGATGGCCTGCTGCGCAAGCAGGTGGAGTTGAGGCGCTTTTTGGCGGCCTCTTTTGACCCCCAAATCGCAGCAACTCATGCCGACATCGATCCCGATCAACCAGTGAGAGAGACCATACAATACTTGGAAAATCTCCTCGCTTCCCCCACCACTGACGGAGGGGTGGACTTGACCCGATTCAAGGCGATTGTCATGACACAGCCTTGGATCATCGACTGCCTTTTGCCCATCACGTGTCATGAGCTTTATAGCTTGGCTTTTAACAACCTCCTCACCGTGAAACCGCCCCAAACAACAGTGTAAATGGAAGTGATGCAATGTTTTTTGTTGCATTGCAGCCTCTTGCCCACTTTCTTTGTGTGGGACTTTTGTAGAATTTGTGCATTCTGACTCTGCTCTGCAAAAAGATACACCTTTAAGGCGCATCACCTAACCCCTCTCATTGGATGTTTCAGGAGCTAGTGGTTGAAATTTGAGCAAAAATAAGCATGACGAGTGTGAAGCAAGTGCTCCAACCCCTCAAGGTAACCTCGTCTTAACCGCTTCAGTTTTCCTACCACATACCCCCCTTTTGGACATAATAGCAATGTCTAAAAGCACCACATCCTCCCATAGCAGGGGTGGTAAGAAGAGGCGAAAAAAGGATGACCGCCCACACTAATGACACTGTAGGCAAACGTTCTTTCCTGCCTTCCCTCGAAAGTAATATAGACCGCCATCCTCCAAGGCACAGTGAGCACAGACACAACACACCAGATAATTCGATTAGAGTACATTTGAGAAGTGAAGCTATTGCAGTATATGCTGCAAGGCATAACAATGATTCACAGAACAACAACTTTCAAAGTCTACACATGTTCCAGCAGACGGCATCTCGCACTCAAGCCTTCCATCCACAACAAGAAAACAACACCTACTTGATGGTGAAGCAATGCTCCAACAATTACATCAGCAGCGATATCCGTACTCCAAGGCTACAGACAGCTAAGCGGCAGTAGTAGCAGCGGCACCCGAGAAAACGAAGACGAGGATAAGATTAAGCCCACTGTCTCCTCGTCCCCATCACATCACGCAAGTCACCGAATTCCCCAGCCTGGGCTCCAATGCTCATGACCGTCTCCAGTGTACACACACACGCTCACAATTGGGAAGGGAACCTACAAATAAAGGACAAGAATCATGCTTTTACCCAAAATAACACTACACACCAAACCCACAGCTGCACAGAAAAGGTGGCAAAAATGCATGCACAGCAATCCAATCTCACCTGAGCGAGAAAAATGAGGTGCTGCGAGAGCGAAGACGAGAGCCACACTCACTCTTCGCAAAACGAGCCCTTTTCGCTAGTGGCAAAGGCAGTAGCAGCTGCTGCTGAAGCTATCATCTCCTTCCCCATCGTCATCCAAGGGTTCATCTAGCAAGCACAACAATGTAGAAAATGGGTGATAGGCCAAAAAGTGCAATAATTGTCAGGTAAATTACTACTCGCCGCTCCGAATCCACCGCCACTAAAAAGCGCACCAACTGACAATCACAATCACAACCACAATGTACCACCTAAAGCATTACCGTCGGAAAGCACAACGGCTCACGAGACCATTATGCCTACCTCAAAGAATACGAGTTCGAAGCAAGACAATCAATACATGCGCAGAGTAGACAATAACATTTGCTCAACCTTCTACACATTTCATCCCACGTAAACCATGAAGGAACCCACAAATAGCAGCTATAAGCAAAGCGGATCCATAGCTACACAAATAATACAGCAGCAACCCAATAGCTGCAATCCGATATTAGCTGAGAAATACATTTACTGATAGGGAAGACGAGAGCCTCACCCCGCTACGAGATAATACCTCCTTCTGAACGCCAACTTCTCCAGCAAATACACCCACCTCTTCATAAGCTAGGCTAGCAGGCAAAAAAGAGCAAACGAATAATGGGAATGCAATCATCGCTTATTAGCAAAACTAATGGGTAGATGACAGGCACGAGGTAAGATTCCAAGTCCTCATAACTACATTACTACACATTTGTCAAATCCGATACCCCTTAGAAGACAAGTCACATAACAGACTGACACAAGAGCCTCAATTCATCATTTGAAGTATCCTACAGCAAAGAAAGAACGTCGGTATGCTCTGCAGATGGCGAAAAAGTGTCTTAACAGCAAAAATACGAAGCCTTTCCGTCTACTCTACACATCTCCCCTACGAAGCAAAATAGACGAGATGCAAAGGTCTCTCAACAACTGGTGAAGTAAGATTAGCAAAAATGCACCACACACATACCACATCTCCCACTATTAACAGTAAACAGAGCTTAGGAACTCCACACACTGCAATTACCACCAATGCTCAGCTATTATCCGCTCCATCCGCAAACTGGCCAATCAGGTCCTCGTCCGTCCGATAAAACAAATAGACTTTTGGTTCCCCCTTATTTTCGACAAACCATAATTTTTGTCATGAGCCGCAAATTTGAGAAGTAATTGCGTGCACAACGTAGTTTACTTAGAGCTATAGAGCTGGAAATCAGCGTTGCGGGAAGTGAGACCCATAACCATGTGTAGTTCAAATGTATTCAAGGAGCAAAATGCTTTTGTTTCACTGTACATCTCGCTTATTATGCATCAACAAACCCGATCGCAATGTACTTTTGCCTGCAACCCAGTAGAGGTTTTAGTTACTTTTGCATATTTTATATTCCATTAATCTATTCTTACCCTTTTTTGACTAGCCGTGTTGGTAAGGCCGTATGAGGTCGTAAAATGAATGAATAAGTTTTGCGAAATGGTGCGTGCTTAGTTAATGCGTTCTTTCCCCTCAAACGGTCGATTTTACAGACGGTGGAGAGTGAGTTGCTAAGAAATTAAGTGAGTGTTTTCCTTTGGTCACTCAGGATAAGGATGCAAAATGGGTGGTTTTGATGTCTGCGCACGTTCATACCCGTAGATAAATAGTGGATGAATGGATGAATGGATGGGAGACTGGATGAGTGTGTGAGAAGACCTGTGGAATGGAGGCCACTACAGTGAGTGCTGAGACGCACTGAAAGTCGGATGTGAGTTGGAAGCATACATGAAGAAGTTATTGTGTGTGCCTATTTTCGGTACATGTGTGGTGTCTTCAAATAATAGGGGAATAATCTGATGTGCTCTCCTTCGAAAGGAAATGTGGTGAGGGTGAAAGTGCTAACACAATTTGCAGATTGGGTGAATCTTCGGCGGATACAGTCTTTATGCCATATATTGGGACTACCTTCTTTGTGTGGTGGAATATACGCGAGGCATGTGTTGCATATGACCATTGTTTGCATTAAAAGTAGTAAAGGTGATGAAGGGCGGTTGTGTGTGTCTCATGATTAATGAGAGGGAGTTGACTCGTCTATGCCATCTGACTGTAGGTAGTTAGTTGTTAATTGCGATGAAGCAGTCGGAATTGGGTATGTTGATGGCATTTTCTGCTAAGCCGACAGTTTTAGGCTTGGCGAGCTGGGGTGGTGGTGCATTGAGCGTGGCGGGAATGAGGTGTAACTTGGGCCCTGTTAAGCGAATAATCGCCGGGAATGAGGTTATATGTTGATGAGTGCTTCACGGAGGAGTGTGCGCAAACAGATGGACTAAAAGGAGAGTTGGATTGTAGGTGTTGTGTTCAGTGGCGCTGCCTTATGTGGTGCTCTAGAGTTGACTTGACCGTAAAGACGGCGAAATGGAGGGAGGAGGGGAAGAAGGCGGGTGGAGGACTTAGCACGCATCACTCAGCCTCACTTTCTTCTCTAGTCGCATATCCTCTGACTGATGCATGTCCCGTATCACTTCCTCATGGTAATAGTGGCAGTGGCAGTGGGAATGGCAGTGCTGAGCTGGTTTCATAATGCTCAAAGTCTGCTCATTTTGAGTAGCTGCTATTCTCCTTAATCCTAGCAGCAGCGCTGCTGCTGCTACACGTCCTTTTTTTCTTTCTTTCTTCCTTCCTATCTACTTCTTTCATCCAACCCAACCCACCTGAACCATCCATCATGACATGACGACTCCATTGGGTGGCCAGAAGTCTTTTTGAGTCGTGGATGATAATGTTAACTTCTCCTTATTAAAGGAGGAGGGGAATGCTGTTGAAGGAGGAAGTTGCACCCAACAGCATTTGATAGAGAAAAAGAGGGATAATGGGAGGGGGGAGGGAGGAAGGGAGAAAGGGAGGGAACAGGTAAATGTGTGGATTGGTAGACGTATGAAATGTTTGCAAAATCATAACAATAATGATACTAATTGTAATAATATTATTAGCATCAATGTATGGAATAATAATAATAACGATAATAATAAGCATGGTAATGAGGGCGATTGTGAGAGCGAAGTAGAGGCTAACTACTACTACCTGTGTGGGTCCTATTGCAAAATGCATTACCACTGGCAGAAGGGTGTGAGAAGGACGAGAATACGATGGGGGAAAGCGAGGTGACAGCGAATTCTCGCCAAAAAGACCACTAACCACAACCTATTTTGCCTCCCAACTAAGCCAAGAAGAATGAAACAACAGTATCAGCAGAAGCAGCGGTGAATACACTATGAAAGCCCATCGTCTTACAATTCGATGCGCCTCAATTTGATCCTCAATAACCACCACAACAACAGCAACAGCAGCAGGTAGTCATTTGCAATAGAAACACTAGACAAGCACACAAACGCAACAACTTTAGACGCGCATGACCTACTATGTTTTTTGCTCTTCCCTATCTTTCCCTCCCTTGCCTGCGGGAGTGAATAGGCAGGGCAAGAGCAGAACACGGAGTGCACGAGACCCAGCCGCCTACTGCTGACCACTAGCTTTTGCAACAGCTGTAGCACTGTTCTCTTCACAAGTCATTTGGCTACCAATCTCAGCCGCCAACACTTGCACTAGTATCCACACCAGCAGGCAAAGCCACGCTGCCCAACAAACAATCCGGAGTGACAGTAGATATCGAGCTAAGCTGTAGTCAAATAAAATATTTAATCATTTATAAGATCTTAAAAGATACTTGAATATGGAAGTAGCAACTTTGTAAGGGAAGTTTTTGCTTATCACTTCGTGTAACCACCAACGGTGATTGATTATAAATAAGGCTACTTTGCTACGGGAAATCTAGACTAAAGGCTATTGATAGAAGTAAATTAAATATCAAAATCATTAAGTCTTGTTGTTACACATCAATTAATTGAGAAGTTTGCTACAAATGTTACAAAAAATATAGATGTTTCTAGTCTGTTCTCTATTTTGTTATGTTATATCACAAACCGGTACGTTTCGGAGGGAAAAGCGACGGGTAGCCTTCAGACTTCGCAGTTTTGCGTTATGGTGGCATTTAATTCTTCGATAATGCTTCTTTACATACTCATAACATTGATGCACTTTTACGGGTCATCTTCTCAACTGGTAGTTTCTTGGTTCATACCACCTACGAGTTTTAGCTTTCTGCTTCACTAAATCCTGGTTGCGATAATTGTTCAAATATCTCCGTTATTTCTGTTGTCTATCGCGGGGGAGGCTCTTCCGTTCACTTCATTGTATCTATAACAAAGGATAATAGTATTCCTTCAGTGTTTCTGGCTCGCAGCGATGCCAACGCCTCGGTGCAATTTAATTGGCCTGCCATTTTCGCCCATGACAAATCAAATCGGTCTGTGATCCTTTCTAATAGTTCATTTTACGGCCTACTATTCCCAAATGTAAGTGGTCATTTGTCACAGCTACTTATCCGTTGTCTTGTTATTATCGTCATTTTCGTCCGCCCTCAGCTGTACCAGTATGAGGATCGCGGAGATGTTGCGGACATTTCGAGGGCTACGGGTCGGGTTTTCAGACACTCACTGGATCAATGCTTCTGGTTCCTTTCGCACTGGGATTCGGTGCCGAATGAAACGACAGGACTGCTATCACTCACACTGCATTGTAATGACTCAAGGCCTTCGGTGCTATTCGCCAATAAAGGCTTCATTGAACTCCAGGCTCGTTTCATATCGTTCATTTTTTGTGCTTATTGTGTTAGGCATTGATTTAAACCTAGTCTGATTGCAGTTTTATCGTGTGGGTGATATGACATACACGTACTTTCCTTGCGTAACTTCATCACAAAAGTAGTTTTTGTATTCCCTCGGTTTCGAATACGCTATTATTACAGGCATGATGTCATGGAGCTTATGGTGGTTGTGCTGTTTTCTGGGCTCTGTGTGCTTCTTAGCAGAATCATTTTGGAAACTAATTTACTACCAACCTGAGTCTGCAGCAATCTTCTATTACTGATTTAGCATTTGTTACATAAATACTGCGCTTAGTATTCCAAAGTAGTTCGCTTCCATTCTTGCCTTGCGGTCACTGAATAGTTCGGCTATATGACGTGAGGTGGAATTGAGCTGTCTGAATTCCAACCCTTCTTGTTAAAGTGATGCACTTACGTTTAAGAAGTTGGTTCTGTGTGCAAAAAAACTTTATTCCCCACGTTTTTTGTTCTAAAATGGGTAGCTTTTGAATAGGGATTCACCGTCCGAAATGTGTGTGTGAAATCGAAGGGGTGCTCTTTTGCGATAACCACTGGATTTAACTTGATTCTCTTGTGCTTATTCCCCATTTCGCACGTAATAATGAATGTAACCCCATATTATGTCTAGGACTCACCTTAACGTTGATTTCAGTAGGGATAGGTGGTATTTTATATGTACGAGTTTGCTAGTGTTCTCTTGAGGTTCCTGAAGAACCGATTTTATATGAAGTCCAGAAGGGCTTCTGAGGGGTCGTGTGTATGTATGGGGTGCTTCGGTCATGTTCATGATCATCAGCTATACTGGGAAGCACTAGAAAGCATTATACAAAAATTGGTTGAGTCCGAAACATCATGGCAGATGTAGGATGTTTTTGGTCTGAATGCAATTGGGTTCTTTGACTTGTTGTATTTCAACCTTAGAAGAAGGAAATCATCGGTGAATAGACTACACTGAACTCACGACTAACGGTTCCTTCGATGACAATACGGCCTTGCAGTAAGAATACTTGCAGATTCGGGCTACGTACCATAATTCCCTCATAGATGGTACCTTATTTTTTGTCTGTTCAGTTCACCCTTTCCGAGAAGGATCGCCTCGCTGACGACGCACCGCACACCCTCATAGTTGGTGGATTGGCAGTTCGAGTTATGGTCACCCTACGGCGTCTTGCCTTGCGGTGGAAGGAAACACGGTGGGCACTGAATCTTGTGATAGTTGCTAACCACAGTCTTCCGGATGGCGCTGCCTTTGAGAACTTCACTTCAACATCCATTGATGATGAGCCATCTCCGGGGGTGTTCAAGGTATGTGTCTGTCTACTTGCCTGGAAAGTAAGTGTTCCACTGTGCTTTCGTTCATTATCAACTTAGGGCACTTTTTGCAATCTCGAGTCACAAAATCGCCTCTGCTTTCTTCACCTGATTCTGCGATTGATTCAACTCTTAAAGAGTCGTCCAAGGGCGCGATGCTGCTTCTCTGGCCTTTCACGTTAGTATACCCATAGCCATGCTTAAAACTGTGTGCTTTTCGTGCAGTAGAATGGAATTGAAGTGGTTCAACTCCTTGATAGACTGGTTAAAGATCAGTAGATGCGGCAGACGTTGCTATTACGCCTTTTGTGTGATCGAAGAGCTACACAACTTGCAGGCTGGGACAATTGTAATATATAAGAACTCCTGTGTCCATGCTCTTTCCCTACTCGACACTGCAGAACTCGTCCACCGGGAAAACGGTTTGCTGTGCTGAGGTCTCCCAATTAACCAGCCTTGCATGGAAGCAAGAGTGATGGCAATCTTGGCGAAGCTCACATACAGGTTCGGCTGACGCACGCGCGGCGTTCTTTTCTAGGGCATCCCTGCACTTAATCTCCCTAGTCATGTACGAGTGATCGACGGCCCATGAGTTTATTGACCGGCGGGCTGTCAGCACCGAGGTTATGTCTCTATTCTTGTCCTCAAGGGGTGAGGTACAGTAGTGATGCTGGTTGCGGCGAAGCAACAGCGGCCTACCCAAGTTTCGTTATTAGGCGGAGCATGGTGAGATGCGTGTGGTCGCCATGGTTTGCATTTGTGTGAAGTATTATAGGTAAGCAGTGGAAACTCATGGGAGTATTCATGAAAAATCTAGAAAGTAACGCCACGCTATACGTATGGTCGTTTGGTAATGCATTTTGGCCCGTAAACTAGTGGGCTGACTAGGCAAACAGTTTCTCTACATGAGAATGTGCCTCAAAACACACTGCAATAGTTGGTTATGGAAAAAGAGTGGAGGTGAGGTGGTCCTCGCTATACCCTCGTTTGATGCCGATTACCTCTCCTCCAGCCAAAGCGTCACCACGAGAGAATAGCTGAAATGGCGCTAGCTTCATATTCTTGATGTGCGGGGCTGATCATCATGATTATCCTCGTTATAATTTAGCGAAGAGATGGTACCGAAGTGCGAGAATATCGGATGGTTGTACGCATGGGAAATGCAGAATGCACTTGCTGGCCTCCTTTTCGAGCATGGTGTATTCCATGTTCTGGCTGGTGACGTACGTTTTTGAGCATTACTGTTGCTCATTCCTGCAGCAGTTGTAGCAATTGGACAGCCGATTCTACTGGCGTTTTTGTGAGAGGGAGCAAAATTTAAACACCTGTAAATAAGCAGTCATGTTTGAATCTCAAAATGTCGCATCTGCACCATGAGTGGGCCATTGGCTTTTACTGTTGGTTGATGCTCAATTAGTGTGAAAATGTGCTGTCCTTGCTTTTGCACAAAAGTTAAAAAAGAGCGATTTTACGGCTTGACTGACGCGGAGGTTGGCTGGCAGTCGGGCTGACATGGCACCGCACACCACACCTAGCTTCCATAAGGTGCGTTTCAACGCGTAAGCTCCACCACAGTGCTGTGAAGAGTTGTGTCAATCTGCACAGACACGCGGAAACTGTGGTGGAGGACATTCGGCTCTGCCGTTCTGCAACACGTTAACATAACCGGAATCCACACGTTCGAACTGATTGACGGCGCCGGCATTGACGACATGGCTGCAAAGTGTGGCTTGATTTTATAAAAATGAGAAAGTGTTTAACATTCGTCAAGCACATATGCCACTATTTTTGTTCGTGCGATTGACTGCGCGGAACGCTGGTGCCTCCTGATTTGGTTGGTCAGCATCTACGCTAACAGCATGGAGCTTCGATCACAGCCAGAGCGATTACACATGCACAATAGTTGTGTAAGTAAATGTGGTTGGGGAAGTCGTGTTCTACGTGTGGCTAGCAGGCGCCGCTAAATGAAGAGCGTTGAGAGTCTTCAGGCAAGCTGGACATGCTTTGTGAAGAAGAATCTGCGAGGTGGTGAAGGAATGGATGGAATGCGGACCCATCGTATTTCTAAGGTGGGTGCTCTTCCGATTGCAGGACATGGCGCTTTTCCTCGAAAATTACTCCTACGTGGCATGGAGGTCTGTCTGCTACATCGATGCGACAGCAAGGGATTGGAAGTCGAGTCGAGCGATCACAGTGTCGCCTCAGTGGTGCGTTGACAAGTCAACAAATCGGTGTCTAATCGAATCCTCCCTTTTGCCCTTCGTATACGGACCAATTGTGAATGTCGTTGCTGTTCGACAAGTGAATGTCAGTTTTGGCGACAGTGGTGATGGATTCTACGCCTCTTCCAATTACATTGACTGGTGAGTAACTGGTAGTCGGCAATGCCTGGCCTAAGTGTTTCCTCAAACAGAAGGTGTTTTCATTGCGGCAGTGCATAGCTAAGCAACGGTTGGTCAGTACTGTAATACTATGAAAACAGTGCTGTCAATCTGCATTCCCACGGCGATTCTGCGATTCTTGGCGCTGTGATGGGTGGGTGTGGAAACAGGTTAAGGTGCGAATTTGCATTGCCAGTGGCGAGTAGTGACTCGCATTTTTGTTTCATCAAATTGACTTGAGCCTTGCCAGTGTTAGGCCAGTGCAGCATCCGGTAGGCTTCTCTCTGAGTCATTTGCGCCAATGACGTAGCGTGTTTTCTCCATTGCGCTTAAAAGGACGTTTTTATTTTGAGAGTTGCCTCATCACCGACGTATTGTTACATTCGCCATTGCTGAAGATAGCATGAATCATAAAACAGACAGGCAGCATTTGTGCCGTAATGTTTCGCATGTCATTTGAGGTTAGCGTGAGCGTGCAGAGATAGTGGTGATGGGTCGCACGTCCGTGCGCGTTGGCGACGGTGGTGGTGGTGATGGCAATGATGTTTCTGTTTCCATTCCACTGTCTGTCTAATTATACGTTCACCCTATGAGCATTTATTCTACACCTTCAACCTTCTAAATCCTGGCTTAGCAATAATTCTTACAACTAGACTGAGCTGGGACCGATGAGTTATGTAGAGAAGGCAGCGAACACGATCATTCGCGAAGGCTTGTTATTTCACTGGATACGTTACACCTCATATTGCGGATTAATTTGGTTGTGTGGACAAATTCTACTAAGGCTGCTTTTTATGCAACACTGCAACGGGAGAGTTAGTGTACGTAAGAGGGTGGGACTGTATTAAGGGAGAAGGTCAGTGAGTGCTCCTCGAGGTTAGTTCCGTTTGGTGTTGTTCTCCTTTTTGTTCACCTGTTATGTCATCTTGTTGACTTGCATCTCTCACCTGCAACAACACCTTATGTGCGGTCTTTTTCCTTCTTTGTATGCGACTGCACAGGGTGCTAACCTTTGCTCTGGGCAAACCTCCACCTGCACATCACTCACCTCTCATCTGGTCGATGGTCTTTATATCCATCACAATGGTCTCCGCAGCGCTTTGTGTCCTCGTTTGCTTCATTGGATATCACTTGGCCACGCGACGTCGTGACAACTATGAGGAGCCTCTGTTGGCGGAAAGTGAGGATCACCTGGACGCACAACCGACATGACGTATTTCCATCAAAATGTAAATCCACTACTCCTCCATAATCTTCTATGTATACATACACAACTATACTATATCATTTGGCTCATTGCCACACCGATGGCGTGTTTTGGAGTGATCAGAAGCACTGAATTTAGAAGTAAACGATTGTTCAAACCATTGGCATATTGTGCGTTGTTCTCGGGCTTTGAAAGTGTCCAGATGGTGTTCAATCCTCTATTTAAGGCGAAACTGGAGCACTCGCCAAAGTGGTGTCTACAGAATTGGAGCATCTCGTACTAGAAGAGTTAGGTTGGTCACTTGAACCAGTAGACGAAAGTACGAGCACGTAATTATGTGTCATGACGTGCCACTGGAAGTGGAAGTTCGCGCTGAGGCCTGTTTTGTGCTTTTGTGAGAAAAGAAACGCCTACACAGCATCGACTGCAGTGCTAGGCCTTGGAGCAGGGGGTCATGCAAGTGGCACAGCCTGCAGCATTATCCGCGTCACATTGGACCAACCAGCAGTACCCTCCTGATGCTAATTGGGCCAACCGATGTCATTGAAGTGCGACAAGACATTCAGATGGTTGGAAGCATCGCAGTGGGTGAGCACACTTCACTGTCCTGACTGGTGGCGTAGGCTTTTGCGCATTCCTGCAGTGATGGTGATCAGATGCCTAATTCTACTCGCAGTTTGGTGCAAAGACAGCGAGTGCCATCCGCATGCAAAGAGGCAGTCGTGGTTCAACCACTAAATGCCACATCCGCACTACTTGGTAGTGATCCATATGTGTGTGGGTGTATGGAGTTTGCAATGCACTGAGGCTGGGTGGAGGTGAGGCTGTGCTATCCTTGCTTGTGCACGACGGACCTGCGGACGAAAGGATCATAAAGGCGCTAATTTCCTCCCTTAGTGGAGCTCAATGCCATTCCGCTATAGAACGCGCCCTACTCACTAATAAAAACAGTTACGCTGCGCTGATACTAGTCGTGGAGACCAAATTCTTGTCCAAGTATCAGAACTCTAACGACGGTTGTGTAAATGCCAGCCATTTGTTAACTTAACAGGTCCACTGCAGAGGAAGTTCCTGCATGAAGCTAAGTAAGAGAGAAAATCACTAGTAGAATTACCAGGGCGGCGCACCTCAAATAAGGACCAGAGCGGCTTGCGGATCCTAGCTCTACTAAGAGCTAAGCTTTAAGTAGTATGTGTTGCTTTCAGACTACCATTTAGCAAAGAGTTACAAAAGGATGCTAATTTGGCACTAAATTGGGCCTAAAATCGTATTTACCAACGGGAGCGACCCTATTTTAATGGTGAAAAGAATGTTTTGCAAGTGGATTTCGGTTGAGCCTTTTTAACTATGTGCCAGATTTCCCACTTATTTTTGTGTGGATTACTGTGCAACTCACTGCACTGACTTGAAGTGAAACTTAGAGACAACATTGTTTATCTCAAACGACCCTTCACTTCACACGTTACCGGGTCAAGACTAAACCTCCGCTGTGTGGCGCTGTATGACTTCTAGTCAATGTCAGTTACATTTAAAAAAGCCTGTTCTTGTTGTGGTGAAAGGGTGCCTCATCAACATCGTCATCATTACATGGTTTTGAGGCTAACTACGCACACTGAGGCACTTTTCACTACCTTTAACTAGAGGCGTCTGTTTTATTCCCGGCATTAGCATATTTCGTGCATACTCATTTACCTTGTAACAAATGAATATCGTTGGGACAATGGCTCAGTTAGATATAAGTAGCCTTCAGCGATAATGGTAGTAGTCATAGACTCGCTTTCGACAAGAGAGTATAAAAGATCCAACTTCTTCTAGCGGAGGTGCAGTTATCTTCAACGCTGTAGTCACAAAGGTACTCCCTGTCATATTAGCCACCCATTTCAGTGCATGCACAAATAACAGCATCACATGCATAAAGGTGAAACTTTTAGGGGGAAAACACAATGCTTCCGCTTATTATTGGGCACTGCTACAGCAACACGATATGCAACGATACTCTCCCATAAAGTGGAGAGTCTCAGCTCACACACGTATTGTTGGGCTAAGTGATATAGTTATGTTTCCTCCCCAAAAGGAACGCACGTTACGTTTATTGCTGCACGTAAAGACAGTAAAAGACTACTTACTACAATTCAATCTTACTTGGGAACTGTGTAAAGCGATAGCGGAGGAGAGATTCACAGTCATTGCTGCCAGATAATGCCTCTATTCTTAGCAAAACGAGATAATCGTAGCAACTGCAGCTACTTCTAGTATGCAAAGGAACCAAGAAAATTGGCAAATATAAGTGGTACTTACTAGTAAGGAAGTAACGTATGGGCACCAAGAGTTTGGCAGAGACAACGCCCGCTAATAAAATTGTACCTTGTTAATCGAAATCCACCGTCATTAGAAAACCAACCCTAATCTATCGCCTACAGTGCTATGCAGTGGAAACTGAACGTGAATAGGTGCTGTAAATGGGAAAGAAGGCTTGAGAGTCACTGTTTACTGAAGCAAGTGAGCACATAAGACGCCAATCACAGTTAGAACTAACGAAAACTACCAAAAAACGCACCATATTTCCAGCGTTTAAACCAAATAAAATCCTATTAGTCGGAAGCAATTGCCACCGAGACGCACACTGCATTAGAAACTCACAAACAAATCTAGCTAATCATTTCAATGACATATCAATAGAACAAATAGTCCTCACCTTTTAAGAATTTTGATGAAGCGAAAAGTTGTAAAGAGGCCAAATAAGTTGCTTTAAACTTATGACCATTAAAGAAAACGTGCGATCATTGGGGAAGTTCGAAATCTTTCGCTACAGTCATGTCCTCCATCAATGTCATTCGCAGTTGACTGAGACAATCATGTAGCAGAATGAGGAGGCATGAGTGTAGTCGCTACTCGGGGGCCGAGAAAGTTTTCCACTTTCAAATTCTGCTCCTTAGCTGCTCTCCCTGAGTAGGATGGTAATCGTCCTCATTATGCCAGTGTTCGCTATTCCCCCAACTTCGACCCTTTCCGATTACCCTTGAATGTCTGCACTACACTTCCATCTTATCAAGGCTACTATTTTTTGCTGTGTACGGCGTGTCTTACAACCAGACAACGTTATCAAGACTATTGTTTGCATGTAAAGCAATAAAGGTGGCGAGAGATAGTCGTGCTTTCTAGCTTTTGAGAAGGAATTGACTCGCTAGAGCAGCCGGCTGCAGTTGGTATAATTGCTTAGATAATGCAACTATCACTACTAGGCAAGGTGGTACCACTAATAAAGTAAAGACCGTCGTGGCACCGTGTGAATAGGGCGCGGGTAGTGAGACCGCCAGGGAGAGGAGGAACCGCTACCACACAGCGTAAAGTCCCCATGGTGCCTAGACCTGTTGAGCAGTGGACGTGTGCGGTGCACAGGAGGGAGAGAAAGAGATACTCCGCCAATAACAGGGCAACTAATAGGCAAACATGCATTACTTGCTCCCTGTTAAACGCACGAACCACGGTTAATTACAAAATTGGTTACCCCAGTGACAGGGAAGGGTACGCGAAAGCACCCAAACAGCCCGCAGCGACAGTTAACGGAGCGCAGCAGCACGAATCATCCCGCGAAAAATACACAAGCTACCAGATTACGCCTATTTACTACCAAAACTACCACAGACACATGCACAGATACACAATGATTCCTACCTTCCCCTTCCTCGGCCACCTAGAAAACAACATCGAGGCAGGTGGTAGGTGAATGTAGAGCAACAAATTCCTTCCCAACAAAAAGCCAAAACGAGCAGCGGACGTAAGTAGAGAATAGTAGCACAAGCGAACAAAACGTAGAGGACACTGGAGAGAGACAGAGAGAAGACTCCAACCAGAGCACAGATAGTCATTAGAAACTAAACACAATTACCATCAAACCATGGCAAATGCAAATGACAGGATTCTACAGGGAATATAAGACACATCCACCTCATCGAAGTAGGTACGATGATGTGAAGCTGCGGTTTGTTCATGTCCCCCTCTCCTCCAGAAGTGCGCCTCAATCACAGAGACTTCTGCAACGATTCACTGGAGTCTACCACGACCACCGAAGCCCGCCATAGGGCGATAATCTAAAACAAAAACGTCCTTCTAAGGCGACAAGTAAAACGAACGAAAAGAGCAGAAAAAGCAAGAGCTCAACCCACACTAAACTACCAAAAGGTGAGAGAAAACCAGAACGTATTTACAAGTAATCCGAGTTGAAGGGCTCTTATCTGACTTTCTTTTACGAAAGAAAAAAGGCTGTAACACAGCAGAACATTCGAAAAGCAATAAGTATTGCAGCAATTGTCCACCTTAAAAACAAATTGAGTCTCGCCAGCCAAAATCACTCCAGCCACAGCAAACAATGAAACCATAATACCGTTTGACAATGCACTAGGGCAGAGCCAATAACCCCCGAAACGACACAATTTGAAAAAAGGAAAATGAGTTATTAGACAAATAACCAAATCAACTTTTACTAAGGTACAAAAACAAAAGGGGACGCAATTGAAAATCAGCCATTTGAAGTGCCGCACTTCTTACCATGGGGCAAAATAGTTGAGATCCATCGGAGTACACAATCAAGTGGGAATTAAGCACTCAAGGGAAGGATCAACACAAGAAATAGCTGACTAAGTGGGATAATGCCAGCATCAATTCTGGCATTAACAATTGAGCTGAATATTCTTCAACGATAAAGACAAAGTACACACTAACGAACTAGCGCAGCTGAGTGTTGAATCAAAACAGCATTAAACGAAGCACGCATACACTTTCGGTAAAGCTTTGAACAGCCGTAAACACAAAGTAGAGCAAAAGCATTAACAGGAAGGCACATCGCCCCGCTAGTTCGACTTCAGAGAAACAGAAAGTTGACCAAAGCAGCATCTGTAGGGCCTCCAGACGGTTAGTGACAGTCAAGGAGAAAAATTAGAGGGGGGAAGATAAGAATAGTAATAAAGATAGTAATAAATAAAACCAGGAAAACGTTAGCAGCAAGGAAAAGTGCAAACTTCAAAGCGTAAATTTAACTTGGCATAAGAACTGTTAAATTCAAAGGCGAGAAGGCGCAGGTGCAAAACAATAAAGTAACACGGGAAAGCTATTAAAATATATTGCTGGAAGGTATAGATGCAAGTCAACGCAATGATTAAATGGAGAACATTTATCGTAGAAGTACACCACATACGACGTGGAAATGGTGAACGCCTACACTGGGTTTGAATGTATCACTAGAACAATCACAATTAACACTCCAAGGTATTGCATAGTTTACATGCGGAAAATGAGTAAACAAGAGCTCATACACAAAGTAGGTACGTAGTAGTGCGAAAACAATAGATGAATACGGAGTATTCGACAAAGCTAAAGGTACCTTCACCAAATCAGTCACCAATAACAAAAACTCTTTTGCCATTAGGAAAACAAACCACTTAATAACAGGAAAAATAAAACTGAACAACTGCTAGGAGTGTTGTGCAGCAGAGGGCCAACGCGATCAAGCAGAGCGAAAGGGAAACAAAAGTCTTGACTAGTTTCAGACAGATATCCAGCGATTGATCCACCAAACAGACTGATAGAGAAGATAGATAAAAATGTCGTCACACACACACACACACACACACACACACACATATATATATATATATATATATATATGCATACACAGGACACATTCCTGAGAAAGTATTAAATACACACCAAGCAATTAGTGATATTACAGGTCTATGCAGCAAACTTGTCGCATTATTTGGAGTTATTTATCATAAGAAGACAAAACAATTTATCAATTAATGCACTGTCTAGCGATAAAATGACGTGCACAGTCGGTAAGATTGGGAAAAAAGCCCCTGCATCTGGTGTGGTTTGAGAAGATTAATCAACAGTTAAAGATTTAGTGATAATTGATAAGCTAGACTTAATGGAAGGATACCAAATACTCAAGAAGTAATCACCTTTTACATCAAATTAAGCAACATAAACCAGAGGCGATGACGTCAGAGCGCACACCATCTCTGTACGTTACGTGCAAAGTCCTCCAATAACTCCAGTGTTCGTTCAATAAAACAAATATGATATTCTGGGGATCATTTGACAAAAAGAAGGTCAAAAAGTACTGAATTCTTCACTCTTAAGTCTAATGCATAAAGTCGGTACGAAAAGGAATTGATGGCTTTGCATATTTGGGCGAGAAAATGGCACCGAAATGGCAGACACACAAACGCAGAAAAAAAATAAAGAAATATTGTGCAACAAAACAATTTAATTCTGCATAATGTTGCTATTCCTTTATATGCTATAACTAGTGCCAAGCATGCCTTTTGAAAACAATTCAAACATAAAGTTTTTAGGACCTAATGTCGCTTAATATTAACTGTTTTAATATCCTGAGACTTTTGAACGAGCAAAAGAAGGCATACAACTAAGGCGGAATACATATGTTTAATTAAAGAGGTTTGGGAGGCAGCTGGTATGGTCTAAAGACTAGCCCCGGCCGGACAGGAAAATGTGGTCGCCCCCGTGACTTTGACTGGTAGTTAACCAAACAAATTGTCACCCTCTCTCTCTCTCTATTTACTTACTTGTGCGCTATGTGCCACCTAACCTGCTGTTCTAAGCATTAACGCTTTATTCAGAGCATTACTCCAAACCCATTTTGCGCTGTTTACTTTACACGGCTCATAGTATACTTTACTGCTACTACTACATGGAAGAAGTGGGTGTCCTTGATGTCAAAGCAAGCGTGAAGGAGGCTAGGCAGTGGGAAGCTGGCACTTCGACAGTGTCTTAGGTTGATGCGATTTCTATTAAGCCGCCGAGGGGCGAAAGGAAGGAAAGGAAAACAAGTCTGCGCGCATTTAAGCGTCTGGTAGGTGAGATAAACTTTTCACTACAAAGAATTATTCTATGTTTCTTCATTCTCATACTTAATTGCCGCGTCATTGACGTGTTTTCCTACCCATTTTGTAATAGTGAAAACATTTAAACAATAGGTTATTTGAGGGCATCTTATTTAGTTATTGAGGAAGTGCCTCTGAAATTGCGTCTAGACTATTCTGTTTCTAAAAAAAGAAGGATCTTATCTTTAGGACGCACAGTAGTAATAATGATAATAACGTCAAATTGAAATGCATTGTCTTAGGTATAAATGCTTGCCTCAAACTTTTACTCAATACATTTAATAGTGCAAAAGGCTACTTTATACAGCCCCTAGTTTATTTTGCTAAATGTGTTTAAAGAAAAGATTTAGGTCATTACAGTGGGGGCTGAGGGGAAGGGAGGGGTTTACACCTTGCACGTTGTTGACGGTGACTTGGCGTTAAAATTGGGAGATCCACCTGCTAACAGTAGCTTCTCAGTGACAGAAGGGTATGGGAAGATAAAAAACGTAAAAGTAGAAGAAGTAATGGACAATTAAATGCGACGGAAAGAAAGTGGGAGTCCATTCATGAATAGGAAGAAGATAAGAGAGAATGTAGGTTCGATTAAATGCTGGTGATGCAAGGTAGGGAAGCGAAACGAAGGAAGGAAGAAATAAAGGGGAAGAGGTGACAGCATGAGGCTTGCAATAATACCAGTAAAAGCTTGCTTGAATGAAAGAAAGACGTAGGTACTGGCAAGTGAGGGAAGATGTTCTACTAACATTTTGTAAGTAGTTGTAATAGTGAGATCTAAATTTTATTATGTAAAATCTGCTCATGCTTCCTGATTAGCCTACAAGTTGACTAAAATGTAATATTCATCAACCTTTTTAATTCTTGGGCCACAACAGGGCTTCTTACTAATCAGGAAATTTTAATCTGCTACTTAAACAGTAGCTTAATAATGATGTAAAAACCGGGTAATTGATTCCCCCATTGATTTGAAATTGTTTACGCCCTCTCAAAGCAAAAGCTCCTTGATAAGCACGAAAATAAAAACCTTAGTTGCATCCAAAATACGAATTTTGCACTCATTCTATTTTTTACTACCAGGAGGTGTACAAACATGTTAGGCTTACATCGCATTAAACCTGTTATAATGCCAATATATAAAAAGCCTTAAATACCTCTAATTTACCATCGATTCTAACAATTTTGAAGTGTTTTCCCTGTTTCCATTTAAATTACAGAAATCCTAGTGTTTTTGCTGAAAGCCGCAGGTGTTTTCATTCCCAGCTTGTGGTTAGGCAACCGCCCGCTTCCATTTATCAGCAGTAGACGACAATCCACGCCTTAGTCTTCTAGAACGTAGTTTTCCTCTGCTCAACCCACTTCAGTATCATCAGCTTTCGTAGGCGTTAAATGTCTTTGGGATGATCAGTGGGCTCCTCAAAAATTACAAATCTCTCTACTAACCATCATGTTGCACCTCTGTCTTGCTAATGCAAGCTAGAGGAACGGGTGCCAACAGAGCAATGAAGGCAATGCTTTGATTTTACTCAATGCAAAAAAACAGTTTTAAATCAAATAATGCCCGAAGCAAGCGTTTGCCAAGATTGCATGACAATGAGGCGAGGCTGGTTAAGAAAGAAAGGGCGCATGCCATCCACCCAATGTGCATATAGTGATGACCACCAATTTTCCTCATCATTTCAGACGACTAGGATGGCGATCAGAAGTGGTAAAGTTAATACGAAAGTGCGGAAATATGCTTGAGTGGAAAGCTAATAGGCTCAAAATATGTTCAAAATTGCCTTCAGTCTGGAGGCCAGCATAAGCTCAAACTCGAAGCACGACTGTGGAATTGCATATACGAGTGGCTAGTATCAAATATTTACTTGTCACGCAGAAAAAATTGGTGGGAGATCGCCTTAAACAGAACACGCGAACTAGTCGAAGGTGTCTTATTACATATGTTTGGCTATACAAATTCGCAGGGCACACACACTCCTATGGCTACGCTTGCAAAAAGTTGGATCTACCAGTGATACCACAACACGCCCACTAGTCTTGCAAAGTAGCTAAAAGGAGTGATATACACAATCAGATCGCTTGGGGCCACTGGTTCGCTAAAATGGCTCACTCAATGCCTACTTCCAACCACCAAGTTTAGCAAAGTGCTACAAATGGGACGCCATCGCTACCATCTGCGACCTCAACTCCATCACTCCGCCGCGGAAAGATAGCCACCATAACACTGTGCAGGAGTATTTCCAAATTGGACCTTCCATCTACTTGCGGGCTTCTAAACGCAATAAGCTAGTGAATGCCTGCTTCTTCACAGGCTCCCCCTCCATTGCCGGTAAGTTAACCATTCGATTTGAGTAGTATTTCCCATGAAAGAATAACTTTGCTACATGCTCCCAGCGAGTTAGGGAAATTGTTGCAGGCTATGTGAAATCAATCTGAATCCTAAAACAATGACTTCAAAGTGGCAGGATGGTTTGAATTGCGATAAGCACAACCGACTGCATAAGGGAGATGGGCATCATGCTATAGCTGTACTTGAGGCTACAGCAGTCAGACTTACTCGTTATTCAAGGAGCATTGGCGTGGTGCTGCCTGCTTGGCCTCAGTTGCATTGTGAGGATGGCTGAAGCCTTCAGCACACACACACTCACGCACACAATGACACAAGAACTTTGTCGCCAAGAGAGGACTAATAGAAGCCTTGTAAGGTGTCAGTAAAATGCAATGGACTGCTCTCCTCTGTGTGTTTGTGTGTGAATGTTAACTTGAGAGCAGCGGCTCAGTGTTTGCCCATGCGTTAGCGATGTGAATAGAGTAGCTTGACAACCGCGTGGGGCGAGTAAAATAAACCAACTGCATAAATCAGTAGTTTACTTGTTAAAATGTGTGACTACTACTGACAAAGTGTTTAGATGCGATTACACCCATTATTTCACTGAATGAGGTAGGCTTAACAAGCCTTTACTTGTCTGCAAGGAGTCAATTATAAAGTGGATTGCGTTTTGGTTAGTTGAATAAGAGTTGTTCCCTTCTCACAACCATGGGAGCCTGTTAAGAGAAAGAAGAGAGGCAAGCTATTGTTTGAGACATTCCCACCTACCCAAGACTTACAAGAGATGTCAAGCAAGTGCTCCTGCAAGCAGAATCCCGAACATTGCGGAAGTCAGGACAACTCCGCCACTTCTGACACTGTCTTCTGTCTCTTCTACGCAAATGAGGTATGCAAATTAGAATGCCACACTACTACATCATGTGTACAATCCCAGACATAATACCTACTTGTCAACTGTGTTGGTGAAGGCAACGCTCCGGTTTGGTATTGCCCAGTGTTAATAATCCTTCCAACCTGCTTATCCAGTGGCTGGATTTCAATGACACCAGTGTAGGTATAAGTGCTGGCGCTTTTATCTCCAAGTCCAGTCAGCGACAAATTGTATAGTGTGTTGGACTGCAATCCTTCTAGAGTGATTTCTCCACTTAAAAAATCCCCTTTCGCCTGATAATCGGAGCCAATGCGATTAGCCGGCGTTGCAGATAGTTGGATGTGGTGCGGTTTGGGTTCGGCAAAGTCTTCACAATGCCAACGTATTTGAATGCCCTGAGAGCCCATACGACTCCAATGCTGGAAGTGCATCGGCAACGCTTTCGAGTCTATTGGTGATACATGAAAGAAAAGAAAAACAAAAATTTATATACTACTTATTATGCATGACGTGGGAGCTCCTATTCACCAAATTCTTGAGTGTAGCATCAACGGCTGGAGCAGAACTTCACGAGATTTGCCTTTTAAATGCTACAAACAAGAGGCGGTTGGTCAACATGCTGTATTTTTTGTTTTTTGCCGAAGCTCATGGAAACGTCGTTAACTGACTGAAAAAGTTGGTGATGGGTAAAGAGGACATATACGAGGCAGGAACGCACTTCCAGACAGGGTTCGAATGGGAGACGATAAGCCGGATTGTGCTCGGCACTCTTTGGCATCCTGTCTATCGGCTGGAACTGTGCTGGCTTCCAGTCGGCACCTGTAGTTTGTATCGGGACGCAGGTTCTCAACTGTAACGCGGGTTGTTCTGTTGTCCTCTGTCGAGGCGCTTACTACGTCACCTTTCAAAGTAAAGTCGAAGCAGGTTAAAGCGTAGGGTCGGAGGATTCCATTGTGAGTAGTCGGTTCTGACCACTCAAGTTCAATGCTTGTTGATGATGTAGCTCTTCCAGTGGGCGGCAGAACAGGAGAAGGCGCTGTGGGTAAACCGGGAATGCTTAGAGAGGGACAGCGTTTTCTTTTCCTGTTTTTGCACTGCTAGTGCAAAGCGCAATCAACAGTATTTACACTTCTACAATTAGTCCCCTCGCTTCCAAAAAAAGGCACAAAATAAGAATGCAATGATGATGCGAATGCTTGAAGTTACCAGAAGGCCATGTTTGAATACAACGACTGCCATAAAATAGAGAGGTGGTGTTTCGAATTGCCTCCAAGGATACTTTGTATAGTGTGTTTGGTCGCAATCCATCGAGCAGTACTTGTCCGATCGCCACGTCTGCAGTTTTGTGCTTGAAAAGGTCGAGGTTGGAGGTGGGTCTTGCAGTGACACTAATTACTTCGACGCTGTGTTCAACCAGCTGTTGAATATCCCAACTCAACTGGATGGTGTGCGGCCCCACAGGACGCCAATGAAAGTGCGGTTGGAGCAGTTTCAGTCCACCCGATAGCATTTCGCTTGTTGCTATCCCAACCGAGAAAATGGGAAAAAACCAAAGTGCCACTTAATAGCCGCATAGATATTAGTTTGCCTTCAAGACGCAGCCTCAACATGAATCCCAACTGCCTCCAACTTACCCGTCGTTCGGGTCTGTATGAACCCAGTGTAGTTACAAATGCTGACTTCACTTCTGATTCCTTTCACTGACACAGTGTACAGTGTGTTGGGTTGCAGGTCGTTGAGAGTGATTTCTCCAAGCGCAAATGCGACAGTCTTGGAATGCTGAGGGCCAATGTAGTGAGTTGGTGTGGCTGTTAATGCAATTTTATCGGGTTTGCATTCAGTGAAGCCATTTACATCCCACTCCAACTGGATGGTATGGAAATCCACATTGCCCCAATGAAACTGTGGAGGTAAGTGTGTCCTTCCATTTCCTTCCTCCATCACTAATGGTACTTTAGAAAGGAACAAAGAGGGAAAAGCATTTACGAAACCTCCTTCCATTGTTTCACTTCAGTGTGGAGCACTTAACCCCAGAGAAATGCAGTAGAGAGAAAGGCGTTTCTTGTGCATGTGTTGCTAATAGCCAAAGTAAAGTTGTTGTCTACCTGTAGATGTGGAGATGCAATTAATAGCCGTGAATGCATTAAACTCCACTGGACGCATCAACTTACCGCTGTTTAGTGTTTTAATGTACCCGACGTAATTAAGAAGGCTGACATCACCCTTGACAGCTTTCACCATCACTTGGTATAATGAGTCGGGCTTCAGGTTGAGAAGTGTGACCTCACCCAGTGCCACCTTTGCGGCCTTATTTGTGTTTAAGCCAGTGAAAGATACTGGCAATGCAGTCAACACAACCTCCTCGGCGTGCAGTCTGGACAATTCCTCGACATTCCAAGTTAACTGCATGGTCCGGGAACCCACTCGGAGGTGGCCCAATTGTGGTGGAAGCAAAGTCTTCACTATTGTTGTCTCTGCAATTGAAGGAAAGAGACTTAACCGCTTAACAAATCTGTTTCTAGTATCACAATTTATTTATTCATTTACTTTGCATCAGTGACATCCAAACGCTAGACTCAGGATGCACTGCCAAACAAGAGATCAAGATAAAGGGCAAGGAAGACCCCAACGCAAATTATCCCCGCCTTTTAAGGGATGCGCTGTACATAAAAAGCCTTGCAGTGAGTGAATGCATGCAATTGTGCATGTTTATAGGCTTCTTTATTTATTTATTTACACTAAATTACCATTCGCTACTACTTTAGGGGAAGAACAGGGCGTCAATTATGCAAGCAAGAGACACAGCAACTTGATGCGACGACAAAGCACACAGCAAGTAGGGTGGAGCACAATTAAATTATAACAATTAAAACATTACTAATTACTCAAAAACTACTCTTTTTGAATCGTCTAATACTACTAGTGCGTATCAGTAGTCAGTGCCTAGGCGATACCATCAGGGAATGCGGTAAGTTCCTGCAATACTTCGGCAAATTTGGGAACATGGGTAGCCTAATATAGACAGATGTGATCAAAAGTTTGGAAAAGTACACCTAAATTCCCCTAAGTAGTTTAAGGAACGATAAAAACTCTACTGATGTGACAAATATTACTGTTTAACTTGCAAAATGTCTATAAAATCTTAACATAGAATCCCATCTTACCATCTGCTTCTGTGTAGCTGTAGGCCAAAAATGAAGTCGCCATTAAAATGAGACCAAATTGAATGGCCATTATTAAGACATTAACCGTACGGTATTACAGCACCTAACGCGGTTGTGAGAATGTTCTCCAGCGTATCTGCCTATAAGTCGACTTGGCCTTGACCTTCATACAATTTAACATTTACACACTCTGCGTGTCATATGACGCAATACATGGATCACCTTTCTATCTCCAACCTCAACGCTTGTTACTACTGATGCGCACGAATGCAAAAATTGAGGCAACAGACAAGGCGGCCTAGCGTCATGACCTCACAGGCCGGCCTTTGCTTCACTAAAGGGAGATCACTTTTGAGGAGGGAAAGCCGCGCCTCCTTAAATACATCCTTGGCCTGTTCGAGAAGCCGTCTTGACCAAATATAACTGCGGCTGATCGTTGTATCCACTTGCAACAATTGGAGGCGGTGGGTTCAATTTACTTGTTGTTAAGATGCACCGCGAGGCAGCGCCACGAGTCTGATTGGCGAAGAACCTCCTCCCAGTTTTACCACCTACCTTCTTTCGCTCATGTGATTAAACTACCCAACTCGAATATAAAGTGCAGCAATAAACTTCAATAGGCATTAATTTCAAAGGTCTTTTTAAGGCAGCGAGCCATTCCAGAGACATTTGGAGAGTTAAGTGCATTATTTGCTGCAAAATCTTGCCATCCGTCCTTCTCTGGACCGCCTTCATAAGTCTTACATGCTGTTCTTAACACAGTTACCATGACCATTCCCCTCGCATGGCAATCTATCCTGTCACAGCGGTGTCAACTCAACTTGCCACACAAATGAGCAGTCAAACTGGCTGCAATACCAACTTTGGTACAAATATGAAGAATAAATAAAAGGATTCATGATGCTTACCCCACGGAACATGCCCACGCATCTCATATTCCTCTTACTGCGTAACAAGACTGAAGAGCTTTGATTAAAGAGCCGGTGAATGCTCCTGAGAGGCGTTTACATTGTGGTGGATAATGCAGAAGCCCACTTTTGACTTTTTGCCTCTTTGGTTTGGTGCCAGAAGCCTCATATAAATGCAAAGACTATTCTAAGACCATGAAGTAGTGCTTTTTATGCCTGTCCCAATCAACTTCTCTCCTGCCAAAGGAAACGCCATCCCCTCTTGTCACCTTCTGTCAGAGAGGCAGCCAAATTCGCTGGTTATGGTAAATAGGACATCAGCCCACTAACGGCACTATTGCGGTTGCTGTCTGTTAAATTCATTTTTGGCATTTCACTGTCACTGTCAAGTTGAAGACTCTTCCCTCTCAAAACAGACGCCAGTTCTGACCCACCTCCATCCAACGTGCAAGCGGGATCGCAATGATATGCATTTCAATTTTTATATTTTTTCAACTCTACAACTGATGGTGGGTGGGACTTGGTCCAAAAGCAGCCGTTGTAAGGTGCCTAAAAAGGCTATGCATTTGGGCCAAATGCTTTACTTAAGTCACTAATGGATTGTACAATACTACTCACGTTTTCTACATCCTTCTTCCAATCCCAGTGCTACAAGCCCAATAGAATGTAAAGTGCTTAAGCATTTTAAATTAAACTGATTACCTTCGAGAAGGACCTGTTCACCTGGAGAGAACGCTATCGCATGCACTTTATTAAATCCACGGAAATCTTGGGCAGAACACCTTCCCGCTACACATGCCTCCTTTTCCACCGTGCTTTGCAGGTTCATTGTTGTGCAAGAGCATTCACCTGGCCTGGGGTGAAGCAGGCGAGGGAATCTGGGGAAAGGGAAAAAATGGGATCCAGTCCTCTCATTGGCCCGCCTAGATTTTCCACTTTCGCCAGATATTTTCCATGCACTTTCTTTGTGTCAAATAATCTCATTCAATGCACGAGCTGGAAGACACTAATGGACCTCTGTGAACCCGCTCGCTTCATTAATACGCCTGCTAAAAGACACTGGGAGTCCTTTGGAATAGCCACTGATTGTGCGTTTGTCACCGCTCTCGAATGACGCTGGCTTTACAAGATGCTGGAAGTTCACCAGACCCTAAGTTAAGACTACTACAACATTCTGCCAACAAATCATAAACATCTGAAGTGCATAAATTGAAAGCGTGCTTTGAAGATAATAGCCAAGTCCCAAATTCTCTTTCTTGTTGGCTTTCCAGTGCTAAGGCGTTTTAGCTCTACCACGGATGGTCCATGAGCCCTTTTGGCCTTATTCTGCTTTTATTTTGCGCCAAAGCAATGCCTCGATGCCAAGACAATAAAGCCGTGGTGTGATCAGATCAGATCTTACCTTTAAACAGTTTCCCATGAAGCATTCTTTTTCCATTGTCCCTTTTCAGTCCACCAAAATTGACCTTAACATCCATTTTTATCAATTTCACCCACAACTTTGTGTGCGCATTCATAATCATATCAGATCCACGTTCAAAAATACTCACACGCGCAATAAAGGATAAATTATTGTAGGTCTGGCGTCAAAAGCACCGTAATAGCAGAATTTAAGGCGTTTTTCGTATTTGCTAAGGCTAAATTAAGCAGAGATTACAAAAATATTTACATTCCATTTATTACGTAGGAAATTGGATTCCCAGTGAAGTGAGATGTAAGTTGCCGTCAGGATTGCAACCGTTAAGCAGTGAAAGATGCATCAAGGGGTAAGGAAGGCAGCACCAAAAAAGACAAATGGACTTGGAGAGAGAAATGTAAGGTGTTGACATAGCTCACTTTTTCACTGCAGGAACCCACATTGTTTTGGGGGGGGGAGGGGGTTCACTCATCTCGTGACTTATACTTAAGCCTACCCGAGGTGAGACAAAAATTAATTACTACTAAATAAATACTCAGTTGTACACCAATGCATGTAATTTGCTAGGACATCGGGCGGGCTAGTTTAGGGTAGAGTAGGCTACGGGGCTCTCAGACAGGTGGAGACCACAACGGAAGGACAAGAACGAGGACGACCATCTTGTCGATTATAAGAATACATTATGAAAGACGCGACCACTGACGAGTCGTGAGCAGATTCTTCGAAGCAATTTTGATAAAGGGGGAAGACTGGCCATCTATTTTACTACCATTGTCAAATCTATCCCCACTTGCTTCAAATATTTTAACAAATCGTGAGTAATGCGGAAAAGGTGGTGGAAATGACAAAGAGTGTGTTGCACCTCTTTTGCGTAAAACTCGATTCTAAATAATGACGAAGAATAATTAAAATCCAGCAGTTTTGTAATTGAGGTACAAATAGAAAAAATCAAGCAAATACTAAATTTGAAGACAACGCACCTGATTAGTCACATTACTATTGAGCAGGCACCTGGACTAACGATTGATGCAGAATATACCTCGCGGAGGCCTGCAATGGAAGAGGAGTCGCTCCTTATTGATGGGTTGCAAAGCATGACAGTTACCGACAGTTAAGCGAGGGCTACAAAAAAGCATGCAAATGTAATCATCGATATTGTAGAACTTATGACAGATTCTCTGCCTGTTGTTCGGCCTCACTTGGACCCTGGTCAAAATAATCATGCTAGAGAGCAAAATGCATAAAACAAGCACTCAAATTAACTCGATCAGTATTGCAGCAAATAGCAAAGGCTTAGCAGTAATTCATTAAACAACCACCAGCAGTGGTCGCATGGTTGCACTGCTTTAATAAATGCACCTAGAGGTTAAAGTGCTAAAACCAACTTCAAAATAGCAATGGAGATACTAACGCATGTGTGCTGTAAAATTCAATGCACACAATCCACGAAAGGAACGTACCCTTCGACCCAGCTCTAATGAAAGCGTGGTATGTTGCAACGACTTGCGATTTTCCCAATGCTGTTGCCTCCACCGAGTATCGTTCATTAACTTCCAATTTATCAATCTTGACTTTTCCCTTCTTCACTTTTACGAGCTTTGTGTGTACTTCGTCCAGATTATCCGTCTGTGTGTAAAACAACTGAATAAACACTGCGCCAAGATTGGCTAAATTCTTTGCATTCCATGGTGATGAAAACCTAATCCATTTAACTCGGGATGGCTAACTAAGTCACCTAGGGAGAGCACGCAACCGCATGCATGTGTCTGCTATAACCCCTTCCAGTTGCGCGAGTGAGGACGTGTGCGATGCTGGCAACAACGGTTAGGCAGCTAATAATGAGGAAGATGACGTGAATACATGTTTGTGCTCCCAAAACTATCCTAATGTGCATCAGCTAAAGTTAGCGCTCGTCGATTAGATGGAAGTAGACGCCGAGGGTTATAAACCTGACTATTGGCGATGTGGATACGCCAATTACTGCTCCGTATATACAAAGCGCGGTGAGTGTTTAAGGTCTACTTACTTATAGCTGCTGGCAAAGCAACAACAGTCAAAACCGAGGCCACTAGCTGCAGGAGACAGAATCGAAACATCACCGCCAACCTTGTGAATGCTCTCAGGCACAGAACATGAGGCATTTATAGGAGTGATCCGCATTCAGTCCAGCCAATGAGGCACCTAAACCATGACCCTCACATCCAATTTGCCTGAGGAGACTGTGCGCATGGCGTTGATGAGACGTGTATGCGTTTCCTCATCCATCAATCAAACACACAAAAAACGCCAATCTGGCTATGCAATTGATATACAAGCTGCAGCTCTATTGCTGTCAACATTGCCTTAAAGATGACCGCGTCATAAAAGAAACATAAGGAAGTGAACTTGTAGCACCTAACTATGCAGCTCGATTGCGTGACGCCTTGCGGGGTCGACCGTGCATCCAACTGCCACAGTTTGCACCGCTGAGTCACACAGAAACGCAGGCCACAATTCCATAAGAGATGCACGCAAATCCTCACACCTCAGACCAACTTCACTGTGCCTTTAAACCAGCCATTGGGAGTAGCGTTTGTGTGGTTTGCAACCGTAGGCCATGCTTCACATGACTGGCACCACAAATACGCTGCAAAGATTCGACAGAGTACAGCTGCTCATCCACATTTTGAGTGTCCACATCGACAACTTTGCGCGAGAAGCCTTGACACGGTGTGAGGAAGGGTTAATTAGGCCTGACGAAAGCATATTGCATGATTATCCAGCACCTATGTGTATGCAACATAAGTTTAAGTATAAACGGTGGACACCTCCTCCCCAAACTATGTGGCTCTATGCCAAACAAGAGTAATAACGTCTGCTCCTAAAATAGGAATCCTCACAATGCCATTGGACGGTTGTCACGCTACAATGCTCAAAATTGAGCCTGTCTGTTAACAAGTGGGACATGCAGGAAATGGCTCGGTTGCACCAACCATTCTCCGTAGGAGTCGGTAGCACTGCCTCACACTAAGTTTGGGCATCTGCGTTTTCCATTCTCCACTCATTTGAATGGATAGCAAAGTTGTGCCTTAGTCGTCTGGGCCTCACGTAAGATGCATTCCGTCTGCAAAGGAGGGAAATTGAATCCAAGATACTTGCTTCAATTTGGCTACGGATGCGATTAAACATTATTTCGTGCATTTCTCCATCCCGTTCCAAAGCCGACGCGACGCAAGCCTACTTTGGAGGAAGTGTCTCGACTCTCTCAGCATGATCGCTCGATTCACAGTTGGAGTGCTTTAGGCTGTAAGACTGAAAGGAAGACGATGTTTGGTTGATTGTGCCACTCTATCACTCCATGCCAGAGAGTCACTTTATCTCGCCTCTTCACACCCCTCCTCCACTGATATAACACCCGCTAAGGTGCTTTGATGGGAGGAAACTTGTCACTTTGGCAACGGCTCACTGTATGGATTGCAATCACTTGCACGCCTGCGCTGCATCCGATGGGTGAGGTGGCTCCTTTGCTGCGCCAGTCCCCTCTTCCCTGTCCAATATGCACATTGTGGCCATGAACTGTGCCGTCATTTATCTCGAGATGCTGCAAAAGTGGCGGTGAAAAGGACTTGTCATGAACACATTGTCATGCACATTGCTACGGATGGAAGAATTGCTGACGTCAAATATGAGAAGAAGCGAGAATAATGTCTTCCTCCTACATGATGGCTTTCATCATGAAAATGCCGCTACTCATGAGCCGTGTGGAGGAGTTATGACTAACAGTTCCTCTACCATGCCCACATGACGACGTGGTCACTGGGAAGGTGCGCTTAACTCCTTTCCACGTAACAGCGCTACAACCTCCTCCCTCATTCACTGGCCTGCACATGGACAGGTGATCTGACGTCTATTGACGAACACATGCACAGTTCCTAAATTCCATCTGACGAACTCACTGGCATCACCACCTCTCATTTGTGTGTACCAATTGCCATTAGTCGGTGCAGTGCAATCGCATAATCGCTTCTCTTCTCTTCCATGTTCCAGGAACTAGAGGCGTTAAATGACACAATACAATCATTAGCACAACTCCTTACTGTTACCTGTCGTAGGACAATTTCTTCCATAGAATTTTCAATTTTAGTTTTACTACCTCTATAAACGTCCAGTTAAATCTCACACATTTGCATTTACATCAATGCCACTTGCAAGTGAAAGTTGGGATGACTTTCATGATCAGATGTTTCCCTGCTTTGGTCTTCATGTTGACCTAATGATGACACAGTAGAGCTCCCATTAGTCGGCCAAATTCACTGCTGCGGTTAAGCATGAATTTAGGTAGGTTAGAAGGAAAGCGAGTGCACTTCATACCTAAAGTGAACCTTGGAAAAGCACAGCAGATTTACGCTTGTCATCAACACAAATGCACCCGCACGCCATGTACCACCCAAAGCAAATCACGCCATTCATCACCACACATGTCTTCGTCCAATTTGCCTCACTCTGCATCACACCCTATCAGCGACGCATCGTCGCTGCGTTTAGTGCTCGCAAGAGAGTCCGTGCCAGCAGCCGAAGAATGGCACAGCTCCTGTGCCCTGCCAGCGACGCGCAGCGCCTTCGTGGCCACATTCATGCAAAGCCTAATCTGCGATTGTGCGATTGCAAAGCACGCAAGTGCCACCCACCACAGGTGACTTCTACCTACAACAAAGCCGATCCCATGTTTCACGGCTTCCGCTCAACCTTCGTCTAAGTCAATCTGCGTCTCTGTCTGCCTCGATGATGCAACCCGTGCCACTTGAATGAGAGCAATCCACCTCGCAACACCTCACGCAATATCCCTCATCGTGTGAATAGGGTAGTCTCGAACACCCCACTGCATGAGGTGCTGCAGTCGTGCCACGCACAGACGCTGCGACAATAAGACAAAGGCACACTTACGCAGCATTGTGACTCCTCGCTACCTTGGGAGCTGAAGCAATGCACAGCAACTGCCACTACTGCCACTACTGCCACCAACTCCCACCAACGTCCTGTTTAAAGTGGATGTCGTCTGACGTGCTGCCTGTGCAAACGGTGCTTAAGTGGACGCTGCAAATTCCCACATTTGTAATTGCGTGGCCCTCGCTCCCACCAGTCACACACACTTTGCGCTTAGAAGCCGGACGTGGAGAAGTGAGTAGTTAGCTTGAGCAATGCCTGCTGCACTACGGAAAGGCAAACTGCACTGCAAACTGGTAGGCATGTGGTGTACCCCTTTCGCATAAAAAAGACCAACCCTGCCAATGAGGAAGGATACTTGTAGCTCAGCACTTCTGTAATTACAGTGTGGTTGGAATGGGTGAGGGAGGCACTAAAGTGGGTGATGCTACATCTGATGGGTCACACCACTGTTGAGCAGACATGAGGGAAGAGCGAGTGTTGCAGGACGCAGATTCTACTTCGTCGACGCCTGCAATGCAACGAAAATTGGCGCCTCAATGACACGTTACATGGTCTGCTATTTCACGATGATGTAGGCATGGTCAACCTACACGCAGAGATATAAAATGGCGAAACTCACCATGAATCCCCTTCATTTTGCTCTGCCTCCACCTGAGCCTATTCAAAACAATCATGATGGTAAGCATAGGGCACAACCGCTCTGCGCAACACAAGCAGACTAGTATTGCAACAGACAGGAAAGAGATCCACTAACAAAGACATTCACTCAGGTGTTGCCTTGCAGTGCGGCAAAAGGCGCATGAATCTAAGCATGCAGTTGGAGTGTGGCATTGTGCAAGGCAGTGTCTAGCACTGAGAGAAAACAACGTCCAGCTATGTCTTGAATGCCTACGTGAAACTGGCGATGGGGATGCCAACGCCAGCTCTCATGCAAGGCAGTTAGTGCAATGCACACAATCCACGAAAGGAACGTACCCTTCGACCCAGCTCTAATGAAAGCGTGGTATGTTGCAACGACTTGCGATTTTCCCAATGCTGTTGCCTCCACCGAGTATCGTTCATTAACTTCCAATTTATCAATCTTGACTTTTCCCTTCTTCACTTTTACGAGCTTTGTGTGTACTTCGTCCAGATTATCCGTCTGTGTGTAAAACAACTGAATAAACACTGCGCCAAGATTGGCTAAATTCTTTGCATTCCATGTCAACAGAAACACAGTGGGTTCCACTTGCTGAATATGAAACCCTGCTGCGCTAAAAATGTCGCCCGATGCTCCGCTTTCTGAAATGCAAAATCACACAATGAGCATGGTGAAGGAAACCTGGTCCATTTAACTCGGGATGGCTAACCAAGTCACCTAAGGAGAGCACGCAACCGCATGCATGTGTCTGCTATAACCCCTTCCAGTTGCGCGAGTGAGGACGTGTGCGATGCTGGCAACAACGGTTAGGCAGCTAATAATGAGGAAGATGACGTGAATACATGTTTGTGCTCCCAAAACTATCCTAATGTGCATCAGCTAAAGTTAGCGCTCGTCGATTAGATGGAAGTAGACGCCGAGGGTTATAAACCTGACTATTGGCGATGTGGATACGCCAATTACTGCTCCGTATATACAAAGCGCGGTGAGTGTTTAAGGTCTACTTACTTATAGCTGCTGGCAAAGCAACAACAGTCAAAACCGAGGCCACTAGCTGCAGGAGACAGAATCGAAACATCACCGCCAATCTTGTGAATGCTCTCAGGCACAGAACATGAGGCATTTATAGGAATAATCCGCATTCGGTCCTGCCAATGAGGCACCTGAACCATGACTCGCTAAATCCGATTTGCCTGAGGAGACTGTGCGCATGGTGTTGATGAGATACGTATACGTTCCCTCATCCATCCATCAAACACATTGACACAAAGGCCAATCTGTCGACGTAATAGTCCTACTGATTGCACCTCCTTTATCGCCATCAACACTGCCTTAAAGATGATTGCGTCATGATGGCCACATAATGAGGTGAAGTTGCAGCACCTCAACTTTTGACACCACTTGTGGTCGATGCTTGTTGTCCGCAGCCACCACAACAGCTCTCCTTGCCTAGTCTCCGAGGCGCCTTCTGTATGCACTGCGTGTTTTGCTGCTCGCGGTGTCAGACACCCACTTCAACAACACCCACCCAATCCGCACTGCATTGTCCACCCTCATTTGTGTGGACTAGGGATGGAGACGCAAAGTGAATCTCACTGGCGTCGGCTCGGTTTGGAGGGGACACATGAAATAGGAGCCCAAACGAACTTCGAAGCTCGTCTGCCGTAATGCAAATGAAGGCATTGGGATAATGCTTTTGCAGCAATCTTGCCTGACATCTGCAATGGCACTTACTTGCATTCTTTCCTTTTCGTAGGACAAAGACATGTTTACAACCTTTCGATTGGATTTCATTAAAAGAATGTTTTTATTCGCCTTCTGGCGCAAAGCAACTTAAGCAGCTTCACGGCTTTACGGAAGCCATTTCGCTGGAGCTAGGAATGAAGTAACGCATGGTTCTTTCTTTAAGTTTTCTATTTTAAAGCATATGTGTTCTTAATGTCACCGTCCAGCAGATTATGTCTAATTTTGATTCAGTTTAATTGCGGGACTGATTATGACTGGCGTAAGGAAGTAAATTGGATCTTAATAATGCGTGCAGCAGAAGACCTATTGTGAAGAGTGGATATATTTGGCAGTCCTACCAAGGATTCTAACAAAACCACGTTTAGTCGCGCCAACCTACACTTGCAATCGACTCATTGAATTTTTTTTAAAATTCGCAGAGCATTTGCGATTTCACAAAGACTCTTCAGCTTACACAAAGCAATGCAAGATTGAGAGAAATTTCAAATGTTTGGCGGCTAAAAAACCTACAATGCATTTAAGCTAGTGCCCGTGCTGGCGTTAAATTAAAATTTTAGACAAAAGCTGCCTTCATTTGCATTAAGGCAGACGAGCTTCGAAGTTCGTTTGGGCTCCTATTTCATGTGTCCCCTCCAAACCGAGCCGACGCCAGTGAGATTCACTTTGCGTCTCCATCCCTAGTCCACACAAATGAGGGTGGACAATGCAGTGCGGATTGGGTGGGTGTTGTTGAAGTGGGTGTCTGACACCGCGAGCAGCAAAACACGCAGTGCATACAGAAGGCGCCTCGGAGACTAGGCAAGGAGAGCTGTTGTGGTGGCTGCGGACAACAAGCATCGACCACAAGTGGTGTCAAAAGTTGAGGTGCTGCAACTTCACCTCATTATGTGGCCATCATGACGCAATCATCTTTAAGGCAGTGTTGATGGCGATAAAGGAGGTGCAATCAGTAGGACTATTACGTCGACAGATTGGCCTTTGTGTCAATGTGTTTGATGGATGGATGAGGGAACGTATACGTATCTCATCAACACCATGCGCATAGACTCCTTGGGCAAATTAGACTTGCATTCGTGGTCCAGGTGCCTCATTGGCTGGACTGATTGCGGATCACTCCTATAAACGCGTCCTGATTTGACCTGAGATCAATTGCAAGGTTGAAGACAAGCTTGGATGTTCGTTTCGGTTTCCATTAACAGGCTGAAATATTTTAACACAACCCATGAAGCACCGATAGAGCATCTTCAATGACCAAACTCTCCACATCGTTTTTCCATGCCAAGGGGCCTAGCACATCATCATGGGTTGAATTATGTTTCCACGTCATTTAAGACTGCATGTTTATGTGAGGCAGTATGACGTTAAAATTGTTGTTGTAATCTGATCACTAGCTGAAGGCCAAACTGTTGCAATTGAGAGCTCCCAGGGCATTTCTTATCAACGCAGCTGAATAGTGTACACGGCTGGAATGTTTGCTGGGTTATATGCAGAGTACTCAGACCCTCATACATATACACAAGCCTTTCAATGCCTCGTTTATGCAGAGCAGCGAGATTTTCGAGTAGCAGCTGCTTCATTAGACGAAGATTTGACGGAGGAGTACGCACATGAAGTAATCATTGGATAAGAGGAAGGAACTTTGAAGGACGAGGTCACATACGCTGAGATTTTACGCATCCCAATGATACGTAGTTTTCCCTACTTTGCAAAAAAATGCCGTACTAATTTCCACTTCGAATGCTAAGCTTTTCCAATGCCTTTGCTTTTGTGTTTCAGCTTGCAAAGCCAATGAGGAAAATGCTCTTGTTGTAAATTGTATTGCCTTAGTGCAATTTGAAGCAGTCTAGCTCTGCCCTCTTGCATTAAATAGGCTCATTAACAAATAACGCTGTCAATTTGTGAACATGAAGGTACGACCACCTTCGGCTTTGTAGGGAGTATAACCAGGAAAGATGTGTTGAGAACTCAAACCTGTTGATGATCCTAAAGCAGGCATTCATACCTCGCTTGACATAGTGGCAGTTATGTAAGCTGGGTGGATCCTAAAGTTGGCGCTAACGTATACGCAAGGATATTCGGTAACCCATTTTACAGCTACTCCCCGTGTTGGTGCTATTAATAGGTGCTGAAGTCTTTTATTAAAGAAGGACTGCGTAAATATGATTAATAAAATAAATACGGCGTTTATACAGGCATGCACATTAAAGTCTCTACGGATCTGCTCGGACACATTTCCCTGAAGTACGGCTAAGTCGGACAGACTTGTGTCGTCATGCCCATTGTTAGCTTAGTTTGGCACAAATCACAAGCAATACAATGCATCTGCAATAAGAGACTGACAAGATTAGGTGAGTTAGTATCTCCACGTTACAATTATAAAGTGAATCCATATCTAAAAGAATAGTGTGTAGCTCCGGTGTTTCGACCGACCAAATTTTCCATTTCGACATTATAAGTTTGCCACATTGAATTTGTGCCCGCGCATACCATCGTTTTTCCCAGCACGCACTTGCAAAGTGAAAGTTGCAAGAGTCCTCCTCAAGAGCTTCAGCAGCAGCAAGTTCACTGCCACGCTGTGCTATACTGGGTGCAACTTTAAACCCCTCACCCTGGCTCCAACGTGGCAGTCAATCTGTGATTTATTGGTGCCATCACGGGCAGACAGATGCGTGATGCAAAATGCATTCCAAATAGGAGGTTTTAATTACGAATTTAAAAAGCTATGATTCGCAACACACATATAATTGGCAGTGTTGAGCTTGAATGGCTTCTGAAGAAGTGGATGATGGATGGATGATGATTAATGTCTTCGTCAGTGATGAGGAATTGGGGGATGGGCATCAAGCACACTTTGATAGTTCGCACTAGATGCTAAATGAACGGCACTGCGATGGAAAGTGCTCGACCACATTTGCTTTACGGTGACGCTGGATAAAATTGTGACGGAGTGTGCAGAGATTCCTATCTTTAAACTAAACATTATATATTAACTAAAGGTGGATTACACCAGCCAATTCAAGGGCTTGTCATTTAAATTACTCCAATTCACCACACTCTCTACTTCTTCTGGCGTTTTGAAAGCACTGGGCGGAATGTCCTCTGAGAAGTTAAAATCTAATTACTTGCGATTCTTTGCTTTCCCATGCACCACATGCATTTGCGCATTCCGAGTGCTTCGATACTAAGGGCATTTTCGCCGCCTTGATTCCGATGGGGACATATGAAAGAGCAGAAATAAAGATCGTAAATGCAAAACACGTTGCAAAATACAAAAAAGATCAAGCATCGACCAGAAGTGGTGATCGAGCTACAGGTTCACTTCATTATGTAGCTTTCATGACGCAATCATCTTTAAGGCAGTGTTGACGCCGATAGTGGAGTTGCAGACAGTCTCTCTA
The DNA here is from genome assembly GCA_023375655.1 of Taenia crassiceps. NCBI lineage: Eukaryota > Metazoa > Platyhelminthes > Cestoda > Cyclophyllidea > Taeniidae > Taenia > Taenia crassiceps. Next base: position 1,947,493 of record JAKROA010000013.1, read on the forward strand.
TTACGTAGCCAGATTGGCATTTGTGTCTGTGTGTGTGCGTGTGTGTGTGTGTGTGCGCGAGTGTGTTTGATGGATGGATAAGTGGATGGATGGATGAAGAAACGCATACACGTCTCATCAACGCCATGCGCACAGTCTCCTCAGGCAAATTGGATGTGAGGGTCATGGTTCAGGTGCCTCATTGGCTGGACTGAATGCGGATCACTCCTATAAATGCCTCATGTTCTGTGCCTGAGAGCATTCACAAGGTTGGCGGCAATGTTTCGATTCTGTTTTCTGTTGCTAGCGGTCGCGATTTTGACTGTAAAGTGGACAGCAGCTGAGGGTGAGTTGCCTTCCAGCACATGTAAAGTAGCATTTAGCGTATTCTAGAAGTTGCTTCATGCATCAGATTTTTCCCTCAATGCCTTCTTCTCTCCGGTCTATCAATGCTTACTTTTGCTGGTGCACGGTTTCTCACTTTCAAGCTCACACACGTATCCATGTCATCTTTCCCAGTACTTGAAAGCATCTGGGTTGCATTTTTCTCCAGAATGGAAGGTAGCCGAAGAGTGCGCATTACAAAACGGCTACATTCATGTCATTTTCGCTTACTGTTATGCCGCCTTGTATTCCTTATTAATTTGCCATACATTTTCCTATTCATAAATAGCCAAGCATGCTCACACACTCATACACTAGCAACTGCACAATCCCAGCGCTTGCTCATTCAACACATAATAATAATGCACCAAGTGTTAAGTTAGCACTGCAAACAGCACAGAAGAGGGAACTAAAGGCTGCATTCAGTCCCACGCAGCACATTTCAACACTGACGCGTCAAACCAACGTTTGCACTTACGCGACGCGTGGTCTGTGAGGAACACGGGAATGCTGAATGCGACTTCGCACCAGACACGTTGAATGTTAGATTTGTTGAAGTTGGAATGGTTTTCTAACTGGCACTTTGTGCAGCCTCACTGATGTTGAAATCTCTCGTCTCTTGCTGGTGGTTGATGCGGCGAACCCGCCGCCATTGTGATAGCCATCTCCAAAGACGCCGATTCTAATGGCAGTCATTTAAATGGACATCTGCATGAAGTGTGGAGAAGAGGCAGGAGACAAGTGCATCTACAATTCTTACTTGAAATTGAGGCTCTAATTAGTGCATTCGCATTTCCTTCCTCAAGCCTTCGAATTAAGGTGTACCAATGAAACCTCAAGCTCAGCCTCACCCTTATCCTCGAACAATGGAATTGTTTTCCCTACTGTTTTTCCAGCTCTACCTTTGAGTGCATTGTGAGAAGATGACTATGGAATGAGAATACGCTCTTGCCTCTGTCTTCGACAAGGCACCCAAATGCACTCTTGCATCTTGAAAGCAGACACATTGATGGCTTAGTAAACACAGACATTGATGTCCAGTCGCTAAGGGGTTGGGCTTTGTCAACTTGAACAAAACTAAGCATGTTGTCATAAGCAAGCTCATTATGAGATTTTATATTTTGGAAAGCGGTGCAGGCTTTAAATGCACCAAAGTGAAACCAAACGTCATTCAGTTGACTTGGAATAAGGCAAAACTGATGAAATGTGGCGCAGAAACAGTTCAAATACAGTATTCACAAACCGATGATCCATACGTTGTATGGAACGAATTAGTAAAAGTGCAGAAAAGACAAGCCAAGATTAAAAATTTGAAACCCAATAAAAGATACTTGGTGGAGGTAACGGCACTAGGAGACAACAAAATTATTACAAAATACCTCACTTTTTTTAAAACTAGGTCGAAGGGTACGTTCCTTTCGTGGATTGTGTGCATTGCACTAACTGCCTTGCATGAGAGCTGGCGTTGGCATCCCCATCGCCAGTTTCACGTAGGCATTCAAGACATAGCTGGACGTTGTTTTCTCTCAGTGCTAGACACTGCCTTGCACAATGCCACACTCCAACTGCATGCTTAGATTCATGCGCCTTTTGCCGCACTGCAAGGCAACACCTGAGTGAATGTCTTTGTTAGTGGATCTCTTTCCTGTCTGTTGCAATACTAGTCTGCTTGTGTTGCGCAGAGCGGTTGTGCCCTATGCTTACCATCATGATTGTTTTGAATAGGCTCAGGTGGAGGCAGAGCAAAATGAAGGGGATTCATGGTGAGTTTCGCCATTTTATATCTCTGCGTGTAGGTTGACCATGCCTACATCATCGTGAAATAGCAGACCATGTAACGTGTCATTGAGGCGCCAATTTTCGTTGCATTGCAGGCGTCGACGAAGTAGAATCTGCGTCCTGCAACACTCGCTCTTCCCTCATGTCTGCTCAACAGTGGTGTGACCCATCAGATGTAGCATCACCCACTTTAGTGCCTCCCTCACCCATTCCATCCACACTGTAATTACAGAAGTGCTGAGCTACAAGTATCCTTCCTCATTGGCAGGGTTGGTCTTTTTATGCGAAAGGGGTACACCACATGCCTACCAGTTTGCAGTGCAGTTTGCCTTTCCGTAGTGCAGCAGGCATTGCTCAAGCTAACTACTCACTTCTCCACGTCCGGCTTCTAAGCGCAAAGTGTGTGTGACTGGTGGGAGCGAGGGCCACGCAATTACAAATGTGGGAATTTGCAGCGTCCACTTAAGCACCGTTTGCACAGGCAGCACGTCAGACGACATCCACTTTAAACAGGACGTTGGTGGGAGTTGGTGGCAGTAGTGGCAGTAGTGGCAGTTGCTGTGCATTGCTTCAGCTCCCAAGGTAGCGAGGAGTCACAATGCTACGTAAGTGTGCCTTTGTCTTATTGTCGCAGCGTCTGTGCGTGGCACGACTGCAGCACCTCATGCAGTGGGGTGTTCGAGACTACCCTATTCACACGATGAGGGATATTGCGTGAGGTGTTGCGAGGTGGATTGCTCTCATTCAAGTGGCACGGGTTGCATCATCGAGGCAGACAGAGACGCAGATTGACTTAGACGAAGGATGAGCGGAGGCCGTGAAACATGGGATCGGCTTTGTTGTAGGTAGAAGTCACCTGTGGTGGGTGGCACTTGCGTGCTTTGCAATCGCACAATCGCAGATTAGGCTTTGCATGAATGTGGCCACGAAGGCGCTGCGCGTCGCTGGCAGGGCACAGGAGCTGTGCCATTCTTCGGCTGCTGGCACGGACTCTCTTGCGAGCACTAAACGCAGCGACGATGCGTCGCTGATAGGGTGTGATGCAGAGTGAGGCAAATTGGTACATGGCGTGCGGGTGCATTTGTGTTGATAACAGGTTGAAGTCTACACCTCCTTTTTAGAATTTGACTACAAAATGCTTTTCCGTCATGTAATTTTGCAAATGTCTGGCAGCAGGACTAGCAGTGCTGCTAAATGTAACTGTAAAAAGGAATTTTACATTAGCATCATGAAGGCTTCCTGAAGAATGAATCTGGCCTAGATTAGACCATTTGACCAATTTTTCTTGTGTTTGTTTTTGACAGTAATGCAAGTGACTCTGTTGATGTTTTTGCTTAATAATCGTACACACATTAAAAGAACTTATATGTTTCTTTGGAAGACATCGGCTTACGCCAGTTAGGAATGACGAGATGTGCAAACGATTCTTTAGTGTCACGCGTCATCTACGCTTTCATTACTACTGAGTAGAATGCACGCATGCAATTTTGGGTCCTTCCCCACACGTAAACAAGCACTTGTACTCGGAACAATGGAGAACTTTGCTATGCAAAAGTAGAGTCTGGCTTACCATGCCTTCTTTGCTTACTAAATTGTAAAGTTCTCGCTTGGCAAACCCACCCTTGCAGACCTGAGACCCAACACGACCTACACAGTGACTGTAGAGGCAAGGAAATTGACAAGCCTCATTGTACCTTCAACGAGGTTATTTAAACCTACCTCCCCGTGAGTTGGTGCTCATTTCTTTCTGCTCTCCCACTCCATCCCACTTTCGTTGTACAGCGGGTGATGCTAGTGCAAACGCACTGCACAGTCGACTTGCTCACATGTACCACGCGCTCATCCTAAGAGTGGGAATTATCTTGGATGAGGTGGGACGATAATGGTGTGCTAGGTGTTAAATCTGCCGTGTAAGTTGATTAGGTATGGGAAACATCACAACTTTCAACTTGCCATCGCCTAATCCATCTCTTTGCATCACTGAATTCACTGATTCTACGACTGCGCCACTAGCAATTCATTCGTGTTTAACTAGCATTTATATCGCCTCTTAAAATTAACGCCTTTCTCTGCAATATTTATTTCATTCTTGTCAGCTTCGCACTTACTAATAAACTGGTCCACGTCGACCGAGCCTTTTCATTAGCAGACGTTGGCTAAGTGTGTGAAGGACTTTAAGCAATCCTAGAATTATGTGTCTAAGACGCTATTTTGAGGCGAGTGCTTTGACACAGAAACGTAGCCTCTATCATGTTTTGTCAACGTTCCTCCCTGACTTCACAGAACTCGCATTGACTGATTGCCTATCATTTAACATGCTGGCATGCATCGTGACGAGGACAATGGAATGCAGTCAATCACCACATTTTGGCCGCGGTTGCATGATAGTGGTATCCAGGAAGCTGTGCTCTTGCCGAATAGCGCTAAACAACGAAAGTGCTTAAGGAGTGATGAAACAGACCTTCGTGAGTCCATGAGATGGCAGAATCTACCCAGCCACTGTGTAAACGCCTACCGCCCCAGGCAATTCATATGTGGAGTGGCGTTGACAGATCGTGCAAGTAGTGGTCACACTTATCTTATGTTTGTCCAACTTTTCAAGTCATTGAATGAACACTCTTGCTTGAAGCAGCTGGTTCAGTCTGTGGGGTAACCTCCTCTTAACTAGCGCACACATCGAAAGAAGGATATGACCTACTGTGTCGCATTGGCAATCAAGCATCCACTTGTCAAAGTGAAAACCACCAATGTACAGAGGAGGATGAAATTGCTAAAGCGAAAAGAAGACCTACCTCTTCATCTACAGAACCGACTTCTCTGAAGCTGCGGTTGGGCAAATGTGGAGAGGGTATGCAGTGAAATCCAGCATCGTTATGAGAGCGTTCCCACACTCTACCTTCCAGGTTCTATCTCACTGTCGGATAGGCACTTGTACGATGTGCAGGTACTCACTGCGAGCGTTGGTGTTGTATATTCCAATGCACGTTGGTTGCACATCTCTGACAGCCTTCAATCTGCAGTATCATGTGAAATTTGGTTTTCGATCAAAAGCACAGTGCATTGGTTGTTGTCTCATCATTCACCAGTACAGAGCATCATCTGCGGCTTATTTAAGTCTATTTAGCACCCTTTGCCACTGCCTATGTAAAGATCCATGTTAATGTGCAATTAAGGGTCGGTGGAAATGAGGAACAAAAGCAGTCCTAGTACCCACTATCATCAAATCCACTTGGAAGTGTGCCAAGTTGCTGCCTTGTGGGAGAGCTTTTATGGTGTCATGCTATGAGGCAGCAGAGGAGGAGAGAACTGTGACACTGTGCTGATCCCAACTGCAGCATTGTGGAGTTCTGAGAAGGAACAAACTGAGGAAAGTATACACGCCTCACACCCATCGAATCAACTGGTCTTTGTGTCTCCTCCACACTGTCAGCAGGTGCAAAGACAGCGTAGCGATGCAACAATGGAAATGTGCTGACCTTGCAACCACTATTGACAATTAGCAACGAATTTGACTTGACCGAAAATCAGCTGTATAAGTGTTGTGGATGGGAAGCCCAACACATAAGGGCATGATTTTCTCAGGCTGTCACTCTAACCCTTAATCCGGAACTGTTATTCTGCAAGAAATGCAAAACCTAGCCTTCACACACTCGATTTCTCTGCATACAGAACAAGGTGTGAACCGCCTTGACCCGCAGCCGATGGTTTTGGATCACCTCACGAAGGCCGACATTGCCGCCAACTCCTGATTAAATTTGTAGTGTTACAAAACCTACATTAACACTGCTATAAATAAGTATAGGAAATCAGATGTGTTTCCACCCTTTGCTCCACTGAGATTAGTGTCCAGCTTCATGCTCCTTCCCTGCCGTTCAATCCAAGAGTTTTGCAGACAACATTAGGGGGTGCTCAAGTTTACTATTTAGACAAACACAAACGTCGCCGGGAACGCGCCGCTCTGCACAATTCAGAGAAGAGCGCGTATGCATGACACAAGTGACAACGGCGACTGAGGAACCTGTAGACGCTTACCTGCATAATGTGCACAAAGTGCAAGCATTTTCACAAATCTTGGATGACAAAATGGGACATTATAAACAATGACCACTATGACGCAGCGACGAAGTTTGCGCGAGGCTTTTTCAATGTCTCCCGTCAGCTTTAGATGATCACCTGACATTTTTCGATGGAAGGCGTTTAGTGCGTGAATCTTGGCATCATCATTAGCTTAGTAGATTCCGCTAAGGCAGCCTGTATTAATGAGCAAAAAAGGGTTTGAAGTTTTGCTCTTAGAACCATTGTAAATGCATGCCTTCCATGCAACCATGTTCTCGCCGAAGTGCCTTAGCACCAAGCATCCATTAGGCATGATGGAAGGATGGGATGATGAATGTGGGTGTTTGTGGGATCCAAGGAGTCACCAGCTTGAAAAGCACTGCTCTAGTCAACTCGTTGTAAAACTGGTGCAGTTAGAGGGTGAAAGCAGTGCCAGTGTTGCGAATCGCATGTCATGCGCATCAACATAATCAACCCAGCGTCTCTGTGGAACACTATGCTTTCTTCCCTTCAGTGAAATCATTTAACTTGTCATAGTTTGGTGTGACAAAATAGGAGTCAAATGGTAGCTAGTTACTGCCGCCGAAATTCGTGCGTCTATCTTTCTCCACCTCAATCCTGATCCGCATTCCTTCCAGAAAGCGGAGATGAGCTGGCAGATTCAGGGCTGAGATGGCGAAAATGTCAGGTAAAACTGGTGTCAGAACCAGAACCAGAAGCCTGGTTCTCTATACGCCACTTTCTTAGCAGCAACATCGCAATACCTTGTATTGCATGCGGTCCTGCTTCCACTTGTGCATTATCCCTGACACAGTTGATGTTTACCATGCTGGCATAGATGGCAATAGAGGAAGTGAATGATAAAAATAGCATATAAAGTGTGAGCTGTGGATAATGAGTTTAACATGTTTCGCATTAAAGAAGATAAATTTTGAGATCGGCGACGATCTCTGCACCGATTTTTATTTGGTGTTCTTTGTGTTTGGTAGAGTAGCATCGCTGCTTTCGTCGGAAGGGAAAGTTCGCTCTCACAATAAAATGGTTAATGGAGGTAAACAAGCTGCGTTGAACTTGCAGCTAGGACTAAGGACTTTTGGGGTTTGCAAGAACTAATGACAAAATTCGAGCTACATTCAGCCAACTTGTTGGCATCTTCCCTCGTCTGTTTTCCATCAACGAGAGCACTTGCGCGTTCTAATTAAATCAAATCCTTTAGAGTCCATGGATTTGGACACTGAATAACATTAATATGGCAATCATTTTTTGTCGCACGTCTGTTGTCATTTAGTGAGGGCGTGGAAATATTGCCCCGTCCTCACACAAGTGTTTCTTTAAATGCAGCGCAGTGCGTGTACAGTAATAAAGGTGATTAGATCTACCTGAGAGAGTGGGGTGCGATTATCCGTCCACCTCTCAGCCTCGGACTACTCCACGCTTATCCTCCATCCTTCTTTGTTTTCCTCCCATGGTAACAAGGAATTTAGCTAGGCACTTCTTCACGACTCATTGGCATTGCCTTGCCGATTTTTCCACGCTGTAATGCTTGCGCATTGTTTTAACACAAGGTGACATTGTATTTCCACCTGCTCAGGCGAAGTATACCGTATAAGCGTGCTTTAGTAACAGAGGTGTAGAGCTATGCACTTGGTGGAGTATTGCCTACTGCTATTCTGTGTAATTTAGCGACCTCTTTCATTAGTCGTGCTGAATTTCTCGCAGTGGTCACATCCGTGTGTGTTTACGCAGTTCTCTTACCGCACCACAGAAGCCGCCTTGTGCATCTCGGTTTCACTGTACGTCGCTCCGCGACAATTACAACTCCATCACAAAACGCTTATTTATGCTCCTTTGCCGTGGAAGGGTATTGCTATAACAAACTAATTCACTCACTTAGTTCAAAGGCATGCACGTTCGTACAAACTTACTTGCCGCAGTAGTGGGAATGATGGTGTCGAGGGAAATTTGATTGTGTGGCATAGTGGCGTACCGCTACCAGCAGCTGCCTGGTAGCTACTGCTCAAGAGTAAGTAACTGTAAAAATCACTTTAAGCGCCAATCCCAGCTGCACATCACCTTTGTATAAAACGACACACATGAATGTTTGGCAGCAGGAGAGGTGGATTTAACACTAGTAAACAAAGAAGTGGAAGGCAAGGTTTCTTCCCTTGGAAATGCGCAACCGCTTTACAATCTGAAATATTACAATGTGATTACATGGAAATATTGTAAGCAGAAGCGTGCCAATAGGAATTCCTTGGCATCCTAGTACTCTTGGAATTGCCTTTGAATAAGCCATGTGCCCTACATTTGTTCATTCCTCTGTGGGGGCTACAGCAGTCGACTTGGCATTCGCGTGCGTAGAAGTGCCGTGGAGGATTTTCTTTGAAAGCCATAAATGCTCTTTTATGTCATCTCTACTCCTGACCTCTGTAGGCATCGTCCCATTGGGTTAAACAACAAAGGTATCACTATCAACTATAACGAACTTCAATGCCACACATTCTTAAATGGTAACAAATCGACGCTGTTCATCTTTGAAATCTCTCGTTAAGTTCATTGCACTCATACTTATTACTCCTGTTGTTTGCAAACATTCCGGCTTTCAATTTGGTTGGATTACTCGAATTATGCGCCTATAAGTTGATTCATGTCTTCCGTCTCGCCATTGTCATGAACAAAGTTGTAAGAGAAAACATGGAGTAGTCCAAGTTGGAGGGTTGGTCAATGTGTTACTGTTTTACTTTATTTGCATTCAGTCAGCTACGTCCCAGTGCAGGCCAAATTATAGTGTTGTACACACAAGCTAGCTGGAGGTCGTAAGAATCGGTAAGGCAAGTATGCCATCGATGAAGATTTCTTTCCGGCTGCAGCGAGCCGACTGATATGGTTGAATGAATTGGTGAAGGATCACACTGCAATGGCGTGATAGAGAGGAGGTCGGGAAGGGCCACTCACACTGGCTCCAACGTAGCAGACACGTTAAGGGGTCAGCAATACCGCCTTCGTCAGAAACTGTATATCTACGAGACTTAAATGCAATGAGCTGCAAAAGCCACAATAGGAGTATTAATGTGCTTTGTAGAAGAGTGTACTGACAAGACAAAGGACTCCTGATTAATAGAAAAGAAAAGGACACAGATTTTAGGCTGTGGTACTTAAGGGTATCAGCTGCGCAATCCGTTTCAGATCATAGTTTAGACAACGAGGCCGGAAAGAGGCCAACAATTGGAGGACAGCAATCAGATTTTAGACTGCTGTTCCCTGAATGCTAATTTGAGGCTGCTATGCACTATACAATCGGCATGTAGAAAGCAGAATCAATGCAAGTTAGAACAATGCTTCTCATCAGATGGCAATGCATTGACTTGGTTGTGACTAAGATGAGATATAAATTGTTGTACAACGCAATTTTAAAATATTTACCAGCATTAGGCAGCAGGCTAATTGCCAAGGCGTCTCTTCATCTCACTTTCTCTTATTTGTTTTTGTTACTTGAATGCAATGCTGAGTAAACCTAGCTGTAATAGCCTTAGAGAGAAATCCAAGCTGTTGGTGGATCATGATAAACTTCATTATCGAATCCCTCCCTGCTGCAATCTTCTTGATGCTCCAACGATGACGAAGTAGGCACCGGTGTTCAGTGTACAACCACACACAACTAAAATAGGAGGAACTTGACGCAGTGATTCTCCAATGATTTTACCCTATTTCTCATCCAGCTTTGCCTAATAACTGCACATCACCGAATGCTCCTTGTGTGTACATTTCCCTTACAATATCGTTGTTTGCTGAATTGACAGCCACAGAACTTTGCCTGTTAGACTCAACCGTGCTTCGCTGTACTTGCTTAAATGCCAACGTGCTTCCAACAATCCCGTTCCCCGCTGCTCCATTATGCATAGCATGGAAAGTTGTCTCACTTGCATTTATTGCTACATAATGTCATGTAATGCCTTGCAAGGAGAGGCATGCATACAAATGTGGCCATTATAACTGTGAAGGGAATGTGTAAATGTGGTTGGGGTGGGAATAGTCAATGCCAGCTGGGGTGTAATGCTGCCGACCGAAGCAAAGTACATGGTAAAGATGACGGCTGATTCATTTGCCTTTCAACTGAATTCACTCATTTGTTATGTGTGCCTACTCCTTCTTCAGACATCTGCGGTTTCAGTTGGTGAGTCCAGCAGATATTTCATTCATTCCAACACATTTGTGCGGTCAAAGTCGAGGTTATTAACACGAGGAGAGAGAATCGGTCTACCATCGTCATTCATGGCAGTGGTCAGCATTCGGTCTACATTATTATGCTCCTAAAGTCTAACCCGCATATTCCACGGCGTTGGTTAGACGCGAAGGCCTTCCCCAAACCCATGCATCGCTTCATCGCACAAACGCCAATCATGTCCTGTGATAACCACAACGTATGCAGATTGTTTATCGAAGTTGACAAGAGCTTCGAGAGGATTGCATAATGAATGAGACGTAATGAATGGAACAAATAAACTTGTAGCTCTCTCGCAATGACAGGTCATAGGTTTTGACCAGAAAATACCACTACAGCCCACTCCGGCTAGTTCGAGGCGTTTACTATGTTGACTACGTGTTTAGCTGCGCCAATCGAAGACGTGATGCATTTCCCAATGCAAATCTTACGGACTAACAACATAGATAAAAATTGAATGACATTAGAGTGAGCCTGGTTTGGAGGGAGTACATGAGACACCAATTTGTCCCAAATGTTGACTGCTTGAGCGAGGCTGCTACTAGTAACTACCACACCGCCATTCCAGAGAGCGTAGCACGTCCTGCGTCGTGTTCATCGACTACCCGCTAACTAGTGCTCTTTCCTGTGCTCTCCTTGCATTCATTTCCCTTTGGCGATCACTTTCATCTCCATTTCACCCTTCATCATGCAGCACATCCCCTGTGTGGTTGCCTCAGCCACGTGTCTTCTACGCATGTAAGACCACTCTTACGCTTAGTCACTCAAGAATGACAGCATCAGTAGACAATTTTTCCCCATTCATCACCAACAACGATATTATGCTCCACTTCATTATCCACCTCTTTAGAATCCATTGAAACTCAACAACGCCGCCGATGTGTGTGTGTGTGTGTGTGTGTGTGTGTGTGTGTATGTGTTTCGGGCCGGAGGTATAGGGTTTTGTAGTTAAACCCTCGTACGTAGAATGCATTTCGCATCACACAGGCGTCTGTTTGTGATGGCAAGTTGAACTCACAGATTAACTGCCACGTAGGCACCAGTGTTGGAGTTATAGATTTGCCTCCAGTCCAGCATAGCACCGCATTGCCATCCTTCACGAAGTTATTCAGGCACAGCATTTAACTCGCCACCGCTGCTGCTGCTACTGCTGCTGCAGCTGTTTCTGAAGGGAACCCTTCAGTGATTCGCGAACACGCTTTCCAGCTTCTCATAACTTTTAATTTACGAATGCGTGTTGAGATGAGCATTGACATGCGTGACATGGATGTAAATCCGACGTGATTCACTCCTAATGTCAGAATGAACAAATCCGATCAGTCGACACTCTGAAGCTTCAGGTTGTTCTTCCAATGTCGCCTTAGCGTTTAGTTGTGGTGTGAAGGGATCAAACCGCCTAATCTTGTCACCCCGTAATCGTAGACACGCTAGAATGCTTAGGAATGGTGTTGCGATACGGTACTGATGGACATGGCAATGCAACTCTGCTCGGGTAGGCCGCAATTGCTTAAATGACTCGGATGCACAGGCCTCTATAGCAGCCATGTGAATTTATCCATCCAATCTGCGCATTCACACCTCGAACTTCTGCGGCTTCACTAATGCATTTCTGCACCTATTGTACGCACTGACAAGAGGAGTGGAGTTACCGCAATTCGCAAAACAGCGCCCTATAGGCTGCCCAATATCCTTGCAGCTAATTGCTCCACGTGACTGCTAATTTGTTAGGAGTCTGGCCACTCTTTCCGCAGAGCTATAACCATATTTCACACAAGACTGTCATTAGCGCCAATTGCCGCAAAGCATTCACTTGTCTACCTTAGTAGCGTCACTTGCCTATGCGCAGATATCATGTGACAGGGTCGAGTGAGCCTGCTTCAAATTTCATCTCCTACTCTCGGGATCGGCCTACTGCAATACACTGTTTCGCATCCACCAGGAAAGGAGGGCAACCCCTAACCAACTTTTTTTAATCGAATCGCAGAATTGGAGGTGCCGGTGAAGCTTACTATTCGACAAGGAAAGCAGCACCACATGCTCCCGTATTGTCCTCTACCTTAAGCTTGAAGAAGGCTCCTTATCATTTTGAATGCACCAAATGTGGTGCTTTCGAACTCGAATGAGACAATTCTTTAATGCACTAATTTGCTTCACATCCAACTTTCTCTCCTTCATGCTCAATGATTCCTTCATGCATGTTGGGCTGCGGCAAACCATTACGGAAAGAAACAGTTGCGACAGAAATTCGGCTGCTGCACTCATAGGAGACAGTGAAGCAGTTCGTCTATATCCATGCCAATCCGAGTACTGTGGATGGAATATGGCAAGCATTCTACTCATATGCACCATCGAGTCGCGTTGATCAGCAATGCGCTGACAGTTTGTCCTTCAGCTACCGACCGGCCCACCATAACACTTTCATCTTCACTTTTGCTCCGCACAAGCATTCGATCTTCTATGACGTGGAGACCGCCTTCAGCCGACAGTGATGTGGCATGCTACTTGGCATTAAGCGTTGCAGTAACCATGTTAATATTTTACGGGTTCTTCTTTGCACGCATTCATCACTAGTGATCCGAATAAACTAAGAGGTCATTGGAATTGCTGTACTTCCCTAATGGTCATCATTCTTAAGTGATGCTGAATTCCTCGTTGCGCGGCTTTGATTTAATGCTGGACAGTGGAGAATACTCAGTGGGATCCCAAATGGAGGAGTAGAGCAGCGCTCGAATTTGAAACAATATCGTCGGAACAGGAAGCTTGCTTTGATCATGGCAGGCATCACTTGCGAATTTGAAATCATTCCTTTTGTGCGCAATCCGATTCGGCTACAGTGCAATTGATCAGTGTACGCGAAGTGGCTCGTAGTTGGTGTAGTTTTGGCTTCCTCTGGTGCTTGTTTTGCAGTACGCCAATCCCTCTACGCAGAGACTGCCAATGCCATGATCGCATCTGACCAAATCTGACCTTCTACCAGTTTACCCTCTATTCTTCCTTCCTCCTCTATCTACCCGTCTGTCTCATGTGCCGCAAAAATCAACCTTGATGTGCATTTTCTCGTTATTTATTCAAGCTTTTACTGAAAACCCTATTTGTGCAGGCATCCATAAACATCACCAAATATTGCACAAGCAGCATCACCCACGATACGGTGGGAGCAACAATCAATCTTCGAGACAACCAAATCTAAAGTTATTGCACACAAAGCAAAATCCGCATACTGAAAGTTGTGTTGCCCCATAGTCGAATCGGGGAAGTAAAAGAGAGAGCGTAAAGGGAGGAATACGAACGCTTTTGGTCTCCACGGACGCAAATGGAAAGCTGGGATAGATGTTGTTTAGAAAAGACCATTTCCAGATGCAATGCAATGAGAGCCTAAGCCGAATTGTAAGCACTCATCCAAACATAGCGGAGTTTGGGCATTAGGCTAGTTCGTTAAAATTAATAACAAAAAAACTTGAACCCTTTCAATCGGCCGCATTGTGCTTGCCTCATTTTACTAAAACGGCAGTATGCAGCGTGCTTTCTTGCCTCTTTAGCAAAGCCGAAGAGGCAAGAGGCATCACCTCAGTACCATAGGCTCTTGACGAAAAACTCATCTAGAAAGATTTTATTGTCGCTAGGGAAGTGGATATAATGCAGTTTTTCTTTTGTTAAGCGTATTTCCAGTTCTCAAATTCGCGTAGATAAAACCAGATTGCTTCGCTGTCTTGTTTGAGTGGAGCATCCAGATTCCTGCCACGGAGGGAATGTGGGCCAACTTTTGTACAAGAGAATGCGCACATGGTGCATTCATTTAGATGAAAGCAGGAAGAAAAATTCTAGAGGTAAAGGAATTGGTGCGTCGGAAATATGTCTCTACAAAGCTCATATGCACCGACCAATCGTCATCCAAGTGTCGAAGAGCGTTGATACAAGCAGCGGATTTTATCATTGATATCATTATTCATTAAAAGGAGAAAAGAAGTCGAAAAGTCGCTTCATTTCGAGGAAAATTGTGAATAATTGACCATACGCGATGAGTGGGGAGGTGGGAGAATTATTGTGCCAAAGGTGCCTTGAGAAGAATCACTGAGAGGCGAACATCATGGCCGAGTTGTGCAACTGATTATTCCACGACAATTGTCTTTGTGGCATGTAAAGCTGGCGAGGGTGTAGTCAAGTCTCAGCTTTTTGTGATATGTAGCTGCACCTCTGCAAAACAACTTGTTTATGCTGCTGAAGCGGACATTCATACAGACTGGGCAGCTTCGGATAGCCTAAACAAAGACTTAGAGTAGACGTCTGCACAAGCCTCTTTTGCGGTGTATTGCAAGTTGCGGTGATTCCTTGTGCGGTTGAAGGCACAAGCGAAACCACACACTTGTAAGGAAGGAATGAGTAGACATAACAAGAGAGAGAGAGAGCACAGCCAAAGGATAGACCAAGTCAGTTGTTGGGAAAGGCAAGTGCACTGAAGCTTCCACTCATTTCACATCGGTTATCCAATTTCGGCCGATTTTATTAAAAGAGCATTGACGTAGAGCATCGTTAAGATCAAAGTGGGGAGAGTTTTGCCTCTAAAGCCCATCATAGTCCACTAGAAGCGTGAATTTCTTCATAGGCCTATTTCCACTTGTTTCATTCAACATTGTACCCGAGTACTCTGCGATTGTTCTTGTGCCCCAATGCGCACATTAAAGACCTCAAATGAGGAGGAGTGGTCGCTGTCAATGCGAAGTTTATTGTCAGTAACTGTTTCATAGACTTGTCATCTCCCGCGATGCATACACATAAGAAATGCGCGTGACACAACAGTTTACATTTCGATTGAGGCACACTAAAAACAAAGTGTTGCCATCAAAGCTGGGGTTTTGTTCCAACCTGAATTAGCCTTCCTTTCTAACCTTCAGTTTCACCCATCTCTGTGACTGAGATGCTAGCGGTGACCCTACAATGAGTCTGCCATGTTGAGGCTGGTGTTGGTGGCCTCCTTCGATCTCCGTGGTAGCATGTGATTGTGGCGTGATCTTGCACAAAGTTATTCATTCATGTCAATCAGCTCACTGCCATTGAGAGGATGGCCCCATCATTCAATTCGGCTTTCAAATCACACGTGTGTTCAAAATTATAATTTGGCATGTATTGTCCTATAGCCGATTGGATGCGCCTGAAGTAGCGGAGGTAGGCACAAGTGAAGTGTCGCTGAATGTATTGGTAAGCACACTCATTGGGTAAATACACCTCGAGGGTGAAAGAGCATGTTATGCATTATTGCGATAGAGTAGTGTCTTTGGTGGAGCAAAGTATGATGAGCGCGATAGGAGAACCTCGTAATCACACACAAATTTGGCCACTGGGAGTAATTCGGTACAACTGCTACAGGAGGCAGCTAAATTGCACAGACTGTCAGCCAAGACATTGCTCTACACCTCAAATACTGATGTGATGCATTTCACCTGAACAGCTAAGAAGACTCGTGCTCTCACATACAGCATCTCCGTTTGTTAAAACAATGCACAAGCACCCAGTATGGCAAGACCAGCTGGACCAAGTACATCACTTTGCTAAAAGGGAGCCTAAAGCAGATGAGACAAAGCGTGGAAAAGCCCCAGTCTCAGTGCTGGATGGTTTATTTGCATTGCCTTCTTTCAGGTGGATCCCATCGCGCTTATTATGGTGCAAGCTAATATTGTGTATCGCACATATAAGAACATTGAAAGTCAAGAGCACCAAAGCAGTTCATGAATCAGTGATGAATCCGCCCTCTTCAGCAACAAGTTGACCGCTTTGCTTGAATGACTTCGTGCCAGATCATACTGCAATCACATGCTAGAAAGCAGGTCAAATTGAACCACACGAGCTGACTGCAACATGACACACGACGTGAAGCCATTGTTGCAATGGCGAATTCGCTCAACTTCTTGCTCACAGAGACTAGGTCAATCAAAAGATAAGAAGTGTATTTGTAACAAAGTGTGCACAAATTTGGTAAGCAGCGACACAAAGTCCTCCTTTTGCACACAGAATTCTCGTCAATTGAGCATCGTGAGGCAAATTTTTAGCAGCATGGTGTTCTGCTTTTTCAATGAGCATAAACATAGGTACATTTGGCCACTTATTCTCAGCTGCTTGGTACTTTACGGTGATTCTGCGTGTGTCTGCAACTGCAACGGTTGTAGGAAATAAATAGCGAGAACGTAAATGCCCGAGAAAGGATGATCACACACATACCCACATCGTTGGAAAAGCTCTTGCGTCAGTTCACACGGCTCTGATTTGACTACTTTGAGAACTACAGCTCAGCCGTCAAGCCCGATGAAGGGCATTTACTCGATACGTTTTGTCAGAGAAGCCAGACAGACTTCTGTCACCATGTCCATTATCACTGCCTCGTAACACGACGGTTTTACAAGTCCTCCAACGCATCTACAATGCTAAGCAGACAAAATTTGATTGGCAAGATGAGATACAGTGAGTTAAGATCTTTATGTCAAAACTATAATGCACAATATATAGGGGAGAACAATATGTAGCTCGAGTGAGTCGACTGAGAGGACATTGCGTGGCGATGTTACAAGTGTGTCGCGTCGGGTTTATGTACTTGCGTGCTAACGTTCACCTCAACATGCACCTGCGAATGAAGGCTTGGAGGAATTATTAAAAGCTATTTATATCAATGAAGGATTTGTCTCAAAAGCAGCAGCGGCAGTAGTGAATTGAGCGCTATTTGAGAACAACTTCGTTTAGGATGACAATGCTGCCAAGAACTAGACTGGAGGAAAATTTGAACCCATCAAACTGCCTGTGAAGCTCCATTTCATTTAGTAGAGTCATTTGTGGCCTGAAGGACAGAAAGACAGATGGATGTGTGACAACAAGTTAAATTGCGACTCTTACAGCTACGACCTGACACAAACACACACGCACGCAATCGGTGGTGCCGAGTATGAATGGATTATGAAGTCGAGGATGAAGGAGGAGAGTATGGTTTCATGGTAGGTGAAGGTGAAGGGGAGAGAGCCACCACGCAGCAGTTGCGAGTACCCACGCTTGATCGTTCACAATAGCGAGTTAAGAAATTGCACCGCGGCGAAACGAGCTTGACCTCATCTGCATCGGGGCGAAAAATGGTAAGTAAAGCAACGGTGCCACTGAACATAATCTTGACAGAGTGTTTGGGGTTCCTCGTGCCAAAACGAGGCATTGTGAGCTGGTTTGTGGTGGATCACACTAGCGATTTCCAGCACTTGCCATTTCCATTAATGCAACGTACCATTCCTGTCACGTTAGCTGGTGATGTGCAAACATTAGAAAGGATAACCGCATAAAAGTAGTAGCATGCTCATTCGCGATGCCTTGTCCTCTCTTGGATTATACGTTTTTGAAATTTTTTGCGTGATTCAGCATCAACGTCGTGTCTGCTTCCTTGAAATGGATAGGAGGTATAAAGTAGCAAGTCTGAGGATGGCAGATGCAGAAGATGTTACATGCTTCAACGTTCATGACAAAGAGCAGGACTGGAAGAGGACAGGTGGACGCAAATAAAGCGGACAGATATCAACGTGTTGAGCTGAATGTCACTGCCCGATTGATGATAATTCAGGAAGTCTAGCAATTCCAATGACCTCTTAGTTTATTCGGATCACTAGTGATGAATGCGTGCAAAGAAGAACCCGTAAAATATTAACATGGTTACTGCAACGCTTAATGCCAAGTAGCATGCCACATCACTGTCGGCTGAAGGCGGTCTCCACGTCATAGAAGATCGAATGCTTGTGCGGAGCAAAAGTGAAGATGAAAGTGTTATGGTGGGCCGGTCGGTAGCTGAAGGACAAACTGTCAGCGCATTGCTGATCAACGCGACTCGATGGTGCATATGAGTAGAATGCTTGCCATATTCCATCCACAGTACTCGGATTGGCATGGATATAGACGAACTGCTTCACTGTCTCCTATGAGTGCAGCAGCCGAATTTCTGTCGCAACTGTTTCTTTCCGTAATGGTTTGCCGCAGCCCAACATGCATGAAGGAATCATTGAGCATGAAGGAGAGAAAGTTGGATGTGAAGCAAATTAGTGCATTAAAGAATTGTCTCATTCGAGTTCGAAAGCACCACATTTGGTGCATTCAAAATGATAAGGAGCCTTCTTCAAGCTTAAGGTAGAGGACAATACGGGAGCATGTGGTGCTGCTTTCCTTGTCGAATAGTAAGCTTCACCGGCACCTCCAATTCTGCGATTCGATTAAAAAAAGTTGGTTAGGGGTTGCCCTCCTTTCCTGGTGGATGCGAAACAGTGTATTGCAGTAGGCCGATCCCGAGTAGGAGATGAAATTTGAAGCAGGCTCACTCGACCCTGTCACATGATATCTGCGCATAGGCAAGTGACGCTACTAAGGTAGACAAGTGAATGCTTTGCGGCAATTGGCGCTAATGACAGTCTTGTGTGAAATATGGTTATAGCTCTGCGGAAAGAGTGGCCAGACTCCTAACAAATTAGCAGTCACGTGGAGCAATTAGCTGCAAGGATATTGGGCAGCCTATAGGGCGCTGTTTTGCGAATTGCGGTAACTCCACTCCTCTTGTCAGTGCGTACAATAGGTGCAGAAATGCATTAGTGAAGCCGCAGAAGTTCGAGGTGTGAATGCGCAGATTGGATGGATAAATTCACATGGCTGCTATAGAGGCCTGTGCATCCGAGTCATTTAAGCAATTGCGGCCTACCCGGGCAGAGTTGCATTGCCATGTCCATCAGTACCGTATCGCAACACCATTCCTAAGCATTCTAGCGTGTCTACGATTACGGGGTGACAAGATTAGGCGGTTTGATCCCTTCACACCACAACTAAACGCTAAGGCGACATTGGAAGAACAACCTGAAGCTTCAGAGTGTCGACTGATCGGATTTGTTCATTCTGACATTAGGAGTGAATCACGTCGGATTTACATCCATGTCACGCATGTCAATGCTCATCTCAACACGCATTCGTAAATTAAAAGTTATGAGAAGCTGGAAAGCGTGTTCGCGAATCACTGAAGGGTTCCCTTCAGAAACAGCTGCAGCAGCAGTAGCAGCAGCAGCGGTGGCGAGTTAAATGCTGTGCCTGAATAACTTCGTGAAGGATGGCAATGCGGTGCTATGCTGGACTGGAGGCAAATCTATAACTCCAACACTGGTGCCTACGTGGCAGTTAATCTGTGAGTTCAACTTGCCATCACAAACAGACGCCTGTGTGATGCGAAATGCATTCTACGTACGAGGGTTTAACTACAAAACCCTATACCTCCGGCCCGAAACACATACACACACACACACACACACACACACACACACACACTATCGGCGTTGTTGAGTTTCAATGGATTCTAAAGAGGTGGATAATGAAGTGGAGCATAATATCGTTGTTGGTGATGAATGGGGAAAAATTGTCTACTGATGCTGTCATTCTTGAGTGACTAAGCGTAAGAGTGGTCTTACATGCGTAGAAGACACGTGGCTGAGGCAACCACACAGGGGATGTGCTGCATGATGAAGGGTGAAATGGAGATGAAAGTGATCGCCAAAGGGAAATGAATGCAAGGAGAGCACAGGAAAGAGCACTAGTTAGCGGGTAGTCGATGAACACGACGCAGGACGTGCTACGCTCTCTGGAATGGCGGTGTGGTAGTTACTAGTAGCAGCCTCGCTCAAGCAGTCAACATTTGGGACAAATTGGTGTCTCATGTACTCCCTCCAAACCAGGCTCACTCTAATGTCATTCAATTTTTATCTATGTTGTTAGTCCGTAAGATTTGCATTGGGAAATGCATCACGTCTTCGATTGGCGCAGCTAAACACGTAGTCAACATAGTAAACGCCTCGAACTAGCCGGAGTGGGCTGTAGTGGTATTTTCTGGTCAAAACCTATGACCTGTCATTGCGAGAGAGCTACAAGTTTATTTGTTCCATTCATTACGTCTCATTCATTATGCAATCCTCTCGAAGCTCTTGTCAACTTCGATAAACAATCTGCATACGTTGTGGTTATCACAGGACATGATTGGCGTTTGTGCGATGAAGCGATGCATGGGTTTGGGGAAGGCCTTCGCGTCTAACCAACGCCGTGGAATATGCGGGTTAGACTTTAGGAGCATAATAATGTAGACCGAATGCTGACCACTGCCATGAATGACGATGGTAGACCGATTCTCTCTCCTCGTTTTAATAACCTCGACTTTGACCGCACAAATGTGTTGGAATGAATGAAATATCTGCTGGACTCACCAACTGAAACCGCAGATGTCTGAAGAAGGAGTAGGCACACATAACAAATGAGTGAATTCAGTTGAAAGGCAAATGAATCAGCCGTCATCTTTACCATGTACTTTGCTTCGGTCGGCAGCATTACACCCCAGCTGGCATTGACTATTCCCACCCCAACCACATTTACACATTCCCTTCACAGTTATAATGGCCACATTTGTATGCATGCCTCTCCTTGCAAGGCATTACATGACATTATGTAGCAATAAATGCAAGTGAGACAACTTTCCATGCTATGCATAATGGAGCAGCGGGGAACGGGATTGTTGGAAGCACGTTGGCATTTAAGCAAGTACAGCGAAGCACGGTTGAGTCTAACAGGCAAAGTTCTGTGGCTGTCAATTCAGCAAACAACGATATTGTAAGGGAAATGTACACACAAGGAGCATTCGGTGATGTGCAGTTATTAGGCAAAGCTGGATGAGAAATAGGGTAAAATCATTGGAGAATCACTGCGTCAAGTTCCTCCTATTTTAGTTGTGTGTGGTTGTACACTGAACACCGGTGCCTACTTCGTCATCGTTGGAGCATCAAGAAGATTGCAGCAGGGAGGGATTCGATAATGAAGTTTATCATGATCCACCAACAGCCTGGATTTCTCTCTAAGGCTATTACAGCTAGGTTTACTCAGCATTGCATTCAAGTAACAAATACAAATAAGAGAAAGTGAGATGAAGAGACGCCTTGGCAATTAGCCTGCTGCCTAATGCCCCACGAAACGGAGCTTACGCCAGTGAGATTCACTTTGCGCCTCCATCCCTAGTTCACACAAATGAGGTTGGACAATGCAGTGCGGATTGGGTGGGTGTTGTTGAAGTGGGTGTCTGACACCGCGAGCAGCAAAACACGCAGTGCCTACAGACGGCGCCTCGGAGACTAGGCAAGGAGAGCTGTTGTGGTGGCTGCGGACAACAAGCATCGACCAGAAGTGGTGTCAAAAGTTGAGGTGCTGCAACTTCACCTCATTATGTGGCCATCATGACGCAATCATCTTTAAGGCAGTGTTGACGGCGATAGTGGAGTTGCAGACAGTCTCTCTATTACGTAGCCAGATTGGCATTTGTGTCTGTGTGTGTGCGTGTGTGTGTGTGTGTGCGCGAGTGTGTTTGATGGATGGATAAGTGGATGGATGGATGAAGAAACGCATACACGTCTCATCAACGCCATGCGCACAGTCTCCTCAGGCAAATTGGATGTGAGGGTCATGGTTTAGGTGCCTCATTGGCTGGACTGAATGCGGATCACTCCTATAAATGCCTCATGTTCTGTGCCTGAGAGCATTCACAAGGTTGGCGGTGATGTTTCGATTCTGTCTCCTGCTGTTAGCGGCCTCGGTTTTGACTGTTGTTGCTTTGCCAGCAGATATAAGTAAGTAGACTTTGAACACTCACTGCGCTTTGCATATGCGGAGCAGTAATTGGCGTATCCACATCGCCAATAGTCAGGTTTATAACCCTCGGCGTCTACTTCCATCTAATCGGCGAGCGCTAACTTTAGCTGATGCACATTAGGATAGTTTTTGGAGCACAAACATGTATTCACGCCATCTTCCTCATTATTAGCTGCCTAACCGTTGTTGCCAACATCGCACACGTCCTCACTCGCGCAACTGGAAGGGGTTATAGCAGACACATGCATGCGGTTGCGTGCTCTCCTTAGGTGACTTGGTTAGCCATCCCGAGTTAAATGGACCAGGTTTCCTTCACCATGCTCATTGTGTGATTTTGCATTTCAGAAAGCGGAGCATCGGGCGACATTTTTAGCGCAGCAGGGTTTCATATTCAGCAAGTGAAACCCACTGTGTTTCTGTTGACATGGAATGCAAAGAATTTAGCCCATCGTGGTGCAGTGTTTATTCAGTTGTTTTACACACAGACGGATAATCTGGACGAAGTGCACACAAAGCTCGTAAAAGTGCGGAAGGGAAAAGTCAAGATTGATAAATTGGAAGTTAATGAACGATACTCGGTGGAGGCAACAGCATTGGGAAAATCGGAAGTCGTTGCAACATACCACGCTTTCATTAGAGCTGGGTCGAAGGGTACGTTCCTTTCGTGGATTGTGTGCATTGCACTAACTGCCTTGCATGAGAGCTGGCGTTGGCATCCCCATCGCCAGTTTCACGTAGGCATTCAAGACATAGCTGGACGTTGTTTTCTCTCAGTGCTAGACACTGCCTTGCACAATGCCACACTCCAACTGCATGCTTAGATTCATGCGCCTTTTGCCGCACTGCAAGGCAACACCTGAGTGAATGTCTTTGTTAGTGGATCTCTTTCCTGTCTGTTGCAATACTAGTCTGCTTGTGTTGCGCAGAGCGGTTGTGCCCTATGCTTACCATCATGATTGTTTTGAATAGGCTCAGGTGGAGGCAGAGCAAAAGGAAGGAGATTCATGGTGAGTTTCGCCATTTTATATCTCTGCGTGTTGGTTGACCATGCCTACATCATCGTGAAATAGCAGACCATGTAACGTGTCATTGAAGCGCCAATTTTCGTTGCATTGCAGGCGTCGACGAAGTAGAATCTGCGTCCTGCAACACTCGCTCTTCCCTCATGTCTGCTCAACAGTGGTGTGACCCATCAGATGTAGCATCACCCACTTTAGTGCCTCCCCCACCCATTCCAACCACACTGTAATTACAGAAGTGCTGAGCTACAAGTATCCTTCCTCATTGGCAGGGTTGGTCTTTTTATGCGAAAGGGGTACACCACATGCCTACCAGTTTGCAGTGCAGTTTGCCTTTCCGTAGTGCAGCAGGCATTGCTCAAGCTAACTACTCACTTCTCCACGTCCGGCTTCTAAGCGCAAAGTGTGTGTGACTGGTGGGAGCGAGGGCCACGCAATTACAAATGTGGGAATTTGCAGCGTCCACTTAAGCACCGTTTGCACAGGCAGCACGTCAGACGACACCCACTTTAAACAGGACGTTGGTGGGAGTTGGTGGCAGTAGTGGCAGTAGTGGCAGTTGCTGTGCATTGCTTCAGCTCCCAAGGTAGCGAGGAGTCACAATGCTACGTAAGTGTGCCTTTGTCTTATTGTCGCAGCGTCTGTCTGTTCGTGACTACCCTATTCACACGATGAGGGATATTGCGTGAGGTGTTGCGAGGTGGATTGCTCTCATTCAAGTGGCACGGGTTGCATCATCGAGGCAGACAGAGACGCAGATTGACTTAGACGAAGGTTGAGCGGAAGCCGTGAAACATGGGATCGGCTTTGTTGTAGGTAGAAGTCACCTGTGGTGGGTGGCACTTGCGTGCTTTGCAATCGCACAATCGCAGATTAGGCTTTGCATGAATGTGGCCACGAAGGCGCTGCGCGTCGCTGGCAGGGCACAGGAGCTGTGCCATTCTTCGGCTGCTGGCACGGACTCTCTTGCGAGCACTAAACGCAGCGACGATGCGTCGCTGATAGGGTGTGATGCAGAGTGAGGCAAATTGGACGAAGACATGTGTGGTGATGAATGGCGTAATTTGCTTTGGGTGGTACATGGCGTGCGGGTGCATTTGTGTTGATGACAAGCGTAAATCTGCTGTGCTTTTCCAAGGTTCACTTTAGGTATGAAGTGCACTCGCTTTCCTTCTAACCTACCTAAATTCATGCTTAACCGCAGCAGTGAATTTGGCCGACTAATGGGAGCTCTACTGTGTCATCATTAGGTCAACATGAAGACCAAAGCAGGGAAACATCTGATCATGAAAGTCATCCCAACTTTCACTTGCAAGTGGCATTGATGTAAATGCAAATGTGTGAGATTTAACTGGACGTTTATAGAGGTAGTAAAACTAAAATTGAAAATTCTATGGAAGAAATTGTCCTACGACAGGTAACAGTAAGGAGTTGTGCTAATGATTGTATTGTGTCATTTAACGCCTCTAGTTCCTGGAACATGGAAGAGAAGAGAAGCGATTATGCGATTGCACTGCACCGACTAATGGCAATTGGTACACACAAATGAGAGGTGGTGATGCCAGTGAGTTCGTCAGATGGAATTTAGGAACTGTGCATGTGTTCGTCAATAGACGTCAGATCACCTGTCCATGTGCAGGCCAGTGAATGAGGGAGGAGGTTGTAGCGCTGTTACGTGGAAAGGAGTTAAGCGCACCTTCCCAGTGACCACGTCGTCATGTGGGCATGGTAGAGGAACTGTTAGTCATAACTCCTCCACACGGCTCATGAGTAGCGGCATTTTCATGATGAAAGCCATCATGTAGGAGGAAGACATTATTCTCGCTTCTTCTCATATTTGACGTCAGCAATTCTTCCATCCGTAGCAATGTGCATGACAATGTGTTCATGACAAGTCCTTTTCACCGCCACTTTTGCAGCATCTCGAGATAAATGACGGCACAGTTCATGGCCACAATGTGCATATTGGACAGGGAAGAGGGGACTGGCGCAGCAAAGGAGCCACCTCACCCATCGGATGCAGCGCAGGCGTGCAAGTGATTGCAATCCATACAGTGAGCCGTTGCCAAAGTGACAAGTTTCCTCCCATCAAAGCACCTTAGCGGGTGTTATATCAGTGGAGGAGGGGTGTGAAGAGGCGAGATAAAGTGACTCTCTGGCATGGAGTGATAGAGTGGCACAATCAACCAAACATCGTCTTCCTTTCAGTCTTACAGCCTAAAGCACTCCAACTGTGAATCGAGCGATCATGCTGAGAGAGTCGAGACACTTCCTCCAAAGTAGGCTTGCGTCGCGTCGGCTTTGGAACGGGATGGAGAAATGCACGAAATAATGTTTAATCGCATCCGTAGCCAAATTGAAGCAAGTATCTTGGATTCAATTTCCCTCCTTTGCAGACGGAATGCATCTTACGTGAGGCCCAGACGACTAAGGCACAACTTTGCTATCCATTCAAATGAGTGGAGAATGGAAAACGCAGATGCCCAAACTTAGTGTGAGGCAGTGCTACCGACTCCTACGGAGAATGGTTGGTGCAACCGAGCCATTTCCTGCATGTCCCACTTGTTAACAGACAGGCTCAATTTTGAGCATTGTAGCGTGACAACCGTCCAATGGCATTGTGAGGATTCCTATTTTAGGAGCAGACGTTATTACTCTTGTTTGGCATAGAGCCACATAGTTTGGGGAGGAGGTGTCCACCGTTTATACTTAAACTTATGTTGCATACACATAGGTGCTGGATAATCATGCAATATGCTTTCGTCAGGCCTAATTAACCCTTCCTCACACCGTGTCAAGGCTTCTCGCGCAAAGTTGTCGATGTGGACACTCAAAATGTGGATGAGCAGCTGTACTCTGTCGAATCTTTGCAGCGTATTTGTGGTGCCAGTCATGTGAAGCATGGCCTACGGTTGCAAACCACACAAACGCTACTCCCAATGGCTGGTTTAAAGGCACAGTGAAGTTGGTCTGAGGTGTGAGGATTTGCGTGCATCTCTTATGGAATTGTGGCCTGCGTTACTGTGTGACTCAGCGGTGCAAACTGTGGCAGTTGGATGCACGGTCGACCCCGCAAGGTGTCACGCAATCTTATGCTTCATGTGAATACGGTAGTCGCGTGTATCTTACTCCAATGCTGGATATTATGTTTGGCAATGAAGACGTGAAGTTGAGGGAAATTCAACATAGCAACTTTGACTGCCTCCACTAACTTACACCAACGCTTTTCTTGAAATGGGTAGTATGCTGCGAGCTGTACTTAGGCACTTATAATCGTATGGCTGCCATACCTAAAGAATGCTCGATTTTGAGTGGGATTTGGCCAGAACACGGCTACTTAGGAACCTCTCTTCTGCACTCATGTAAAGGTGAGAAAGGGAAGGCTTTTCATGCATAGATTGTGTGTTGGCATGCTAGCATGCTGAAGCACAGACGGTCGGTTGTAATTTACTGGACACACAGAGCAATGCTGATGCAGCATGAAGAAGTCTACGCTGGTTTGTCAAAAAAATTTTCTTTTAGCAGTCATTTGACATTAAAATGGTAGATTTGTGTGAAAGCTCTCATCCGTCCTACCAACTTTTTCCATAATGCCATTAACCTTATTTTGGTCGTGCAGTGAAGTCAGAATTTGTGCAATAAGTTTGCATAACTGTGTAGGAGAGTCGGATTCCACTAATAAGCAAGATTAATTTAAGCGCTTCAGTGTTATAATTGGGATGCAAATGAAAAGTTTGAAGGAAGCACAAAATTGGACGATGCTGCGTCTAGGAGGTCATCACACTGATGTTGAGCGGACACGTGCGGAAAACGGGTAACACAGGTTCTACATCTTGGAGGCCTGCAACGGAAGGGGATTGGCGTGATGTTCTACGACATTTTAAGCAAAGACTACTAAAATGTAGGTGGACAGAGTAACTGGGATTGCGGAACTTACGGTAGATTCACTAGTCTGTTGCCCTGCCTCCATCCAATCCTATTCAAAATAACAATGCTAGTAAACACAACGAGTGATGCCGTGATGCAGTAAAGTGAATGTGGGTAAATATGTGAAGTTTCATATTGTAACGACAAGCACTAGCCTATTAGCGGGCGCATTTTAACGCTGTTCGTGCTGTAGATGATCCTTACAAATAATGGCTGGCAATGACTGTCATGTTGCGTTTGCTCAACACACATGTGCATGTTTCGTCACACAAAGGGTTGAAATGCTCAAATACACGCACAAGTTTACTTATGACAGTGTTTGAAATTGTTCATTGAAGTGAGAATTGCCAGCTACTTCGTCGTTTGCTTGCAGAGTCACTTTGCAGGAGAGATTGGACCCCAGTTCATTTCCATACAAGCCATCATAATCATGAGCTGGCATGAAGAGTTGTGCAAATGTATGGACAGGTAGGAAATTATTGTACTCAACTTGCCTCCAGTCTAAGAGGCTGGAAATTAATTCACCTAGTAATAAGGAAATAAAAGGTAGTAGGGTTTCAACGCACCCAATGGCTTGGGATAAATGGGAGGTGACCATTTGGATGTCGTAGTACACTTTTTCGGATCCTGTCCCTCTGCTGGATATGTGCTGGCTTCCACCTGGCACCGATAAGGAGTGTTCGGTCGCAGATTACTCAGCAAAACTGACAATGTCCTATTTGTTTCACTGGAGCCACTGAATGGAGTACTGCCTGGCGTGGCAACAGCACAGATCACACGGTAGGGTTTGAGGATCCCATTTGGGCGGGTGGGTGCGGTCCAACTCAACCTAATTTGTGTCGATGATATGGCTCTTCCTGTGGGCGGCAGCATTTCCGAAGGAGCTGAAAATGGCAAGCATTTGTCAATAAAATTCAAATTTAAGTGTTTCACCAAGCTGCAACATAAAGGCATTTTGGCATTTACGTCGAAACCATTGCCACTGACCGAGAATTGTTTGCAACAATATCTTTAAAAACCACGTTAACCCATGCATGAGGGACAATGCAGTGAATTCAAATGAGGCACACATACCAGCCGGCCATGATGTAACAAAGTCGTTGTAAGTAAGAATAGCTTTGCCATTTGCCAAGGCTTCCACCTTAAATGAGTAACGTGCATTGGGTAGCAAGTCATCAATACTGACTTTGCCGCTGTCCACGCATGAGGTCTTTGTCACCACTAAGTCTGGTCCATCAACTCGTCTGTAAACCACTTTAACTGATTGTACGCCACGATTAGCCAAGTTCCGCTTATTCCAAGTCAGCAGAAACTCGTTAGCTTTTACTTGGCGGCAACGAAACACATTTCTGCCGGAATTGTAGCCTGAAATGCAACATCGTACACTTAGCATGGTTAAGGCATGCCCTTCTATTTGGCGAAGCATGGAATCCTAAAGGCTAGGCATTAATGTCTGTGTTTACCATGACGCTAGTGTGTCTGCCTTCACGTGACGAGAGTGAAAATGTGTTGTTGAAGGCAAAGAAAAGGGAGTGTCTTCATTTAATAGCCATCTTCTCACATTGCACAAGAAGATTGAACTAGGAAACAGTCGAGGGATACCGCGACATCAATAGAGTGAAGTAAATACATGCACAAGGATTGATACTGAGTGGTTAGCGTTGAACACTCCTTTCCTCTGATAAAATTGAGGTTAATAAAGTGAATATGTTCGATGTTCACACATTTCTTTCTCACAGATGCCCACATTTATGATTACCACTGGAATTGGCGCCTTTAAAAATGTTCGTAATACCAGTGGCGGGTTTGGCAGGTGACGGGTCTTGATATGCGTGAGTGTATCTCTAACACATCACTGAGGCCATATAGAAGGTCTGCCGAAATGCACTCCTCACCTTCATCAAAGCCAACATCAAAATATCTGTTTCAAAGTAGCCTCCTACTTTCCTGTGCTTCTCACAGAGCACGGGTCGTGCCAGTGCGAGCATTGTATTGCTACATCAGTGCGGTGATGTGCCTCCAGCTCCTAGGAGCACACATTTTATGCGATCTTCTGATTTGCGTGCGGTGCATCGTTACGTGACTAATGAGCGGGAGCATCAATCATAGACGCCAACTAGCCGACACCTCAAGGATTAGCAACAAATTCAAGGCGGTAAAACAGTGAGAAGGAGTTGAGGCAAATGACGATTTTGTGTTTGGTGTCACTCATTACTGACCGTTCTGCAGTCGTAATGAAAAGAGTAGTTAGATCTACGATGGAAGTTTTGCATATGCATGTGCAGCCTCACCGACCTCTCCTCTTCGAGGAAAATATAAATAAGGATCTTGCTACTACTGGGAAGATACCGTGAATACGTGTGTGGACCTCGAAGGAAGTGTGCATGAAAAAAGTAATCATTCACAGTTTAGAGCGATGTATGCCATGGAGACTAAGAATTTAAGAATGTAGCAGATTTCGGCACACACCAAATGCCACATTCCATGTGTTGAGGAGAGCGATAGGTTAGAGTACTACTTACCATCGGCTCCTGCCGCTTCCACAGTCAAGACCGAGACCGCCAACAAAAGAAGAGAGAATCGTGCCATCGTCTTCAACCTTGTGAATGCTTTAAGGTAAGAGTTATGGCGTATTTATAGGAGTCATCCACATTCAATCTAGCCTATCAGGCACCTGACCCATGACCTGCGAACCCAGTCTGTCTGCATAGACAATAGGCATGGTGTTGGTGAGACGTGTAGGCGCTCCCACGTCCATTCGTTCATCCATCCTTCTATCCGTCTATCACGCTTCTCATCACCGAGACACGCAAAGATCGATCTGGCTGTGTAGTAAAGGTATTGTGAGCAGGTTGTTTGCCAATGTTGGCATTAACTTAAAAATGTTTAGCAGCACCGCGAACAGTTTAAATTTGCCTAAACTAGTTTAAATTTTTACTGATGGCTCGATCTACGAATAGCAAATAATGCGAATTTGCACGGAGAGGGTGTGGTACAGCTACATCCATATCATTTGCCGCACACCTCCAATCCTATATTGATATCAGCACGGGCATTGGCCCGTCTTCCCACATACCGATCGGACAGTGAGTGTAAGCCCCGGATTGACATTGGGCCCTAACTAACCGCGTCGGTTAAAATCACCCGCGTGCTTTTGGCCCTACTATTTGCCGTTCAAGCTGCGAGTTACAAGGTGCTTCTCATCTGTCGCCTTCAGTTAGGCTCATCCACACTTCCATACCAATCTGGAGGGGGCCAAACCGTCAACTTTTAAGCACATCACAGGTACACCAAATGTGGTTCAAGAAAAGGCCAAGGAAGTTCAAATAGGTTGCTACTGCTTATCTGTTGGCATTTTTTCTAAGGTCTGCATATCGTTACATTGCATTAATGAAAGTGATAAGTTCTCCAAATCGCAAGCGCATATCACCTAAAAATTCGACATTTCTAAAAGAATGGTTTTTTAAACTCCTCGCAACTTTTAAGTTGCAAACCCGCGCGCATAAATCTGATGCGGTCCACTTGATTCATGTCAACGGAAGTTCGATTCATCGACACGCTCGGGCTACTCTATTTTTATGTTGTCATTGTGACATGGAGACATTAACTCACCTCTTCCTGCCGATGAAAACTTTTAGCTTTTTGTGGCAGGTATGTTAAATTGCTTGTCAGTTGGGGCGCAATATCGTGATAATGTGCATGGCAGCACAGTTCTGCCTGGTTTCTCATGCAAAACATATTGAGCAAATGAACTCCGTGAGGTTCAATAGCTTAGCCGTGGCTCGCAGAAATATCTCCGGTCTGAGCCGTGTTGAATGTGACACGAAAGCATTTTGTTATTAATCAAGTCAAGCTACCCATTCAGTTGTGTTCATTTATGTGTCATGTCTGATCATTTTACTCCTCCAAGAGTTACGCCTTCACCCATTGATTTCAGCACATATTGCATTCACCAACACAGGCGATCACCATAAAACACAACAGCAGCGCAACGCAAGTGGCCAAACATTCGTGCGTACATGCCGACCAAAGTATTGGCGTTGCCAGATGTCAAAAATGCTTTTGGGCATTTCAAATTAATAAAGATTCTCTGTAAGCCTAGGAGAATGGCATCGCTCTTCGTCGTTAATTCACAACAATTGTAAAAGCGCCCTATTTAGTTTAGCTCTGAATTAATCCTTATCCTTAACTATTTAAACGAGTTCACCATCGCTTATCCGTCTAAACGGCAATATAACAACCATTCCGAAATGTGCCACGTTCCAGTTGCTATGAATGCATCAGTGGGACTTCTTTTCTGGCATGTGATTGCTCAGTAATCTGTCACAACGCCGCTCAAGCAAAGCTATCACCTCGTTGCTACTGAGGGGATTTCTTCATTGTTTTTAGCATTGCTTAATTTCCTTTCACCTGAACTGCTTCATGCTTTGCCTCATCCATTTGTGTTTTTGGTTAGCATTGCAGATGCCTTGACTCAATCCTTCTTTCCTACTGATCCTCAGCATCTTACTGATTCTGCCAAGTTAGGATGCCTGCGAATTGTTTTACCACACGCTGACATTGCATGCGGCGGCATGAAGCTACCTACCTGACCAGACGAAATACACTGCATAGGTGGGTATCAGCATTCGAGGTGTAGAGCCGTGTATTAGGAAGGAGGAGACTCGCTTGATGACAGTCTGTGTGATGTAGCCGCCTCTTGTGTTAGTCTTGCCGTCCTACTCGCTGCGGCCACGCATGCTCTTCATTACTTTGTTCTCCAACCGCGCCTATGAAATCGCCTTGTGCACCTTGGATTGCAAGCATGCATATCTATTTCCCCTTTCTCTTGCAGTGCATTTGCCCAACGTGTCGATTCACCAATCTCATTCAACGACCGATGCATGTGTACATGTCATCTGCAGACAATGACAAGATAATATCTCTTGAAGAAAACACAACTGCAAGGCATGGTGGTATCTTAGTCTACTTAATAAAATGCAGATATGTGATAGAGGCTACCTCACTGGCTACCGCTTAGGGCGGGGCATCTGCCGAAGCATGCAATTTAACCACTCATACATACCACATTAGCACGCCTCTGCACAAACAGCAGAAATGAAATGCTTGGTAGCAGGCAAAGCAGATCCAACACTAGTGACCAAAGAGGAGGAAGGGAAAGTGACTTTCCCCTGGCAGTCCACAGTCCCTCTCCACAGTGCAGAGGTACAAATGTGAAATTGGTAAGCAGAACAGGTTTAGTTGGCATCCTAATACTCTTGGAAATGACTTCCAATGCGTCATATGCTCCATATTTGTTTAGCACTCTGCAAGAAATGAACGTGTCGAGGTGGCGTTTGCGTGCGCAGAGGTTCTCTAAAGGATTCCTTCAAAAGTCTCAAATATAATTCAGTACAATCTCCTCTCTTCGCCCTAGTGATATTGTCGCATTGAATAAAACTAAACTGACATGGCTACCTATTTCATTAAAGGCCAGTGTTTAACAAATCAAAGGAAAGTCTATCCTGCCCGTTTCACAGACCCACTGTCGAGTTCACCAAATTCATAGAAACCCTTCCTATTAGTGTTGAGCTTTATGTAATTAAGTACAGGCAGATGAATTAAAAACTTCGTACTTGGTTACAAATATACAACGCAATGTGAGGAGGAACATGGCGTAGTCCAAGTTAATCATCATTCCACTTCATTCGACACTAACAAGTAAAACAAAAGCCGTAGGATATTGAAGGACAGTGCTTCAATTAGTAGAGAATTCTCTTCAAAAGCGATGAGTTGGCTGATATGGTTGAATAATTTCGTGCCAGATCACAGGGAGATCACATGCTAGAAAGGAGGTCAGCAAGAGTCACTCACACTGACTCCAACGTGGCAGATACGTTGCGGGGTCACCGTCACCACCACAGTCCGAGAGATGCATGAGGGTGTGTGCATTCAGGATAAGAAACGCCTAACTTCGGGGTTTCAAAGCAGTTCGTCGCAAAATCCACAATTGGAGTTGCTGCCATCAGACTTGAGTGTGAGAGCAATGGAGAGTGGAAGTTATTATTTGACTGGATCTGTCACATCGTGCTTGTTTCCACGCCCCGCTTTGAGTGACTGCAACAGCGCCTTCTTAATGAGTGACACTGCAACGGCGCGTGCCTGACCTCGTCTGCCTCACTAATGGACAGTGAAGGACAAGCCAAGCGTGAAACTAAGCCGAGGCTTGAAGGTGTGCCCAAATACTAACAACATACCACAGGCGGTGGTGCATTCGATTCCGACTTCGAGCTCACATCTCGTTCATTTCCATCTAGACACCTCAGCTCTGTAGCCACTCCTCCTGCGGTGAGCGTGCAGAGAGGGCGGAGTCCATTTTCCACTGGTTTAACCTTCCTAGAGCGTGTGGCAATGTTGGCCCAGTGTGTTGAAGTAAATAGAGCTTTGTTCCATACCTGCTACCGTGAAGGAAGCCCTAAATCACTTTAAGCTACTCAAGTTGAGCAGCTGCTTGATACGTATTTAAGCACATTTAAAATGGTAAAATGTAAGTCTGGAGTCAGGTGGCTGATTTGGTGCAGACCAATAAGCTTGTCGATTAATATGCGTGGAATACCTTCTTGAGACTTACAACCTCTCCACGTCGTGAGAAACCAAACTTACGAAACAGCATCTTAGCAGGGGGGTGGACTAACGGTTTGACATATCCTTACTCAATGAGAGTAGGACAGACCGCGTCACCATTTTGACGTTCATTTTGGCATCGTTTTAGGCCCCTCGCCTAAGGGCTCCCCCTTTCCTATTTCCAAGGAGCAACATTCTTCTCTGATTAGCCAACCCTTAAAGACACCCAACTGCACGTCTTAATTGCATGAAATTCATCAGCTTCGCCTCAATCGATCAGACTAGAAATCGACCAAATTGGACAAACTATGGCGTGTCCTCTGGAACAAAGCGGTTTCCCCCCAGCATCACTTGGGTGGCACGTTGCTTGTCTACGCCGACGAAGTGCAGAGGCCCGTCATGCTTCTGCTTGGAGGTGCGGAAACCTTGTAGTGGGGAAAGTGAAAGTGGAGAAAACCCATACATTCGCCTCAGAAGCCCTATCTCCCATGTTAGCTGCATCATGAGCACACCAGAATTAGCAAAGAGAGGACCGAAGTGGTTTGCACTCGGAGCATCATTGGTCGAGAGCCAGAGTCCTTCCATCGTGGATTTTTGAAAGCGCGGTTAAGCTAGCGTTGGCGTTGCTTACATTTGATGGGAAGCAGATGCAGGCAATCAATTCGCATATTAATGCAATATACAGGAAGAAGAAGAAGAAGAGGAGGAGGAGGAGGAGGAGGAGGAGGATCTGGCTGTGAGTGCTTTGGCTTCTATGCGGCTGTGAGAGTCGTTTGGGCAGGGGATGTTGGAAGGATGCTCAGATGGTATACGGGTGTCAGGTGAGTTGTTTGACGATCGGATGAGCCGACGGCGGACCATTTATGTGGCATGAAGATCTACTAACTGTCGTTGCCATCTACGAAACGACGCAAGAAGGGTGCAATACAAAATGTACTTCCCAAGTGCATCTACCGATAGCCAGATTGGCGGAGTTGAGGCCTGTGCAAGCCACTGAAGTACCTATTGGTTGCTTACAACGGACTTGTCCTTCAAAACCCAACGTTGTATTGTGGCATCGGGGAAACAACGCGTTGGTTACAAATAGTATTTTGTAATCATTTCGTTTGAAATGTTACTTGTGTATGCTAAGCTTCATGGGCAATTCGATTTCTGGGGTTCATCTCCGTTTCGATGTTCCGTTGCGATGTTTGAGCCACGCTACGTTGCTGAGTGTGTGGCAAGTCTCTCCACCGCTTCTCCTAATGGCCACGACCTCTAGGAACGTTACTACGAGAAGCTACAATCCTTCATAGCGAAGCGGTTATGAACTATCGCTTTAAGTTTTGTTGAGAAACATTCACGGTCAATGTTATGGTAAGGTTGACGCGAGATACGACTAAATTACACACACCGTTAGCAGACGAGACCCCACCCAACACAAAGCTCTACACCTCAAATGTGGCAACTTACAGTGCACAATTGTGCAGTGCTGCCACACGCGACATCACCTTATGGTAGAACGTTGCACGAGCATCTTAATGTGGTCAAAGTTAGAAGAGGACTTAATTTGTTTGTAAGGCTCAGCCTAGTTTTGGACGCATTCTCGCAAAAGAGCAATAATAAATAGGGTAAACATGGAGAGGCGCGGGTCTGAGATTGAAAGGGATGCTTTTTCTAGGCTATGTAGAGCAGGTTCAATCCACTATATTGTCGTGCATGCAATGTGAACGCCAATGGCATTGGCTTTATTGCGCCACAAATAGTTTAGTGCTCTCTCGACACAGCTGGATGTCAATATTTGCGAACACATTGCTCGATGTAGGAGGGTAAATGAAAATATATTTGAGCCTAGATGAGTGGATGCAGTAAGGTGTTGCGCCTGCTCATAAGCGGGCAGTTTGAAGCAAGGCGACTGTAACAATATTGCAGTGTTTTGTGCGAGTAATGTGAAGCTCATTGAAGCCAAATTACCAAATGTTTAAAGTCGCCGTCTCAGCAGACAAAGGTAGTGCAAGGGAAATGTGCACAGAGACGGTTGGTTGGTGTGACGATATGGAGCAAGACTATATTAAGAATAAAAGGAGGTGTTGGAGATTTGATGACTTGGGGTTCTTATTGGCTTAAACCTCTCCTGTTTGAAACTGAGAGGCATGATTTTCTCCTCAAAGTGTGTGGCTCCATGCTAAAGAGCAGTACCCAGTGCATGGGCAGTTGGTATGTTTTTACCTGGTCACCTCAACAAGGTCCATTCAACACTGCTCTGACGGATGCCAAGGCATTTAATGCACCGCTTATTGTCAGTGGTTGCTTCGGTCGGCAGCATTACACCCCAGCTGGCATTGACTATTCCCACCCCAACCACATTTACACATTCCCTTCACAGTTATAATGGCCACATTTGTATGCATGCCTCTCCTTGCAAGGCATTACATGACATTATGTAGCAATAAATGCAAGTGAGACAACTTTCCATGCTATGCATAATGGAGCAGCGGGGAACGGGATTGTTGGAAGCACGTTGGCATTTAAGCAAGTACAGCGAAGCACGGTTGAGTCTAACAGGCAAAGTTCTGTGGCTGTCAATTCAGCAAACAACGATATTGTAAGGGAAATGTACACACAAGGAGCATTCGGTGATGTGCAGTTATTAGGCAAAGCTGGATGAGAAATAGGGTAAAATCATTGGAGAATCACTGCGTCAAGTTCCTCCTATTTTAGTTGTGTGTGGTTGTACACTGAACACCGGTGCCTACTTCGTCATCGTTGGAGCATCAAGAAGATTGCAGCAGGGAGGGATTCGATAATGAAGTTTATCATGATCCACCAACAGCCTGGATTTCTCTCTAAGGCTATTACAGCTAGGTTTACTCAGCATTGCATTCAAGTAACAAATACAAATAAGAGAAAGTGAGATGAAGAGACGCCTTGGCAATTAGCCTGCTGCCTAATGCCCCACGAAACGGAGCTTACGCCAGTGAGATTCACTTTGCGCCTCCATCCCTAGTTCACACAAATGAGGTTGGACAATGCAGTGAGGATCGGGTGGGTGTTGTTGAAGTGGGTGTCTGACACCGCGAGCAGCAAAACACGCAGTGCCTACAGACGGCGCCTCGGAGACTAGGCAAGGAGAGCTGTTGTGGTGGCTGCGGACAACAAGCATCGACCAGAAGTGGTGTCAAAAGTTGAGGTGCTGCAACTTCACCTCATTATGTGGCCATCATGACGCAATCATCTTTAAGGCAGTGTTGACGGCGATAGTGGAGTTGCAGACAGTCTCTCTATTACGTAGCCAGATTGGCATTTGTGTCTGTGTGTGTGCGTGCGTGTGTGTGTGTGCGCGAGTGTGTTTGATGGATGGATAAGTGGATGGATGGATGAAGAAACGCATACACGTCTCATCAACGCCATGCGCACAGTCTCCTCAGGCAAATTGGATGTGAGGGTCATGGTTTAGGTGCCTCATTGGCTAGACTGAATGCGGATCACTCCTATAAATGCCTCATGTTCTGTGCCTGAGAGCATTCACAAGGTTGGCGGCGATGTTTCGATTCTGTCTCCTGCTGTTAGCGGCCTCGGTTTTGACTGTTGTTGCTTTGCCAGCAGATATAAGTAAGTAGACTTTGAACACTCACTGCGCTTTGCATATGCGGAGCAGTAATTGGCGTATCCACATCGCCAATAGTCAGGTTTATAACCCTCGGCGTCTACTTCCATCTAATCGACGAGCGCTAACTTTAGCTGATGCACATTAGGATAGTTTTGGGAGCACAAACATGTATTCACGCCATCTTCCTCATTATTAGCTGCCTAACCGTTGTTGCCAGCATCGCACACGTCCTCACTCGCGCAACTGGAAGGGGTTATAGCAGACACATGCATGCGGTTGCGTGCTCTCCTTAGGTGACTTGGTTAGCCATCCCGAGTTAAATGGACCAGGTTTCCTTCACCATGCTCATTGTGTGATTTTGCATTTCAGAAAGCGGAGCATCGGGCGACATTTTTAGCGCAGCAGGGTTTCATATTCAGCAAGTGAAACCCACTGTGTTTCTGTTGACATGGAATGCAAAGAATTTAGCCCATCGTGGTGCAGTGTTTATTCAGTTGTTTTACACACAGACGGATAATCTGGACGAAGTGCACACAAAGCTCGTAAAAGTGCGGAAGGGAAAAGTCAAGATTGATAAATTGGAAGTTAATGAACGATACTCGGTGGAGGCAACAGCATTGGGAAAATCGGAAGTCGTTGCAACATACCACGCTTTCATTAGAGCTGGGTCGAAGGGTACGTTCCTTTCGTGGATTGTGTGCATTGCACTAACTGCCTTGCATGAGAGCTGGCGTTGGCATCCCCATCGCCAGTTTCACGTAGGCATTCAAGACATAGCTGGACGTTGTTTTCTCTCAGTGCTAGACACTGCCTTGCACAATGCCACACTCCAACTGCATGCTTAGATTCATGCGCCTTTTGCCGCACTGCAAGGCAACACCTGAGTGAATGTCTTTGTTAGTGGATCTCTTTCCTGTCTGTTGCAATACTAGTCTGCTTGTGTTGCGCAGAGCGGTTGTGCCCTATGCTTACCATCATGATTGTTTTGAATAGGCTCAGGTGGAGGCAGAGCAAAAGGAAGGAGATTCATGGTGAGTTTCGCCATTTTATATCTCTGCGTGTTGGTTGACCATGCCTACATCATCGTGAAATAGCAGACCATGTAACGTGTCATTGAAGCGCCAATTTTCGTTGCATTGCAGGCGTCGACGAAGTAGAATCTGCGTCCTGCAACACTCGCTCTTCCCTCATGTCTGCTCAACAGTGGTGTGACCCATCAGATGTAGCATCACCCACTTTAGTGCCTCCCCACCCATTCCAACCACACTGTAATTACAGAAGTGCTGAGCTACAAGTATCCTTCCTCATTGGCAGGGTTGGTCTTTTTATGCGAAAGGGGTACACCACATGCCTACCAGTTTGCAGTGCAGTTTGCCTTTCCGTAGTGCAGCAGGCATTGCTCAAGCTAACTACTCACTTCTCCACGTCCGGCTTCTAAGCGCAAAGTGTGTGTGACTGGTGGGAGCGAGGGCCACGCAATTACAAATGTGGGAATTTGCAGCGTCCACTTAAGCACCGTTTGCACAGGCAGCACGTCAGACGACACCCACTTTAAACAGGACGTTGGTGGGAGTTGGTGGCAGTAGTGGCAGTAGTGGCAGTTGCTGTGCATTGCTTCAGCTCCCAAGGTAGCGAGGAGTCACAATGCTACGTAAGTGTGCCTTTGTCTTATTGTCGCAGCGTCTGTCTGTTCGTGACTACCCTATTCACACGATGAGGATATTGCGTGAGGTGTTGCGAGGTGGATTGCTCTCATTCAAGTGGCACGGGTTGCATCATCGAGGCAGACAGAGACGCAGATTGACTTAGACGAAGGTTGAGCGGAAGCCGTGAAACATGGGATCGGCTTTGTTGTAGGTAGAAGTCACCTGTGGTGGGTGGCACTTGCGTGCTTTGCAATCGCACAATCGCAGATTAGGCTTTGCATGAATGTGGCCACGAAGGCGCTGCGCGTCGCTGGCAGGGCACAGGAGCTGTGCCATTCTTCGGCTGCTGGCACGGACTCTCTTGCGAGCACTAAACGCAGCGACGATGCGTCGCTGATAGGGTGTGATGCAGAGTGAGGCAAATTGGACGAAGACATGTGTGGTGATGAATGGCGTAATTTGCTTTGGGTGGTACATGGCGTGCGGGTGCATTTGTGTTGATGACAAGCGTAAATCTGCTGTGCTTTTCCAAGGTTCACTTTAGGTATGAAGTGCACTCGCTTTCCTTCTAACCTACCTAAATTCATGCTTAACCGCAGCAGTGAATTTGGCCGACTAATGGGAGCTCTACTGTGTCATCATTAGGTCAACATGAAGACCAAAGCAGGGAAACATCTGATC
Source organism: Taenia crassiceps (assembly GCA_023375655.1). Classification (NCBI taxonomy): domain Eukaryota; kingdom Metazoa; phylum Platyhelminthes; class Cestoda; order Cyclophyllidea; family Taeniidae; genus Taenia; species Taenia crassiceps. The sequence goes on from JAKROA010000013.1 coordinate 1,987,051, forward strand.
ATGAAAGTCATCCCAACTTTCACTTGCAAGTGGCATTGATGTAAATGCAAATGTGTGAGATTTAACTGGACGTTTATAGAGGTAGTAAAACTAAAATTGAAAATTCTATGGAAGAAATTGTCCTACGACAGGTAACAGTAAGGAGTTGTGCTAATGATTGTATTGTGTCATTTAACGCCTCTAGTTCCTGGAACATGGAAGAGAAGAGAAGCGATTATGCGATTGCACTGCACCGACTAATGGCAATTGGTACACACAAATGAGAGGTGGTGATGCCAGTGAGTTCGTCAGATGGAATTTAGGAACTGTGCATGTGTTCGTCAATAGACGTCAGATCACCTGTCCATGTGCAGGCCAGTGAATGAGGGAGGAGGTTGTAGCGCTGTTACGTGGAAAGGAGTTAAGCGCACCTTCCCAGTGACCACGTCGTCATGTGGGCATGGTAGAGGAACTGTTAGTCATAACTCCTCCACACGGCTCATGAGTAGCGGCATTTTCATGATGAAAGCCATCATGTAGGAGGAAGACATTATTCTCGCTTCTTCTCATATTTGACGTCAGCAATTCTTCCATCCGTAGCAATGTGCATGACAATGTGTTCATGACAAGTCCTTTTCACCGCCACTTTTGCAGCATCTCGAGATAAATGACGGCACAGTTCATGGCCACAATGTGCATATTGGACAGGGAAGAGGGGACTGGCGCAGCAAAGGAGCCACCTCACCCATCGGATGCAGCGCAGGCGTGCAAGTGATTGCAATCCATACAGTGAGCCGTTGCCAAAGTGACAAGTTTCCTCCCATCAAAGCACCTTAGCGGGTGTTATATCAGTGGAGGAGGGGTGTGAAGAGGCGAGATAAAGTGACTCTCTGGCATGGAGTGATAGAGTGGCACAATCAACCAAACATCGTCTTCCTTTCAGTCTTACAGCCTAAAGCACTCCAACTGTGAATCGAGCGATCATGCTGAGAGAGTCGAGACACTTCCTCCAAAGTAGGCTTGCGTCGCGTCGGCTTTGGAACGGGATGGAGAAATGCACGAAATAATGTTTAATCGCATCCGTAGCCAAATTGAAGCAAGTATCTTGGATTCAATTTCCCTCCTTTGCAGACGGAATGCATCTTACGTGAGGCCCAGACGACTAAGGCACAACTTTGCTATCCATTCAAATGAGTGGAGAATGGAAAACGCAGATGCCCAAACTTAGTGTGAGGCAGTGCTACCGACTCCTACGGAGAATGGTTGGTGCAACCGAGCCATTTCCTGCATGTCCCACTTGTTAACAGACAGGCTCAATTTTGAGCATTGTAGCGTGACAACCGTCCAATGGCATTGTGAGGATTCCTATTTTAGGAGCAGACGTTATTACTCTTGTTTGGCATAGAGCCACATAGTTTGGGGAGGAGGTGTCCACCGTTTATACTTAAACTTATGTTGCATACACATAGGTGCTGGATAATCATGCAATATGCTTTCGTCAGGCCTAATTAACCCTTCCTCACACCGTGTCAAGGCTTCTCGCGCAAAGTTGTCGATGTGGACACTCAAAATGTGGATGAGCAGCTGTACTCTGTCGAATCTTTGCAGCGTATTTGTGGTGCCAGTCATGTGAAGCATGGCCTACGGTTGCAAACCACACAAACGCTACTCCCAATGGCTGGTTTAAAGGCACAGTGAAGTTGGTCTGAGGTGTGAGGATTTGCGTGCATCTCTTATGGAATTGTGGCCTGCGTTACTGTGTGACTCAGCGGTGCAAACTGTGGCAGTTGGATGCACGGTCGACCCCGCAAGGTGTCACGCAATCTTATGCTTCATGTGAATACGGTAGTCGCGTGTATCTTACTCCAATGCTGGATATTATGTTTGGCAATGAAGACGTGAAGTTGAGGGAAATTCAACATAGCAACTTTGACTGCCTCCACTAACTTACACCAACGCTTTTCTTGAAATGGGTAGTATGCTGCGAGCTGTACTTAGGCACTTATAATCGTATGGCTGCCATACCTAAAGAATGCTCGATTTTGAGTGGGATTTGGCCAGAACACGGCTACTTAGGAACCCTCTTCTGCACTCATGTAAAGGTGAGAAAGGGAAGGCTTTTCATGCATAGATTGTGTGTTGGCATGCTAGCATGCTGAAGCACAGACGGTCGGTTGTAATTTACTGGACACACAGAGCAATGCTGATGCAGCATGAAGAAGTCTACGCTGGTTTGTCAAAAAAATTTTCTTTTAGCAGTCATTTGACATTAAAATGGTAGATTTGTGTGAAAGCTCTCATCCGTCCTACCAACTTTTTTCCATAATGCCATTAACCTTATTTTGGTCGTGCAGTGAAGTCAGAATTTGTGCAATAAGTTTGCATAACTGTGTAGGAGAGTCGGATTCCACTAATAAGCAAGATTAATTTAAGCGCTTCAGTGTTATAATTGGGATGCAAATGAAAAGTTTGAAGGAAGCACAAAATTGGACGATGCTGCGTCTAGGAGGTCATCACACTGATGTTGAGCGGACACGTGCGGAAAACGGGTAACACAGGTTCTACATCTTGGAGGCCTGCAACGGAAGGGGATTGGCGTGATGTTCTACGACATTTTAAGCAAAGACTACTAAAATGTAGGTGGACAGAGTAACTGGGATTGCGGAACTTACGGTAGATTCACTAGTCTGTTGCCCTGCCTCCATCCAATCCTATTCAAAATAACAATGCTAGTAAACACAACGAGTGATGCCGTGATGCAGTAAAGTGAATGTGGGTAAATATGTGAAGTTTCATATTGTAACGACAAGCACTAGCCTATTAGCGGGCGCATTTTAACGCTGTTCGTGCTGTAGATGATCCTTACAAATAATGGCTGGCAATGACTGTCATGTTGCGTTTGCTCAACACACATGTGCATGTTTCGTCACACAAAGGGTTGAAATGCTCAAATACACGCACGAGTTTACTTATGACAGTGTTTGAAATTGTTCATTGAAGTGAGAATTGCCAGCTACTTCGTCGTTTGCTTGCAGAGTCACTTTGCAGGAGAGATTGGACCCCAGTTCATTTCCATACAAGCCATCATAATCATGAGCTGGCATGAAGAGTTGTGCAAATGTATGGACAGGTAGGAAATTATTGTACTCAACTTGCCTCCAGTCTAAGAGGCTGGAAATTAATTCACCTAGTAATAAGGAAATAAAAGGTAGTAGGGTTTCAACGCACCCAATGGCTTGGGATAAATGGGAGGTGACCATTTGGATGTCGTAGTACACTTTTTCGGATCCTGTCCCTCTGCTGGATATGTGCTGGCTTCCACCTGGCACCGATAAGGAGTGTTCGGTCGCAGATTACTCAGCAAAACTGACAATGTCCTATTTGTTTCACTGGAGCCACTGAATGGAGTACTGCCTGGCGTGGCAACAGCACAGATCACACGGTAGGGTTTGAGGATCCCATTTGGGCGGGTGGGTGCGGTCCAACTCAACCTAATTTGTGTCGATGATATGGCTCTTCCTGTGGGCGGCAGCATTTCCGAAGGAGCTGAAAATGGCAAGCATTTGTCAATAAAATTCAAATTTAAGTGTTTCACCAAGCTGCAACATAAAGGCATTTTGGCATTTACGTCGAAACCATTGCCACTGACCGAGAATTGTTTGCAACAATATCTTTAAAAACCACGTTAACCCATGCATGAGGGACAATGCAGTGAATTCAAATGAGGCACACATACCAGCCGGCCATGATGTAACAAAGTCGTTGTAAGTAAGAATAGCTTTGCCATTTGCCAAGGCTTCCACCTTAAATGAGTAACGTGCATTGGGTAGCAAGTCATCAATACTGACTTTGCCGCTGTCCACGCATGAGGTCTTTGTCACCACTAAGTCTGGTCCATCAACTCGTCTGTAAACCACTTTAACTGATTGTACACCACGATTAGCCAAGTTCCGCTTATTCCAAGTCAGCAGAAACTCGTTAGCTTTTACTTGGCGGCAACGAAACACATTTCTGCCGGAATTGTAGCCTGAAATGCAACATCGTACACTTAGCATGGTTAAGGCATGCCCTTCTATTTGGCGAAGCATGGAATCCTAAAGGCTAGGCATTAATGTCTGTGTTTACCATGACGCTAGTGTGTCTGCCTTCACGTGACGAGAGTGAAAATGTGTTGTTGAAGGCAAAGAAAAGGGAGTGTCTTCATTTAATAGCCATCTTCTCACATTGCACAAGAAGATTGAACTAGGAAACAGTCGAGGGATACCGCGACATCAATAGAGTGAAGTAAATACATGCACAAGGATTGATACTGAGTGGTTAGCGTTGAACACTCCTTTCCTCTGATAAAATTGAGGTTAATAAAGTGAATATGTTCGATGTTCACACATTTCTTTCTCACAGATGCCCACATTTATGATTACCACTGGAATTGGCGCCTTTAAAAATGTTCGTAATACCAGTGGCGGGTTTGGCAGGTGACGGGTCTTGATATGCGTGAGTGTATCTCTAACACATCACTGAGGCCATATAGAAGGTCTGCCGAAATGCACTCCTCACCTTCATCAAAGCCAACATCAAAATATCTGTTTCAAAGTAGCCTCCTACTTTCCTGTGCTTCTCACAGAGCACGGGTCGTGCCAGTGCGAGCATTGTATTGCTACATCAGTGCGGTGATGTGCCTCCAGCTCCTAGGAGCACACATTTTATGCGATCTTCTGATTTGCGTGCGGTGCATCGTTACGTGACTAATGAGCGGGAGCATCAATCATAGACGCCAACTAGCCGACACCTCAAGGATTAGCAACAAATTCAAGGCGGTAAAACAGTGAGAAGGAGTTGAGGCAAATGACGATTTTGTGTTTGGTGTCACTCATTACTGACCGTTCTGCAGTCGTAATGAAAAGAGTAGTTAGATCTACGATGGAAGTTTTGCATATGCATGTGCAGCCTCACCGACCTCTCTCTTCGAGGAAAATATAAATAAGGATCTTGCTACTACTGGGAAGATACCGTGAATACGTGTGTGGACCTCGAAGGAAGTGTGCATGAAAAAAGTAATCATTCACAGTTTAGAGCGATGTATGCCATGGAGACTAAGAATTTAAGAATGTAGCAGATTTCGGCACACACCAAATGCCACATTCCATGTGTTGAGGAGAGCGATAGGTTAGAGTACTACTTACCATCGGCTCCTGCCGCTTCCACAGTCAAGACCGAGACCGCCAACAAAAGAAGAGAGAATCGTGCCATCGTCTTCAACCTTGTGAATGCTTTAAGGTAAGAGTTATGGCGTATTTATAGGAGTCATCCACATTCAATCTAGCCTATCAGGCACCTGACCCATGACCTGCGAACCCAGTCTGTCTGCATAGACAATAGGCATGGTGTTGGTGAGACGTGTAGGCGCTCCCACGTCCATTCGTTCATCCATCCTTCTATCCGTCTATCACGCTTCTCATCACCGAGACACGCAAAGATCGATCTGGCTGTGTAGTAAAGGTATTGTGAGCAGGTTGTTTGCCAATGTTGGCATTAACTTAAAAATGTTTAGCAGCACCGCGAACAGTTTAAATTTGCCTAAACTAGTTTAAATTTTTACTGATGGCTCGATCTACGAATAGCAAATAATGCGAATTTGCACGGAGAGGGTGTGGTACAGCTACATCCATATCATTTGCCGCACACCTCCAATCCTATATTGATATCAGCACGGGCATTGGCCCGTCTTCCCACATACCGATCGGACAGTGAGTGTAAGCCCCGGATTGACATTGGGCCCTAACTAACCGCGTCGGTTAAAATCACCCGCGTGCTTTTGGCCCTACTATTTGCCGTTCAAGCTGCGAGTTACAAGGTGCTTCTCATCTGTCGCCTTCAGTTAGGCTCATCCACACTTCCATACCAATCTGGAGGGGGCCAAACCGTCAACTTTTAAGCACATCACAGGTACACCAAATGTGGTTCAAGAAAAGGCCAAGGAAGTTCAAATAGGTTGCTACTGCTTATCTGTTGGCATTTTTTCTAAGGTCTGCATATCGTTACATTGCATTAATGAAAGTGATAAGTTCTCCAAATCGCAAGCGCATATCACCTAAAAATTCGACATTTCTAAAAGAATGGTTTTTTAAACTCCTCGCAACTTTTAAGTTGCAAACCCGCGCGCATAAATCTGATGCGGTCCACTTGATTCATGTCAACGGAAGTTCGATTCATCGACACGCTCGGGCTACTCTATTTTTATGTTGTCATTGTGACATGGAGACATTAACTCACCTCTTCCTGCCGATGAAAACTTTTTAGCTTTTTGTGGCAGGTATGTTAAATTGCTTGTCAGTTGGGGCGCAATATCGTGATAATGTGCATGGCAGCACAGTTCTGCCTGGTTTCTCATGCAAAACATATTGAGCAAATGAACTCCGTGAGGTTCAATAGCTTAGCCGTGGCTCGCAGAAATATCTCCGGTCTGAGCCGTGTTGAATGTGACACGAAAGCATTTTGTTATTAATCAAGTCAAGCTACCCATTCAGTTGTGTTCATTTATGTGTCATGTCTGATCATTTTACTCCTCCAAGAGTTACGCCTTCACCCATTGATTTCAGCACATATTGCATTCACCAACACAGGCGATCACCATAAAACACAACAGCAGCGCAACGCAAGTGGCCAAACATTCGTGCGTACATGCCGACCAAAGTATTGGCGTTGCCAGATGTCAAAAATGCTTTTGGGCATTTCAAATTAATAAAGATTCTCTGTAAGCCTAGGAGAATGGCATCGCTCTTCGTCGTTAATTCACAACAATTGTAAAAGCGCCCTATTTAGTTTAGCTCTGAATTAATCCTTATCCTTAACTATTTAAACGAGTTCACCATCGCTTATCCGTCTAAACGGCAATATAACAACCATTCCGAAATGTGCCACGTTCCAGTTGCTATGAATGCATCAGTGGGACTTCTTTTCTGGCATGTGATTGCTCAGTAATCTGTCACAACGCCGCTCAAGCAAAGCTATCACCTCGTTGCTACTGAGGAGATTTCTTCATTGTTTTTAGCATTGCTTAATTTCCTTTCACCTGAACTGCTTCATGCTTTGCCTCATCCATTTGTGTTTTTGGTTAGCATTGCAGATGCCTTGACTCAATCCTTCTTTCCTACTGATCCTCAGCATCTTACTGATTCTGCCAAGTTAGGATGCCTGCGAATTGTTTTACCACACGCTGACATTGCATGCGGCGGCATGAAGCTACCTACCTGACCAGACGAAATACACTGCATAGGTGGGTATCAGCATTCGAGGTGTAGAGCCGTGTATTAGGAAGGAGGAGACTCGCTTGATGACAGTCTGTGTGATGTAGCCGCCTCTTGTGTTAGTCTTGCCGTCCTACTCGCTGCGGCCACGCATGCTCTTCATTACTTTGTTCTCCAACCGCGCCTATGAAATCGCCTTGTGCACCTTGGATTGCAAGCATGCATATCTATTTCCCCTTTCTCTTGCAGTGCATTTGCCCAACGTGTCGATTCACCAATCTCATTCAACGACCGATGCATGTGTACATGTCATCTGCAGACAATGACAAGATAATATCTCTTGAAGAAAACACAACTGCAAGGCATGGTGGTATCTTAGTCTACTTAATAAAATGCAGATATGTGATAGAGGCTACCTCACTGGCTACCGCTTAGGGCGGGGCATCTGCCGAAGCATGCAATTTAACCACTCATACATACCACATTAGCACGCCTCTGCACAAACAGCAGAAATGAAATGCTTGGTAGCAGGCAAAGCAGATCCAACACTAGTGACCAAAGAGGAGGAAGGGAAAGTGACTTTCCCTGGCAGTCCACAGTCCCTCTCCACAGTGCAGAGGTACAAATGTGAAATTGGTAAGCAGAACAGGTTTAGTTGGCATCCTAATACTCTTGGAAATGACTTCCAATGCGTCATATGCTCCATATTTGTTTAGCACTCTGCAAGAAATGAACGTGTCGAGGTGGCGTTTGCGTGCGCAGAGGTTCTCTAAAGGATTCCTTCAAAAGTCTCAAATATAATTCAGTACAATCTCCTCTCTTCGCCCTAGTGATATTGTCGCATTGAATAAAACTAAACTGACATGGCTACCTATTTCATTAAAGGCCAGTGTTTAAAAATTTGCCTGAGGAGACTGTGCGCATGGCGTTGATGAGACGTGTATGCGTTTCTTCATCCATCCATCCACTTATCCATCCATCAAACACACTCGCGCACACACACACACGCACGCACACACACAGACACAAATGCCAATCTGGCTACGTAATAGAGAGACTGTCTGCAACTCCACTATCGCCGTCAACACTGCCTTAAAGATGATTGCGTCATGATGGCCACATAATGAGGTGAAGTTGCAGCACCTCAACTTTTGACACCACTTCTGGTCGATGCTTGTTGTCCGCAGCCACCACAACAGCTCTCCTTGCCTAGTCTCCGAGGCGCCGTCTGTAGGCACTGCGTGTTTTGCTGCTCGCGGTGTCAGACACCCACTTCAACAACACCCACCCGATCCTCACTGCATTGTCCAACCTCATTTGTGTGAACTAGGGATGGAGGCGCAAAGTGAATCTCACTGGCGTAAGCTCCGTTTCGTGGGGCATTAGGCAGCAGGCTAATTGCCAAGGCGTCTCTTCATCTCACTTTCTCTTATTTGTATTTGTTACTTGAATGCAATGCTGAGTAAACCTAGCTGTAATAGCCTTAGAGAGAAATCCAGGCTGTTGGTGGATCATGATAAACTTCATTATCGAATCCCTCCCTGCTGCAATCTTCTTGATGCTCCAACGATGACGAAGTAGGCACCGGTGTTCAGTGTACAACCACACACAACTAAAATAGGAGGAACTTGACGCAGTGATTCTCCAATGATTTTACCCTATTTCTCATCCAGCTTTGCCTAATAACTGCACATCACCGAATGCTCCTTGTGTGTACATTTCCCTTACAATATCGTTGTTTGCTGAATTGACAGCCACAGAACTTTGCCTGTTAGACTCAACCGTGCTTCGCTGTACTTGCTTAAATGCCAACGTGCTTCCAACAATCCCGTTCCCCGCTGCTCCATTATGCATAGCATGGAAAGTTGTCTCACTTGCATTTATTGCTACATAATGTCATGTAATGCCTTGCAAGGAGAGGCATGCATACAAATGTGGCCATTATAACTGTGAAGGGAATGTGTAAATGTGGTTGGGGTGGGAATAGTCAATGCCAGCTGGGGTGTAATGCTGCCGACCGAAGCAACCACTGACAATAAGCGGTGCATTAAATGCCTTGGCATCCGTCAGAGCAGTGTTGAATGGACCTTGTTGAGGTGACCAGGTAAAAACATACCAACTGCCCATGCACTGGGTACTGCTCTTTAGCATGGAGCCACACACTTTGAGGAGAAAATCATGCCTCTCAGTTTCAAACAGGAGAGGTTTAAGCCAATAAGAACCCCAAGTCATCAAATCTCCAACACCTCCTTTTATTCTTAATATAGTCTTGCTCCATATCGTCACACCAACCAACCGTCTCTGTGCACATTTCCCTTGCACTACCTTTGTCTGCTGAGACGGCGACTTTAAACATTTGGTAATTTGGCTTCAATGAGCTTCACATTACTCGCACAAAACACTGCAATATTGTTACAGTCGCCTTGCTTCAAACTGCCCGCTTATGAGCAGGCGCAACACCTTACTGCATCCACTCATCTAGGCTCAAATATATTTTCATTTACCCTCCTACATCGAGCAATGTGTTCGCAAATATTGACATCCAGCTGTGTCGAGAGAGCACTAAACTATTTGTGGCGCAATAAAGCCAATGCCATTGGCGTTCACATTGCATGCACGACAATATAGTGGATTGAACCTGCTCTACATAGCCTAGAAAAAGCATCCCTTTCAATCTCAGACCCGCGCCTCTCCATGTTTACCCTATTTATTATTGCTCTTTTGCGAGAATGCGTCCAAAACTAGGCTGAGCCTTACAAACAAATTAAGTCCTCTTCTAACTTTGACCACATTAAGATGCTCGTGCAACGTTCTACCATAAGGTGATGTCGCGTGTGGCAGCACTGCACAATTGTGCACTGTAAGTTGCCACATTTGAGGTGTAGAGCTTTGTGTTGGGTGGGGTCTCGTCTGCTAACGGTGTGTGTAATTTAGTCGTATCTCGCGTCAACCTTACCATAACATTGACCGTGAATGTTTCTCAACAAAACTTAAAGCGATAGTTCATAACCGCTTCGCTATGAAGGATTGTAGCTTCTCGTAGTAACGTTCCTAGAGGTCGTGGCCATTAGGAGAAGCGGTGGAGAGACTTGCCACACACTCAGCAACGTAGCGTGGCTCAAACATCGCAACGGAACATCGAAACGGAGATGAACCCCCAGAAATCGAATTGCCCATGAAGCTTAGCATACACAAGTAACATTTCAAACGAAATGATTACAAAATACTATTTGTAACCAACGCGTTGTTTCCCCGATGCCACAATACAACGTTGGGTTTTGAAGGACAAGTCCGTTGTAAGCAACCAATAGGTACTTCAGTGGCTTGCACAGGCCTCAACTCCGCCAATCTGGCTATCGGTAGATGCACTTGGGAAGTACATTTTGTATTGCACCCTTCTTGCGTCGTTTCGTAGATGGCAACGACAGTTAGTAGATCTTCATGCCACATAAATGGTCCGCCGTCGGCTCATCCGATCGTCAAACAACTCACCTGACACCCGTATACCATCTGAGCATCCTTCCAACATCCCCTGCCCAAACGACTCTCACAGCCGCATAGAAGCCAAAGCACTCACAGCCAGATCCTCCTCCTCCTCCTCCTCCTCCTCCTCTTCTTCTTCTTCTTCCTGTATATTGCATTAATATGCGAATTGATTGCCTGCATCTGCTTCCCATCAAATGTAAGCAACGCCAACGCTAGCTTAACCGCGCTTTCAAAAATCCACGATGGAAGGACTCTGGCTCTCGACCAATGATGCTCCGAGTGCAAACCACTTCGGTCCTCTCTTTGCTAATTCTGGTGTGCTCATGATGCAGCTAACATGGGAGATAGGGCTTCTGAGGCGAATGTATGGGTTTTCTCCACTTTCACTTTCCCCACTACAAGGTTTCCGCACCTCCAAGCAGAAGCATGACGGGCCTCTGCACTTCGTCGGCGTAGACAAGCAACGTGCCACCCAAGTGATGCTGGGGGGAAACCGCTTTGTTCCAGAGGACACGCCATAGTTTGTCCAATTTGGTCGATTTCTAGTCTGATCGATTGAGGCGAAGCTGATGAATTTCATGCAATTAAGACGTGCAGTTGGGTGTCTTTAAGGGTTGGCTAATCAGAGAAGAATGTTGCTCCTTGGAAATAGGAAAGGGGGAGCCCTTAGGCGAGGGGCCTAAAACGATGCCAAAATGAACGTCAAAATGGTGACGCGGTCTGTCCTACTCTCATTGAGTAAGGATATGTCAAACCGTTAGTCCACCCCCCTGCTAAGATGCTGTTTCGTAAGTTTGGTTTCTCACGACGTGGAGAGGTTGTAAGTCTCAAGAAGGTATTCCACGCATATTAATCGACAAGCTTATTGGTCTGCACCAAATCAGCCACCTGACTCCAGACTTACATTTTACCATTTTAAATGTGCTTAAATACGTATCAAGCAGCTGCTCAACTTGAGTAGCTTAAAGTGATTTAGGGCTTCCTTCACGGTAGCAGGTATGGAACAAAGCTCTATTTACTTCAACACACTGGGCCAACATTGCCACACGCTCTAGGAAGGTTAAACCAGTGGAAAATGGACTCCGCCCTCTCTGCACGCTCACCGCAGGAGGAGTGGCTACAGAGCTGAGGTGTCTAGATGGAAATGAACGAGATGTGAGCTCGAAGTCGGAATCGAATGCACCACCGCCTGTGGTATGTTGTTAGTATTTGGGCACACCTTCAAGCCTCGGCTTAGTTTCACGCTTGGCTTGTCCTTCACTGTCCATTAGTGAGGCAGACGAGGTCAGGCACGCGCCGTTGCAGTGTCACTCATTAAGAAGGCGCTGTTGCAGTCACTCAAAGCGGGGCGTGGAAACAAGCACGATGTGACAGATCCAGTCAAATAATAACTTCCACTCTCCATTGCTCTCACACTCAAGTCTGATGGCAGCAACTCCAATTGTGGATTTTGCGACGAACTGCTTTGAAACCCCGAAGTTAGGCGTTTCTTATCCTGAATGCACACACCCTCATGCATCTCTCGGACTGTGGTGGTGACGGTGACCCCGCAACGTATCTGCCACGTTGGAGTCAGTGTGAGTGACTCTTGCTGACCTCCTTTCTAGCATGTGATCTCCCTGTGATCTGGCACGAAGTTATTCAACCATATCAGCCAACTCATCGCTTTTGAAGAGAATTCTCTACTAATTGAAGCACTGTCCTTCAATTTCTTAAGTCTTTCAAGTCGTCTGAGTGCACAAACTCAATATTTGGCAAATACATGCATACATACACTCATGCGTACGACTGGTTGGATTCGTCTGAATTGGTATAATGGAAAAGTTCTCTTCGTCGTTTATCTTCACCTACTTGTTGCCGGAAGGAGACCTTGACTTAATTCCTCCCATCGAAAGATGCCTCATCGTTTTGTTATGCTGTGTTAATTCAAATGTATTGTGCTAATTTGCTGTGTTATAGCGGGTGCGGTTTTATTGGTGGTTCACTGGAATGCACCGTTGGATGTAGTTGCCATAGCTTTGCTGCACCGCATCGCGGTGTACCTGCACTAAGAAATCCATTCACCGCCTGCTGTCAACAAATGTCAGTGTTTCGCATAAAATTTGTGTATTTGCTCTTTGTTACAATCTCTTGAGCAATAAACGTTGGGACATTTAGTGCGTTTCGACTTCATTTGCTTCTTCTTCCTCTTATTATAATTTGAGACAACTGAATGTACCTTACACTTATAGGGTTTGCTGATAGCACCTTACAGTTTGGAATGGTGGACAAATAATGTGGAGGTAGTCATGCCACACACCATCAAATTGCAATTGCGTGAGTGAGAATGCAGACACTGAGTCATCAGCTGAAGTTGTAAGGAGCTTATTGAACCACGCCTCATAAACACAGCCTTACAGAATACATATACTTATGTTGTCACACTCGAGTAACCGGGCGGACTAGTGATGCCACATGCACTCAAGGCACGTTGTCAAGAACTCGTGTAGGAGTTGCATTCTGTGACAAACAGAAGCAGCCAACGTGATTTGGTGCACCAACTTCTCCTGTTTAGTAAGGTGAGTGAGTTAAGAGAAAGAAGGATTGGAGGGGAACCATAGACTGTCCAATTCGCCCATACCACTATTAAAAAGCCGCGTTATGGTGATAGATCATAGTAAGCGAGGAGAAAGTGGTTGAATGTCGAAGCGATACATGACTGCAGCACAACCACGTGTTTGTGCTTGTGCGGGGGTGAAGTGGTTGTTGCTGGGTTGCATAGACGAGTATTGATATGGGTGGTAATGTTGTGCAGTGAGTCGTCAATGAGGGCAAAAGCAAGTGTGTGCGCCTCAATGTCTCATCAACGTCATGCGCGTAGTCTATGCAGGCGAATTAGATGTGCAGGTCATGGTTCGGGTGCCTCATAGGGTGGGTTGAATGCCGATGACTGCTATAAATACACCAGGATTTGTACCTGAGAGCATTCGTAAGGCTGAAGATGAGGGTTCACTTCTGTCTTCTGCTGTTAGCGGTCTCAGTTTTGACTGCAAAATTGAGAAGAGCTGGGAGTAAGTAGCCTTTCAACGTTTCGCTCTGCTCAGCATATGTCAAGCCGCATTTATCCTGTGCTAGAAATGGCCACATCGGTGGTTTCCCTCCCACAACACTTCCATTGGAACTACGTGGGTCCCGAGTCCATCCAACTAATGTGGGACGTCGAACGACTGGGTGAATACTACGCGGACTTAATTGAACTGACAGCAGTGACAACTACCCACTTCCCCGTCATAAGCATGGAAAGCGCGCAGTTCTCACGTGGCGAGCTCACCCTTAATGGACTGCAGCCCGACACCACTTACAAAGTGACCGTGCAGGCGCTGAGCATGGAAGGCATCATACTTACATTCAACGAGGTCGTTAAAACACCACCGAATGGTAAGCCATTGCTTGTGATTCCAGCATTTTTTATTCTGCATACTTTTGTTTCTGCACACTTGCTCACTTCAAATGCCACACACGCATCTACGGCATCGTGCTTAGTGCTTGCAAGCCTATGAATCGCACTTTGCACGAAAAGCAGAGGCTGGTCAAGCGTGCTTTGTGAGGAGCGCAAGAAAATAGGTGTGGGTATTGTTGCAGATGTGTGAAAAGCAGGTTTGTTAAATGTGGAGAGTGCAGCCTAGCCTCAACGACGCTTTGAGACTCCGTCCATCATCTCGCATTAGTGGTAGATGTGGGCAAATGCACCACTATTATTGCAGACATTTCCCAATTCGCCAAGTCCAATGGTGATCATCAATTTCGAAGTGAGCATTAGCTGAGTAGTGTGTGTGTGTGTGTGTGTGTGTGTGTGTGTGTGTGTGTGAAAAGCGCGTCTACCACTATTAGGCAGGAAGTGGTATTCTGACGGATGCGTCTGCTTTCCTCCCTTCAAGTAGTCAAAGCGATGGAGCACCAGTGAAACCTCAATCCCACCCTTACGTTAAGTCTCAAACGCAACGCCGAACGCTCAGTATGAACCGTTATGCATGCATTTAACACACACCCCTTTTGACAGAGTCACTTTGTTGCCTTGCCTGTTTTCCCATGTCACTCTTTTGGTGCTTTGTGAGAATACGATTATTGAATGAAAACACTCGCTAGCCCTTGTCCCCGACGGTGCATACAACCGCACTCTTGCATCTAACAGGCAGACAAACTGACTTTGTAGTCAACACAAGCACTAATGTCGTGGCGTTAGGAGTTTGCGCTACACTAGGCTACCTGAGCCAAATAAAATAGATGCCTTGTACATGCTTACTGTAGGATGTTGCATTTCAGAGAACACAGTGTCCGACGACGATTCCACTGAGGCAGAGTTTCGTTGGGTCCGTGAGAAGTTTAACGCTTTCCAGTTGACTTGGAATCCGCAGCATTTGACTGAGCTCGGCGTGAAATTTATTGAAGTATTATACACACAGACGGATAATCATGACAAGGTGAGGACGAAGTTCGTAAGCGTGAAGAAGGGGAAAGCCGTTATTGATGAGTTGCAACCCAACCAACGATACTCAGTGGAGGTGGTGGCCTTGAGAAATGAAGTCGTTGTTCTTCAACACCACACCTTCCTTAGAACATGGCCAACTGGTAAGTTCCTCCCAGAGTAAATTCACGGCGTTGTCTTGTATGCGTGCATGAGTTGAAGGCTCTAGCGCTAGGTTGAAGTAGGCATTGAGGGCACTGGTGGATGCTGTCCTTGCACAATGTCAGACACTGTGGCACAAGGACCAATGCTCCTCATCTTGCCACATGTTGGCACCACACTTGAAGTTGGAACACGCTGGCAACTGTTCATTGCTTGCAGCTCCCGAGGGACTTCTACCACCCGAGGGAGAGGCCTTATCATCGACACAAATTCGACTCCATTGGGATAAACCCGCCTACCCAAATGGCATCCTCAAGCCCTACAATGTGACCTGCTTTCTTGCCAAGTCAGGCAACGAGCCATCCAGTGTCCTCACGAAGGACAACACGACAACCGAAGTGACGGTCAGTGATCTGCGACCGGACACGGCTTATCAGTGTCTCGTGGAAGCCAGTACTTACGCGGCGGAGGAGCAGGATCCGAAAGAATGCACAACGCAATCTGACATATCGCCTATTATTCGGACCATGCCCTCAGGTGCGTAAGGGTTGAGGGTTGTGCTACCGCTCCTTACTTCTTGAACACTGCAGACAGGAGGTGAGTTGTTAAAGGAGAATATCTCTAAATTGTGGCAAAGTGTAATGCCGAATGGACCTCGCCGACACAGCGATGTGGAGAAATCCAGACCACTTTCGCACTCGATTCAAGTCTACTGCACGATTCCATCAATACACTCTTGAGGAATACTGCGGTGTCCATGAGAATCGAAGGTAAACTTAGTGAAGGATTGTTAGTGGAGCACAAACTGTGTCATACTCAAGTATTTTCTCAGTGCTGCACATTTGGCTTCGATGGACTTGTATGTCCTCGGTAGCAACGATCCTAGGTAATTTTGCTACCACATCGCACAAGGAGTGGGCATGTGCAGGACTTTTCCTTTGGAGAAGTGGTTGCTGCTGCAGGTGCACAGTGCAAGCGCCAATCGTCGTGCGTGGATCCCACAGCCACATTCACCGCAGAGCACCGCCGATCGATCTGCCCAAGTTAAGTAGCCTTCCACATACGCGCATTTAATACACCAACGTTCTGCTACTCTGTGTTTGCGGAAGAATAGGCTGCATGTGACATGGGTATGGTGAAGTTGAATGCTGACTTCCTTTCACATGTAAGTAAAGCAATGTTGGCACGTTGGCACTTATTTGCTCGTTTGGACGCATGGCTGGGCTTGTAGTTTCGACCTATGCGTTAAGTTGCATCACTTTTTCAGTGACGTCGATTTCCTAAATAATGCACCTGCAGATGACGTCAATGTGGATGGACGCCTTGGACTCAGTAGCCAGCAGTGCAGTGGTATGAGCATTAGCCTGAGTCTGCATGGTACAAACGTACGTTTGCTTGCACTCAAATCACGTCCATCCACACATTGATGATGGCAAGCGTAAGAGGTGGAGGCGAAATCGCTTACGCCACTCAATGCGCCATGCGCAAGTTCTGTCCGATTTCATTTCACCTTCCCATACAAACTGTAATGTGGACGCTTTCATTTAGGGACATTTATTAGATTAATGGTCTGCAGGGATTGAATGCGACTTTGCTCAGTTTAGCCACAGAGCAACGCGAGGATGGAGGGCAGAGCGGAGGCCTGTTGGAGTTATTCAAAAGAATTGGCAGTGGGTAGTTGGGAGTATCCTGCCTAATCTCTCTTGGCTGCAAAGGAGCCCATTAGTCCACGCGATGGGAATGAGTTTGATTTGCTTACAGTGGCAAGCTCACGGGCTCGGCAACGTGGTTTGTGGTAACAACTGGGAGAAGGGCATCCACTGTCCATCACCTCGAGCGGTGCATGCCAGTGAGCTTTTGCATTCAGAAGGCAAACTTGGTGAGGTGCCTGTCGCTCGCATTGCCATTACTACCGTGACGCGCTCCACGATGCTGCGGTGGAGGTGGACACACTGCCTGAACATACCTGCCACAAATGTGCTCTTTCTCCTTTCCCTTAAAGAGCCAAGGAGGGACGTGGCAGGCATAGAATTGGTTTCCCTCCCACAACACTTCCATTGGAACTACGTGGGTCCCGAGTCCATCCAACTAATGTGGGACGTCGAACGACTGGGTGAATACTACGCGGACTTAATTGAACTGACAGCAGTGACAACTACCCACTTCCCCGTCATAAGCATGGAAAGCGCGCAGTTCTCACGTGGCGAGCTCACCCTTAATGGACTGCAGCCCGACACCACTTACAAAGTGACCGTGCAGGCGCTGAGCATGGAAGGCATCATACTTACATTCAACGAGGTCGTTAAAACACCACCGGATGGTAAGCCAGTGCTTGTGATTCCACACCTTCTGCACTGCTCATTTCCATCCACCATCGCATTTCCTGCATCATTACATCAAACTTTGCCTTATTGTCGTGACTCCTGTTCACTTTCATGCTACATGCATTGAGGTTGGCAATAAGTGAAGAGGACTGCCCCACTCAATTGCACTAATTCATGTCTTGTCCACCTAGAATGAGGAGAAGACGCCTTTACTGCCAGGCAGACCATTGCAACTGTGGCGTAAGTCAGTGCAAAGGAGTTGCACTTGAAGTTTGTGCAATATCATGGCAAAGATTTGAGCAGTCCACTTTAATCCTTTTCCATTGCAGGCGCCTGTGATTCGAGATGCACACAAGTAGACATTCGTTCCCCCCTCCTTTAATAATGCTTTCACTGAAATATGTCACATTCAACGAACAGCATCCTCTGCAATTTGTTATGCCTGCTGCAGTCACGCCATCCCTCCTCATCTGCACTATTCTTATGCTCTCACCAACAACTTCTGTGATTGCGCGTGCTTCTCCTGCGAATAACGGTTCCAACTCCTATTTGCAGTCTTATTTCTTTTGCAACAAGGATAGTCCGTCGAGGCATGTGGGCTTGCAAACTGCATGAATGTTCGATTAGGCTCTGTGATGAACACGAGGCAAAGGCATTTCTGCAAAAGCGTAGTTTAGCGAATGAGGCATTTCCAATTGTTGATCACGTTGATTTACATGGTCACAAAGAAGGTGGTGCCTTAACGCTGCTTAGTTGTCCATTTATGTGGTAGCTTTGCATAACTACATACATTAGGAGCAGTATGGTGTATCGGCAGGAAAATGCACTGCGATGTAGAAGTTGCTGAGAGAACTCTGGCAGCTAGGACCAAGGCCACTCATATTGGCGCAAATGTGACGTGTGCGACATGCATGGAGTAGGAATGAGATCCGTGCCATTCTCCGACAGCTTCATCCCTCCGTCCTTGAGCACCTCAACATCGAAGCGACATTCAACGCACTGCATTAGAGATGCCATACTCAGAGCCAATGAATTGGGACACTGGACAATACTAGCATGCAAAATGCTGTGTATCGTACCCATGTGGCCCCCACAAAGTAGAGGCTCAATTTGCATATATTTGGAAAGGAAGCACAGTCCTACGGTGATTGGTCTTGCAGATGCAATAGTGGAAGACAGAGTCAATTCGAGAAGGTCGGGTGCAATTAAGATGACTTCGGTTCGTTGCACATCGCATGAACTGTTAAGCACACAGGACGAGTCTAAACACTGGAGCTTGAGCAGTGGAAACACTGACAAATTACGGCCTGCGTGAGATCGCCTCGAGTCCACTGCACTGGTGATCATGCTGCTGCAATTGTGCCGATTAGGCTGGCGAGGTAGTTCACCTAAATGCCTTAGATGTCTCAAACTTATAGGGCTCCAATGCGAGTGTTACCTGCACATGAAAGGATAGAAGTGCTACACAGCACGAAATCACAGCTTCTTTATTGCAGCGGTTGAGGAATGAAGATGACTCTGTTGCCAAAACTGGTGGACATCGTAAGCCAAGGGCACTAAGGAGCTACTGGTTTCACAAGTGGCGTTTGTGAGAGGGCTTCTAAGGTGCTGCTTTAAGGGCCCCTAAGCTGTGCATCTGGTGTTGGCTGAATGAGAACTGTCAGGTGGGTAGGAGGAGAAGAGAAGGTGTCGAGGTGAGCCCTGAGCAACCACCCTCATGATATGACACCTAAATTTTAAGTGAAAGGCTTAACTTAGCGAGAAGGACAACTCACGTCTTGTGATTGTGGTAGATTAATTAGGCTTGACCTGGACTTGGACTTGGACTTGGACTTTGACGTTGGTCGTGGTTGTGTGCAAAGTGCCGCCCACTTACCGTATGCACATTCTGGAAGGGAAAGCAGGAAAACGATTTGAATGAGGCACGATTGCAGGCTTTGATTGACTGGCCAAGCGAAACACTTCCACAGCGTCGAAATTGACGTGTTGCAATTAGCATTTTGCAGGAGTGATGTGGATTCCCTGGGGAGGAGGTGGGTGTCAAATATCGACGGTATAGTTGGTCTCAGTGACATGTGACATGGCTTTCCCGAGCTGTACAGATGAGAGCCGCATATTTGCGCAAAGAGCAAGGCTTCAATGCCAAATGTCACATTTGGTCCCTGCAAACCGCAGTAAGTGCAGCATGTTGAGGGGAAGTTGAAGAACTTCTTCACGCCAATAAGCTAAGTCCGCAGTAATGCGAGGAGGAGACGTTGGATGGGCGGGTCGCATTGGATCGAAACAGGCATCCATATGAAAAGACTGACCAGCATGTGAATTCGGAAGACGTGCCCGAGGTTGTTGCCCACTTAACGAAATGCACAGCCTACAAAAGCCCGTAGACTGACGAACCGCTGCCCGAGACGACAGTGCTGCCTTAGCACAAATACGAGCATTTGCATGCCTTTGGTCTACCTCATCCGGTTACTCGTGTATCAGGGTGTTGTTTCACATCGCAAAACGCATCAAAGCTGCATTCTCGTGGGAATACATGGTGATGTGCGAATTGAGACACAAGTGACCACCACTTTCGGTGTCACAGTGAGCCAGTCACACTGGGAGACATGGCACGTTTTGAAAAAATACATTGGAGAGAAATGGATTGAAATCCTCAAGTCTATTTTACCGTTTCGAGTTCAGTAGCGTGTGAGGCTGCAAATGAAGGCGACGGAGGCTGTCGGTGCAATAAAGCGTGCCATCCCGAAATTTGGCAGGAGAGCTACCAATCGTAATTAGTCAATTTCCATCACAACACACACTAACGGCCATTTGGCAGGGATTTCAACTAAACTGCCACCCAATAACGATCCTTCAGACAGACAGTCAGCTTCCCTTCATTCATCATTGTCAGACCAACAACGAATATGGTGCTAGTAATAGTGCACCAAGGGATGGTGGAGCTGAGTTAATGATCCCGGCGTCATTGTGGCCCTGTGACTTACTCCCGCATTCAGCATGTACTGCCAGAGCTCCCTCCCTTCTCGACACTTGGAGGCAAATCACCAGCGGAAGCAGAAAAAGGGATCAAGGAGGCGTTAGCACTGCAACAAACATGTTACGCCGACTGCCTTGCAGCATTCTCCGGCTTCTTTATCACACCAAGATTCCACTCAAGGTACTTAAGATACTCCACCAGTACACAGCCTGTCTAACCGACTCCAGCAATAGAAGGTTATGAACTAAGAAGGGCTATGCACGTGGAGAGTGCCAGGTGAAGGGATAGGACAAGGCCTGGCATCCAATTCCCATTGCCGCTCATTCGACATGACGCTTCCACCAAACCTTATGAAGGAAATGTACAAGAAGCCATGAAGTTATGCCGTTTGTGCAGGTGCACAGACGTGGAGGAGGAGGAGGAGGAGGAGGTATGATGCCTCTCCACGTCGTGAGAAACCAAACTTACGAAACAGCATCTTAGCAGGGGGGTGGACTAACGGTTTGACATATCCTTACTCAATGAGAGTAGGACAGACCGCGTCACCATTTTGACGTTCATTTTGGCATCGTTTTAGGCCCCTCGCCTAAGGGCTCCCCCTTTCCTATTTCCAAGGAGCAACATTCTTCTCTGATTAGCCAACCCTTAAAGACACCCAACTGCACGTCTTAATTGCATGAAATTCATCAGCTTCGCCTCAATCGATCAGACTAGAAATCGACCAAATTGGACAAACTATGGCGTGTCCTCTGGAACAAAGCGGTTTCCCCCCAGCATCACTTGGGTGGCACGTTGCTTGTCTACGCCGACGAAGTGCAGAGGCCCGTCATGCTTCTGCTTGGAGGTGCGGAAACCTTGTAGTGGGGAAAGTGAAAGTGGAGAAAACCCATACATTCGCCTCAGAAGCCCTATCTTCCATGTTAGCTGCATCATGAGCACACCAGAATTAGCAAAGAGAGGACCGAAGTGGTTTGCACTCGGAGCATCATTGGTCGAGAGCCAGAGTCCTTCCATCGTGGATTTTTGAAAGCGCGGTTAAGCTAGCGTTGGCGTTGCTTACATTTGATGGGAAGCAGATGCAGGCAATCAATTCGCATATTAATGCAATATACAGGAAGAAGAAGAAGAAGAGGAGGAGGAGGAGGAGGAGGAGGAGGAGGATCTGGCTGTGAGTGCTTTGGCTTCTATGCGGCTGTGAGAGTCGTTTGGGCAGGGGATGTTGGAAGGATGCTCAGATGGTATACGGGTGTCAGGTGAGTTGTTTGACGATCGGATGAGCAGACGGCGGACCATTTATGTGGCATGAAGATCTACTAACTGTCGTTGCCATCTACGAAACGACGCAAGAAGGGTGCAATACAAAATGTACTTCCCAAGTGCATCTACCGATAGCCAGATTGGCGGAGTTGAGGCCTGTGCAAGCCACTGAAGTACCTATTGGTTGCTTACAACGGACTTGTCCTTCAAAACCCAACGTTGTATTGTGGCATCGGGGAAACAACGCGTTGGTTACAAATAGTATTTTGTAATCATTTCGTTTGAAATGTTACTTGTGTATGCTAAGCTTCATGGGCAATTCGATTTCTGGGGGTTCATCTCCGTTTCGATGTTCCGTTGCGATGTTTGAGCCACGCTACGTTGCTGAGTGTGTGGCAAGTCTCTCCACCGCTTCTCCTAATGGCCACGACCTCTAGGAACGTTACTACGAGAAGCTACAATCCTTCATAGCGAAGCGGTTATGAACTATCGCTTTAAGTTTTGTTGAGAAACATTCACGGTCAATGTTATGGTAAGGTTGACGCGAGATACGACTAAATTACACACACCGTTAGCAGACGAGACCCCACCCAACACAAAGCTCTACACCTCAAATGTGGCAACTTACAGTGCACAATTGTGCAGTGCTGCCACACGCGACATCACCTTATGGTAGAACGTTGCACGAGCATCTTAATGTGGTCAAAGTTAGAAGAGGACTTAATTTGTTTGTAAGGCTCAGCCTAGTTTTGGACGCATTCTCGCAAAAGAGCAATAATAAATAGGGTAAACATGGAGAGGCGCGGGTCTGAGATTGAAAGGGATGCTTTTTCTAGGCTATGTAGAGCAGGTTCAATCCACTATATTGTCGTGCATGCAATGTGAACGCCAATGGCATTGGCTTTATTGCGCCACAAATAGTTTAGTGCTCTCTCGACACAGCTGGATGTCAATATTTGCGAACACATTGCTCGATGTAGGAGGGTAAATGAAAATATATTTGAGCCTAGATGAGTGGATGCAGTAAGGTGTTGCGCCTGCTCATAAGCGGGCAGTTTGAAGCAAGGCGACTGTAACAATATTGCAGTGTTTTGTGCGAGTAATGTGAAGCTCATTGAAGCCAAATTACCAAATGTTTAAAGTCGCCGTCTCAGCAGACAAAGGTAGTGCAAGGGAAATGTGCACAGAGACGGTTGGTTGGTGTGACGATATGGAGCAAGACTATATTAAGAATAAAAGGAGGTGTTGGAGATTTGATGACTTGGGGTTCTTATTGGCTTAAACCTCTCCTGTTTGAAACTGAGAGGCATGATTTTCTCCTCAAAGTGTGTGGCTCCATGCTAAAGAGCAGTACCCAGTGCATGGGCAGTTGGTATGTTTTTACCTGGTCACCTCAACAAGGTCCATTCAACACTGCTCTGACGGATGCCAAGGCATTTAATGCACCGCTTATTGTCAGTGGTTGCTTCGGTCGGCAGCATTACACCCCAGCTGGCATTGACTATTCCCACCCCAACCACATTTACACATTCCCTTCACAGTTATAATGGCCACATTTGTATGCATGCCTCTCCTTGCAAGGCATTACATGACATTATGTAGCAATAAATGCAAGTGAGACAACTTTCCATGCTATGCATAATGGAGCAGCGGGGAACGGGATTGTTGGAAGCACGTTGGCATTTAAGCAAGTACAGCGAAGCACGGTTGAGTCTAACAGGCAAAGTTCTGTGGCTGTCAATTCAGCAAACAACGATATTGTAAGGGAAATGTACACACAAGGAGCATTCGGTGATGTGCAGTTATTAGGCAAAGCTGGATGAGAAATAGGGTAAAATCATTGGAGAATCACTGCGTCAAGTTCCTCCTATTTTAGTTGTGTGTGGTTGTACACTGAACACCGGTGCCTACTTCGTCATCGTTGGAGCATCAAGAAGATTGCAGCAGGGAGGGATTCGATAATGAAGTTTATCATGATCCACCAACAGCCTGGATTTCTCTCTAAGGCTATTACAGCTAGGTTTACTCAGCATTGCATTCAAGTAACAAATACAAATAAGAGAAAGTGAGATGAAGAGACGCCTTGGCAATTAGCCTGCTGCCTAATGCCCCACGAAACGGAGCTTACGCCAGTGAGATTCACTTTGCGCCTCCATCCCTAGTTCACACAAATGAGGTTGGACAATGCAGTGAGGATCGGGTGGGTGTTGTTGAAGTGGGTGTCTGACACCGCGAGCAGCAAAACACGCAGTGCCTACAGACGGCGCCTCGGAGACTAGGCAAGGAGAGCTGTTGTGGTGGCTGCGGACAACAAGCATCGACCAGAAGTGGTGTCAAAAGTTGAGGTGCTGCAACTTCACCTCATTATGTGGCCATCATGACGCAATCATCTTTAAGGCAGTGTTGACGGCGATAGTGGAGTTGCAGACAGTCTCTCTATTACGTAGCCAGATTGGCATTTGTGTCTGTGTGTGTGCGTGCGTGTGTGTGTGTGCGCGAGTGTGTTTGATGGATGGATAAGTGGATGGATGGATGAAGAAACGCATACACGTCTCATCAACGCCATGCGCACAGTCTCCTCAGGCAAATTGGATGTGAGGGTCATGGTTTAGGTGCCTCATTGGCTAGACTGAATGCGGATCACTCCTATAAATGCCTCATGTTCTGTGCCTGAGAGCATTCACAAGGTTGGCGGCGATGTTTCGATTCTGTCTCCTGCTGTTAGCGGCCTCGGTTTTGACTGCTGTTGCTTTGCCAGCAGATATAAGTAAGTAGACTTTAAACACTCACTGCGCTTTGCATATGCGGAGCAGTAATTGGCGTATCCACATCGCCAATAGTCAGGTTTATAACCCTCGGCGTCTACTTCCATCTAATCGACGAGCGCTAACTTTAGCTGATGCACATTAGGATAGTTTTGGGAGCACAAACATGTATTCACGCCATCTTCCTCATTATTAGCTGCCTAACCGTTGTTGCCAGCATCGCACACGTCCTCACTCGCGCAACTGGAAGGGGTTATAGCAGACACATGCATGCGGTTGCGTGCTCTCCTTAGGTGACTTGGTTAGCCATCCCGAGTTAAATGGACCAGGTTTCCTTCACCATGCTCATTGTGTGATTTTGCATTTCAGAAAGCGGAGCATCGGGCGACATTTTTAGCGCAGCAGGGTTTCATATTCAGCAAGTGAAACCCACTGTGTTTCTGTTGACATGGAATGCAAAGAATTTAGCCCATCGTGGTGCAGTGTTTATTCAGTTGTTTTACACACAGACGGATAATCTGGACGAAGTGCACACAAAGCTCGTAAAAGTGCGGAAGGGAAAAGTCAAGATTGATAAATTGGAAGTTAATGAACGATACTCGGTGGAGGCAACAGCATTGGGAAAATCGGAAGTCGTTGCAACATACCACGCTTTCATTAGAGCTGGGTCGAAGGGTACGTTCCTTTCGTGGATTGTGTGCATTGCACTAACTGCCTTGCATGAGAGCTGGCGTTGGCATCCCCATCGCCAGTTTCACGTAGGCATTCAAGACATAGCTGGACGTTGTTTTCTCTCAGTGCTAGACACTGCCTTGCACAATGCCACACTCCAACTGCATGCTTAGATTCATGCGCCTTTTGCCGCACTGCAAGGCAACACCTGAGTGAATGTCTTTGTTAGTGGATCTCTTTCCTGTCTGTTGCAATACTAGTCTGCTTGTGTTGCGCAGAGCGGTTGTGCCCTATGCTTACCATCATGATTGTTTTGAATAGGCTCAGGTGGAGGCAGAGCAAAAGGAAGGAGATTCATGGTGAGTTTCGCCATTTTATATCTCTGCGTGTTGGTTGACCATGCCTACATCATCGTGAAATAGCAGACCATGTAACGTGTCATTGAAGCGCCAATTTTCGTTGCATTGCAGGCGTCGACGAAGTAGAATCTGCGTCCTGCAACACTCGCTCTTCCCTCATGTCTGCTCAACAGTGGTGTGACCCATCAGATGTAGCATCACCCACTTTAGTGCCTCCCCACCCATTCCAACCACACTGTAATTACAGAAGTGCTGAGCTACAAGTATCCTTCCTCATTGGCAGGGTTGGTCTTTTTATGCGAAAGGGGTACACCACATGCCTACCAGTTTGCAGTGCAGTTTGCCTTTCCGTAGTGCAGCAGGCATTGCTCAAGCTAACTACTCACTTCTCCACGTCCGGCTTCTAAGCGCAAAGTGTGTGTGACTGGTGGGAGCGAGGGCCACGCAATTACAAATGTGGGAATTTGCAGCGTCCACTTAAGCACCGTTTGCACAGGCAGCACGTCAGACGACACCCACTTTAAACAGGACGTTGGTGGGAGTTGGTGGCAGTAGTGGCAGTAGTGGCAGTTGCTGTGCATTGCTTCAGCTCCCAAGGTAGCGAGGAGTCACAATGCTACGTAAGTGTGCCTTTGTCTTATTGTCGCAGCGTCTGTCTGTTCGTGACTACCCTATTCACACGATGAGGGATATTGCGTGAGGTGTTGCGAGGTGGATTGCTCTCATTCAAGTGGCACGGGTTGCATCATCGAGGCAGACAGAGACGCAGATTGACTTAGACGAAGGTTGAGCGGAAGCCGTGAAACATGGGATCGGCTTTGTTGTAGGTAGAAGTCACCTGTGGTGGGTGGCACTTGCGTGCTTTGCAATCGCACAATCGCAGATTAGGCTTTGCATGAATGTGGCCACGAAGGCGCTGCGCGTCGCTGGCAGGGCACAGGAGCTGTGCCATTCTTCGGCTGCTGGCACGGACTCTCTTGCGAGCACTAAACGCAGCGACGATGCGTCGCTGATAGGGTGTGATGCAGAGTGAGGCAAATTGGACGAAGACATGTGTGGTGATGAATGGCGTAATTTGCTTTGGGTGGTACATGGCGTGCGGGTGCATTTGTGTTGATGACAAGCGTAAATCTGCTGTGCTTTTCCAAGGTTCACTTTAGGTATGAAGTGCACTCGCTTTCCTTCTAACCTACCTAAATTCATGCTTAACCGCAGCAGTGAATTTGGCCGACTAATGGGAGCTCTACTGTGTCATCATTAGGTCAACATGAAGACCAAAGCAGGGAAACATCTGATCATGAAAGTCATCCCAACTTTCACTTGCAAGTGGCATTGATGTAAATGCAAATGTGTGAGATTTAACTGGACGTTTATAGAGGTAGTAAAACTAAAATTGAAAATTCTATGGAAGAAATTGTCCTACGACAGGTAACAGTAAGGAGTTGTGCTAATGATTGTATTGTGTCATTTAACGCCTCTAGTTCCTGGAACATGGAAGAGAAGAGAAGCGATTATGCGATTGCACTGCACCGACTAATGGCAATTGGTACACACAAATGAGAGGTGGTGATGCCAGTGAGTTCGTCAGATGGAATTTAGGAACTGTGCATGTGTTCGTCAATAGACGTCAGATCACCTGTCCATGTGCAGGCCAGTGAATGAGGGAGGAGGTTGTAGCGCTGTTACGTGGAAAGGAGTTAAGCGCACCTTCCCAGTGACCACGTCGTCATGTGGGCATGGTAGAGGAACTGTTAGTCATAACTCCTCCACACGGCTCATGAGTAGCGGCATTTTCATGATGAAAGCCATCATGTAGGAGGAAGACATTATTCTCGCTTCTTCTCATATTTGACGTCAGCAATTCTTCCATCCGTAGCAATGTGCATGACAATGTGTTCATGACAAGTCCTTTTCACCGCCACTTTTGCAGCATCTCGAGATAAATGACGGCACAGTTCATGGCCACAATGTGCATATTGGACAGGGAAGAGGGGACTGGCGCAGCAAAGGAGCCACCTCACCCATCGGATGCAGCGCAGGCGTGCAAGTGATTGCAATCCATACAGTGAGCCGTTGCCAAAGTGACAAGTTTCCTCCCATCAAAGCACCTTAGCGGGTGTTATATCAGTGGAGGAGGGGGTGTGAAGAGGCGAGATAAAGTGACTCTCTGGCATGGAGTGATAGAGTGGCACAATCAACCAAACATCGTCTTCCTTTCAGTCTTACAGCCTAAAGCACTCCAACTGTGAATCGAGCGATCATGCTGAGAGAGTCGAGACACTTCCTCCAAAGTAGGCTTGCGTCGCGTCGGCTTTGGAACGGGATGGAGAAATGCACGAAATAATGTTTAATCGCATCCGTAGCCAAATTGAAGCAAGTATCTTGGATTCAATTTCCCTCCTTTGCAGACGGAATGCATCTTACGTGAGGCCCAGACGACTAAGGCACAACTTTGCTATCCATTCAAATGAGTGGAGAATGGAAAACGCAGATGCCCAAACTTAGTGTGAGGCAGTGCTACCGACTCCTACGGAGAATGGTTGGTGCAACCGAGCCATTTCCTGCATGTCCCACTTGTTAACAGACAGGCTCAATTTTGAGCATTGTAGCGTGACAACCGTCCAATGGCATTGTGAGGATTCCTATTTTAGGAGCAGACGTTATTACTCTTGTTTGGCATAGAGCCACATAGTTTGGGGAGGAGGTGTCCACCGTTTATACTTAAACTTATGTTGCATACACATAGGTGCTGGATAATCATGCAATATGCTTTCGTCAGGCCTAATTAACCCTTCCTCACACCGTGTCAAGGCTTCTCGCGCAAAGTTGTCGATGTGGACACTCAAAATGTGGATGAGCAGCTGTACTCTGTCGAATCTTTGCAGCGTATTTGTGGTGCCAGTCATGTGAAGCATGGCCTACGGTTGCAAACCACACAAACGCTACTCCCAATGGCTGGTTTAAAGGCACAGTGAAGTTGGTCTGAGGTGTGAGGATTTGCGTGCATCTCTTATGGAATTGTGGCCTGCGTTACTGTGTGACTCAGCGGTGCAAACTGTGGCAGTTGGATGCACGGTCGACCCCGCAAGGTGTCACGCAATCTTATGCTTCATGTGAATACGGTAGTCGCGTGTATCTTACTCCAATGCTGGATATTATGTTTGGCAATGAAGACGTGAAGTTGAGGGAAATTCAACATAGCAACTTTGACTGCCTCCACTAACTTACACCAACGCTTTTCTTGAAATGGGTAGTATGCTGCGAGCTGTACTTAGGCACTTATAATCGTATGGCTGCCATACCTAAAGAATGCTCGATTTTGAGTGGGATTTGGCCAGAACACGGCTACTTAGGAACCTCTCTTCTGCACTCATGTAAAGGTGAGAAAGGGAAGGCTTTTCATGCATAGATTGTGTGTTGGCATGCTAGCATGCTGAAGCACAGACGGTCGGTTGTAATTTACTGGACACACAGAGCAATGCTGATGCAGCATGAAGAAGTCTACGCTGGTTTGTCAAAAAAATTTTCTTTTAGCAGTCATTTGACATTAAAATGGTAGATTTGTGTGAAAGCTCTCATCCGTCCTACCAACTTTTTCCATAATGCCATTAACCTTATTTTGGTCGTGCAGTGAAGTCAGAATTTGTGCAATAAGTTTGCATAACTGTGTAGGAGAGTCGGATTCCACTAATAAGCAAGATTAATTTAAGCGCTTCAGTGTTATAATTGGGATGCAAATGAAAAGTTTGAAGGAAGCACAAAATTGGACGATGCTGCGTCTAGGAGGTCATCACACTGATGTTGAGCGGACACGTGCGGAAAACGGGTAACACAGGTTCTACATCTTGGAGGCCTGCAACGGAAGGGGATTGGCGTGATGTTCTACGACATTTTAAGCAAAGACTACTAAAATGTAGGTGGACAGAGTAACTGGGATTGCGGAACTTACGGTAGATTCACTAGTCTGTTGCCCTGCCTCCATCCAATCCTATTCAAAATAACAATGCTAGTAAACACAACGAGTGATGCCGTGATGCAGTAAAGTGAATGTGGGTAAATATGTGAAGTTTCATATTGTAACGACAAGCACTAGCCTATTAGCGGGCGCATTTTAACGCTGTTCGTGCTGTAGATGATCCTTACAAATAATGGCTGGCAATGACTGTCATGTTGCGTTTGCTCAACACACATGTGCATGTTTCGTCACACAAAGGGTTGAAATGCTCAAATACACGCACGAGTTTACTTATGACAGTGTTTGAAATTGTTCATTGAAGTGAGAAATGCCAGCTACTTCGTCGTTTGCTTGCAGAGTCACTTTGCAGGAGAGATTGGACCCCAGTTCATTTCCATACAAGCCATCATAATCATGAGCTGGCATGAAGAGTTGTGCAAATGTATGGACAGGTAGGAAATTATTGTACTCAACTTGCCTCCAGTCTAAGAGGCTGGAAATTAATTCACCTAGTAATAAGGAAATAAAAGGTAGTAGGGTTTCAACGCACCCAATGGCTTGGGATAAATGGGAGGTGACCATTTGGATGTCGTAGTACACTTTTTCGGATCCTGTCCCTCTGCTGGATATGTGCTGGCTTCCACCTGGCACCGATAAGGAGTGTTCGGTCGCAGATTACTCAGCAAAACTGACAATGTCCTATTTGTTTCACTGGAGCCACTGAATGGAGTACTGCCTGGCGTGGCAACAGCACAGATCACACGGTAGGGTTTGAGGATCCCATTTGGGCGGGTGGGTGCGGTCCAACTCAACCTAATTTGTGTCGATGATATGGCTCTTCCTGTGGGCGGCAGCATTTCCGAAGGAGCTGAAAATGGCAAGCATTTGTCAATAAAATTCAAATTTAAGTGTTTCACCAAGCTGCAACATAAAGGCATTTTGGCATTTACGTCGAAACCATTGCCACTGACCGAGAATTGTTTGCAACAATATCTTTAAAAACCACGTTAACCCATGCATGAGGGACAATGCAGTGAATTCAAATGAGGCACACATACCAGCCGGCCATGATGTAACAAAGTCGTTGTAAGTAAGAATAGCTTTGCCATTTGCCAAGGCTTCCACCTTAAATGAGTAACGTGCATTGGGTAGCAAGTCATCAATACTGACTTTGCCGCTGTCCACGCATGAGGTCTTTGTCACCACTAAGTCTGGTCCATCAACTCGTCTGTAAACCACTTTAACTGATTGTACACCACGATTAGCCAAGTTCCGCTTATTCCAAGTCAGCAGAAACTCGTTAGCTTTTACTTGGCGGCAACGAAACACATTTCTGCCGGAATTGTAGCCTGAAATGCAACATCGTACACTTAGCATGGTTAAGGCATGCCCTTCTATTTGGCGAAGCATGGAATCCTAAAGGCTAGGCATTAATGTCTGTGTTTACCATGACGCTAGTGTGTCTGCCTTCACGTGACGAGAGTGAAAATGTGTTGTTGAAGGCAAAGAAAAGGGAGTGTCTTCATTTAATAGCCATCTTCTCACATTGCACAAGAAGATTGAACTAGGAAACAGTCGAGGGATACCGCGACATCAATAGAGTGAAGTAAATACATGCACAAGGATTGATACTGAGTGGTTAGCGTTGAACACTCCTTTCCTCTGATAAAATTGAGGTTAATAAAGTGAATATGTTCGATGTTCACACATTTCTTTCTCACAGATGCCCACATTTATGATTACCACTGGAATTGGCGCCTTTAAAAATGTTCGTAATACCAGTGGCGGGTTTGGCAGGTGACGGGTCTTGATATGCGTGAGTGTATCTCTAACACATCACTGAGGCCATATAGAAGGTCTGCCGAAATGCACTCCTCACCTTCATCAAAGCCAACATCAAAATATCTGTTTCAAAGTAGCCTCCTACTTTCCTGTGCTTCTCACAGAGCACGGGTCGTGCCAGTGCGAGCATTGTATTGCTACATCAGTGCGGTGATGTGCCTCCAGCTCCTAGGAGCACACATTTTATGCGATCTTCTGATTTGCGTGCGGTGCATCGTTACGTGACTAATGAGCGGGAGCATCAATCATAGACGCCAACTAGCCGACACCTCAAGGATTAGCAACAAATTCAAGGCGGTAAAACAGTGAGAAGGAGTTGAGGCAAATGACGATTTTGTGTTTGGTGTCACTCATTACTGACCGTTCTGCAGTCGTAATGAAAAGAGTAGTTAGATCTACGATGGAAGTTTTGCATATGCATGTGCAGCCTCACCGACCTCTCCTCTTCGAGGAAAATATAAATAAGGATCTTGCTACTACTGGGAAGATACCGTGAATACGTGTGTGGACCTCGAAGGAAGTGTGCATGAACAAAAGTAATCATTCACAGTTTAGAGCGATGTATGCCATGGAGACTAAGAATTTAAGAATGTAGCAGATTTCGGCACACACCAAATGCCACATTCCATGTGTTGAGGAGAGCGATAGGTTAGAGTACTACTTACCATCGGCTCCTGCCGCTTCCACAGTCAAGACCGAGACCGCCAACAAAAGAAGAGAGAATCGTGCCATCGTCTTCAACCTTGTGAATGCTTTAAGGTAAGAGTTATGGCGTATTTATAGGAGTCATCCACATTCAATCTAGCCTATCAGGCACCTGACCCATGACCTGCGAACCCAGTCTGTCTGCATAGACAATAGGCATGGTGTTGGTGAGACGTGTAGGCGCTCCCACGTCCATTCGTTCATCCATCCTTCTATCCGTCTATCACGCTTCTCATCACCGAGACACGCAAAGATCGATCTGGCTGTGTAGTAAAGGTATTGTGAGCAGGTTGTTTGCCAATGTTGGCATTAACTTAAAAATGTTTAGCAGCACCGCGAACAGTTTAAATTTGCCTAAACTAGTTTAAATTTTTACTGATGGCTCGATCTACGAATAGCAAATAATGCGAATTTGCACGGAGAGGGTGTGGTACAGCTACATCCATATCATTTGCCGCACACCTCCAATCCTATATTGATATCAGCACGGGCATTGGCCCGTCTTCCCACATACCGATCGGACAGTGAGTGTAAGCCCCGGATTGACATTGGGCCCTAACTAACCGCGTCGGTTAAAATCACCCGCGTGCTTTTGGCCCTACTATTTGCCGTTCAAGCTGCGAGTTACAAGGTGCTTCTCATCTGTCGCCTTCAGTTAGGCTCATCCACACTTCCATACCAATCTGGAGGGGGCCAAACCGTCAACTTTTAAGCACATCACAGGTACACCAAATGTGGTTCAAGAAAAGGCCAAGGAAGTTCAAATAGGTTGCTACTGCTTATCTGTTGGCATTTTTTCTAAGGTCTGCATATCGTTACATTGCATTAATGAAAGTGATAAGTTCTCCAAATCGCAAGCGCATATCACCTAAAAATTCGACATTTCTAAAAGAATGGTTTTTAAACTCCTCGCAACTTTTAAGTTGCAAACCCGCGCGCATAAATCTGATGCGGTCCACTTGATTCATGTCAACGGAAGTTCGATTCATCGACACGCTCGGGCTACTCTATTTTTATGTTGTCATTGTGACATGGAGACATTAACTCACCTCTTCCTGCCGATGAAAACTTTTTAGCTTTTTGTGGCAGGTATGTTAAATTGCTTGTCAGTTGGGGCGCAATATCGTGATAATGTGCATGGCAGCACAGTTCTGCCTGGTTTCTCATGCAAAACATATTGAGCAAATGAACTCCGTGAGGTTCAATAGCTTAGCCGTGGCTCGCAGAAATATCTCCGGTCTGAGCCGTGTTGAATGTGACACGAAAGCATTTTGTTATTAATCAAGTCAAGCTACCCATTCAGTTGTGTTCATTTATGTGTCATGTCTGATCATTTTACTCCTCCAAGAGTTACGCCTTCACCCATTGATTTCAGCACATATTGCATTCACCAACACAGGCGATCACCATAAAACACAACAGCAGCGCAACGCAAGTGGCCAAACATTCGTGCGTACATGCCGACCAAAGTATTGGCGTTGCCAGATGTCAAAAATGCTTTTGGGCATTTCAAATTAATAAAGATTCTCTGTAAGCCTAGGAGAATGGCATCGCTCTTCGTCGTTAATTCACAACAATTGTAAAAGCGCCCTATTTAGTTTAGCTCTGAATTAATCCTTATCCTTAACTATTTAAACGAGTTCACCATCGCTTATCCGTCTAAACGGCAATATAACAACCATTCCGAAATGTGCCACGTTCCAGTTGCTATGAATGCATCAGTGGGACTTCTTTTCTGGCATGTGATTGCTCAGTAATCTGTCACAACGCCGCTCAAGCAAAGCTATCACCTCGTTGCTACTGAGGAGATTTCTTCATTGTTTTTAGCATTGCTTAATTTCCTTTCACCTGAACTGCTTCATGCTTTGCCTCATCCATTTGTGTTTTTGGTTAGCATTGCAGATGCCTTGACTCAATCCTTCTTTCCTACTGATCCTCAGCATCTTACTGATTCTGCCAAGTTAGGATGCCTGCGAATTGTTTTACCACACGCTGACATTGCATGCGGCGGCATGAAGCTACCTACCTGACCAGACGAAATACACTGCATAGGTGGGTATCAGCATTCGAGGTGTAGAGCCGTGTATTAGGAAGGAGGAGACTCGCTTGATGACAGTCTGTGTGATGTAGCCGCCTCTTGTGTTAGTCTTGCCGTCCTACTCGCTGCGGCCACGCATGCTCTTCATTACTTTGTTCTCCAACCGCGCCTATGAAATCGCCTTGTGCACCTTGGATTGCAAGCATGCATATCTATTTCCCCTTTCTCTTGCAGTGCATTTGCCCAACGTGTCGATTCACCAATCTCATTCAACGACCGATGCATGTGTACATGTCATCTGCAGACAATGACAAGATAATATCTCTTGAAGAAAACACAACTGCAAGGCATGGTGGTATCTTAGTCTACTTAATAAAATGCAGATATGTGATAGAGGCTACCTCACTGGCTACCGCTTAGGGCAGGGCATCTGCCGAAGCATGCAATTTAACCACTCATACATACCACATTAGCACGCCTCTGCACAAACAGCAGAAATGAAATGCTTGGTAGCAGGCAAAGCAGATCCAACACTAGTGACCAAAGAGGAGGAAGGGAAAGTGACTTTCCCCTGGCAGTCCACAGTCCCTCTCCACAGTGCAGAGGTACAAATGTGAAATTGGTAAGCAGAACAGGTTTAGTTGGCATCCTAATACTCTTGGAAATGACTTCCAATGCGTCATATGCTCCATATTTGTTTAGCACTCTGCAAGAAATGAACGTGTCGAGGTGGCGTTTGCGTGCGCAGAGGTTCTCTAAAGGATTCCTTCAAAAGTCTCAAATATAATTCAGTACAATCTCCTCTCTTCGCCCTAGTGATATTGTCGCATTGAATAAAACTAAACTGACATGGCTACCTATTTCATTAAAGGCCAGTGTTTAAAAATTTGCCTGAGGAGACTGTGCGCATGGCGTTGATGAGACGTGTATGCGTTTCTTCATCCATCCATCCACTTATCCATCCATCAAACACACTCGCGCACACACACACACGCACGCACACACACAGACACAAATGCCAATCTGGCTACGTAATAGAGAGACTGTCTGCAACTCCACTATCGCCGTCAACACTGCCTTAAAGATGATTGCGTCATGATGGCCACATAATGAGGTGAAGTTGCAGCACCTCAACTTTTGACACCACTTCTGGTCGATGCTTGTTGTCCGCAGCCACCACAACAGCTCTCCTTGCCTAGTCTCCGAGGCGCCGTCTGTAGGCACTGCGTGTTTTGCTGCTCGCGGTGTCAGACACCCACTTCAACAACACCCACCCGATCCTCACTGCATTGTCCAACCTCATTTGTGTGAACTAGGGATGGAGGCGCAAAGTGAATCTCACTGGCGTAAGCTCCGTTTCGTGGGGCATTAGGCAGCAGGCTAATTGCCAAGGCGTCTCTTCATCTCACTTTCTCTTATTTGTATTTGTTACTTGAATGCAATGCTGAGTAAACCTAGCTGTAATAGCCTTAGAGAGAAATCCAGGCTGTTGGTGGATCATGATAAACTTCATTATCGAATCCCTCCCTGCTGCAATCTTCTTGATGCTCCAACGATGACGAAGTAGGCACCGGTGTTCAGTGTACAACCACACACAACTAAAATAGGAGGAACTTGACGCAGTGATTCTCCAATGATTTTACCCTATTTCTCATCCAGCTTTGCCTAATAACTGCACATCACCGAATGCTCCTTGTGTGTACATTTCCCTTACAATATCGTTGTTTGCTGAATTGACAGCCACAGAACTTTGCCTGTTAGACTCAACCGTGCTTCGCTGTACTTGCTTAAATGCCAACGTGCTTCCAACAATCCCGTTCCCCGCTGCTCCATTATGCATAGCATGGAAAGTTGTCTCACTTGCATTTATTGCTACATAATGTCATGTAATGCCTTGCAAGGAGAGGCATGCATACAAATGTGGCCATTATAACTGTGAAGGGAATGTGTAAATGTGGTTGGGGTGGGAATAGTCAATGCCAGCTGGGGTGTAATGCTGCCGACCGAAGCAACCACTGACAATAAGCGGTGCATTAAATGCCTTGGCATCCGTCAGAGCAGTGTTGAATGGACCTTGTTGAGGTGACCAGGTAAAAACATACCAACTGCCCATGCACTGGGTACTGCTCTTTAGCATGGAGCCACACACTTTGAGGAGAAAATCATGCCTCTCAGTTTCAAACAGGAGAGGTTTAAGCCAATAAGAACCCCAAGTCATCAAATCTCCAACACCTCCTTTTATTCTTAATATAGTCTTGCTCCATATCGTCACACCAACCAACCGTCTCTGTGCACATTTCCCTTGCACTACCTTTGTCTGCTGAGACGGCGACTTTAAACATTTGGTAATTTGGCTTCAATGAGCTTCACATTACTCGCACAAAACACTGCAATATTGTTACAGTCGCCTTGCTTCAAACTGCCCGCTTATGAGCAGGCGCAACACCTTACTGCATCCACTCATCTAGGCTCAAATATATTTTCATTTACCCTCCTACATCGAGCAATGTGTTCGCAAATATTGACATCCAGCTGTGTCGAGAGAGCACTAAACTATTTGTGGCGCAATAAAGCCAATGCCATTGGCGTTCACATTGCATGCACGACAATATAGTGGATTGAACCTGCTCTACATAGCCTAGAAAAAGCATCCCTTTCAATCTCAGACCCGCGCCTCTCCATGTTTACCCTATTTATTATTGCTCTTTTGCGAGAATGCGTCCAAAACTAGGCTGAGCCTTACAAACAAATTAAGTCCTCTTCTAACTTTGACCACATTAAGATGCTCGTGCAACGTTCTACCATAAGGTGATGTCGCGTGTGGCAGCACTGCACAATTGTGCACTGTAAGTTGCCACATTTGAGGTGTAGAGCTTTGTGTTGGGTGGGGTCTCGTCTGCTAACGGTGTGTGTAATTTAGTCGTATCTCGCGTCAACCTTACCATAACATTGACCGTGAATGTTTCTCAACAAAACTTAAAGCGATAGTTCATAACCGCTTCGCTATGAAGGATTGTAGCTTCTCGTAGTAACGTTCCTAGAGGTCGTGGCCATTAGGAGAAGCGGTGGAGAGACTTGCCACACACTCAGCAACGTAGCGTGGCTCAAACATCGCAACGGAACATCGAAACGGAGATGAACCCCCAGAAATCGAATTGCCCATGAAGCTTAGCATACACAAGTAACATTTCAAACGAAATGATTACAAAATACTATTTGTAACCAACGCGTTGTTTCCCCGATGCCACAATACAACGTTGGGTTTTGAAGGACAAGTCCGTTGTAAGCAACCAATAGGTACTTCAGTGGCTTGCACAGGCCTCAACTCCGCCAATCTGGCTATCGGTAGATGCACTTGGGAAGTACATTTTGTATTGCACCCTTCTTGCGTCGTTTCGTAGATGGCAACGACAGTTAGTAGATCTTCATGCCACATAAATGGTCCGCCGTCGGCTCATCCGATCGTCAAACAACTCACCTGACACCCGTATACCATCTGAGCATCCTTCCAACATCCCCTGCCCAAACGACTCTCACAGCCGCATAGAAGCCAAAGCACTCACAGCCAGATCCTCCTCCTCCTCCTCCTCCTCCTCCTCTTCTTCTTCTTCTTCCTGTATATTGCATTAATATGCGAATTGATTGCCTGCATCTGCTTCCCATCAAATGTAAGCAACGCCAACGCTAGCTTAACCGCGCTTTCAAAAATCCACGATGGAAGGACTCTGGCTCTCGACCAATGATGCTCCGAGTGCAAACCACTTCGGTCCTCTCTTTGCTAATTCTGGTGTGCTCATGATGCAGCTAACATGGGAGATAGGGCTTCTGAGGCGAATGTATGGGTTTTCTCCACTTTCACTTTCCCCACTACAAGGTTTCCGCACCTCCAAGCAGAAGCATGACGGGCCTCTGCACTTCGTCGGCGTAGACAAGCAACGTGCCACCCAAGTGATGCTGGGGGGAAACCGCTTTGTTCCAGAGGACACGCCATAGTTTGTCCAATTTGGTCGATTTCTAGTCTGATCGATTGAGGCGAAGCTGATGAATTTCATGCAATTAAGACGTGCAGTTGGGTGTCTTTAAGGGTTGGCTAATCAGAGAAGAATGTTGCTCCTTGGAAATAGGAAAGGGGGAGCCCTTAGGCGAGGGGCCTAAAACGATGCCAAAATGAACGTCAAAATGGTGACGCGGTCTGTCCTACTCTCATTGAGTAAGGATATGTCAAACCGTTAGTCCACCCCCCTGCTAAGATGCTGTTTCGTAAGTTTGGTTTCTCACGACGTGGAGAGGTTGTAAGTCTCAAGAAGGTATTCCACGCATATTAATCGACAAGCTTATTGGTCTGCACCAAATCAGCCACCTGACTCCAGACTTACATTTTACCATTTTAAATGTGCTTAAATACGTATCAAGCAGCTGCTCAACTTGAGTAGCTTAAAGTGATTTAGGGCTTCCTTCACGGTAGCAGGTATGGAACAAAGCTCTATTTACTTCAACACACTGGGCCAACATTGCCACACGCTCTAGGAAGGTTAAACCAGTGGAAAATGGACTCCGCCCTCTCTGCACGCTCACCGCAGGAGGAGTGGCTACAGAGCTGAGGTGTCTAGATGGAAATGAACGAGATGTGAGCTCGAAGTCGGAATCGAATGCACCACCGCCTGTGGTATGTTGTTAGTATTTGGGCACACCTTCAAGCCTCGGCTTAGTTTCACGCTTGGCTTGTCCTTCACTGTCCATTAGTGAGGCAGACGAGGTCAGGCACGCGCCGTTGCAGTGTCACTCATTAAGAAGGCGCTGTTGCAGTCACTCAAAGCGGGGCGTGGAAACAAGCACGATGTGACAGATCCAGTCAAATAATAACTTCCACTCTCCATTGCTCTCACACTCAAGTCTGATGGCAGCAACTCCAATTGTGGATTTTGCGACGAACTGCTTTGAAACCCCGAAGTTAGGCGTTTCTTATCCTGAATGCACACACCCTCATGCATCTCTCGGACTGTGGTGGTGACGGTGACCCCGCAACGTATCTGCCACGTTGGAGTCAGTGTGAGTGACTCTTGCTGACCTCCTTTCTAGCATGTGATCTCCCTGTGATCTGGCACGAAGTTATTCAACCATATCAGCCAACTCATCGCTTTTGAAGAGAATTCTCTACTAATTGAAGCACTGTCCTTCAATTTCTTAAGTCTTTCAAGTCGTCTGAGTGCACAAACTCAATATTTGGCAAATACATGCATACATACACTCATGCGTACGACTGGTTGGATTCGTCTGAATTGGTATAATGGAAAAGTTCTCTTCGTCGTTTATCTTCACCTACTTGTTGCCGGAAGGAGACCTTGACTTAATTCCTCCCATCGAAAGATGCCTCATCGTTTTGTTATGCTGTGTTAATTCAAATGTATTGTGCTAATTTGCTGTGTTATAGCGGGTGCGGTTTTATTGGTGGTTCACTGGAATGCACCGTTGGATGTAGTTGCCATAGCTTTGCTGCACCGCATCGCGGTGTACCTGCACTAAGAAATCCATTCACCGCCTGCTGTCAACAAATGTCAGTGTTTCGCATAAAATTTGTGTATTTGCTCTTTGTTACAATCTCTTGAGCAATAAACGTTGGGACATTTAGTGCGTTTCGACTTCATTTGCTTCTTCTTCCTCTTATTATAATTTGAGACAACTGAATGTACCTTACACTTATAGGGTTTGCTGATAGCACCTTACAGTTTGGAATGGTGGACAAATAATGTGGAGGTAGTCATGCCACACACCATCAAATTGCAATTGCGTGAGTGAGAATGCAGACACTGAGTCATCAGCTGAAGTTGTAAGGAGCTTATTGAACCACGCCTCATAAACACAGCCTTACAGAATACATATACTTATGTTGTCACACTCGAGTAACC
This sequence comes from Taenia crassiceps, assembly GCA_023375655.1. Classification (NCBI taxonomy): domain Eukaryota; kingdom Metazoa; phylum Platyhelminthes; class Cestoda; order Cyclophyllidea; family Taeniidae; genus Taenia; species Taenia crassiceps. The sequence goes on from JAKROA010000013.1 coordinate 2,027,169, forward strand.
GGGCGGACTAGTGATGCCACATGCACTCAAGGCACGTTGTCAAGAACTCGTGTAGGAGTTGCATTCTGTGACAAACAGAAGCAGCCAACGTGATTTGGTGCACCAACTTCTCCTGTTTAGTAAGGTGAGTGAGTTAAGAGAAAGAAGGATTGGAGGGGAACCATAGACTGTCCAATTCGCCCATACCACTATTAAAAAGCCGCGTTATGGTGATAGATCATAGTAAGCGAGGAGAAAGTGGTTGAATGTCGAAGCGATACATGACTGCAGCACAACCACGTGTTTGTGCTTGTGCGGGGGGTGAAGTGGTTGTTGCTGGGTTGCATAGACGAGTATTGATATGGGTGGTAATGTTGTGCAGTGAGTCGTCAATGAGGGCAAAAGCAAGTGTGTGCGCCTCAATGTCTCATCAACGTCATGCGCGTAGTCTATGCAGGCGAATTAGATGTGCAGGTCATGGTTCGGGTGCCTCATAGGGTGGGTTGAATGCCGATGACTGCTATAAATACACCAGGATTTGTACCTGAGAGCATTCGTAAGGCTGAAGATGAGGGTTCACTTCTGTCTTCTGCTGTTAGCGGTCTCAGTTTTGACTGCAAAATTGAGAAGAGCTGGGAGTAAGTAGCCTTTCAACGTTTCGCTCTGCTCAGCATATGTCAAGCCGCATTTATCCTGTGCTAGAAATGGCCACATCGGTGGTTTCCCTCCCACAACACTTCCATTGGAACTACGTGGGTCCCGAGTCCATCCAACTAATGTGGGACGTCGAACGACTGGGTGAATACTACGCGGACTTAATTGAACTGACAGCAGTGACAACTACCCACTTCCCCGTCATAAGCATGGAAAGCGCGCAGTTCTCACGTGGCGAGCTCACCCTTAATGGACTGCAGCCCGACACCACTTACAAAGTGACCGTGCAGGCGCTGAGCATGGAAGGCATCATACTTACATTCAACGAGGTCGTTAAAACACCACCGAATGGTAAGCCATTGCTTGTGATTCCAGCATTTTTTTATTCTGCATACTTTTGTTTCTGCACACTTGCTCACTTCAAATGCCACACACGCATCTACGGCATCGTGCTTAGTGCTTGCAAGCCTATGAATCGCACTTTGCACGAAAAGCAGAGGCTGGTCAAGCGTGCTTTGTGAGGAGCGCAAGAAAATAGGTGTGGGTATTGTTGCAGATGTGTGAAAAGCAGGTTTGTTAAATGTGGAGAGTGCAGCCTAGCCTCAACGACGCTTTGAGACTCCGTCCATCATCTCGCATTAGTGGTAGATGTGGGCAAATGCACCACTATTATTGCAGACATTTCCCAATTCGCCAAGTCCAATGGTGATCATCAATTTCGAAGTGAGCATTAGCTGAGTAGTGTGTGTGTGTGTGTGTGTGTGTGTGTGTGTGTGTGTGTGTGTGAAAAGCGCGTCTACCACTATTAGGCAGGAAGTGGTATTCTGACGGATGCGTCTGCTTTCCTCCCTTCAAGTCGTCAAAGCGATGGAGCACCAGTGAAACCTCAATCCCACCCTTACGTTAAGTCTCAAACGCAACGCCGAACGCTCAGTATGAACCGTTATGCATGCATTTAACACACACCCCTTTTGACAGAGTCACTTTGTTGCCTTGCCTGTTTTCCCATGTCACTCTTTTGGTGCTTTGTGAGAATACGATTATTGAATGAAAACACTCGCTAGCCCTTGTCCCCGACGGTGCATACAACCGCACTCTTGCATCTAACAGGCAGACAAACTGACTTTGTAGTCAACACAAGCACTAATGTCGTGGCGTTAGGAGTTTGCGCTACACTAGGCTACCTGAGCCAAATAAAATAGATGCCTTGTACATGCTTACTGTAGGATGTTGCATTTCAGAGAACACAGTGTCCGACGACGATTCCACTGAGGCAGAGTTTCGTTGGGTCCGTGAGAAGTTTAACGCTTTCCAGTTGACTTGGAATCCGCAGCATTTGACTGAGCTCGGCGTGAAATTTATTGAAGTATTATACACACAGACGGATAATCATGACAAGGTGAGGACGAAGTTCGTAAGCGTGAAGAAGGGGAAAGCCGTTATTGATGAGTTGCAACCCAACCAACGATACTCAGTGGAGGTGGTGGCCTTGAGAAATGAAGTCGTTGTTCTTCAACACCACACCTTCCTTAGAACATGGCCAACTGGTAAGTTCCTCCCAGAGTAAATTCACGGCGTTGTCTTGTATGCGTGCATGAGTTGAAGGCTCTAGCGCTAGGTTGAAGTAGGCATTGAGGGCACTGGTGGATGCTGTCCTTGCACAATGTCAGACACTGTGGCACAAGGACCAATGCTCCTCATCTTGCCACATGTTGGCACCACACTTGAAGTTGGAACACGCTGGCAACTGTTCATTGCTTGCAGCTCCCGAGGGACTTCTACCACCCGAGGGAGAGGCCTTATCATCGACACAAATTCGACTCCATTGGGATAAACCCGCCTACCCAAATGGCATCCTCAAGCCCTACAATGTGACCTGCTTTCTTGCCAAGTCAGGCAACGAGCCATCCAGTGTCCTCACGAAGGACAACACGACAACCGAAGTGACGGTCAGTGATCTGCGACCGGACACGGCTTATCAGTGTCTCGTGGAAGCCAGTACTTACGCGGCGGAGGAGCAGGATCCGAAAGAATGCACAACGCAATCTGACATATCGCCTATTATTCGGACCATGCCCTCAGGTGCGTAAGGGTTGAGGGTTGTGCTACCGCTCCTTACTTCTTGAACACTGCAGACAGGAGGTGAGTTGTTAAAGGAGAATATCTCTAAATTGTGGCAAAGTGTAATGCCGAATGGACCTCGCCGACACAGCGATGTGGAGAAATCCAGACCACTTTCGCACTCGATTCAAGTCTACTGCACGATTCCATCAATACACTCTTGAGGAATACTGCGGTGTCCATGAGAATCGAAGGTAAACTTAGTGAAGGATTGTTAGTGGAGCACAAACTGTGTCATACTCAAGTATTTTCTCAGTGCTGCACATTTGGCTTCGATGGACTTGTATGTCCTCGGTAGCAACGATCCTAGGTAATTTTGCTACCACATCGCACAAGGAGTGGGCATGTGCAGGACTTTTCCTTTGGAGAAGTGGTTGCTGCTGCAGGTGCACAGTGCAAGCGCCAATCGTCGTGCGTGGATCCCACAGCCACATTCACCGCAGAGCACCGCCGATCGATCTGCCCAAGTTAAGTAGCCTTCCACATACGCGCATTTAATACACCAACGTTCTGCTACTCTGTGTTTGCGGAAGAATAGGCTGCATGTGACATGGGTATGGTGAAGTTGAATGCTGACTTCCTTTCACATGTAAGTAAAGCAATGTTGGCACGTTGGCACTTATTTGCTCGTTTGGACGCATGGCTGGGCTTGTAGTTTCGACCTATGCGTTAAGTTGCATCACTTTTTCAGTGACGTCGATTTCCTAAATAATGCACCTGCAGATGACGTCAATGTGGATGGACGCCTTGGACTCAGTAGCCAGCAGTGCAGTGGTATGAGCATTAGCCTGAGTCTGCATGGTACAAACGTACGTTTGCTTGCACTCAAATCACGTCCATCCACACATTGATGATGGCAAGCGTAAGAGGTGGAGGCGAAATCGCTTACGCCACTCAATGCGCCATGCGCAAGTTCTGTCCGATTTCATTTCACCTTCCCATACAAACTGTAATGTGGACGCTTTCATTTAGGGACATTTATTAGATTAATGGTCTGCAGGGATTGAATGCGACTTTGCTCAGTTTAGCCACAGAGCAACGCGAGGATGGAGGGCAGAGCGGAGGCCTGTTGGAGTTATTCAAAAGAATTGGCAGTGGGTAGTTGGGAGTATCCTGCCTAATCTCTCTCTTGGCTGCAAAGGAGCCCATTAGTCCACGCGATGGGAATGAGTTTGATTTGCTTACAGTGGCAAGCTCACGGGCTCGGCAACGTGGTTTGTGGTAACAACTGGGAGAAGGGCATCCACTGTCCATCACCTCGAGCGGTGCATGCCAGTGAGCTTTTGCATTCAGAAGGCAAACTTGGTGAGGTGCCTGTCGCTCGCATTGCCATTACTACCGTGACGCGCTCCACGATGCTGCGGTGGAGGTGGACACACTGCCTGAACATACCTGCCACAAATGTGCTCTTTCTCCTTTCCCTTAAAGAGCCAAGGAGGGACGTGGCAGGCATAGAATTGGTTTCCCTCCCACAACACTTCCATTGGAACTACGTGGGTCCCGAGTCCATCCAACTAATGTGGGACGTCGAACGACTGGGTGAATACTACGCGGACTTAATTGAACTGACAGCAGTGACAACTACCCACTTCCCCGTCATAAGCATGGAAAGCGCGCAGTTCTCACGTGGCGAGCTCACCCTTAATGGACTGCAGCCCGACACCACTTACAAAGTGACCGTGCAGGCGCTGAGCATGGAAGGCATCATACTTACATTCAACGAGGTCGTTAAAACACCACCGGATGGTAAGCCAGTGCTTGTGATTCCACACCTTCTGCACTGCTCATTTCCATCCACCATCGCATTTCCTGCATCATTACATCAAACTTTGCCTTATTGTCGTGACTCCTGTTCACTTTCATGCTACATGCATTGAGGTTGGCAATAAGTGAAGAGGACTGCCCCACTCAATTGCACTAATTCATGTCTTGTCCACCTAGAATGAGGAGAAGACGCCTTTACTGCCAGGCAGACCATTGCAACTGTGGCGTAAGTCAGTGCAAAGGAGTTGCACTTGAAGTTTGTGCAATATCATGGCAAAGATTTGAGCAGTCCACTTTAATCCTTTTCCATTGCAGGCGCCTGTGATTCGAGATGCACACAAGTAGACATTCGTTCCCCCCTCCTTTAATAATGCTTTCACTGAAATATGTCACATTCAACGAACAGCATCCTCTGCAATTTGTTATGCCTGCTGCAGTCACGCCATCCCTCCTCATCTGCACTATTCTTATGCTCTCACCAACAACTTCTGTGATTGCGCGTGCTTCTCCTGCGAATAACGGTTCCAACTCCTATTTGCAGTCTTATTTCTTTTGCAACAAGGATAGTCCGTCGAGGCATGTGGGCTTGCAAACTGCATGAATGTTCGATTAGGCTCTGTGATGAACACGAGGCAAAGGCATTTCTGCAAAAGCGTAGTTTAGCGAATGAGGCATTTCCAATTGTTGATCACGTTGATTTACATGGTCACAAAGAAGGTGGTGCCTTAACGCTGCTTAGTTGTCCATTTATGTGGTAGCTTTGCATAACTACATACATTAGGAGCAGTATGGTGTATCGGCAGGAAAATGCACTGCGATGTAGAAGTTGCTGAGAGAACTCTGGCAGCTAGGACCAAGGCCACTCATATTGGCGCAAATGTGACGTGTGCGACATGCATGGAGTAGGAATGAGATCCGTGCCATTCTCCGACAGCTTCATCCCTCCGTCCTTGAGCACCTCAACATCGAAGCGACATTCAACGCACTGCATTAGAGATGCCATACTCAGAGCCAATGAATTGGGACACTGGACAATACTAGCATGCAAAATGCTGTGTATCGTACCCATGTGGCCCCCACAAAGTAGAGGCTCAATTTGCATATATTTGGAAAGGAAGCACAGTCCTACGGTGATTGGTCTTGCAGATGCAATAGTGGAAGACAGAGTCAATTCGAGAAGGTCGGGTGCAATTAAGATGACTTCGGTTCGTTGCACATCGCATGAACTGTTAAGCACACAGGACGAGTCTAAACACTGGAGCTTGAGCAGTGGAAACACTGACAAATTACGGCCTGCGTGAGATCGCCTCGAGTCCACTGCACTGGTGATCATGCTGCTGCAATTGTGCCGATTAGGCTGGCGAGGTAGTTCACCTAAATGCCTTAGATGTCTCAAACTTATAGGGCTCCAATGCGAGTGTTACCTGCACATGAAAGGATAGAAGTGCTACACAGCACGAAATCACAGCTTCTTTATTGCAGCGGTTGAGGAATGAAGATGACTCTGTTGCCAAAACTGGTGGACATCGTAAGCCAAGGGCACTAAGGAGCTACTGGTTTCACAAGTGGCGTTTGTGAGAGGGCTTCTAAGGTGCTGCTTTAAGGGCCCCTAAGCTGTGCATCTGGTGTTGGCTGAATGAGAACTGTCAGGTGGGTAGGAGGAGAAGAGAAGGTGTCGAGGTGAGCCCTGAGCAACCACCCTCATGATATGACACCTAAATTTTAAGTGAAAGGCTTAACTTAGCGAGAAGGACAACTCACGTCTTGTGATTGTGGTAGATTAATTAGGCTTGACCTGGACTTGGACTTGGACTTGGACTTTGACGTTGGTCGTGGTTGTGTGCAAAGTGCCGCCCACTTACCGTATGCACATTCTGGAAGGGAAAGCAGGAAAACGATTTGAATGAGGCACGATTGCAGGCTTTGATTGACTGGCCAAGCGAAACACTTCCACAGCGTCGAAATTGACGTGTTGCAATTAGCATTTTGCAGGAGTGATGTGGATTCCCTGGGGAGGAGGTGGGTGTCAAATATCGACGGTATAGTTGGTCTCAGTGACATGTGACATGGCTTTCCCGAGCTGTACAGATGAGAGCCGCATATTTGCGCAAAGAGCAAGGCTTCAATGCCAAATGTCACATTTGGTCCCTGCAAACCGCAGTAAGTGCAGCATGTTGAGGGGAAGTTGAAGAACTTCTTCACGCCAATAAGCTAAGTCCGCAGTAATGCGAGGAGGAGACGTTGGATGGGCGGGTCGCATTGGATCGAAACAGGCATCCATATGAAAAGACTGACCAGCATGTGAATTCGGAAGACGTGCCCGAGGTTGTTGCCCACTTAACGAAATGCACAGCCTACAAAAGCCCGTAGACTGACGAACCGCTGCCCGAGACGACAGTGCTGCCTTAGCACAAATACGAGCATTTGCATGCCTTTGGTCTACCTCATCCGGTTACTCGTGTATCAGGGTGTTGTTTCACATCGCAAAACGCATCAAAGCTGCATTCTCGTGGGAATACATGGTGATGTGCGAATTGAGACACAAGTGACCACCACTTTCGGTGTCACAGTGAGCCAGTCACACTGGGAGACATGGCACGTTTTGAAAAAATACATTGGAGAGAAATGGATTGAAATCCTCAAGTCTATTTTACCGTTTCGAGTTCAGTAGCGTGTGAGGCTGCAAATGAAGGCGACGGAGGCTGTCGGTGCAATAAAGCGTGCCATCCCGAAATTTGGCAGGAGAGCTACCAATCGTAATTAGTCAATTTCCATCACAACACACACTAACGGCCATTTGGCAGGGATTTCAACTAAACTGCCACCCAATAACGATCCTTCAGACAGACAGTCAGCTTCCCTTCATTCATCATTGTCAGACCAACAACGAATATGGTGCTAGTAATAGTGCACCAAGGGATGGTGGAGCTGAGTTAATGATCCCGGCGTCATTGTGGCCCTGTGACTTACTCCCGCATTCAGCATGTACTGCCAGAGCTCCCTCCCTTCTCGACACTTGGAGGCAAATCACCAGCGGAAGCAGAAAAAGGGATCAAGGAGGCGTTAGCACTGCAACAAACATGTTACGCCGACTGCCTTGCAGCATTCTCCGGCTTCTTTATCACACCAAGATTCCACTCAAGGTACTTAAGATACTCCACCAGTACACAGCCTGTCTAACCGACTCCAGCAATAGAAGGTTATGAACTAAGAAGGGCTATGCACGTGGAGAGTGCCAGGTGAAGGGATAGGACAAGGCCTGGCATCCAATTCCCATTGCCGCTCATTCGACATGACGCTTCCACCAAACCTTATGAAGGAAATGTACAAGAAGCCATGAAGTTATGCCGTTTGTGCAGGTGCACAGACGTGGAGGAGGAGGAGGAGGAGGAGGTATGATGCCTCTCCACGTCGTGAGAAACCAAACTTACGAAACAGCATCTTAGCAGGGGTGGACTAACGGTTTGACATATCCTTACTCAATGAGAGTAGGACAGACCGCGTCACCATTTTGACGTTCATTTTGGCATCGTTTTAGGCCCCTCGCCTAAGGGCTCCCCTTTCCTATTTCCAAGGAGCAACATTCTTCTCTGATTAGCCAACCCTTAAAGACACCCAACTGCACGTCTTAATTGCATGAAATTCATCAGCTTCGCCTCAATCGATCAGACTAGAAATCGACCAAATTGGACAAACTATGGCGTGTCCTCTGGAACAAAGCGGTTTCCCCCCAGCATCACTTGGGTGGCACGTTGCTTGTCTACGCCGACGAAGTGCAGAGGCCCGTCATGCTTCTGCTTGGAGGTGCGGAAACCTTGTAGTGGGGAAAGTGAAAGTGGAGAAAACCCATACATTCGCCTCAGAAGCCCTATCTTCCATGTTAGCTGCATCATGAGCACACCAGAATTAGCAAAGAGAGGACCGAAGTGGTTTGCACTCGGAGCATCATTGGTCGAGAGCCAGAGTCCTTCCATCGTGGATTTTTGAAAGCGCGGTTAAGCTAGCGTTGGCGTTGCTTACATTTGATGGGAAGCAGATGCAGGCAATCAATTCGCATATTAATGCAATATACAGGAAGAAGAAGAAGAAGAGGAGGAGGAGGAGGAGGAGGAGGAGGAGGATCTGGCTGTGAGTGCTTTGGCTTCTATGCGGCTGTGAGAGTCGTTTGGGCAGGGGATGTTGGAAGGATGCTCAGATGGTATACGGGTGTCAGGTGAGTTGTTTGACGATCGGATGAGCAGACGGCGGACCATTTATGTGGCATGAAGATCTACTAACTGTCGTTGCCATCTACGAAACGACGCAAGAAGGGTGCAATACAAAATGTACTTCCCAAGTGCATCTACCGATAGCCAGATTGGCGGAGTTGAGGCCTGTGCAAGCCACTGAAGTACCTATTGGTTGCTTACAACGGACTTGTCCTTCAAAACCCAACGTTGTATTGTGGCATCGGGGAAACAACGCGTTGGTTACAAATAGTATTTTGTAATCATTTCGTTTGAAATGTTACTTGTGTATGCTAAGCTTCATGGGCAATTCGATTTCTGGGGGTTCATCTCCGTTTCGATGTTCCGTTGCGATGTTTGAGCCACGCTACGTTGCTGAGTGTGTGGCAAGTCTCTCCACCGCTTCTCCTAATGGCCACGACCTCTAGGAACGTTACTACGAGAAGCTACAATCCTTCATAGCGAAGCGGTTATGAACTATCGCTTTAAGTTTTGTTGAGAAACATTCACGGTCAATGTTATGGTAAGGTTGACGCGAGATACGACTAAATTACACACACCGTTAGCAGACGAGACCCCACCCAACACAAAGCTCTACACCTCAAATGTGGCAACTTACAGTGCACAATTGTGCAGTGCTGCCACACGCGACATCACCTTATGGTAGAACGTTGCACGAGCATCTTAATGTGGTCAAAGTTAGAAGAGGACTTAATTTGTTTGTAAGGCTCAGCCTAGTTTTGGACGCATTCTCGCAAAAGAGCAATAATAAATAGGGTAAACATGGAGAGGCGCGGGTCTGAGATTGAAAGGGATGCTTTTTCTAGGCTATGTAGAGCAGGTTCAATCCACTATATTGTCGTGCATGCAATGTGAACGCCAATGGCATTGGCTTTATTGCGCCACAAATAGTTTAGTGCTCTCTCGACACAGCTGGATGTCAATATTTGCGAACACATTGCTCGATGTAGGAGGGTAAATGAAAATATATTTGAGCCTAGATGAGTGGATGCAGTAAGGTGTTGCGCCTGCTCATAAGCGGGCAGTTTGAAGCAAGGCGACTGTAACAATATTGCAGTGTTTTGTGCGAGTAATGTGAAGCTCATTGAAGCCAAATTACCAAATGTTTAAAGTCGCCGTCTCAGCAGACAAAGGTAGTGCAAGGGAAATGTGCACAGAGACGGTTGGTTGGTGTGACGATATGGAGCAAGACTATATTAAGAATAAAAGGAGGTGTTGGAGATTTGATGACTTGGGGTTCTTATTGGCTTAAACCTCTCCTGTTTGAAACTGAGAGGCATGATTTTCTCCTCAAAGTGTGTGGCTCCATGCTAAAGAGCAGTACCCAGTGCATGGGCAGTTGGTATGTTTTTACCTGGTCACCTCAACAAGGTCCATTCAACACTGCTCTGACGGATGCCAAGGCATTTAATGCACCGCTTATTGTCAGTGGTTGCTTCGGTCGGCAGCATTACACCCCAGCTGGCATTGACTATTCCCACCCCAACCACATTTACACATTCCCTTCACAGTTATAATGGCCACATTTGTATGCATGCCTCTCCTTGCAAGGCATTACATGACATTATGTAGCAATAAATGCAAGTGAGACAACTTTCCATGCTATGCATAATGGAGCAGCGGGGAACGGGATTGTTGGAAGCACGTTGGCATTTAAGCAAGTACAGCGAAGCACGGTTGAGTCTAACAGGCAAAGTTCTGTGGCTGTCAATTCAGCAAACAACGATATTGTAAGGGAAATGTACACACAAGGAGCATTCGGTGATGTGCAGTTATTAGGCAAAGCTGGATGAGAAATAGGGTAAAATCATTGGAGAATCACTGCGTCAAGTTCCTCCTATTTTAGTTGTGTGTGGTTGTACACTGAACACCGGTGCCTACTTCGTCATCGTTGGAGCATCAAGAAGATTGCAGCAGGGAGGGATTCGATAATGAAGTTTATCATGATCCACCAACAGCCTGGATTTCTCTCTAAGGCTATTACAGCTAGGTTTACTCAGCATTGCATTCAAGTAACAAATACAAATAAGAGAAAGTGAGATGAAGAGACGCCTTGGCAATTAGCCTGCTGCCTAATGCCCCACGAAACGGAGCTTACGCCAGTGAGATTCACTTTGCGCCTCCATCCCTAGTTCACACAAATGAGGTTGGACAATGCAGTGAGGATCGGGTGGGTGTTGTTGAAGTGGGTGTCTGACACCGCGAGCAGCAAAACACGCAGTGCCTACAGACGGCGCCTCGGAGACTAGGCAAGGAGAGCTGTTGTGGTGGCTGCGGACAACAAGCATCGACCAGAAGTGGTGTCAAAAGTTGAGGTGCTGCAACTTCACCTCATTATGTGGCCATCATGACGCAATCATCTTTAAGGCAGTGTTGACGGCGATAGTGGAGTTGCAGACAGTCTCTCTATTACGTAGCCAGATTGGCATTTGTGTCTGTGTGTGTGCGTGCGTGTGTGTGTGTGCGCGAGTGTGTTTGATGGATGGATAAGTGGATGGATGGATGAAGAAACGCATACACGTCTCATCAACGCCATGCGCACAGTCTCCTCAGGCAAATTGGATGTGAGGGTCATGGTTTAGGTGCCTCATTGGCTAGACTGAATGCGGATCACTCCTATAAATGCCTCATGTTCTGTGCCTGAGAGCATTCACAAGGTTGGCGGCGATGTTTCGATTCTGTCTCCTGCTGTTAGCGGCCTCGGTTTTGACTGCTGTTGCTTTGCCAGCAGATATAAGTAAGTAGACTTTAAACACTCACTGCGCTTTGCATATGCGGAGCAGTAATTGGCGTATCCACATCGCCAATAGTCAGGTTTATAACCCTCGGCGTCTACTTCCATCTAATCGACGAGCGCTAACTTTAGCTGATGCACATTAGGATAGTTTTGGGAGCACAAACATGTATTCACGCCATCTTCCTCATTATTAGCTGCCTAACCGTTGTTGCCAGCATCGCACACGTCCTCACTCGCGCAACTGGAAGGGGTTATAGCAGACACATGCATGCGGTTGCGTGCTCTCCTTAGGTGACTTGGTTAGCCATCCCGAGTTAAATGGACCAGGTTTCCTTCACCATGCTCATTGTGTGATTTTGCATTTCAGAAAGCGGAGCATCGGGCGACATTTTTAGCGCAGCAGGGTTTCATATTCAGCAAGTGAAACCCACTGTGTTTCTGTTGACATGGAATGCAAAGAATTTAGCCCATCGTGGTGCAGTGTTTATTCAGTTGTTTTACACACAGACGGATAATCTGGACGAAGTGCACACAAAGCTCGTAAAAGTGCGGAAGGGAAAAGTCAAGATTGATAAATTGGAAGTTAATGAACGATACTCGGTGGAGGCAACAGCATTGGGAAAATCGGAAGTCGTTGCAACATACCACGCTTTCATTAGAGCTGGGTCGAAGGGTACGTTCCTTTCGTGGATTGTGTGCATTGCACTAACTGCCTTGCATGAGAGCTGGCGTTGGCATCCCCATCGCCAGTTTCACGTAGGCATTCAAGACATAGCTGGACGTTGTTTTCTCTCAGTGCTAGACACTGCCTTGCACAATGCCACACTCCAACTGCATGCTTAGATTCATGCGCCTTTTGCCGCACTGCAAGGCAACACCTGAGTGAATGTCTTTGTTAGTGGATCTCTTTCCTGTCTGTTGCAATACTAGTCTGCTTGTGTTGCGCAGAGCGGTTGTGCCCTATGCTTACCATCATGATTGTTTTGAATAGGCTCAGGTGGAGGCAGAGCAAAAGGAAGGAGATTCATGGTGAGTTTCGCCATTTTATATCTCTGCGTGTTGGTTGACCATGCCTACATCATCGTGAAATAGCAGACCATGTAACGTGTCATTGAAGCGCCAATTTTCGTTGCATTGCAGGCGTCGACGAAGTAGAATCTGCGTCCTGCAACACTCGCTCTTCCCTCATGTCTGCTCAACAGTGGTGTGACCCATCAGATGTAGCATCACCCACTTTAGTGCCTCCCCCACCCATTCCAACCACACTGTAATTACAGAAGTGCTGAGCTACAAGTATCCTTCCTCATTGGCAGGGTTGGTCTTTTTATGCGAAAGGGTACACCACATGCCTACCAGTTTGCAGTGCAGTTTGCCTTTCCGTAGTGCAGCAGGCATTGCTCAAGCTAACTACTCACTTCTCCACGTCCGGCTTCTAAGCGCAAAGTGTGTGTGACTGGTGGGAGCGAGGGCCACGCAATTACAAATGTGGGAATTTGCAGCGTCCACTTAAGCACCGTTTGCACAGGCAGCACGTCAGACGACACCCACTTTAAACAGGACGTTGGTGGGAGTTGGTGGCAGTAGTGGCAGTAGTGGCAGTTGCTGTGCATTGCTTCAGCTCCCAAGGTAGCGAGGAGTCACAATGCTACGTAAGTGTGCCTTTGTCTTATTGTCGCAGCGTCTGTCTGTTCGTGACTACCCTATTCACACGATGAGGGATATTGCGTGAGGTGTTGCGAGGTGGATTGCTCTCATTCAAGTGGCACGGGTTGCATCATCGAGGCAGACAGAGACGCAGATTGACTTAGACGAAGGTTGAGCGGAAGCCGTGAAACATGGGATCGGCTTTGTTGTAGGTAGAAGTCACCTGTGGTGGGTGGCACTTGCGTGCTTTGCAATCGCACAATCGCAGATTAGGCTTTGCATGAATGTGGCCACGAAGGCGCTGCGCGTCGCTGGCAGGGCACAGGAGCTGTGCCATTCTTCGGCTGCTGGCACGGACTCTCTTGCGAGCACTAAACGCAGCGACGATGCGTCGCTGATAGGGTGTGATGCAGAGTGAGGCAAATTGGACGAAGACATGTGTGGTGATGAATGGCGTAATTTGCTTTGGGTGGTACATGGCGTGCGGGTGCATTTGTGTTGATGACAAGCGTAAATCTGCTGTGCTTTTCCAAGGTTCACTTTAGGTATGAAGTGCACTCGCTTTCCTTCTAACCTACCTAAATTCATGCTTAACCGCAGCAGTGAATTTGGCCGACTAATGGGAGCTCTACTGTGTCATCATTAGGTCAACATGAAGACCAAAGCAGGGAAACATCTGATCATGAAAGTCATCCCAACTTTCACTTGCAAGTGGCATTGATGTAAATGCAAATGTGTGAGATTTAACTGGACGTTTATAGAGGTAGTAAAACTAAAATTGAAAATTCTATGGAAGAAATTGTCCTACGACAGGTAACAGTAAGGAGTTGTGCTAATGATTGTATTGTGTCATTTAACGCCTCTAGTTCCTGGAACATGGAAGAGAAGAGAAGCGATTATGCGATTGCACTGCACCGACTAATGGCAATTGGTACACACAAATGAGAGGTGGTGATGCCAGTGAGTTCGTCAGATGGAATTTAGGAACTGTGCATGTGTTCGTCAATAGACGTCAGATCACCTGTCCATGTGCAGGCCAGTGAATGAGGGAGGAGGTTGTAGCGCTGTTACGTGGAAAGGAGTTAAGCGCACCTTCCCAGTGACCACGTCGTCATGTGGGCATGGTAGAGGAACTGTTAGTCATAACTCCTCCACACGGCTCATGAGTAGCGGCATTTTCATGATGAAAGCCATCATGTAGGAGGAAGACATTATTCTCGCTTCTTCTCATATTTGACGTCAGCAATTCTTCCATCCGTAGCAATGTGCATGACAATGTGTTCATGACAAGTCCTTTTCACCGCCACTTTTGCAGCATCTCGAGATAAATGACGGCACAGTTCATGGCCACAATGTGCATATTGGACAGGGAAGAGGGGACTGGCGCAGCAAAGGAGCCACCTCACCCATCGGATGCAGCGCAGGCGTGCAAGTGATTGCAATCCATACAGTGAGCCGTTGCCAAAGTGACAAGTTTCCTCCCATCAAAGCACCTTAGCGGGTGTTATATCAGTGGAGGAGGGGGTGTGAAGAGGCGAGATAAAGTGACTCTCTGGCATGGAGTGATAGAGTGGCACAATCAACCAAACATCGTCTTCCTTTCAGTCTTACAGCCTAAAGCACTCCAACTGTGAATCGAGCGATCATGCTGAGAGAGTCGAGACACTTCCTCCAAAGTAGGCTTGCGTCGCGTCGGCTTTGGAACGGGATGGAGAAATGCACGAAATAATGTTTAATCGCATCCGTAGCCAAATTGAAGCAAGTATCTTGGATTCAATTTCCTCCTTGCAGACGGAATGCATCTTACGTGAGGCCCAGACGACTAAGGCACAACTTTGCTATCCATTCAAATGAGTGGAGAATGGAAAACGCAGATGCCCAAACTTAGTGTGAGGCAGTGCTACTGACTCCTACGGAGAATGGTTGGTGCAACCGAGCCATTTCCTGCATGTCCCACTTGTTAACAGACAGGCTCAATTTTGAGCATTGTAGCGTGACAACCGTCCAATGGCATTGTGAGGATTCCTATTTTAGGAGCAGACGTTATTACTCTTGTTTGGCATAGAGCCACATAGTTTGGGGAGGAGGTGTCCACCGTTTATACTTAAACTTATGTTGCATACACATAGGTGCTGGATAATCATGCAATATGCTTTCGTCAGGCCTAATTAACCCTTCCTCACACCGTGTCAAGGCTTCTCGCGCAAAGTTGTCGATGTGGACACTCAAAATGTGGATGAGCAGCTGTACTCTGTCGAATCTTTGCAGCGTATTTGTGGTGCCAGTCATGTGAAGCATGGCCTACGGTTGCAAACCACACAAACGCTACTCCCAATGGCTGGTTTAAAGGCACAGTGAAGTTGGTCTGAGGTGTGAGGATTTGCGTGCATCTCTTATGGAATTGTGGCCTGCGTTACTGTGTGACTCAGCGGTGCAAACTGTGGCAGTTGGATGCACGGTCGACCCCGCAAGGTGTCACGCAATCTTATGCTTCATGTGAATACGGTAGTCGCGTGTATCTTACTCCAATGCTGGATATTATGTTTGGCAATGAAGACGTGAAGTTGAGGGAAATTCAACATAGCAACTTTGACTGCCTCCACTAACTTACACCAACGCTTTTCTTGAAATGGGTAGTATGCTGCGAGCTGTACTTAGGCACTTATAATCGTATGGCTGCCATACCTAAAGAATGCTCGATTTTGAGTGGGATTTGGCCAGAACACGGCTACTTAGGAACCTCTCTTCTGCACTCATGTAAAGGTGAGAAAGGAAGGCTTTTCATGCATAGATTGTGTGTTGGCATGCTAGCATGCTGAAGCACAGACGGTCGGTTGTAATTTACTGGACACACAGAGCAATGCTGATGCAGCATGAAGAAGTCTACGCTGGTTTGTCAAAAAAATTTTCTTTTAGCAGTCATTTGACATTAAAATGGTAGATTTGTGTGAAAGCTCTCATCCGTCCTACCAACTTTTTTCCATAATGCCATTAACCTTATTTTGGTCGTGCAGTGAAGTCAGAATTTGTGCAATAAGTTTGCATAACTGTGTAGGAGAGTCGGATTCCACTAATAAGCAAGATTAATTTAAGCGCTTCAGTGTTATAATTGGGATGCAAATGAAAAGTTTGAAGGAAGCACAAAATTGGACGATGCTGCGTCTAGGAGGTCATCACACTGATGTTGAGCGGACACGTGCGGAAAACGGGTAACACAGGTTCTACATCTTGGAGGCCTGCAACGGAAGGGGATTGGCGTGATGTTCTACGACATTTTAAGCAAAGACTACTAAAATGTAGGTGGACAGAGTAACTGGGATTGCGGAACTTACGGTAGATTCACTAGTCTGTTGCCCTGCCTCCATCCAATCCTATTCAAAATAACAATGCTAGTAAACACAACGAGTGATGCCGTGATGCAGTAAAGTGAATGTGGGTAAATATGTGAAGTTTCATATTGTAACGACAAGCACTAGCCTATTAGCGGGCGCATTTTAACGCTGTTCGTGCTGTAGATGATCCTTACAAATAATGGCTGGCAATGACTGTCATGTTGCGTTTGCTCAACACACATGTGCATGTTTCGTCACACAAAGGGTTGAAATGCTCAAATACACGCACAAGTTTACTTATGACAGTGTTTGAAATTGTTCATTGAAGTGAGAATTGCCAGCTACTTCGTCGTTTGCTTGCAGAGTCACTTTGCAGGAGAGATTGGACCCCAGTTCATTTCCATACAAGCCATCATAATCATGAGCTGGCATGAAGAGTTGTGCAAATGTATGGACAGGTAGGAAATTATTGTACTCAACTTGCCTCCAGTCTAAGAGGCTGGAAATTAATTCACCTAGTAATAAGGAAATAAAAGGTAGTAGGGTTTCAACGCACCCAATGGCTTGGGATAAATGGGAGGTGACCATTTGGATGTCGTAGTACACTTTTTCGGATCCTGTCCCTCTGCTGGATATGTGCTGGCTTCCACCTGGCACCGATAAGGAGTGTTCGGTCGCAGATTACTCAGCAAAACTGACAATGTCCTATTTGTTTCACTGGAGCCACTGAATGGAGTACTGCCTGGCGTGGCAACAGCACAGATCACACGGTAGGGTTTGAGGATCCCATTTGGGCGGGTGGGTGCGGTCCAACTCAACCTAATTTGTGTCGATGATATGGCTCTTCCTGTGGGCGGCAGCATTTCCGAAGGAGCTGAAAATGGCAAGCATTTGTCAATAAAATTCAAATTTAAGTGTTTCACCAAGCTGCAACATAAAGGCATTTTGGCATTTACGTCGAAACCATTGCCACTGACCGAGAATTGTTTGCAACAATATCTTTAAAAACCACGTTAACCCATGCATGAGGGACAATGCAGTGAATTCAAATGAGGCACACATACCAGCCGGCCATGATGTAACAAAGTCGTTGTAAGTAAGAATAGCTTTGCCATTTGCCAAGGCTTCCACCTTAAATGAGTAACGTGCATTGGGTAGCAAGTCATCAATACTGACTTTGCCGCTGTCCACGCATGAGGTCTTTGTCACCACTAAGTCTGGTCCATCAACTCGTCTGTAAACCACTTTAACTGATTGTACACCACGATTAGCCAAGTTCCGCTTATTCCAAGTCAGCAGAAACTCGTTAGCTTTTACTTGGCGGCAACGAAACACATTTCTGCCGGAATTGTAGCCTGAAATGCAACATCGTACACTTAGCATGGTTAAGGCATGCCCTTCTATTTGGCGAAGCATGGAATCCTAAAGGCTAGGCATTAATGTCTGTGTTTACCATGACGCTAGTGTGTCTGCCTTCACGTGACGAGAGTGAAAATGTGTTGTTGAAGGCAAAGAAAAGGGAGTGTCTTCATTTAATAGCCATCTTCTCACATTGCACAAGAAGATTGAACTAGGAAACAGTCGAGGGATACCGCGACATCAATAGAGTGAAGTAAATACATGCACAAGGATTGATACTGAGTGGTTAGCGTTGAACACTCCTTTCCTCTGATAAAATTGAGGTTAATAAAGTGAATATGTTCGATGTTCACACATTTCTTTCTCACAGATGCCCACATTTATGATTACCACTGGAATTGGCGCCTTTAAAAATGTTCGTAATACCAGTGGCGGGTTTGGCAGGTGACGGGTCTTGATATGCGTGAGTGTATCTCTAACACATCACTGAGGCCATATAGAAGGTCTGCCGAAATGCACTCCTCACCTTCATCAAAGCCAACATCAAAATATCTGTTTCAAAGTAGCCTCCTACTTTCCTGTGCTTCTCACAGAGCACGGGTCGTGCCAGTGCGAGCATTGTATTGCTACATCAGTGCGGTGATGTGCCTCCAGCTCCTAGGAGCACACATTTTATGCGATCTTCTGATTTGCGTGCGGTGCATCGTTACGTGACTAATGAGCGGGAGCATCAATCATAGACGCCAACTAGCCGACACCTCAAGGATTAGCAACAAATTCAAGGCGGTAAAACAGTGAGAAGGAGTTGAGGCAAATGACGATTTTGTGTTTGGTGTCACTCATTACTGACCGTTCTGCAGTCGTAATGAAAAGAGTAGTTAGATCTACGATGGAAGTTTTGCATATGCATGTGCAGCCTCACCGACCTCCTCTTCGAGGAAAATATAAATAAGGATCTTGCTACTACTGGGAAGATACCGTGAATACGTGTGTGGACCTCGAAGGAAGTGTGCATGAACAAAAGTAATCATTCACAGTTTAGAGCGATGTATGCCATGGAGACTAAGAATTTAAGAATGTAGCAGATTTCGGCACACACCAAATGCCACATTCCATGTGTTGAGGAGAGCGATAGGTTAGAGTACTACTTACCATCGGCTCCTGCCGCTTCCACAGTCAAGACCGAGACCGCCAACAAAAGAAGAGAGAATCGTGCCATCGTCTTCAACCTTGTGAATGCTTTAAGGTAAGAGTTATGGCGTATTTATAGGAGTCATCCACATTCAATCTAGCCTATCAGGCACCTGACCCATGACCTGCGAACCCAGTCTGTCTGCATAGACAATAGGCATGGTGTTGGTGAGACGTGTAGGCGCTCCCACGTCCATTCGTTCATCCATCCTTCTATCCGTCTATCACGCTTCTCATCACCGAGACACGCAAAGATCGATCTGGCTGTGTAGTAAAGGTATTGTGAGCAGGTTGTTTGCCAATGTTGGCATTAACTTAAAAATGTTTAGCAGCACCGCGAACAGTTTAAATTTGCCTAAACTAGTTTAAATTTTTACTGATGGCTCGATCTACGAATAGCAAATAATGCGAATTTGCACGGAGAGGGTGTGGTACAGCTACATCCATATCATTTGCCGCACACCTCCAATCCTATATTGATATCAGCACGGGCATTGGCCCGTCTTCCCACATACCGATCGGACAGTGAGTGTAAGCCCCGGATTGACATTGGGCCCTAACTAACCGCGTCGGTTAAAATCACCCGCGTGCTTTTGGCCCTACTATTTGCCGTTCAAGCTGCGAGTTACAAGGTGCTTCTCATCTGTCGCCTTCAGTTAGGCTCATCCACACTTCCATACCAATCTGGAGGGGGCCAAACCGTCAACTTTTAAGCACATCACAGGTACACCAAATGTGGTTCAAGAAAAGGCCAAGGAAGTTCAAATAGGTTGCTACTGCTTATCTGTTGGCATTTTTTCTAAGGTCTGCATATCGTTACATTGCATTAATGAAAGTGATAAGTTCTCCAAATCGCAAGCGCATATCACCTAAAAATTCGACATTTCTAAAAGAATGGTTTTTTAAACTCCTCGCAACTTTTAAGTTGCAAACCCGCGCGCATAAATCTGATGCGGTCCACTTGATTCATGTCAACGGAAGTTCGATTCATCGACACGCTCGGGCTACTCTATTTTTATGTTGTCATTGTGACATGGAGACATTAACTCACCTCTTCCTGCCGATGAAAACTTTTTAGCTTTTTGTGGCAGGTATGTTAAATTGCTTGTCAGTTGGGGCGCAATATCGTGATAATGTGCATGGCAGCACAGTTCTGCCTGGTTTCTCATGCAAAACATATTGAGCAAATGAACTCCGTGAGGTTCAATAGCTTAGCCGTGGCTCGCAGAAATATCTCCGGTCTGAGCCGTGTTGAATGTGACACGAAAGCATTTTGTTATTAATCAAGTCAAGCTACCCATTCAGTTGTGTTCATTTATGTGTCATGTCTGATCATTTTACTCCTCCAAGAGTTACGCCTTCACCCATTGATTTCAGCACATATTGCATTCACCAACACAGGCGATCACCATAAAACACAACAGCAGCGCAACGCAAGTGGCCAAACATTCGTGCGTACATGCCGACCAAAGTATTGGCGTTGCCAGATGTCAAAAATGCTTTTGGGCATTTCAAATTAATAAAGATTCTCTGTAAGCCTAGGAGAATGGCATCGCTCTTCGTCGTTAATTCACAACAATTGTAAAAGCGCCCTATTTAGTTTAGCTCTGAATTAATCCTTATCCTTAACTATTTAAACGAGTTCACCATCGCTTATCCGTCTAAACGGCAATATAACAACCATTCCGAAATGTGCCACGTTCCAGTTGCTATGAATGCATCAGTGGGACTTCTTTTCTGGCATGTGATTGCTCAGTAATCTGTCACAACGCCGCTCAAGCAAAGCTATCACCTCGTTGCTACTGAGGAGATTTCTTCATTGTTTTTAGCATTGCTTAATTTCCTTTCACCTGAACTGCTTCATGCTTTGCCTCATCCATTTGTGTTTTTGGTTAGCATTGCAGATGCCTTGACTCAATCCTTCTTTCCTACTGATCCTCAGCATCTTACTGATTCTGCCAAGTTAGGATGCCTGCGAATTGTTTTACCACACGCTGACATTGCATGCGGCGGCATGAAGCTACCTACCTGACCAGACGAAATACACTGCATAGGTGGGTATCAGCATTCGAGGTGTAGAGCCGTGTATTAGGAAGGAGGAGACTCGCTTGATGACAGTCTGTGTGATGTAGCCGCCTCTTGTGTTAGTCTTGCCGTCCTACTCGCTGCGGCCACGCATGCTCTTCATTACTTTGTTCTCCAACCGCGCCTATGAAATCGCCTTGTGCACCTTGGATTGCAAGCATGCATATCTATTTCCCCTTTCTCTTGCAGTGCATTTGCCCAACGTGTCGATTCACCAATCTCATTCAACGACCGATGCATGTGTACATGTCATCTGCAGACAATGACAAGATAATATCTCTTGAAGAAAACACAACTGCAAGGCATGGTGGTATCTTAGTCTACTTAATAAAATGCAGATATGTGATAGAGGCTACCTCACTGGCTACCGCTTAGGGCGGGGCATCTGCCGAAGCATGCAATTTAACCACTCATACATACCACATTAGCACGCCTCTGCACAAACAGCAGAAATGAAATGCTTGGTAGCAGGCAAAGCAGATCCAACACTAGTGACCAAAGAGGAGGAAGGGAAAGTGACTTTCCCCTGGCAGTCCACAGTCCCTCTCCACAGTGCAGAGGTACAAATGTGAAATTGGTAAGCAGAACAGGTTTAGTTGGCATCCTAATACTCTTGGAAATGACTTCCAATGCGTCATATGCTCCATATTTGTTTAGCACTCTGCAAGAAATGAACGTGTCGAGGTGGCGTTTGCGTGCGCAGAGGTTCTCTAAAGGATTCCTTCAAAAGTCTCAAATATAATTCAGTACAATCTCCTCTCTTCGCCCTAGTGATATTGTCGCATTGAATAAAACTAAACTGACATGGCTACCTATTTCATTAAAGGCCAGTGTTTAAAAATTTGCCTGAGGAGACTGTGCGCATGGCGTTGATGAGACGTGTATGCGTTTCTTCATCCATCCATCCACTTATCCATCCATCAAACACACTCGCGCACACACACACGCACGCACACACACAGACACAAATGCCAATCTGGCTACGTAATAGAGAGACTGTCTGCAACTCCACTATCGCCGTCAACACTGCCTTAAAGATGATTGCGTCATGATGGCCACATAATGAGGTGAAGTTGCAGCACCTCAACTTTTGACACCACTTCTGGTCGATGCTTGTTGTCCGCAGCCACCACAACAGCTCTCCTTGCCTAGTCTCCGAGGCGCCGTCTGTAGGCACTGCGTGTTTTGCTGCTCGCGGTGTCAGACACCCACTTCAACAACACCCACCCGATCCTCACTGCATTGTCCAACCTCATTTGTGTGAACTAGGGATGGAGGCGCAAAGTGAATCTCACTGGCGTAAGCTCCGTTTCGTGGGGCATTAGGCAGCAGGCTAATTGCCAAGGCGTCTCTTCATCTCACTTTCTCTTATTTGTTTTTGTTACTTGAATGCAATGCTGAGTAAACCTAGCTGTAATAGCCTTAGAGAGAAATCCAGGCTGTTGGTGGATCATGATAAACTTCATTATCGAATCCCTCCCTGCTGCAATCTTCTTGATGCTCCAACGATGACGAAGTAGGCACCGGTGTTCAGTGTACAACCACACACAACTAAAATAGGAGGAACTTGACGCAGTGATTCTCCAATGATTTTACCCTATTTCTCATCCAGCTTTGCCTAATAACTGCACATCACCGAATGCTCCTTGTGTGTACATTTCCCTTACAATATCGTTGTTTGCTGAATTGACAGCCACAGAACTTTGCCTGTTAGACTCAACCGTGCTTCGCTGTACTTGCTTAAATGCCAACGTGCTTCCAACAATCCCGTTCCCCGCTGCTCCATTATGCATAGCATGGAAAGTTGTCTCACTTGCATTTATTGCTACATAATGTCATGTAATGCCTTGCAAGGAGAGGCATGCATACAAATGTGGCCATTATAACTGTGAAGGGAATGTGTAAATGTGGTTGGGGTGGGAATAGTCAATGCCAGCTGGGGTGTAATGCTGCCGACCGAAGCAACCACTGACAATAAGCGGTGCATTAAATGCCTTGGCATCCGTCAGAGCAGTGTTGAATGGACCTTGTTGAGGTGACCAGGTAAAAACATACCAACTGCCCATGCACTGGGTACTGCTCTTTAGCATGGAGCCACACACTTTGAGGAGAAAATCATGCCTCTCAGTTTCAAACAGGAGAGGTTTAAGCCAATAAGAACCCCAAGTCATCAAATCTCCAACACCTCCTTTTATTCTTAATATAGTCTTGCTCCATATCGTCACACCAACCAACCGTCTCTGTGCACATTTCCCTTGCACTACCTTTGTCTGCTGAGACGGCGACTTTAAACATTTGGTAATTTGGCTTCAATGAGCTTCACATTACTCGCACAAAACACTGCAATATTGTTACAGTCGCCTTGCTTCAAACTGCCCGCTTATGAGCAGGCGCAACACCTTACTGCATCCACTCATCTAGGCTCAAATATATTTTCATTTACCCTCCTACATCGAGCAATGTGTTCGCAAATATTGACATCCAGCTGTGTCGAGAGAGCACTAAACTATTTGTGGCGCAATAAAGCCAATGCCATTGGCGTTCACATTGCATGCACGACAATATAGTGGATTGAACCTGCTCTACATAGCCTAGAAAAAGCAGCCCTTTCAATCTCAGACCCGCGCCTCTCCATGTTTACCCTATTTATTATTGCTCTTTTGCGAGAATGCGTCCAAAACTAGGCTGAGCCTTACAAACAAATTAAGTCCTCTTCTAACTTTGACCACATTAAGATGCTCGTGCAACGTTCTACCATAAGGTGATGTCGCGTGTGGCAGCACTGCACAATTGTGCACTGTAAGTTGCCACATTTGAGGTGTAGAGCTTTGTGTTGGGTGGGGTCTCGTCTGCTAACGGTGTGTGTAATTTAGTCGTATCTCGCGTTAACCTTACCATAACATTGACCGTGAATGTTTCTCAACAAAACTTAAAGCGATAGTTCATAACCGCTTCGCTATGAAGGATTGTAGCTTCTCGTAGTAACGTTCCTAGAGGTCGTGGCCATTAGGAGAAGCGGTGGAGAGACTTGCCACACACTCAGCAACGTAGCGTGGCTCAAACATCGCAACGGAACATCGAAACGGAGATGAACCCCCAGAAATCGAATTGCCCATGAAGCTTAGCATACACAAGTAACATTTCAAACGAAATGATTACAAAATACTATTTGTAACCAACGCGTTGTTTCCCCGATGCCACAATACAACGTTGGGTTTTGAAGGACAAGTCCGTTGTAAGCAACCAAT
Source organism: Taenia crassiceps (assembly GCA_023375655.1). NCBI lineage: Eukaryota > Metazoa > Platyhelminthes > Cestoda > Cyclophyllidea > Taeniidae > Taenia > Taenia crassiceps. The sequence continues at coordinate 2,051,530 of JAKROA010000013.1, forward strand.
AGGTACTTCAGTGGCTTGCACAGGCCTCAACTCCGCCAATCTGGCTATCGGTAGATGCACTTGGGAAGTACATTTTGTATTGCACCCTTCTTGCGTCGTTTCGTAGATGGCAACGACAGTTAGTAGATCTTCATGCCACATAAATGGTCCGCCGTCTGCTCATCCGATCGTCAAACAACTCACCTGACACCCGTATACCATCTGAGCATCCTTCCAACATCCCCTGCCCAAACGACTCTCACAGCCGCATAGAAGCCAAAGCACTCACAGCCAGATCCTCCTCCTCCTCCTCCTCCTCCTCCTCTTCTTCTTCTTCTTCCTGTATATTGCATTAATATGCGAATTGATTGCCTGCATCTGCTTCCCATCAAATGTAAGCAACGCCAACGCTAGCTTAACCGCGCTTTCAAAAATCCACGATGGAAGGACTCTGGCTCTCGACCAATGATGCTCCGAGTGCAAACCACTTCGGTCCTCTCTTTGCTAATTCTGGTGTGCTCATGATGCAGCTAACATGGGAGATAGGGCTTCTGAGGCGAATGTATGGGTTTTCTCCACTTTCACTTTCCCCACTACAAGGTTTCCGCACCTCCAAGCAGAAGCATGACGGGCCTCTGCACTTCGTCGGCGTAGACAAGCAACGTGCCACCCAAGTGATGCTGGGGGGAAACCGCTTTGTTCCAGAGGACACGCCATAGTTTGTCCAATTTGGTCGATTTCTAGTCTGATCGATTGAGGCGAAGCTGATGAATTTCATGCAATTAAGACGTGCAGTTGGGTGTCTTTAAGGGTTGGCTAATCAGAGAAGAATGTTGCTCCTTGGAAATAGGAAAGGGGGAGCCCTTAGGCGAGGGGCCTAAAACGATGCCAAAATGAACGTCAAAATGGTGACGCGGTCTGTCCTACTCTCATTGAGTAAGGATATGTCAAACCGTTAGTCCACCCCCCTGCTAAGATGCTGTTTCGTAAGTTTGGTTTCTCACGACGTGGAGAGGTTGTAAGTCTCAAGAAGGTATTCCACGCATATTAATCGACAAGCTTATTGGTCTGCACCAAATCAGCCACCTGACTCCAGACTTACATTTTACCATTTTAAATGTGCTTAAATACGTATCAAGCAGCTGCTCAACTTGAGTAGCTTAAAGTGATTTAGGGCTTCCTTCACGGTAGCAGGTATGGAACAAAGCTCTATTTACTTCAACACACTGGGCCAACATTGCCACACGCTCTAGGAAGGTTAAACCAGTGGAAAATGGACTCCGCCCTCTCTGCACGCTCACCGCAGGAGGAGTGGCTACAGAGCTGAGGTGTCTAGATGGAAATGAACGAGATGTGAGCTCGAAGTCGGAATCGAATGCACCACCGCCTGTGGTATGTTGTTAGTATTTGGGCACACCTTCAAGCCTCGGCTTAGTTTCACGCTTGGCTTGTCCTTCACTGTCCATTAGTGAGGCAGACGAGGTCAGGCACGCGCCGTTGCAGTGTCACTCATTAAGAAGGCGCTGTTGCAGTCACTCAAAGCGGGGCGTGGAAACAAGCACGATGTGACAGATCCAGTCAAATAATAACTTCCACTCTCCATTGCTCTCACACTCAAGTCTGATGGCAGCAACTCCAATTGTGGATTTTGCGACGAACTGCTTTGAAACCCCGAAGTTAGGCGTTTCTTATCCTGAATGCACACACCCTCATGCATCTCTCGGACTGTGGTGGTGACGGTGACCCCGCAACGTATCTGCCACGTTGGAGTCAGTGTGAGTGACTCTTGCTGACCTCCTTTCTAGCATGTGATCTCCCTGTGATCTGGCACGAAGTTATTCAACCATATCAGCCAACTCATCGCTTTTGAAGAGAATTCTCTACTAATTGAAGCACTGTCCTTCAATTTCTTAAGTCTTTCAAGTCGTCTGAGTGCACAAACTCAATATTTGGCAAATACATGCATACATACACTCATGCGTACGACTGGTTGGATTCGTCTGAATTGGTATAATGGAAAAGTTCTCTTCGTCGTTTATCTTCACCTACTTGTTGCCGGAAGGAGACCTTGACTTAATTCCTCCCATCGAAAGATGCCTCATCGTTTTGTTATGCTGTGTTAATTCAAATGTATTGTGCTAATTTGCTGTGTTATAGCGGGTGCGGTTTTATTGGTGGTTCACTGGAATGCACCGTTGGATGTAGTTGCCATAGCTTTGCTGCACCGCATCGCGGTGTACCTGCACTAAGAAATCCATTCACCGCCTGCTGTCAACAAATGTCAGTGTTTCGCATAAAATTTGTGTATTTGCTCTTTGTTACAATCTCTTGAGCAATAAACGTTGGGACATTTAGTGCGTTTCGACTTCATTTGCTTCTTCTTCCTCTTATTATAATTTGAGACAACTGAATGTACCTTACACTTATAGGGTTTGCTGATAGCACCTTACAGTTTGGAATGGTGGACAAATAATGTGGAGGTAGTCATGCCACACACCATCAAATTGCAATTGCGTGAGTGAGAATGCAGACACTGAGTCATCAGCTGAAGTTGTAAGGAGCTTATTGAACCACGCCTCATAAACACAGCCTTACAGAATACATATACTTATGTTGTCACACTCGAGTAACCGGGCGGACTAGTGATGCCACATGCACTCAAGGCACGTTGTCAAGAACTCGTGTAGGAGTTGCATTCTGTGACAAACAGAAGCAGCCAACGTGATTTGGTGCACCAACTTCTCCTGTTTAGTAAGGTGAGTGAGTTAAGAGAAAGAAGGATTGGAGGGGAACCATAGACTGTCCAATTCGCCCATACCACTATTAAAAAGCCGCGTTATGGTGATAGATCATAGTAAGCGAGGAGAAAGTGGTTGAATGTCGAAGCGATACATGACTGCAGCACAACCACGTGTTTGTGCTTGTGCGGGGGGTGAAGTGGTTGTTGCTGGGTTGCATAGACGAGTATTGATATGGGTGGTAATGTTGTGCAGTGAGTCGTCAATGAGGGCAAAAGCAAGTGTGTGCGCCTCAATGTCTCATCAACGTCATGCGCGTAGTCTATGCAGGCGAATTAGATGTGCAGGTCATGGTTCGGGTGCCTCATAGGGTGGGTTGAATGCCGATGACTGCTATAAATACACCAGGATTTGTACCTGAGAGCATTCGTAAGGCTGAAGATGAGGGTTCACTTCTGTCTTCTGCTGTTAGCGGTCTCAGTTTTGACTGCAAAATTGAGAAGAGCTGGGAGTAAGTAGCCTTTCAACGTTTCGCTCTGCTCAGCATATGTCAAGCCGCATTTATCCTGTGCTAGAAATGGCCACATCGGTGGTTTCCCTCCCACAACACTTCCATTGGAACTACGTGGGTCCCGAGTCCATCCAACTAATGTGGGACGTCGAACGACTGGGTGAATACTACGCGGACTTAATTGAACTGACAGCAGTGACAACTACCCACTTCCCCGTCATAAGCATGGAAAGCGCGCAGTTCTCACGTGGCGAGCTCACCCTTAATGGACTGCAGCCCGACACCACTTACAAAGTGACCGTGCAGGCGCTGAGCATGGAAGGCATCATACTTACATTCAACGAGGTCGTTAAAACACCACCGAATGGTAAGCCATTGCTTGTGATTCCAGCATTTTTTTATTCTGCATACTTTTGTTTCTGCACACTTGCTCACTTCAAATGCCACACACGCATCTACGGCATCGTGCTTAGTGCTTGCAAGCCTATGAATCGCACTTTGCACGAAAAGCAGAGGCTGGTCAAGCGTGCTTTGTGAGGAGCGCAAGAAAATAGGTGTGGGTATTGTTGCAGATGTGTGAAAAGCAGGTTTGTTAAATGTGGAGAGTGCAGCCTAGCCTCAACGACGCTTTGAGACTCCGTCCATCATCTCGCATTAGTGGTAGATGTGGGCAAATGCACCACTATTATTGCAGACATTTCCCAATTCGCCAAGTCCAATGGTGATCATCAATTTCGAAGTGAGCATTAGCTGAGTAGTGTGTGTGTGTGTGTGTGTGTGTGTGTGTGTGTGAAAAGCGCGTCTACCACTATTAGGCAGGAAGTGGTATTCTGACGGATGCGTCTGCTTTCCTCCCTTCAAGTCGTCAAAGCGATGGAGCACCAGTGAAACCTCAATCCCACCCTTACGTTAAGTCTCAAACGCAACGCCGAACGCTCAGTATGAACCGTTATGCATGCATTTAACACACACCCCTTTTGACAGAGTCACTTTGTTGCCTTGCCTGTTTTCCCATGTCACTCTTTTGGTGCTTTGTGAGAATACGATTATTGAATGAAAACACTCGCTAGCCCTTGTCCCCGACGGTGCATACAACCGCACTCTTGCATCTAACAGGCAGACAAACTGACTTTGTAGTCAACACAAGCACTAATGTCGTGGCGTTAGGAGTTTGCGCTACACTAGGCTACCTGAGCCAAATAAAATAGATGCCTTGTACATGCTTACTGTAGGATGTTGCATTTCAGAGAACACAGTGTCCGACGACGATTCCACTGAGGCAGAGTTTCGTTGGGTCCGTGAGAAGTTTAACGCTTTCCAGTTGACTTGGAATCCGCAGCATTTGACTGAGCTCGGCGTGAAATTTATTGAAGTATTATACACACAGACGGATAATCATGACAAGGTGAGGACGAAGTTCGTAAGCGTGAAGAAGGGGAAAGCCGTTATTGATGAGTTGCAACCCAACCAACGATACTCAGTGGAGGTGGTGGCCTTGAGAAATGAAGTCGTTGTTCTTCAACACCACACCTTCCTTAGAACATGGCCAACTGGTAAGTTCCTCCCAGAGTAAATTCACGGCGTTGTCTTGTATGCGTGCATGAGTTGAAGGCTCTAGCGCTAGGTTGAAGTAGGCATTGAGGGCACTGGTGGATGCTGTCCTTGCACAATGTCAGACACTGTGGCACAAGGACCAATGCTCCTCATCTTGCCACATGTTGGCACCACACTTGAAGTTGGAACACGCTGGCAACTGTTCATTGCTTGCAGCTCCCGAGGGACTTCTACCACCCGAGGGAGAGGCCTTATCATCGACACAAATTCGACTCCATTGGGATAAACCCGCCTACCCAAATGGCATCCTCAAGCCCTACAATGTGACCTGCTTTCTTGCCAAGTCAGGCAACGAGCCATCCAGTGTCCTCACGAAGGACAACACGACAACCGAAGTGACGGTCAGTGATCTGCGACCGGACACGGCTTATCAGTGTCTCGTGGAAGCCAGTACTTACGCGGCGGAGGAGCAGGATCCGAAAGAATGCACAACGCAATCTGACATATCGCCTATTATTCGGACCATGCCCTCAGGTGCGTAAGGGTTGAGGGTTGTGCTACCGCTCCTTACTTCTTGAACACTGCAGACAGGAGGTGAGTTGTTAAAGGAGAATATCTCTAAATTGTGGCAAAGTGTAATGCCGAATGGACCTCGCCGACACAGCGATGTGGAGAAATCCAGACCACTTTCGCACTCGATTCAAGTCTACTGCACGATTCCATCAATACACTCTTGAGGAATACTGCGGTGTCCATGAGAATCGAAGGTAAACTTAGTGAAGGATTGTTAGTGGAGCACAAACTGTGTCATACTCAAGTATTTTCTCAGTGCTGCACATTTGGCTTCGATGGACTTGTATGTCCTCGGTAGCAACGATCCTAGGTAATTTTGCTACCACATCGCACAAGGAGTGGGCATGTGCAGGACTTTTCCTTTGGAGAAGTGGTTGCTGCTGCAGGTGCACAGTGCAAGCGCCAATCGTCGTGCGTGGATCCCACAGCCACATTCACCGCAGAGCACCGCCGATCGATCTGCCCAAGTTAAGTAGCCTTCCACATACGCGCATTTAATACACCAACGTTCTGCTACTCTGTGTTTGCGGAAGAATAGGCTGCATGTGACATGGGTATGGTGAAGTTGAATGCTGACTTCCTTTCACATGTAAGTAAAGCAATGTTGGCACGTTGGCACTTATTTGCTCGTTTGGACGCATGGCTGGGCTTGTAGTTTCGACCTATGCGTTAAGTTGCATCACTTTTTCAGTGACGTCGATTTCCTAAATAATGCACCTGCAGATGACGTCAATGTGGATGGACGCCTTGGACTCAGTAGCCAGCAGTGCAGTGGTATGAGCATTAGCCTGAGTCTGCATGGTACAAACGTACGTTTGCTTGCACTCAAATCACGTCCATCCACACATTGATGATGGCAAGCGTAAGAGGTGGAGGCGAAATCGCTTACGCCACTCAATGCGCCATGCGCAAGTTCTGTCCGATTTCATTTCACCTTCCCATACAAACTGTAATGTGGACGCTTTCATTTAGGGACATTTATTAGATTAATGGTCTGCAGGGATTGAATGCGACTTTGCTCAGTTTAGCCACAGAGCAACGCGAGGATGGAGGGCAGAGCGGAGGCCTGTTGGAGTTATTCAAAAGAATTGGCAGTGGGTAGTTGGGAGTATCCTGCCTAATCTCTCTCTTGGCTGCAAAGGAGCCCATTAGTCCACGCGATGGGAATGAGTTTGATTTGCTTACAGTGGCAAGCTCACGGGCTCGGCAACGTGGTTTGTGGTAACAACTGGGAGAAGGGCATCCACTGTCCATCACCTCGAGCGGTGCATGCCAGTGAGCTTTTGCATTCAGAAGGCAAACTTGGTGAGGTGCCTGTCGCTCGCATTGCCATTACTACCGTGACGCGCTCCACGATGCTGCGGTGGAGGTGGACACACTGCCTGAACATACCTGCCACAAATGTGCTCTTTCTCCTTTCCCTTAAAGAGCCAAGGAGGGACGTGGCAGGCATAGAATTGGTTTCCCTCCCACAACACTTCCATTGGAACTACGTGGGTCCCGAGTCCATCCAACTAATGTGGGACGTCGAACGACTGGGTGAATACTACGCGGACTTAATTGAACTGACAGCAGTGACAACTACCCACTTCCCCGTCATAAGCATGGAAAGCGCGCAGTTCTCACGTGGCGAGCTCACCCTTAATGGACTGCAGCCCGACACCACTTACAAAGTGACCGTGCAGGCGCTGAGCATGGAAGGCATCATACTTACATTCAACGAGGTCGTTAAAACACCACCGGATGGTAAGCCAGTGCTTGTGATTCCACACCTTCTGCACTGCTCATTTCCATCCACCATCGCATTTCCTGCATCATTACATCAAACTTTGCCTTATTGTCGTGACTCCTGTTCACTTTCATGCTACATGCATTGAGGTTGGCAATAAGTGAAGAGGACTGCCCCACTCAATTGCACTAATTCATGTCTTGTCCACCTAGAATGAGGAGAAGACGCCTTTACTGCCAGGCAGACCATTGCAACTGTGGCGTAAGTCAGTGCAAAGGAGTTGCACTTGAAGTTTGTGCAATATCATGGCAAAGATTTGAGCAGTCCACTTTAATCCTTTTCCATTGCAGGCGCCTGTGATTCGAGATGCACACAAGTAGACATTCGTTCCCCCCTCCTTTAATAATGCTTTCACTGAAATATGTCACATTCAACGAACAGCATCCTCTGCAATTTGTTATGCCTGCTGCAGTCACGCCATCCCTCCTCATCTGCACTATTCTTATGCTCTCACCAACAACTTCTGTGATTGCGCGTGCTTCTCCTGCGAATAACGGTTCCAACTCCTATTTGCAGTCTTATTTCTTTTGCAACAAGGATAGTCCGTCGAGGCATGTGGGCTTGCAAACTGCATGAATGTTCGATTAGGCTCTGTGATGAACACGAGGCAAAGGCATTTCTGCAAAAGCGTAGTTTAGCGAATGAGGCATTTCCAATTGTTGATCACGTTGATTTACATGGTCACAAAGAAGGTGGTGCCTTAACGCTGCTTAGTTGTCCATTTATGTGGTAGCTTTGCATAACTACATACATTAGGAGCAGTATGGTGTATCGGCAGGAAAATGCACTGCGATGTAGAAGTTGCTGAGAGAACTCTGGCAGCTAGGACCAAGGCCACTCATATTGGCGCAAATGTGACGTGTGCGACATGCATGGAGTAGGAATGAGATCCGTGCCATTCTCCGACAGCTTCATCCCTCCGTCCTTGAGCACCTCAACATCGAAGCGACATTCAACGCACTGCATTAGAGATGCCATACTCAGAGCCAATGAATTGGGACACTGGACAATACTAGCATGCAAAATGCTGTGTATCGTACCCATGTGGCCCCCACAAAGTAGAGGCTCAATTTGCATATATTTGGAAAGGAAGCACAGTCCTACGGTGATTGGTCTTGCAGATGCAATAGTGGAAGACAGAGTCAATTCGAGAAGGTCGGGTGCAATTAAGATGACTTCGGTTCGTTGCACATCGCATGAACTGTTAAGCACACAGGACGAGTCTAAACACTGGAGCTTGAGCAGTGGAAACACTGACAAATTACGGCCTGCGTGAGATCGCCTCGAGTCCACTGCACTGGTGATCATGCTGCTGCAATTGTGCCGATTAGGCTGGCGAGGTAGTTCACCTAAATGCCTTAGATGTCTCAAACTTATAGGGCTCCAATGCGAGTGTTACCTGCACATGAAAGGATAGAAGTGCTACACAGCACGAAATCACACAGCTTCTTTATTGCAGCGGTTGAGGAATGAAGATGACTCTGTTGCCAAAACTGGTGGACATCGTAAGCCAAGGGCACTAAGGAGCTACTGGTTTCACAAGTGGCGTTTGTGAGAGGGCTTCTAAGGTGCTGCTTTAAGGGCCCCTAAGCTGTGCATCTGGTGTTGGCTGAATGAGAACTGTCAGGTGGGTAGGAGGAGAAGAGAAGGTGTCGAGGTGAGCCCTGAGCAACCACCCTCATGATATGACACCTAAATTTTAAGTGAAAGGCTTAACTTAGCGAGAAGGACAACTCACGTCTTGTGATTGTGGTAGATTAATTAGGCTTGACCTGGACTTGGACTTGGACTTGGACTTTGACGTTGGTCGTGGTTGTGTGCAAAGTGCCGCCCACTTACCGTATGCACATTCTGGAAGGGAAAGCAGGAAAACGATTTGAATGAGGCACGATTGCAGGCTTTGATTGACTGGCCAAGCGAAACACTTCCACAGCGTCGAAATTGACGTGTTGCAATTAGCATTTTGCAGGAGTGATGTGGATTCCCTGGGGAGGAGGTGGGTGTCAAATATCGACGGTATAGTTGGTCTCAGTGACATGTGACATGGCTTTCCCGAGCTGTACAGATGAGAGCCGCATATTTGCGCAAAGAGCAAGGCTTCAATGCCAAATGTCACATTTGGTCCCTGCAAACCGCAGTAAGTGCAGCATGTTGAGGGAAGTTGAAGAACTTCTTCACGCCAATAAGCTAAGTCCGCAGTAATGCGAGGAGGAGACGTTGGATGGGCGGGTCGCATTGGATCGAAACAGGCATCCATATGAAAAGACTGACCAGCATGTGAATTCGGAAGACGTGCCCGAGGTTGTTGCCCACTTAACGAAATGCACAGCCTACAAAAGCCCGTAGACTGACGAACCGCTGCCCGAGACGACAGTGCTGCCTTAGCACAAATACGAGCATTTGCATGCCTTTGGTCTACCTCATCCGGTTACTCGTGTATCAGGGTGTTGTTTCACATCGCAAAACGCATCAAAGCTGCATTCTCGTGGGAATACATGGTGATGTGCGAATTGAGACACAAGTGACCACCACTTTCGGTGTCACAGTGAGCCAGTCACACTGGGAGACATGGCACGTTTTGAAAAAATACATTGGAGAGAAATGGATTGAAATCCTCAAGTCTATTTTACCGTTTCGAGTTCAGTAGCGTGTGAGGCTGCAAATGAAGGCGACGGAGGCTGTCGGTGCAATAAAGCGTGCCATCCCGAAATTTGGCAGGAGAGCTACCAATCGTAATTAGTCAATTTCCATCACAACACACACTAACGGCCATTTGGCAGGGATTTCAACTAAACTGCCACCCAATAACGATCCTTCAGACAGACAGTCAGCTTCCCTTCATTCATCATTGTCAGACCAACAACGAATATGGTGCTAGTAATAGTGCACCAAGGGATGGTGGAGCTGAGTTAATGATCCCGGCGTCATTGTGGCCCTGTGACTTACTCCCGCATTCAGCATGTACTGCCAGAGCTCCCTCCCTTCTCGACACTTGGAGGCAAATCACCAGCGGAAGCAGAAAAAGGGATCAAGGAGGCGTTAGCACTGCAACAAACATGTTACGCCGACTGCCTTGCAGCATTCTCCGGCTTCTTTATCACACCAAGATTCCACTCAAGGTACTTAAGATACTCCACCAGTACACAGCCTGTCTAACCGACTCCAGCAATAGAAGGTTATGAACTAAGAAGGGCTATGCACGTGGAGAGTGCCAGGTGAAGGGATAGGACAAGGCCTGGCATCCAATTCCCATTGCCGCTCATTCGACATGACGCTTCCACCAAACCTTATGAAGGAAATGTACAAGAAGCCATGAAGTTATGCCGTTTGTGCAGGTGCACAGACGTGGAGGAGGAGGAGGAGGAGGAGGTATGATGCCTCTCCACGTCGTGAGAAACCAAACTTACGAAACAGCATCTTAGCAGGGGGGTGGACTAACGGTTTGACATATCCTTACTCAATGAGAGTAGGACAGACCGCGTCACCATTTTGACGTTCATTTTGGCATCGTTTTAGGCCCCTCGCCTAAGGGCTCCCCCTTTCCTATTTCCAAGGAGCAACATTCTTCTCTGATTAGCCAACCCTTAAAGACACCCAACTGCACGTCTTAATTGCATGAAATTCATCAGCTTCGCCTCAATCGATCAGACTAGAAATCGACCAAATTGGACAAACTATGGCGTGTCCTCTGGAACAAAGCGGTTTCCCCCCAGCATCACTTGGGTGGCACGTTGCTTGTCTACGCCGACGAAGTGCAGAGGCCCGTCATGCTTCTGCTTGGAGGTGCGGAAACCTTGTAGTGGGGAAAGTGAAAGTGGAGAAAACCCATACATTCGCCTCAGAAGCCCTATCTTCCATGTTAGCTGCATCATGAGCACACCAGAATTAGCAAAGAGAGGACCGAAGTGGTTTGCACTCGGAGCATCATTGGTCGAGAGCCAGAGTCCTTCCATCGTGGATTTTTGAAAGCGCGGTTAAGCTAGCGTTGGCGTTGCTTACATTTGATGGGAAGCAGATGCAGGCAATCAATTCGCATATTAATGCAATATACAGGAAGAAGAAGAAGAAGAGGAGGAGGAGGAGGAGGAGGAGGAGGATCTGGCTGTGAGTGCTTTGGCTTCTATGCGGCTGTGAGAGTCGTTTGGGCAGGGGATGTTGGAAGGATGCTCAGATGGTATACGGGTGTCAGGTGAGTTGTTTGACGATCGGATGAGCAGACGGCGGACCATTTATGTGGCATGAAGATCTACTAACTGTCGTTGCCATCTACGAAACGACGCAAGAAGGGTGCAATACAAAATGTACTTCCCAAGTGCATCTACCGATAGCCAGATTGGCGGAGTTGAGGCCTGTGCAAGCCACTGAAGTACCTATTGGTTGCTTACAACGGACTTGTCCTTCAAAACCCAACGTTGTATTGTGGCATCGGGGAAACAACGCGTTGGTTACAAATAGTATTTTGTAATCATTTCGTTTGAAATGTTACTTGTGTATGCTAAGCTTCATGGGCAATTCGATTTCTGGGGGTTCATCTCCGTTTCGATGTTCCGTTGCGATGTTTGAGCCACGCTACGTTGCTGAGTGTGTGGCAAGTCTCTCCACCGCTTCTCCTAATGGCCACGACCTCTAGGAACGTTACTACGAGAAGCTACAATCCTTCATAGCGAAGCGGTTATGAACTATCGCTTTAAGTACCTTCTTCCTAGCTGATGGGTGCATTTACGGCACAAGTTTGACAACGAAGCAGAAATGGAGTCGTGCATTAAAATGCCAGTCACTGAGTCAATACCAAATTTTTTCGTTCATCTAGTAAACTCATTTACTTTAAGAGTTTTGATTATTTTTTGCTTTTTGTTCCCTATTTATTTAATGGCGTTTACTTTTAGGATAAACTTTTATTACTTGTTTCTTAAAAAAAAGTATAATGGAAGTAAACTCTGCTGAAGGGGCTAAGTGCTTTACATCCTGCCGGGACGGGGAAGCACTTATGCAGAGTGTACTCAACGAATGTCATATCGGAAGTGGCGCCTAAAGTTCTTGCATAATATTAAAATAAAAATCAGTTTTGCGCAGCCTTAATAGTCAGTCGAACGATAACAGTGAACCGATAATTGTAAAGTCACAAGACGAGAAAGGGGCGCCTTCAAACGTTACGAGGTGATGCTTTGTTGGCAGAGTGGATGAAAAGACTGCTATCTCTAATATCTTCACAATTTATTATCAGCCAATGGAAAATACTTTGCCGGAACTTGTGACGGACGACAGGCACGGTAACCACCAAAGGCACACAACACAGGGTTTAAGCCGAGGGCTTATAGGATGTATAGCCGATCGTTAAAAAGAAGGGATGGAAATGGTGAATTGTTTTGATTTCTTTGGGGATGCTTTAAGTGGGCTGATTAATTGTCTTTGTGATTTAAGGCAATTCGCTATAACCAAGGAGAGTGGTACCTTGTCGACATAAGCATTGCTTTGATAGATGTGATTTGTCCTGCTCTAGAGAAAGGTTACAACAGGTTGGACTGCGGCAATTTTCCGGTCGGCATGGCAATTATGCCCAGAGGGAGTGAAGAAAATGATCGGCTTTAGTGGAAAGTCTGCCAAAGGATACAGGAAGGATTTGTTTGGTTTAATGGCAAGTATAGGAAAGGGGCTAGGCGCAATGAAATTTTTGTAATTCCGACCTAAAAGTTCTACTTGTTGGATCTGATTTTTTACCCAGTCCATTTATTCTACTTGCGTTATATTTTGCTAGAATCTGATTTCTGAATTGGCTAGTTCGCTAGCTCGTCGTTTACCACAAATGGAGAGGTTGTGTTGCCGTTTACTCAACAATATGTCTTTGTTATTCTGTAATACCATAGCCTGCAGATTAAAATATAGAGGTTTTGACGAATAAAAAGTCACTAGAAGCCTTGGACAGATAAGTAGAAAATGCACAGTATAGTCAAACATAGAGAACGAAAGGCAAGCAGATGCAAAGAGAAAGGGGGGAAGAAGGGTTGGACAGAAAGGAGGAAACAGAGGAGATCCAATTAAAGAGGACCAGATTGTGACTTGAACAGTCCCTACGCAGAAAAATGGTTGTAATGCAAAAAAAACGCAGAAGGAGGCCAGAAATACACCAATTGCGATCCGTGCTGCTCACAAATCAGACTGGGATCGTAGAGCTATAAAATGCCGCTTGCAAAATAGAATAACCACGGAGACAGTTGTTAAAGCACAATTTCCTTACCAACATATGCGAGGTTTGTGTTAGTAAATAAGAGTGGTGGAATTGACTTTTATTGGCGAGTTTGGTAAAAGTAACCTTCGCTGACTGCTCTCATGCGAAGGCTAGACTGGGAAGGGGTTCAGTTCATTTTGAATGCCTGCTGTTGCCTTGACTTGCAAGAATGAGATAATACAAAGGCGAAGAATGAAGGAGAACCTCACTGGTCCATTTGTTTCTCTCTCACTTTTCCATCCTAGGCGAGATATATGCTTCCTCATGGATAGGCTTAAAGGTGTTGTGAGAGGAGAGACATGCGCCAAGGAAAGAGATGCTATTGAGTAAGCCGTGTAAAGTTGGTAATGGGCCGATGGTCTAGGCACCTTAAACAACAAAATCAACGACTCCACACGGATTGAAGCAAATCTCGGTTATCGGTGCTCATCACAATGTAGTCATTCGGCCGTTCAACCAGTGAGCACACAAATCCGATCTCATCACTGTGTGTGTGAAGAAAACATGAAGTACAGATGCCTCAGTAATACTTCAAAGAGGTGGTTGTCGCATCTGATTGGTGCAAAGGTGAACTTAAATCAGCAGGAAGAGTGATGATTGGATAGCAGGATTCCCATTCCGAGTAAATGTGGTTCAACTTAATATGCTCAATGCAAGTGGCGAATATGACAGGCGCACCTAAAGGTGACATCGTAAAAAAGGGAGAATAAAATCCTCTCCCCTCAGAGGCATCAACTTCCAACTTCCAACTTTTTTGCTGCCATCAAACACGTCAACCAAAATGACCATGTTGACGCTGATGGGTACCTTTAACTCGGTTCTTTAAACTCACGCATTTATAACATAAGCTCGATTATTTCAACTATCACCTCCACTTTGTCTCAAAAAGTATCCGTCCGATCGTCCGCATTGGTCACCATAAAAGCACCATAAAATCCGAAAGCAATGTTACAGACTTAAGACTGCAAGGAATTTTTAGCCTCAAAGCAAGTTCCAGTATATGCGCTCAATGCTACAGCAGAAAATCTTGAAAACAATTAATAAGCGCCATGTATAAAGAAAGTTCCGAGGTTCCGAGTTTGTTGATTAAAATGATTTTTAAGCAAACCCCCTTTTCCTTTACAGAAGAGCCGTTAACACCATTGCAATGGCGGGCTTCAGGCGAGCGGAAAGGGGATGGTGGAAGGGAGCTTGCAGATAAAGAGGCAGAGGAAGGCGTTGACCACAGTGATAAGGGCGGGACAAGCGAGGACTCTGGCAGCATCCACTACGATGGAGGCGACGATAATGCGGGCGATCAAGTTGTTTTGCATTCCTAAAATGCATTATACTGACGCGACTTCTTGCAATTTTGATGTTCAGCAAGGAATGAAGGAGGTGAAGCTAAGACCCACAATTTTGTCATTAAGTACAGGCAAAAATTTAGGAAGGCTGACCGACAATTCTTAAATTTGCCTAGTTTAAATAACTCAGAGCAGATTCCGCGTCTTTTGGTGTTCCAAATAGGATTGGGAGTGGAGAGGCTGACTACTTTTGCGTAAAATCGTACAATTAAATTGAATATCTGGTAACTACAGTCACTTCTAGATTTAATTACCCAGATGTCTGGGCAACGTCAATGTTTTGAGAGTGCTTTGCTTCTTTCTCCACCGCTCTGACTAGCAAACGTTCTACTAGTGCTTTAATTTGCTGAGTGCCTCTTCAGGAGGGGAACAAACAATTGCATTACTCAGTCCAGAAAACGAGTAAATTCGCCCATAAGTTGCGTTTTGACTGGTAGTGAATTTAAAAATCCCTTTTACTTTTTAGTGAAGAGTAAATAAAATATTGTACACATGAAGCATCATTAAATGACAGCCAGAACTACCCCCTTCCACCGTGACCCGTTGGTGAAGTAGTTGGAGCAGGTGTTGTTGGGGACATCCGCTGGTGCCGCTTGGACCCTAGAGGGATTGGTTGTCTACTGAATGAGTAGTTGGTCGGCCATTATGACTTCATGGTACACAACTAGTCGTTTTTTTCAGTGGGTTAGCTATTAATATTACACGTAAGCAATCAAAATGCTATTGAAGCGCGAAAGAATAGAGTAAAAAAGCATCAAATCCCAACTTCTTCTATTATTTGGGAAAACTTGGAGGGCAGGGATGCAACCTAGGCGACTAAATGCACCTTCTACTACTCTGTCAAATGATGCTGAGACCTGTATGAGCCACCTAAGCTTTCCTTAGCTGCCTTCCATAGACCTACATATTTTGGCGTCACTCTTCAAAACCAACTCGTCTACTGCAAATACCACGACTACAATGCCATCGTAATTTGTTTACCTCTACGCCTGACCATGCAATCTACAAGTGCGCTTCTCTTCTGATGCTGCTCAACATGGTTTTTGGGCAATGCTATTAGCCTTCCAGCCTACCATACGTTAGTAAGTAGCATGCGTGTAAGTAAGTAGTATGTTTGTGTTGACTATGCGCATCTAAATTTATTTCGAAGGTGAGGGATTTTTCCCTAATTTTTGAGGTTAGTAAGGTAATAATAGTCGATCGAGAAGTATACAGCCCTATACATCGCCGCCATGAGGCAGTGATAAAAAAAGATTTGATGGACCGGTTTTTATTTTAAAAAAATGAAGCGTTTTTTCATAAAGCAAGAGTATTTCAAGGAAAAAGAGACCTTTACGACATATGTTAAAGGTAAGTGATTACGTCTTTATACACCAATTGTTTACTACTGCCAAAATTAGAGAGGAATTTTTAACATGCAGCCTGGTTGTATATTGGCGGAGGTAGCGACGCTTTTGCCAGGTTCGAAAAGTTTCTAAAATCTCTTTTAAGACCGGTGGCAATTCAGGAAAAACTATTTGAAGGCGCCGTTTTATCAGAAGGTCAAGGCTATAGGACCCTTGTACAGCTCTTAACTTGCATCGAGAAAAGCGACAGCAGTGGCGGTTAGTGCCGCGCCCACGAATGCGCAAGGAACGAACTACAAGCGGCTGGGAGAGGGAGGGGGAGAGAGCCTTGGAATCGTCACCTGGCTGTATTCAAGATGAAGACTTTGGCTAAACGTGAGGCGCTCACTGCCCATCTTAAAGACAATGCACGCGCCGGAAACACTTTCGGTCGCGAAACAATGTCATCTGCTACATGGTGATCTTTATGAGGGGGACAAAGTCTAGCCTCAGCTTTTGATTATGAAATAGTTAAATGGAATGATTAGACCCATTTATTATCGCCAACACCAGCTGGTTTCGACTTTGGATGCAAGATGTCAGAGGCTAAAATCTTTGGTTTGGTGAACACTTCAGTTGTGGACCTTCCAAAGTCTTGACTGCTCTAATCAAAACGGCAAGCTGAGGTGATAAGATGGATTTTAGCAGTGGAGGGTGGCATAACTTTGCATACAGCCAATGAAGGCACCATGAATTGTTTGGAGTATTGCATGTCAAATAGCAGCATCGAATTGGGTTGTTGGTGAAAATGAAAGAAGCAACCTTTCTTCGTCACAGTGATAAACAAATTGTAACTAATGAAAAAGATGCAGTTCTTTGCAAATACGATAAACGCTAGGACATTAAAGAAAGAAAGAAAGAAAGAAGGAAAGCTGAAAGGTTGGAAGGCACAGGAAGTGGGGTACAATACTAAGGCAGAGCAGGAGGTGGAAAGGAAGTAACTTATTGACTTTCTTAATGCCCTTGTTTATCTGCTTTTGCACTGACAGCGCAGTTACAGGGAAGGTCATAGCTATGTAGCTGCCGAAATCGCAAAAAAATTGTCCGCTTAGTGAAAAGCAGTACACAGCATTGGTCAGTAGATTTGCTCACTTTCCCTTTAATATCCATAAGGTCTCAAGGGAACTAAAAGAAACCAAAATGCAGATAGCTGCGTACTCTTGGGAATAAGTTAGGAAGTTCTTGCCAATTCGACTGACAAGGTAAAGTGGTTGTGCAGATTTGTTTCCGCACTTTCCCAGCACTGCTTTCTGAGAAATTTTCATCGCGACTTAGGCCTGTGGTTAGCCATTCTCACAAATGACTGCATGACTCCACCACAGTCCCCAACATTAAAGCCAAAGCCACTCCACCGAAGAGCGCCACTGTCTAACAACCCACCAATAAAATGCATTGCAATGTTGTCACCACAGAAGGCCAAACATGGTCAAATTCTATTCATTTGGCACACATACACATTTTACCCGACACGTGTCTTCGTGAGCGTTTGATGGTCCAACTTGATGGGTGGAGGAGGCTTCATTATACGCCTTCATTGTTTTTACTTGGCAGTGTAAAACCCAACTTAAGCTGATTATGTCGGACAATGGGTGAAACTTTAGCAAACAGGAACGTCAATCTGCCCACAGTTCTACCCGTACAAAAAGCAGATGAGGAGCCAAATTGGGGCTGAAATGGACGGTGATGGAGACGAGTCCTCCTCCTACGGAGACAGCCTGATGGAAGTGGATGCAGTTCCTCGCAGTAGGCGACATGTCGGTTTGGCCTTGTGTGTAATAAGTTGCTGTTGCCTCCACCCATCTACAAAATTTCAATGAAAAGATCTTTTGTTTCATCTCACAAAATATCCCACCAAATTTGTCAGCTCCAGTCCGTACATTCCATCTGCGCAACTTACAGGCCTTGACTTAACGCCGTGAAGGTAAGCGAAGTAGTGCGTGAAGTTGGTAGAGGATTTGTTTCGATACAATTAAGCCAATAGCATGCTTTGTCTCGATTCACTTTTCAAAAGACCAGAGTAGTTCAATTGTGAATCCCGCAAGAGAGCAAATAGTTGCCATCTCGCCAAGTGCGCTGTTCTAGGAATTGGGCGTGGTCAAAGGGACAGGGACTGCTTTGTCTCTTGAGGCGAGTTAGGGGAGTGAGGCAACAAATACTTCACAATTTCACCTTGAGACAAAATAAGCTCGTAGTCATAAGGCAGAGAAGTCCTTGTTTAAAGGAATGGAAAGCTCAGAAGATTCTACGATTGTCGAATGATTGTTCCTACAAAACTCTTCTACACGACGCTAAATAGTCGATGAGGAAATTGCAATTGTGAAGCGCAGAGCCGTCCAGACTTGTTCACTTTCCTGCAATGGATGATGAGGTTTGGCGTTTGAGGACTGAACTGCCCCAATCGAGTAAGGCATAAGAGATCCTGTGAATGAGAAAGGAAAAGGCGTCTAAACCTCCACAAGAACCCTTAAACAGCGATCTGGGTTGGAAACAAAAAAATTGGCAATAGAAGTAATGAATGGGTGTGTCTCAATGTGCACGTAATCACTTGTGTCTGTGGGATTGACTGCTTTTTTGTCCTGAATGGTGCCAGTTGTCGGTCTGGCAGGAGAGTGAGTGGGTTTGAAGAGGAAAGAACATTGTTGCACCTTTAGAGAAGCGAAAGGTA
Source organism: Taenia crassiceps (assembly GCA_023375655.1). Classification (NCBI taxonomy): domain Eukaryota; kingdom Metazoa; phylum Platyhelminthes; class Cestoda; order Cyclophyllidea; family Taeniidae; genus Taenia; species Taenia crassiceps. Next base: position 2,070,293 of record JAKROA010000013.1, read on the forward strand.
CGCAAGTGTGTGTGTGTGTGTGTGTGTGTGTGTGTGTTTGTGTGTGCTTAGCACTAAGACTGTATTGTCATCTCAGGCAGCAGTTTATCAACCCGGAAGCATTCAACACATTAAGTTGCTGTTGACCTACGACTTTGTATGTCATCCGTCCATCCAATGCAGACTCATGCGGATCCAATCTCTACAAAAGATCCTTTTTTACTTAAGCGAAGGGTTCATTTTATGACGGGAGGGCTGTAAAACATAAATGACGTGACTTCGGGGACTTAAAAGACCTACAAGATGCCAACTTTTGCGGCATGAGTTTTTTGCTGCATCCAACATATAAAGCACAGTAACCAGGTTGCTACTCTCCTCACCAGAATGGTTGAGGAAACTGTTAGACAGGGTTTAACTAGCGTAAGGACAAACTTTGCCATCCGCTTTAAGGTTTTTCTTTTCATCCGCTTTGAAAGCAAAGCGGCTTTGCATCTTCCAGAAGTCGCATAATTTGTGCAGACTAAGTTCCTTGTTACGTGGAAAAAAATAAAAGAGGAGGGAAGAAAAGTCACAAAAAGCCTCCTAACATTCCACATCTTGCAAGGTGGGCAAAGAAACCGAAGAATTGTACGCAAGGACCCAAAGAAATAAAGATTTGGAGAATTGTAAAAAAACGTGACACAACAGTCCGCTTCGTTTAAAAAAGGCATTTAATTTTCAGGACACAACACCACCAACCCATATTATTGACAGCGTCTAGTCTCTTTCGAAAATAGTCATCAAAAAATTCAAACTTCTTTGTTTTTATGTACTCCTTTATCCAACACACCACACATCAATTTCCCAATTTCTTCCCTATAAGATGCTTGTGCTAATTAGTATCGCACAAAAGACACTGACAAAAGTGAAGAGGGAACATACAATCCCTGCCAAGCGCAGTCTTAAAAGTGACTTCACGGCACTGGATCGAAAGGGTAGTTTTTTAATCCCCTCGACACTTTCTGCTCTCCTCTCACAGAGTCCGTAGCTTTCGTTAGTCGTGTCACATCCTTGCCTCTTTATTTTACTGCCCAGAAGCCCTTCAAATGCCTAATTCAATGACTTCTTTAATAAGCTATCTATGGTCATGCTAATTTCTTAATGCCTTTGATTAATTACATGCCTAATGGTAAAACCTCTCAAACAATCCTAATTTTACAGTCTACATCCCATTATGGTCCCATTATAATTGACTCCAATGTTCCCTAGAAAGAAAAAAGTGAACAGATTTGCTAAATAAAGATGATACAGGCATTGTTTCTCAACTTGACACGCTAAATGTATCGTGTTTGTGACACCTGGCATGACAAAAAATTAGGTCTCACAGCTACGAAAGTGGACATAATAAGCGCGTAATAAAGCATTACAGAAGTGGTTTTGGGTTGCATTTCCGCTATACAGAGTGGACAATCCGAATAACTTTATGGACATGCACGGCGTGGGAAAGGCACTGTTCTTGTATCGTGGTGCACACCTGAAAACCACCTCCTAGCACAGTGTACACCTCATTCGGTGTGGCATTCTGTGCACTGGCGTTGTGGATCCCCACACCTACGATGCTTGGTGGCGCTCGTTTCCACTGGCAACAAATACCCCACTGCGCCTGCCTATCAAATCTTGCCACTGGAATACCAGCCTCCTCCAATACCACATGGACAAGTCGTCAAGACGCCTTCGTCTATCTTAAGTGGGATTTTTGGATAAGACGCTCAAAACCGAACTCCAGACGCTCCCACTATGGTGAGAATCTGCAACAGGCAACGGGAATGAGAGCTCGCAGTGGCATTGCGATTGCTCTAGTTAAAAGCCGTTTGAACAGAATAGGCAGCTTAACATGCTTCTGCGGTGCCTTGACGTGTCTGGAGGGTGGCTAGAGACAGAGAGGAAGACGAAATGATTGGAGAAAGAGTAAAGTGTTTATTTATGTACTTCACATACTGACAACGACCGTGACGCATTATACACTCCCGCTCGCCTCCTCTTTCCCGGTACTTACTCCCCTACAGTGAAAGTGAATCGCATAGGAGCCGATGGGGGATGTGTTCACCATCACGCATGCTTATCGCAATTGCAATGTACCACCTAGAGTATTCTATAGTGAAAAAATGCCCATAGTTGGAAAACAACAGTCATGCTATGAGATCTTTGTGCTTACGCTAGCACGGAGATATATAGAACCAATCAACATGTAAAGAACCCAAAAACTATTAAACCAAAACTAGTTCAACTTTTACATCTTCTACTCCACATAAGCCATGAGAAGACCTACGGGTAAATCATGAAAGCATTTTTCCCCAAAAAACCAAAAGCAAATCGGATTCATAGCTACACAGAAGAAAAACAATAATTTATTGACAGGTATCGCACCCTAGCTGAGAAATATGTAGAGTGAGGAGGAGGGCAAGAGCTTCCCGCATCCCCACCAGATAACACCTTTGTTCTTGACGAAACAAACTCTTTTCGGTAGCAGCTGGAGCTATCTCCTTTCAAGAGTTGCTCCAGCAAGTAATCAGTTAGGTTAAAAGTCTTCTCAGCAAAATCAGTAATCCAAATTCACCGTCACTAAAAGCTTGCCAATTAGCAAATCGGCAAAGCAATCACAATTTATCACACTCATACCACCAAGCCATGGCGTTTGCTTAGGAAAAGACAATCGATACTTAGATAGCCTAATGACATTTACTGAACTAAAAACAACGCAAATTTTACACTTCCGTCACATAGAAACTATCAAAGGACCTACGAATAAATGACAAAATGATGTACAAAAATAAAGCTAGAAGCAAACCAGAAACATAGCCACACAGAGGCAGTAGCGATTCACTAACCGCAACCCACTATTACCTGAGAAAAATATGGAGTGGTAGAGAAGACGAGAGCCGCACTCCGCTACCGGTGCGAGTAGCGACTACTTGGTCAAGTTAAGTCTTCTAAAAACACTGCCAATCATCTGTCAAAACGCGTCCCCATTAGAAAACAAACCATCTGATAAATTGCCATAATTATCTTAACTTACCACTTAAAGCTAGAAAAATAACATTGGTGGGACCTGCAGTTGGCAAAAAAGCGACTTAACAGCCATATAATGAAGCCTTTGCGTTTATAGTAGCAATTCGTAGTATAAATGAAAAAATCGACCAGTGTGGAGTCTAACAACAACAAATAAACTAAAACGGATAAAAAAGAACCACATACTTAACACATTTCCAGCCTATCTGAGTAATTTCGGCACCAATAACCAGAACTAATGATCGCAAAAACGGACACCACTTATGCGTTTTGCACGTAAAACTAGCCAATTACACTAACCTATGTTCCATAAAACAAATAAGCTTTTACTTCTCGTGTACCTTTAGCAAGGTTAAAAAATTACTGCTTAGCCTTTGCTTCGTAGTTTACACAATTGGTTGTAAGAATAACTCCATAAACAAACGAAATTACTTCGTAGACTTGAGAAAGAAAATCGGTGATGGATACTAGGGCAACTAAAAATTAGAGCTGGTGCTGCAAAAAATTAAAAACAAAATCCGTGGCTAGTTTTCATGGCAATTACGAAAAAGTATCATACTTGAATCGTGTTTACTTATTTGTTTAGGTTCGCTGTTTGTAACATGACCCATTTATAACGCCTGTTGGGGTCTACATTTCCTTGTGGTTTGGTGTGGGTTTGATTTATATGGGCAGTTTTTACCGATTTTCTCCTTTTCATCTTCTCATTATTAATGACCTGCGACACAAATTCCTCCAAGGGCCTTGGCGTAGTTGTAGTTTGTGTACCTTGCTGCGCGTTTAGCTTTTTCGTTCCTCTTCATTAAAGTGATTGTCTTCACCGCTATTTGAGGTTCAACGGTCATTAAAAATGGGGTTCTTCTTTTGCAGCTCAGAACAATGATAAGGATGGATCGTTTTAATACCCTCACGTTTCTTATCAATGGATGAATGTTCCAGAAGACTGTTAATTGGGTGGCGTTGCAGTATAAGTTTAAAGGCATTCTAAGTCAAAGGTGAGCTGGTAGAACGTATAGTCGCTAATTTGCGTACCCAATCCTGGTAATCTCGCTAGACTTTCACACTAAGGGGGCATATTCATGCCTTCTCTTTCAGATTTGCGTTCTGTCAATGGATTTGCGTTGACTGAGCCCAACTGTCTCAGCCGACATGATGTCACAATCATCCTACAAGAAGACTGAACTACGTCACGGCGTATGCACATTCAGCAGCAGGTGCTGTGTGCGTGCGCCGTCTGCATAGTGGCCATTGAGCGGATATCGCCTTCCCTTTCGGTGAATACTATCTCGCAATCGCCGTCGACTCGTAGCACTGGGAGGCTGCAGAGCCTTTCGCTACAGCTGTGTCCTCTACCAATGCCATTCATTGTGGGTATAACAGTCTTCTGCTAGAAGACGGAGGAACGGGCGCAGTCCCTACCCGCGAAGCAGAGATTGCCCGCTCCCATGTGCCACCCCTAGGCTGCATCCCTCCTTGGACAAAGCCGCGACCGTACCAGCCGTCCCGATGTTCATCTCCCCAACTTCCGGCCCCACTCCGATTACCCACGGGCGTCTACGTTTGAATTCATTTTTGTGATTGGGACCACATTTCGTGAGTACAGCATGTACTTCCTGCTGCTGGATTGTTAGCAAGACCACCGTTTGTACTTAAAGCAATAAAAGCGAAAGATATTTAAGGATTGTAGTTTCTGAAACGGGGTTGCGTCGTTGGATTGGTTAGGCGAAGCACTCAAAGTTAATCAACGTGAGGAGCAGAGGTGGAGGCGATGGGGAAGGTCGACAAGTTGATCTCCATCCACACGCAGAGTAGCCAGAGAAGACAAGGGAAAGAGGAGGGGTGGGGAAATGAGGAAGTTCCTACTTTTATTACAGTGAGCGGCAAACTCTACGAGTGCTGAGGTGGTTTTAGCAGCAGCAACGGATAGCTGGGTAAGAGGGAATTACGCCAACATCAGGGTAGGCGGTAAGCAAACGGGTGAATTGATCTCTTTTAAAAGGCAAAGACCGCGTGCACAGATCCTTTCTATCTTCGTTTGTCCCGGCTTAATGTGAATTCAACACTGAGCTATAAAACTCCCGACTGCATTGAGTGGTCAAGTAGTTCCAAAGCCATGGCCGTCGACGGCGCTTGATGCGGTTCCAATGGCTTCCAATGCGTTGACTGTTACGTCCACGTCTCTTCGTCATAGCCACCACGGACGTATGTGGATGCTTTTGGCAGCCTGACGAGTCTGTCATGAAGACGGTAAGAAGCGTTCCATGACCAGCGTTGCGAACACTGGAGGCGGTGGAGGGACAGCAGAGAGTGTAGGACATCATTATCCACCATCCTCGAGCCAAGAGCTGACCTTTTTAACACAGAAATACTGTGTTGATAAGTTCCATGTGCAGGGTGCATATTTTGAGAGCATAAATGGTGCCTAGTGCTGTCCAATAATGTCTTCGTGCCCATCACAAAATGCCTTACGAGAAAAACTTACTCCTGTCGTAAATTGAACCCGCAACGACTTTGACAGCAAGCAAAGCTATGCGCTTAGTAAACTTTCCTAATTTTTTGCACACGAGGTCCCATTTACCATAATTTCTCCTCATTGAAAAAACTTTCCGTCTCCTTGGTGGTTGTTCAGCGTCAAGCGGGAAGTATTTCCGTTCGTGAATCGCATTCGGCATGAAAATTATACACCTACACACACCTCGAATTATTGATATACATGAACGGCACCACAAAGAGATATTTTATGCATCGCATAGTTTATCTGCGAAATAGCGTATAAAATTCCGTGCAATGAAAATAAGCAAGTAATAAGATAGGAAATAGGCACCCTCAAATCCAAAAGTGGATAAGTTAGATTTTACAATAAGACGAACCTAGACTATCCCCTAAAAAATTCTGTAACACTTCCCACCACCACAACCTACTAGCCTTCTGCAACGAGGCAACAAATTCGTCCATCAATTCAACCCTGAACTCAAACTCGTTGCGTCTGTTTATCCTGCGTCGTCTGTGCCGCCATCAACCGCTTTTTTAAAAAGGCGGCATCCATCGCTACGCCACAGAACGTACCTGTATTTCTCATAGCAAGATCCACATTGTAGAACGAACAAGCTCTCCTCAGGGCGACTCTAAAATCCCGCAGCATCTACCACTCCACACACCGCACGTCGATTGGCCAGGCCGATTAACTCGCTGTATCCGAAAAGGAAAACAGGAATGTGGGAAGCTTTATAACGTGGACACTAAAGACCGTGCAAAACTAAAGCATACATATTAAAACGCGGAAAATACCTTAAGAAAGCAACCAGGACTGCTACAAAGTGCAACCTGCAGTGGCACGATAAAATTTCAAGCAAACGGTTGCAGTTCTCCTAGTAGCGATTCCACTGTTTCTGGGTCCACGCCAAGCAACAACCCACGCGTGATTTAATTATTACTGGAGCCGTAAGCAATACGCTTTGCGAAGACAAGACCAAAACACAACAGTGGCTAACGAGTCGACGGACAATAAAATCGCAAAGCGCCCCATGCCCCAGGTAGGTGTTCCACCGATGCAGAGAATATTATGATGAAAATAATCCACTTTTCGACATGCACATGATATGAAAGGACCTAAGAATAGAGAGCAAAAGAACGACCAAAGAACGCTCGCTCAACGTATGACTATATGCAAACACGCAAGGAGAGCCGGTGAAATGCCGTTCTTTCCTACCTGAGAAATGTGCAGTGACATCGATGTTGAGTGCCCCCACGCTGTGTAAAAAATAATGCTCCATCGGGGAGAAGCATTTCCGCGAAACGCTACCAAATGTTTACAAAAATTTCCACTTCCTGTACGAAAAGAGCCTCCCTGGCCAAAACGTAAATGAAGTCAAAACCAGAGTGACAACTACACGAGGACGAAAGTTCAAGCTAGCCGCGTGGAGATCGTAAGACACAACAAATAAGTGCATTTATGTTACATCCTTAGAAAACACGGAGAATGGTGTCTAGCATCATGCTTTGTCTATGACATTTAGAGTGTTCATTTTAGAAGTAAATATAAAAGTAGCAAAGCCTCCCACGTACTTTAATGGTTTAATTGTTTGTGAGTGTGCGCTCACTGTTCACCCATCCACACAAAGCCACTGTGGCATCCTGGGACTTTCTTAAAGGCAAAATGAGGTATAACACTAGGATAGAATATATATTCAGGAGATAAACACTGTTTGGGATTGCTGGCAAGGCTCGGAGACCAGCCCACTGGCTAAGGCACGATTGCAGTGCTTTGTTTGCTTGGCTGCCAGCTAAGGTCAATTGGGCGGCCATATTGTTCTGTCCTGCTGGGGTTGGCCTTTGGGCCATGCCAACTGCCTCTATCCCTCTGTTGGTTAATACGCATATTCTGCCCTGTGCTATGCCTTCTTTTGCCTTCAGAGAAGTCTCGAGGCGCTACAACTACGGTAACCCAAGTCACAGAAACCAAAATCAACAATTAAACAAAGTATTACAGTCGCTTTTATAGATTTAAGGTGCCCACCTAAGATCGGGTTGGAGATAGCACACAGTTTGTCTTAACTTCAGTCCAACTAGCCATTTTGTGACAGAAGACAATATCTGAAGGAAAGTGTCGAATCGTCTTTCCCTAAATTACAATATTAGTCACTTGTAATCGTTCCTTACAAAGTGCATAATTTAACTAACGCCAGCGCACCTCCTTGAAAGTTCCCTTCTTAAAGCTTTCATATATAATGTTTTGTAAGTTAACCTGCTTTTTTGGCATTCGTTGTTTATTGAATTACTAACAGGATGCATTTTAAGATAAAGGCCTGGCAAAATTACTATAACTTCTAAGGCCATTGGGTCTACTGAACTTGGCATCATGGTAACAGTGGCAACGCCTATTCAGTATATGTCAAAAAAGACGTCAAGTCGGAGCATTCAACACTAAAATCATGTTGGATGGTCCGCATGGGATTTGCTACTAGCATCCATTTTTCGTAGTTTGATGTAGTGTAGTGTACCTTTGAAGGGTTTAAGAATGCGACAATGTGTGGCATGAGGACCACAAAGGATGATGACAACTTCATCTGGAAATATAAATGGTTCTATAATGCGTGACTGTTGTGCGGAGGAGTTCACGCCCCCACTAAGCATAAAAGTTAAGGGTAGAAAGCCGTCACACTATAGGTGAAACCACGGCCATGGTGAACGACCTCAGCGGTGTTTAATTTATGGGTTACTGAATTAGAGTCAATGATGCGTAAAATGGTGTACTAAACTTCTACTACTAACAGACGTTAAAATGGATTAAAAATTGGCTTCGATAGAATTCCAGACTAATTCTGCTTTCTCATAATAGTTATGAGTTAATCATGCATCTTATAATTCGGCACTGGCATCAAATTACGAGGTATTGAGCTAGAAAAGTGCAGAATGTCTTTCTGTTTAAAGTGTCTATCACAATGAGGTTGAACCACCAGATGGAGCGCTACAGGGAAATGTGTGGCATGCCGTCAAGAATGTCGAATGTTCGCCAATCCCACCGTCCTCAAAGTCCGTAGATTAAAATGTGAATTGCCATCCAGTGGAGAAGTGCTGCCCTACCCAGTTCCACGCGTTGACAGTGCAGGTGGGCTCACTTGCGATAACTTCACAAAGTAAGGCTTTGTCAACCGAAATGCAGGAAATGCAAACAACTGGGCATTAGCACCTTCTGAGAAACACCTTCTACATTCACCGTTCCACCTCCGTAAAGCAAAACACTTCCCCACATTATGCAAGGTTCCAGGTTACTTGTTGAAGTGAAGTAAAGTGAAATGTTGGAGTGTTGAAGTAAAGAAACAACTCTGCCACGCATCTACTGTAACGCCCTCACGTCAACACCGCTACATTCGTCAGCACTAGGCATCTGCACATGAAGCAATGTCGCATTCCACCGGTCAAGTCTACTCCTACCCTCCTCCTCCTCCTCCTCCTCCTCCTCCTCCCACCAACCAGAGGTAGCTGCCAACGCATGCCGCAACCAACTTCTTGTACTTCAACCTCCCAATCTCCTGCGTCGTAAGCAAGGAAGTGCAACAGCCTTTGTCGTGCTCACATGAGATGCTGGAATGAGAGTGCCATCGCTTTACCACCGGGCCTGCCAGGCGTGGAGGGAGCTATCGATCGCGTGTCAAACCCAAAGTCATTCATCCACTCATTCGCCCATTCGTCCATTCTTTCGTCCATTCAATCATTTCATCATACAATCACTGACACCTACAAGTCAAGTGTCATGAGACTGTTGTGGACTCATGTGCCTTCAGATGCTGCATCAACACAAGCATCCCCGAAAAAGCTTCGGAACAGCTTCAGAACATGACAGCTTCTCGGAAAAGAGACCTATCCACCCATTCCATCTGTCCTGCAACGCTGCCGTGCCTCTGTAACAGCAAACAGACAGTTGTGCAGGTAGGCAAAGTAGCTGCAGAAGAACTACACTTCTGTGTAGGCGCTCAACCCTCCGCACGGTAAATTGGGATTTACTCATAAACCCAACCACTCTAAGCTCACAACTCACTCCATTCCAAACCACCGTAGACACACATAGGACAAGAAAACACTAGTCGTTACAAAGGTATGAAGTTGATCTTCTTGGGAAACATCAACTGTGGTTAGCCACATTGCTGCTAATGAGGCACGAATGAACGGCCAATGTTGCATTTCCTGGGACAAGTCAATCTTTAGAGGGAGAACAGTGCTTGATGCGGGCGAGTCCACGCGGGCTCTACTGCCATGCCAGTAGTAGGAGGCCAGAGACTACGCAGACCAAAGTAAATCCCATGGCGTCGGCAGCGTCACCAACTCCTGCAACGCAACACAACGCAACGCAATGCAATTCAATGCAATGCAAATATGGCACATGCACGTACCTCTATCATGCAGTTCATGTCATGCTTACAGCCACTAACTTACCTTTCTTCGGAGTTGTAAGGTACGAGCTGTGATTGTATATGGGCTTGTTGTCCTTAAGAGGCTGCAAAACCATTTCATAGAAGGTTTCCGGCTTCAGTCCATCGAGAGTGAGTTTCCCACGCCAGAAGGAAATAGCCGCATACCTGTAGTTGTCAGGATCTGCATAGTACCTTGCAGTTAGTTTAACTAAGTCCGCATTGAGCGGACCCAATGCTTCGACATCCCAACCCAACTCAACGGACTGCGACCCCACGCGATTCCAATGGAAGTGCTCGGGCAGTTGCGTTACCAACGCGTTCCCCATGCCCGGCGATGCATCTTTGGCAAAAGATGGACAGTGAGCAGCGAACAATTGTGGTAGTGCAGGTCAGGAGCTTACTAACGTCTGTCTTTACCTCTCCGCTTCACTAGCAGTAGGCATTGGCAAATACTCTCCTTTGGTATGCAGTCGCATGTAAATTACTCTCCCTATTGGACAACGTCACTCAATGTTTAAGGCACTCCCTTGGCTAAGCATCGCAAACAATTTGCCTCAGTGATTGGTATTTGCACTCTGCCTCCCCATTCCACGCCTTAGCATCCACACTACACTTAACAGTTCAAATTGGACAGGTTGTGGATGGGACGTTCGCGTGCTTGTCAAAATTGTCATGGTCAAGAGCACATGTGCCAATCCTGCAGCTGCGCTGGTGTACACCGCTTGTTATGGAGTCGAAGTTCAGGCTGACGCCCAGTTGGATGCTAGAGGTGAGTTTTGGCTACGATGAGTGTATCCCACTCTAAGAGCAGATCCACATGCCATGGATTCCCTTATGTCATCCAACAGCCGCATTTGCGACCCTCACTGTAGGGAAAGCTTTGGTGGCAGTAGTTAGATGGCTCGCTGTTCAGTTTAGCAACAGCAGCGCATAGAGTTGTTGCCGTGTTGTGTATAGGCCGACACTCAACTCCTTTCATCTCTTGTTATGGTAATGCAAAGGTGAGCCGTGGGTGAACACAACGGAGAGCAGTATGAGCCAGGCATTGTGCCATCAACTTTAAAGCGCACAAAACTTAGCTCTTGTGTAAGTAAAGTAAATCAATCCACAGATAATGAAGAAATGCTTCAATATTTGGCATTACATATGCAATTGGTCGTGAATATACCATCTGACAGTTGTCGCAAAAATGTAGCCGACTTTCTAAAAGAAAGTGATAGCAGAGGCAACACGAAATCGGCCCCAATCTGTTAATTGAATCATGAAGAATAGTGGTGACATCGTCGTTGACAAACATAAACTATTTACTCCTTACATGATGAAAACAGTCGCCACATTTAAAACCTTATCTAGCCACTTTCAACAACTGCCCAACAAAATTTACTGTTCGTTACATTATTTTGGTTAGCATTTTGGCACAAGTCAAATGTTAAATGACAACTCACCAGGACCTTCTTTATTTTGCTCAGCGAGAACTGATGTTGATAGCAAAATTAGGTAGAAATAAGCCGCCATCTTTGCAGTAGAGGTGTCCTCCATTCACGCGCCATGGCGCATTTATAGGAACGCTCCACAACCCATTCAGCCAATGAGAAGACGCCTGCAAAGCACGAAGTCACGTGCGCAGACGTGCAATTGGTAGCAAGCCTAACGCCCACGCAAGTTTCATAGGGTTAGAAAAGTGACCTAAGCAAGTGTTTGCCATGAGACCACCGCTTCACAATCGAATAAGGAGCCTCAAGCCATTCAAAATGCCTTAAAAGTGCACCTTTGTTGACCGCGAATTTGGCCTTAATAAGATTAAGGTTGCTGTTGCATTTAATGGTCCTTTACCCGCCTGGCCAAGATTTCTCATGTTGATAAAGGCGGAGACCTGAAATTACTAAGAAATAGAGGAAGTGTAAAAGCCCTGTTGGGTTTTGAGGTGCTAACTAGTCTTAAACTGTGTTCTAAAAGCACAATATGTCGTTGACGCGAGAATACATTTGCCGATGAGGTTTCTACTGGATTTGGTATGGATTTGACGATGCTATTAACAGTGTATGACAATAGCGCTAGGATAAGTTGGTATCTTCTTAGCTATTTTATTTGCAGTGCCGATTTGATGCTTTATCTAGATGTGTGCATTTACATGACTGTTGCAGTTAATGCCACCTGCATTATTCACCGGCCAAATTATTCAGCGGCTTTCGCCGACGCAATGGGATGCCTCACAGTACTGTATGGTAAGCCACACTTCATTATCCGTACCAACATGAACCCGTTACTAATTAACTTTCTAGGCACTACTGAACTGCTCTATTTAGCTAGAGTTAAATAAGCTTAGCAGTGATATTGAGGTGAGGAGCTAAGTTAATTCATTGCAGGCGAAGTCAGCCAACGGATGCATTTATATGAAATGATTGGACAGTGGAATGAAAATTTGAGCGGATGCGATTGTAACGTCCTGGAACTTCCTTGAAGGCAAAAGAAGACAATACTAAAGCAGAATATGCATTCGGCAAGCAAAAAGGCGATTGGGGTTGTTGGCCTGGTCCGGAGGCCAGACCACTCGACTAAAGCAATATGGCCGCTCAAGTGTCCGCAACCAAAACCGGCAGACAAACGAACAAGCAAACAAAGTATTACATTGCACCTCTCCGTTTGAGCGTCATCCCCAAAACTCCCCTCAGTAAACCTTCCATGCCAGCCATCACAGCGTAATCAGCGCTGGGAGAAAAACCCGCCAAACAACTGTGCTAAAAAATCGCAATTCGAATACAACTGATGAGACACCACCGATCCCTTTTGAAATTGTGTTTGGATTTGGGATTTCTTCCGGTTTGGAAAATGATATTAGAGTAAGACGCTTTGTCTACCATCAGTGTGTACATAAGGCGATGATAGAAAACCGGTCTTCTTACGCGTGCATATTAGGGAAATCTTCAACACAATACGTTTTAGGTGATTCACGGCTAGTGTTGCTGCGGTTTTTAATAGCTTTCTTGCAAATATCATTCTCAGCCCTTGCCGTCTATAGCACATGAACTGCTTTCGCGCCGTTATTTTGTTCCAAGAGCTATAGATCAGGATGGGAGTCCTATAAAGTCAGTTTAGCTTCTCGCTGCTACCAAGGTAACGTCTAAAGACTTCTCTTAAAGCAAGAGAATGTGTATTCAGCAAACAGAAGGGATTAAGGTCGCTAAAATGACAAGGAAGCCAGCCTACCCGGCTAGGAAACCAGTAATTAAGCAAAGTATTATAGTAATATTAATACTCACTGTCTAAGCGCAATTAGCTGGTTTAACTATTTGGAATCCACTCTCTTAATTCATTTAAATGCTAGTAAAAGTCCATTTTGATTGATGTGGTAATTTTTTACCATTCCCAAAGTGTGCACAGTTTTTAAAAATAATGAAAGGGGTTGGAGTACTAATTGGCCACCCGAGCAATGCATGAAGTCTAGCCAAACAAATGCCCAATATAGGTTAAAGTAATCTTTCTGCCTTGGGCTTCACAATAAGTTCATTAAGTAGCTCAAAGAACAACCGTACCAGAAGGGCAGTGTAGCGACTCGAGAATTCCATAAAGGCAAGCTAAGGCATATTACTGAGCGGAAACGCAATATTCAGCAAATAAAGTGATCGGAGATATTGGCATGGCGCAGAATTAACTCGTTTGGTTAGGGTAATATGGTGACCAAGAAACAAAGTATTACAGGAAGACTAACTTCTCCCTGCACGTAATCAAGGTTCTTTCTGCAGTGGATACTTAATGCGTCAAGTTTAAAGACGTCAAAAGTCGAAATTTATAGCTCGGCCACTAAAGAGACCGTTAATGTTCGGTAACCTTTTTAGACTTTGTAAAGGGCATCTAACAGTTGAGATTTTTTGACATTAAGGAATTCGGTGCTCGACATTTGCTTCCATACTTAATTCTACATCTAAAATAGGAAAAGCACATTGATAATAATATTGATGGCTTCTGCTGTCGGTTGGATGGTCGTATAGCCCTATCAGGGTTAGCTGACCTCCAGTGCATGAGAACTATAATACTTCAATTATTTAACTGCCGGTTAAGTTTGCTTGAGCGCCCACTTTGTCCTGTTTGCCTGCGGCTGGCCTTGGGGCAATGCCAGCTGCCTCTACCCATCGGTTAGTTGAATATACATGTTTTGCTCTGGCGCTATGCGTGCCTTTACCTTCAAAACAGTCTCGAACCGCTACCGGAGCAGCCTGATCAATCTATTTGCTAAATTTAGAGAGCCCGTCAGTCCATTCTACAAAATGACTCGTGAAAAGCCTGAAATACTTAAAAAACAAGGGGCGAAATATAGTGTTACTAAGACTCACAACAGCTAACATGATACTCTAAAATATTTCCTGCAAGTGTATGCGTAATTTTTGTAATTTAAACGTGCTTTGCCCTTTCATCTTTTTTTAAACTAATTTTAAAAGATGAAAGGGCAAACGTGCACATTTAAATCAATTCATACTGTAAAAGCATAGCATTATATTGCCTAATACTGCATTTAATTAACTGTACTGGCAAGTTTATGTTTTTCACACAGGGAGATTTTTAATGGCTTTGTTATGTCGAGCAATCCTTTACGCGGTCAGCTTGGACGTGTTTGCAGGTACCTTGTGCGCTCGATTTTCGATGGTGAGGCTTTGCTAGGGTATGGATTGGGAAAATTTAGTAGAGTGTGGGTTCTGTCCAGGGTGGATGGCATTTTAGTGCTTTCGGTTGGCAGGAGTGGCCATTTCTAATGAGGCACTGTCTACCGCTTTGGGATCCAGTACCTGATGGCACTTAACGCGTTTCACTTTTTTGCTATTCACACGTTTTCAGGTGAGACAAGGCTGCAGCTTGCAAATTCGTTCTTTAAGCCATTGAAGGTTTAACGGTCTTGTATGTGAATCAAAAGGCTTTCGCCATTTATCTACGGAGCTTTTCGTATCCTACGTATGCCTAAGGTGGACTGTTTACATAATCCCAATACTTGCATTGGCAAAACATACATTCTAGGTATGAAACACGTTGCATTTTTATTAGTCAATGATCTAGAGGCTTCGGAGTTATGAAGGTGGTCTTTTCGAAACGCATTGCACAGGATCTCGATAGTCACGTAATTGTGGGTTCGCCTTTGACATGAGTTGGTATTTTTTGATAGACTCAGAAGCAAGGGACTGGCCACTTGGGGGTCTGCAAATGTTTGCTTCGAATTTTTGCATCACCATGCAGGCCGCATCATGTGGCGGTCACGTTTGCTTATTAACGGCTTTTTATCATTTGCCTTTGTGTGTCTTAGTTTTCTAGCGCTTTGGTCATTCCAATATCGACTTTCCCATTTCGCTCTCTTCTTTTAGATACTGTGAGATTACAGTGATTGTGTAGCAGCACTTTATAAACCTGCGAAATGGTAGGCGATACGAGGTTTTTGAGTCACTTGCACGGACAGTACCGATGGATGCGTTTGGTGTTATAACAGAAGATGATACCTTTTCGGTACAAATGTTGGATGATTGCATGATCGTTTGTCGTCTTTGCATGCCTGCGATGCGCCTGCAGATTTCAGATTAGTAGCTACATGGCGACTCAGTTGTTCAATCACTCTGGTGGTCTAGAGACCGTAACGCTGACAGCAGTTTGACGCTTTTGCTTCTAGGTTGGTATTTTGTCTTACAGGTATAGAGGCGCACAGTGGTGAGTCCATTTTCTCATTCTCTGTGAAATCAACTTGCACCACAGTGGAAGAGGATGCTACTTCGATGCAGCCTAAATTACCGGTGGACGGCACCGGACGGGGGAGAGGTGGAATACGCAATGCATCAGTGATTGTTGATGCTGAAATGGGGAGCGACTTGGTTACTCCCCTGTTGTGCCGTCTTCGAGTGGATCGTCAATGTGTAAAGGGCATGAGTATATTCTGCCCATGTGTTATGTCTCCTTTCGTCTTTTTTGAGTGCGAAAGCTGGGAAATGCTGGAAGCGCTGCGGTGTGTTTGTATGAATTAGAAGATGAAATATTAAGTTGCGAATCGAAGCACTGCAGGCCGCAGCTCATTTGTATGACGAGATGGCATTTGAGGGCTTGCATAGGGAAGGAGGGAAACACTTGGCTTCATCGGAGGCGGGAGCGATTTTTTCTGGTACTTTATGGTAGTCTGCTGACACAGGCGGCGAGTGGGGGACACGGCGGATCGGAGGAGAGAAGGTAAAATAAAGACGCTGATTAGTTTGGCTGACGAATCATGGGATATCTCGGACGCTCTACACAGGTTTAGACCTGTGGGAATTGGGCGAAAGCAGGGGTTTTCTATTTCTCATCAAACGAAGCGTTTGAAGGCAAGGCTGGGATGTGGTAATGCACTGAGCGCAAATGAAAGGCATTAGGACCGAATTTTATTTACAAATGGGCAGGTGTGTTTTCTTACACAATTTAAAATACCAAAAGTCGTTGCAAACACTAGATGCTATGGAGGCAGAGTGATGCAGACAATTTTGGATGTCAATCGTGGTGATTGTTACCGTTTTCGGCTATCACAATAAAATATACATTACGATACGAATTGGAAAAATGGATGCCGCTGAAGGAAATTAAATGATTGGATGACAATGCTAGACTGTCTACATGGTGAGACTAATGTGCCCTAAAGGGTGACGTCAACGACGTCCTTGAAAATATTATGATGCCACGGCGGGGGTAGGTGATGCCAATGCTAATATGGTAGTAGGTATAAACAAGAAGACTGCTATTGACTGTGAAAGTTAGGTAGAGTGAAAATGGATACCGTATTACAAAGGTAGGTTATTAGGACTCCGGTGTTGAATTGCTCTGATTTTTTATTAGGGCAATGTAAGCAATATGAATGCCATAGTCGAGATATAAAATGGGCGGAAAATGCATTAATTGAAGAGATTGGTGTAGAATTAGGTGTAGTGATATCCTTGTTTGGCTCCTCTTTCCTGTGATTACCTCTGTTACTAGGGAAATGATTATTTTACGAAACCCTTCTCATCTTAGATGGGAAGGGAACCAGTCGGGTCGTTTTGGATGACCTCGCTTAATGTTGAGCAAGTTGGCCTTCTCCTCGATTACAGCTTCAAATAAAGAACGGTAGGTAGTGCAGGTGGGGTGAGATATGTATAAAAGGAGAGAGAAGAGGAAGAGTGAATAATGTATAACGCTTTGATTGGAGCATGTGAAAGAAGGAAGGGGAACTTAAAGGGCATGAAATACAAGTGAGGAGATGCAGATCAGTGGTGAGTTGATTGAAAGGAAACATTGAGGATGGTCAAATTAGAGTAAGCGTGTGTCAACTGAGAGGAGAATCAAACGAATGAAGGAGAAGAGAAAGGTGAGAGGAACTGTTGCGCAACATGGACGGAGTGGTCGTTGGGAGGAAGGAAGAAAGGTAAGCCGTTTACTAGCAACTTACAAGCAGAGGTAGTGCTAGCTGTGGGAAGGCATAGATGCGGTGATAAGGCAGTAAATGCACGCGGGTGGAAAGAGGGAAGGAGAGAAATAAAAGTGTGTGTGAAAAGGAAAAGCGGAGAGAAAGTGCGACCGGGGAGGCAATAGTAGAGGTCTTGTAAAAGAAAAAAGGAGATATACAAGAGTCAGCGTAAAGAAGAGGAGTGGAGGTGGGAAGTCTGTCTTGGTCAAGGAGGATAAGGCAATAGCTAGACGATTACGGAACTAACTAATAGGAGTTGTCCACGCACAGCTGTCCTAAGGTAACCTTGAGCCTACCCAATGAGATGCTCCAATGGACAGCGGCTTCGTAACCCAAGCCGTCTATTCTGTGGCGAAATTTCGTGCCTCCCAATGCGAAGTAGGTTCCTACGTGAAACACTGAACGTGGAACTGAGTAAACCAGTAGGGTCATTTATGACTGCACACAAACCAAATCACAAATCAGAGCTAAAAATGGCCTATTTGAGTCTAGGGCATACATAGATGAGCATCCATGAACATACAAATAACCTTCATATTTCAATACAAATTAGTCGATATCTAGGGGTTTAAAGGCATGGTAACATACTTTAACTAAATTAATTAATGTCAATTTGAGGAGGAGGAATAGATTGATGATGCGGCATAAATTGCCGACCTACAGAGCCGGAGGGGGAAAGGTGGAGTACGTAATGCATCAGTGGTTGTTGATGGTGAGATGGGAGCCACTTGGTTGCTCCCCCATTGTGCCGTCGCCGAGTGGGCCACCAATGTGTGAAATGCATGAGTATATTCTGTCCAATGTATTAGGTCTTCTTTGTATTGCGAATGGAAGCACTGTAGTTAATGGCTCATTTGCAAGGGCAATTGATACTTGGGGACGTGAAGAGGAGAGTCTGGTAACACTTTATTTCGACAAAAACGGGAGTGTCACTTTCAATATTGTGTGGTGGATTTCCAGCATGGATGATGAGTTGGATGCATGGCGGAGGAGAAAAGGAGAAATGAAGAAGTAAAGTAATTTGAGTGGGAGATGGTGGTTCATATGCAGTGTTGCACTTATTGTCATTTTCCTTCCGTGAGCAATAAGTGCCTTCCTTCCTTCCTTCCTTCCTTCCTTCCTTCCTTCCTTCCTTCCTTCCTTCCTTCCTTCCTTCCTTCCTTCCTTCCTTCCTTCCTTCCTTCCTTCCGTCCTTCCTTCCTTCCTTCCTTCCTTCCTTCCTTCCTGCCTTCCTTCCTGCCTTCCTTCCCTCCTTCCCTCCTTCCTTCCTGCCTTCCTTCCCTCCTTCCCTCCTTCCTTCCTGCCTTCCTTCCCTCCTTCCTTCCTTCCTTCCTGCCTTCCTTCCTTCCGTCCTTCCTTCCTTCCTGCCTTCCTGCCTTCCTTCCTGCCTTCCTTCCCTCCTTCCCTCCTTCCTTCCTTCCTTCCTGCCTTCCTTCCTTCCTGCCTTCCTTCCTGCCTTCCTTCCTGCCTTCCTTCCCTCCTTCCCTCCTTCCTTCCTGCCTTCCTTCCCTCCTTCCTTCCTGCCTTCCTGCCTTCCTTCCTGCCTTCCTTCCCTCCTTCCCTCCTTCCTTCCTTCCTTCCTGCCTTCCTTCCTTCCTGCCTTCCTTCCCTCCTTCCTTCCTTCCTTCCTTCCTTCCTTCCTTCCTTCCTTCCTTCCTTCCTTCCTTCCTTCCTGCCTTCCTTCCTTCCGTCCTTCCTTCCTTCCTGCCTTCCTGCCTTCCTTCCTGCCTTCCTTCCCTCCTTCCCTCCTTCCTTCCTTCCTTCCTGCCTTTGTTCAAGGGACAGTCAGCTCCAAACCGGACAGGACAACTTACGCGCAAATCAGCTCAACCAGCACTCATGCAGTTAGCGCTCTGGTTTAAAGTCTCGATTGTTCCTCAATAACTCAAATTCAATGCAATTAGGCTGAAATCCTGCTTAAGCGTCAAAGCGTGACGTTTAGTGTGTCACTGGGAGTGTCGAATTGAAGTCACCCACGCCTCCATCAACGCCCATGTGTACGTAGCCTCTTACGATTTTCAAATGTGCGTAAAATAAAATGCAAACTTGCCATTTAGCATTGTAGTTCTTTACAAATTTTTCTGCTGAATTGACAATACAGGTGACTTTTTAATGCGTCCACTTCGTAAACTGCGCTTCTGCTCATCAAAACGTATTTAATGAAGGCAGAAGGTGGTGATGTGGTGAAAAAGTAGAGTTTGTTCTACTAGGTATGAATGGGAATGCAGACGATGCCCTTCTTCCTTAATTCGCATTGCAAGACTTTTGGTGTGCCACCTACTACAGCGTTTGGCACTTTTGCTACTCTAGAAGGGAACTATACCAACCTAGCCGAAGTCAGCAGCTAATAGCTGCATTTCCAAGTGAAAAGCAAACAGTAAAGCTGTAAGGCAGGAAGCTAGCAGGTTAGTCAACCGACTGCAACTCGCATGTAAACATGATCTGCGCCATGAGGAGTGTCAGTAAGAGGCCTCTTCTTTCCATATGGATAATTGTCTGCAGACAGTTGCCTACGGCTCCATGAGTGCAGCACCGCATCCCCGTTGAATAAATCAGTGTGTGAACACCGCAGGTGACATTAATCGCAATGGTACGTCAACTAACTAGGGAGATGCGCACTTTACCTAGCGCTATTGACATACAAGGTTGATAAAAATCGCCAAAACCACACCAATTTTTGTAAAAAGCAACATGCGTGGACGACACAGGTTAAGATTGTTTCAAGCCCTAAACCCCAACAATGCTATTCTGCCTTCCTTACTTAAAGTAATCCTTATTCACTTTGTGTGCTTTCATGAGGCGCTCCATACAACTTTAAAGAAGATATTTCGTAGGCGAGTTCGCTCAGTTCGTTTCTCCAATCCCATGACAGGAACTGTGGTGATTGGCGGTGGCATCAATTGCATATCAACGCTCGTAACCTTGTGCATTGTATGAATGCAGAAGCGAACAATTAAGCTATCTCATAGGCTGAGGAGGCTGTTAATCCTTTTTATAAAACGTCATTAAGTGTGAATGGAGGTTATTTCTTCTATGAAGATGGCGCTTGCTTTTTGCCTCCTTTTGTTAGCCACTTCTGTTTTCGCCAATCCCTTTGCGTCAGATCCAGGTAGGTTGCTCCTCTTCAATCTTCGACTTGCTCTGGCATACCAACGAAACTAATTCATCAAACAGTAGTTGTTTTCCCAGCCATTCTTGATCTCCTTCGTATCGTTTGTAGTTAATAGGACTGCTGAGATCGCTTTCATCAAGTCAAGGTTAAGCAGATGAATTATGGCAATGATGCTTTAATTACTATCCCCTGTTTGTTGTTACATCGCAATTAAGTTAAAGAAATGAAATGGAGCGCAGTACTTTAATTTGTAGTCCTCCTTCTGCCTCTCTCCCTTGAAGTTCTGCTATACAATTGCTTGGGGCAATTGACATTGACACACGTGCACAAGCATTTACATATACAATGCAAACAATGAAGCACTTGTATTTTATTTATAAAGTTGACTGATTAACTTTACCTATCCTCAGTGACAGCTCCTATTGCTCACTTAACCACAAAGGAAGGCAAAAGGTGTTGGAATCTGCTCATAGGCACTGTGATTACACGCTGATACACTGTCATTGTCAGCTTTAGCTGCCGTTGCTTACCTTTAGCTTCAGAGTTGGTCTCGCTCCTAACTTCGGCTCCAAAGTGTGCTGTATACATCAACCTGGATGTTTAATTCACACACACACACACACACACACACACACACACACACACACACACACACACACACGGACTTGGCCGTGGTGATTTCGACACACATGCAGTCCTTGCATCTGCAGCTCATTCAACTTGAACTGTTACGTGTAATGTAATGTGAGCGTGAGGCCACGAGATGAGGAGGTAGGCGGCAAGGCTTCTTCGTGGCGCTCAAACCAGGAGCATGTCTGGGCGCATTAGGCGACTTGTCGAATGTGCTAGAGGTTTGCTTTCCCAAGAGGATTCGCTCACATGGACATGCATGTGCAAATGTGACTGGAGATGCAAGGACAGTGCCAACTAATTCCTGCTTCGTGGAGAAGACAAGCATTAGTAAAGTGTTGATCTCCAACACCAACTTTTGTCATGACGCGGAGAGTGATTGTTATGCATTTTTCCTAATTAAGATTTTCGAGAAACTTATAAGGAACTTTCTGCTATACTCGATACTCCTGAAGAATACCAAGACTTGTTGCCAGAGGTGAAAGCAGGGGTGCTAACCAAAATGCCTGAAAACTTTCACTGGATTCGTATGGGTTCCCAGTCCGTCGAGTTGGGATGGGATCGCGACGCATTGGCAGAAACCAAAGCGGACAAGATCAAACTAACTGCAAATTACTATGCAAACTCTAAATCCTATCGGTATACATCTGTTCCTATCCAGTACAAGAAGCTTACTGTTAAGGACCTGAAGCCCAGCTCCCTCTACGAAATGATTATACAGGGCCTTCGAAATGATAAACCCGTTTTCGAATACACTGTGTACATTAAAACACCGGCTAAGGGTAAGTTTACTACTGTTATGATAACGCAAACTTCATAGAGAAGGAGGACGCTTAAAAAATTTATCTGGATTAGCGTTTTATGCATCATAGCGTTGGGGTCTAGGCTAATGTGAACCATAAGTAAGCTACTAAGGTATGACATGTCATGTGTGTATATTGCAGGAAATGGTGCCGGTTCTCTCGGGTTTTCTTTAATCTCCGTAACCACCAGCCTCCTGCTACTTGCGTGGTGGTAGATTCTGCTTGAGCTTTCCCGTAAGTTGGTGGGAATGGCCAACGTTTGCGTTTGTGTGGAGTCTGCATCCCAAAACTTGCCCTAATCGAGCCCTCCCTTTACAACTGCAGGTCTTCGGCGCTCTGGAGGTGCAACAGTGGCCAGTTATCGGTAGCTTATGAACAACAATGCAACTTCCCCAATTCGATGTCTCCTAATTGTATTGTTCAGTTTTTTTGCTTAAAATACGTCTGCGCTTGTTCAGGTTAGGGTACACTTGAATTGGTTCAATTAAAGCACCAGCACACAAGTTAATCACTTCTGCAGACAGTGAAACAACACGAAAGCAAGTCGGGCTAATCACTTAAGTGTTTGGCTACTGCCTGCAATGCACATAGGTACCGCGGCACAGATAGAATGTATGGATGGAACTTATAGCTGATAAGCTCTTATCTTGGTGTATTTACGCCCACTCGAGGCTGTTTGTGCCGACGCTGCCCACGTCAATCTCATGGTGCCTAAATTGAAGGCAAAAATGATTGGCTTTATGTTCCATGGCCTCCGGATAGCTCCTTCCCCACCTAGTGATCTTGCGAGTAAATTGCTGGTCTCACATTTGAAGCCTTTGCTGTGTACATCACAAAACTTGCTGCACATTTTCGTTTCCAATGCAGGCGTTTGGGGAGCTCCTCCAAAGGCAGTTGGTTGGGCCATGCAACTGCTAGACCTGCCAGGTGGAATGAGTCGAAGTCCCATCTGTAGATCCTCGGTGCCTATAATTGTAGCATTGCCGACTCAAGTCGTTACGACAACCGTATTGAAGCTTTTCGTCTTTATTTGCGTGTCCATTCCGAAGCCTTGCATCTAGCAAGTATTTGTTCTGCCTTACAAAGTGGACTGGGGAAATGAAGGCGATCGTAACATTCAATTGCTCGAAATTAACGCGGCCTAATGAATAAGATGGTAGTTTTGCAGTTAGCACATAAAAAATCTATCAACGTTGGCTGCTGGTTGTATTCGTTAGTGATGAGTGGCAATTTTTATTTCATTTTACAGACACCCATAAATGTGAAGGACCACCTGCACAAAAGTATTAGTGGAGGCGGGAGTGACTCCAAGTCGACAACCACAATAATACAATAGACAGCTGTTACAACCTCTTTGTACTACAGAGGAAGGATCGGGACTGCAGACAGAAAAATGATTCTTATGTCCGGTGGGATGTTCTCCGCCTTCACTAGCCTACCGGTGCCAAAGGGGGGGTTAGCATTAGATTGCGTCTATAGGCAAGAGATCAGCTGTAC
Source organism: Taenia crassiceps (assembly GCA_023375655.1). NCBI lineage: Eukaryota > Metazoa > Platyhelminthes > Cestoda > Cyclophyllidea > Taeniidae > Taenia > Taenia crassiceps. The sequence continues at coordinate 2,093,711 of JAKROA010000013.1, forward strand.
TCTCTTGTATTATCGTCCATTCTTCTAGGGGTAGTCTTTCCACTCTCCGAATTCCTCTCTTTACAGCTGGCCTCAGAGTCGCATTTGGGTTCTTGGGCTATAAGATCGGATAAATTGTCCTGCTGGTTGACCCGATTTTACTTCCTGGTAGTCTCATGCTTCACCTCATCACGACCATATTCGTTATAACAAAGCCCTTAATTATCAAATTTACACCAGTCAATTCCCTCAGCCACGTAACTCAACCTGCGAATGCATTACTTATTTATTTGCATGGCAGCATCAGTCTGTCTAACCTCAGAGAATGTGCTCCTACCACATGGTTTAAGTGAGATCTGATGATCCACTTTGTGCAAATTGCATTATTCTCGTCCTAAATTTGGATGGAAATACGCACAGTCATAGCTCTTGTTATAATTGATGTCTGTCTGCTGCACCATTGCAACAGCTTTATGGAATTGGCTTGGAACCCACATCATTTCGCTTCTGCCACATCAACTTCAAGGTTGCTCTTTGTCAAGCATATCAACATTGCACAGTACTTCACTCGTCTTCTCCACTTCAATTCATTTTGTTAGTTGTGGGCCTGCAGTTAAAAGCACTTTGTGGATTAAATGTGATTGAGGGCTGAAATAATAGGTAGAGCTTTTCCTCTTCAGTGGTCATAATCTCCACCATTCAATTTAAAGCGTGCACGCCAAATGTCATTCACTTCTTCCATCATTTTTTTTTTGGGAAAACATGTTCTCATCAAATTGGTGCCTTGGTCCCACGCTTTTCCCAAAACCGTGAATTTGTTGTGCAACACGAAATTGGATAAACTTTGCTATTAAGCTGTTGCTATTTACCAACCAAATTTGAATCCAGACGCAAATTATATGAAGTATGACAAAAAAATAATGAATCACAGAGAGATGACGGATGTGGGTGTTGATTAGTGTTTTTTGATGATTGTGATGTACCCAGAAGTTGATACTACTTAAGTGAATAAAGTAGAGATCAATAAAGTCAAATGGAACATATGTAGTGCCTGCGGCCTAGAGTGGCAATCTTGACAGGCACTGGTAAAGCAGTGGTTTGTGTTCTGGCGCTGAACCACACTGATCACATCAGCCGCCTTACATGTAGTGCGGTAACAAATACTCTGGTTTTTATTCTTAAATACATCGTCTAAATTGCATTTAGAATCGGTCACAACGATTGAGAAGCTCTGCAGCCTTGTCGTTTGCAGCGAACTAAACCAAACGTTTAAAAGAATTACGTAGACTGCAGACACTGATCTACACAGCCCACCATTTAAAGTACGCTTCAGTATACCTCATTCTCAAGTCAAATCGGTGAGATGGTGTGTAAAAGAAGGTTTGTATGCATCCAGACTAAAAGTGAAGTGCTCCAGACCAACACCGTCAAACCTAGTCTTTTTGTGAGCTACCTTAAATTATGGCATTATGCATTAAGTACTTTACCCCAAAGCACTCTCGGCTAGCTTTTGATAACCCTTTAAAATTTGACTGCACAAACTTATGCATCCGTTAACCCGCTAGAAAGTCTCATTCTTTTACGTGCACACTCCTGTATTAATTGCTTACATATTGCAAAACATATTTAACATACAACAAAGTCAAAAGAGTCCAGCTAATGCATCGCTTCAAATTTCCACTTCGTTTCTTTCAGTACTGTTTGAAGCACGTCTCAGTTAAAAAACTTATGGAATAAACTTTGCTTACCAAGGCAATTGCAACAGAAACTTCTCCTAATTTTCTCACTGTCATTACTTTAATCGTAAAGCTAACCACATATAAACACCGTGCGATTCTCCCACTAAAATTCCGATCTCTCTTAATCTCAACATAGTCTTGCCTGATAGATACCTCTCTTACTTGAAAGCGGACGCAAAATTACAGAAAAATAATAACCAGCAGAGAATTAATAGCTGTGCTTGATTATTAGTGCTCATTACGATGGTGATGCGCACGTCTAGAAGTTAATACTACTCAAATGAATAAAGTAGGACTCAGTTATGTTAAATTGAGTTGTGACAGGGGTGCAGAGAGATGGAAGTTAATTACGCTACAGGTCAAGTCCCCCACATACACAGAATCTGTACAAATGACCCAGTGATCTCAATTAGACAAAAGTTGTAGTCTAATTATGCTCCTTGTTGAGAACAACTGGTGCAAATGATGGTTTAAAAACCCCAAATAGCTATGGTGTTTTGTATCTTTTCCCTGCTACCAACTGAAAAAAAAGTACTTAATTTGATTTACTTTGTGCAACTCCGCTGATGGTGGTGCACACATAAAGTAACTGAGTCTCATCAAAACGCAGTCTGCGATGGAGACGAGGGTTAGGAGAGTAGAATGGATATGATGACACAATTCGGCGAAGCTTTGATGCATACTTTTTAATAATTTTGCTCTCCATTAGTCTTTCCTTTGCGAGTCTCTGACGACTTGCATTTGGGTACTTAATCTTAAAGCCGCCATCGGTCCCTTCTCAAGCACTTCATTTTACAGCGCCATTGAATATAACTGGGATTACTTAGCTTTTAAATGGGCACCAAGACTTGTTGAGGGAGTCAAGAAGGATCTACCATTAGTATGAGTGCCCGTAACGTGGGATTTAATTGCTGCCATTAACAAAAGCCCCTTGACCATATCTGTAAGGTTAAATCAACTTGCTAAATTCCACAGCATTACTTATGTCAGGTGTTAGGTGCTGCTAGGGATGTATTGCTGCAACATAGTCATCCACTTGGTTGAACGTAAGGCGATGATTCCACTTCTTTTGAGGATTCGGCGGTGAGCCCGGAAGGTGATTTCAAATTCAAATTATTAGATATTTTTGGGCTTGTTCAGCAAATTGACCATATAGAAATAACCAATCGCCATGCAATGTCGTATTGGTATTGTTGAATGACTGTGCTTTATACAGAAACGTCAATTTCTACGATGCATCGGCAATGATTGTCAGATCGCGGTTGTCACTTCCTCTAAGTGTGCAAATACTGCAAGCCTGTCAATGGCCAACGTTTAGCACTCCTGGATGCCAACAAGTGCAAGGGTTGTGAGTGAATGGTAGCGGTCAAGAGCAAGGCCTTTCATGAGTTAATGCGTTGGGCTCAGTGCTGTGGAAGCCAAACATATCCTCAGTGAGGATAAGTTCCGCTATTCTGTCTCACATGGCTAAGGATTCGGGAGAGCCTTCTAGCAGTTGACGTCCAGCTGGATTGTGAAAAGTAGGCATACGATTAGGCCTGCTCCAGACGCCTGAAACACGTGGACTGGTATCCTCAACCACCTGTCAAAACTTGTGACAATAGGCTGTTTTCATTTTCACGTAAAAAGTCAAAAATCTATGTGCTGCAAAAAATCTTTTAAATGTGAAAATTTTTTTGAAGTAAATGCGATACGGTTTAAACTGACAGCACAGTCTGTGCGATATGACTTTCTCTTGCCGTGAACTAATAGGGAGAATTACACGGTCAAACTCCGTGTCAATCGTAGACATGTCTGGCAGCGCCTAGAGACACACTTTTTTGTCCTTGTACAAACGAGTCATGCATTTCCACCGAAGCCAGAGAAACAGGTAATCACGTTTGTGGCACATTCTACCCTCCCTTATCATGTCACCTTGTTTATTTAAACAAAACTTGCTTTCAAAAGCGAGTACTTGATAAAATTTCGTCAAGAAATGACCAATTTTAGTTGTTGCATTTGCTTTTTAAGGCAAAACCCACCGCCTAGAAGACAAATGGTGTGACGCCTTTACTCCTTTGTCTTGCTAAGTGTGGTTTTTATCACAGTCTCCAAAAGCAGTTCCCCCTTATTCTCCTTCATTTGTTGTGCGCGATTATGTGGTTAGCACATGCTTTTCCAACTCAAATGAAGATACGATGATGAGGAGGTGGGAAGTGCTACGTGATGCCCAACACCGATGCCAATGGGGATGTGTGTAGCTGGAAGTGAAGGCAACTTGAATGGGCAAAGGAAGTCAACTTTTGCTGCATTGGTGTCTTCTAACCAGGAAAAGTACAACAACGATGTCTCATTAATTTTCCAGTTGCCTCTTTCAATCGAAATTATGAAAATATCTACCTTTTACTTAATACGTCATCAGTGAGGTGGGGGTTCGATGAACTCATTCAGGAGAACAGTAATTGTTGATTATGTGTGCATCAGCACAGCCTTCTCTCGATTCAAAACTCTGTACTTCCTTGTTCTCATGCGTTCCCACCTTGTTTTGCTTCTTCACATGCGTGTTTATTAGCATATTCTTCTGAGAAGCACTTTGGAGGCTTGCATTCTCCCCTACGATTGCAGGAACAATATCTCTCAGCCGATCCTACTGCCCACTTGCCTGCAATTAATGCCAAAAACGGTGCATGCTAGAGCCTACAAAAACAAGCGCGACATAAAGTCTTTAGGCGCATTTGTAAATTTCTCCTACAAACTAACCACACCCTAGGGATAAGTCACCTCAACCACTCTAATATCTACACCCACGAGAATGTCAATGCTTCCATTTTAGCGGGCAGAAGACTGAACTGCCATGAGCAAACGAAAGGTGCTGTGTTGTCCACACTTGGCGACTTGCCGAGGGAGGTTAGTGTGCGATGGAGGGTGCATTCTAACTGCGCAACGCATTGTTACTACTGGGCTTAAAAAGACCAGTAGAGACGGTGGCGCTTTCGAAATGAGGTAGACGTTTTTCTCCAAAAGGTGTGGCGTCGGGTAGAGGAGTTTAGCAAGCCCCATATTTTCAACTAAGCCCACAGCAAATCTTCCCACTAATTATGAGGTAATTGGCGATGTGGTGAAGCGTAAAATTACCATAATCTCCACTGCAATGGGGTAAGAGAAGCGTAGAAAGGTTAACTAATCATACGCTGCTAATAGGGGAATAATAAAAAAACAGGCAGACTTTAGCGAATTCCATCCAACAGCCATCTAGCACTGACCCATTTTTCGGAGTTACCGCGTCAGAAAAGGGAAAAAAATCCACTAGGCGTGTGGGTTATTATTCTGCTTACTATGCCTGTCTGCGTCAACTGATTCAACCATTTCGCATTTTGCTACCGCAGAATAGGATCAGGCCATCCTAGCCAACGTCGGCAGCTACCAGCCATAATTCCAAGTAGAAGATAAGCCGTCAAACTGTGGGGCAGCAAGTAAGCAGGTCAGTAGAGCCAAATCTAAAATCCCACTTTTCCATGCTGCATGTCATCGAGTGTGCCGATATTAGACCGCTGCCGTCCACACAGACAGTCACTCCCAACTCTGTGTGTGAGTAGAATGAAGTGTAACTTGCCACAAAGCACTGCACCACATCCTATTGCATAAGTGACGATGGTTGAATAATTTTGTGAATGGATAATGCTGGTGGTATCAACTGCAATAGTCTACACTGTAAACTATCTAGAGCCAATGACACACACGGTTAGTAGAATTGTTAGAATCTCATTAATTTCTGTGGATCCTCTCGCACATGTTCAACATGTTGTGTGCCTCCTCCCCTATCAATAGCCATGTCAGGGCCTCTGCCTCAGAAATTATTGGCTAGACGAGTAAAGGGAGGAAAGATGTGCTTTTGGGCAATGCGAATTTCATGAGGCTTCTTATTTGCTCATTAGATAGCAGTTTTGTGGAATGAATTTGCTTAGCTTGCTCTTCCAACCCTACAAATTGAAGCGTGGGTGCTAAGCTTGTTAGCGACTGCACTTCTGCCCCATGTGACTTCGTGCTTTGTTGGGGAAAATAAACAAGTTATCTCATTGGCCGAATGGGTCGTGGAGCTTTCCTATAAGTGCGCCATGGAATGCAAGTGGTGGGCACTTCTATTGCAAAGATGGCGGTTCGCTTCGGCCTGATTTTGCTAGCGACCTTAGCTTTTGCTAGGCGAAATAGAGAAAGCCCTTGTAAGTTGTCAATTGATACTTGACTCCTAACAACATGCCAGCTGCAGTAATTTAAAGAGCAATTGTTTTCACCATACAATTTCTACTTTTATGATAATGCTTGCAGTTGTTGAAATAGGCGTCTATTTCGCTATTATTTTCGTTACATGCAGAGACTGTTTTCAGCACGAAAGGTCTGTTAACGTAGTCGATTACATTATTTGAGTGCAGTCAAATTTATATGCCACCTGATTTTTTCCTCTCATTCGAGATTCGGCCAAATTTTCCAGAGCACTGTCAAATAGAGAACTGATATGCACGTTTCCAAGCATTTATATTACTAAATCCAATATAGATCGATCCACATTAACTAAACGACAGCAGAGCTTTATGTTTTACTCGCTTGGCACTCATTTTCGTGGCCATAAAGAAAATAGATGTTAATTATCTGCTGATACTCACCAGTGAAAACTCCTCAATGCACAGCCATTGATTACTTCAACAGCGAGCCATCTAACTACTGCCACCAAAGCTTTCCCTACAGTGAGGGTCGCAAATGCGGCTGTTGGGTGACATAAGGGAATCCATGGCATGTGGATCTGCTCTTAGAGTGGGATACACTCATCGTAGCCAAAACTCACCTCTAGCATCCAACTGGGCGTCAGCCTGAACTTCGACTCCATAACAAGCGGTGTACACCAGCGCAGCTGCAGGATTGGCACATGTGCTCTTGACCATGACAATTTTGACAAGCACGCGAACGTCCCATCCACAACCTGTCCAATTTGAACTGTTAAGTGTAGTGTGGATGCTAAGGCGTGGAATGGGGAGGCAGAGTGCAAATACCAATCACTGAGGCAAATTGTTTGCGATGCTTAGCCAAGGGAGTGCCTTAAACATTGAGTGACGTTGTCCAATAGGGAGAGTAATTTACATGCGACTGCATACCAAAGGAGAGTATTTGCCAATGCCTACTGCTAGTGAAGCGGAGAGGTAAAGACAGACGTTAGTAAGCTCCTGACCTGCACTACCACAATTGTTCGCTGCTCACTGTCCATCTTTTGCCAAAGATGCATCGCCGGGCATGGGGAACGCGTTGGTAACGCAACTGCCCGAGCACTTCCATTGGAATCGCGTGGGGTCGCAGTCCGTTGAGTTGGGTTGGGATGTCGAAGCATTGGGTCCGCTCAATGCGGACTTAGTTAAACTAACTGCAAGGTACTATGCAGATCCTGACAACTACAGGTATGCGGCTATTTCCTTCTGGCGTGGGAAACTCACTCTCGATGGACTGAAGCCGGAAACCTTCTATGAAATGGTTTTGCAGCCTCTTAAGGACAACAAGCCCATATACAATCACAGCTCGTACCTTACAACTCCGAAGAAAGGTAAGTTAGTGGCTGTAAGCATGACATGAACTGCATGATAGAGGTACGTGCATGTGCCATATTTGCATTGCATTGAATTGCATTGCGTTGCGTTGTGTTGCGTTGCAGGAGTTGGTGACGCTGCCGACGCCATGGGATTTACTTTGGTCTGCGTAGTCTCTGGCCTCCTACTACTGGCATGGCAGTAGAGCCCGCGTGGACTCGCCCGCATCAAGCACTGTTCTCCCTCTAAAGATTGACTTGTCCCAGGAAATGCAACATTGGCCGTTCATTCGTGCCTCATTAGCAGCAATGTGGCTAACCACAGTTGATGTTTCCCAAGAAGATCAACTTCATACCTTTGTAACGACTAGTGTTTTCTTGTCCTATGTGTGTCTACGGTGGTTTGGAATGGAGTGAGTTGTGAGCTTAGAGTGGTTGGGTTTATGAGTAAATCCCAATTTACCGTGCGGAGGGGGTTGAGCGCCTACACAGAAGTGTAGTTCTTCTGCAGCTACTTTGCCTACCTGCACAACTGTCTGTTTGCTGTTACAGAGGCACGGCAGCGTTGCAGGACAGATGGAATGGGTGGATAGGTCTCTTTTCCGAGAAGCTGTCATGTTCTGAAGCTGTTCCGAAGCTTTTCGGGGATGCTTGTGTTGATGCAGCATCTGAAGGCACATGAGTCCACAACAGTCTCATGACACTTGACTTGTAGGTGTCAGTGATTGTATGATGAAATGATTGAATGGACGAAAGAATGGACGAATGGGCGAATGAGTGGATGAATGACTTTGGGTTTGACACGCGATCGATAGCTCCCTCCACGCCTGGCAGGCCCGGTGGTAAAGCGATGGCACTCTCATTCCAGCATCTCATGTGAGCACGACAAAGGCTGTTGCACTTCCTTGCTTACGACGCAGGAGATTGGGAGGTTGAAGTACAAGAAGTTGGTTGCGGCATGCGTTGGCAGCTACCTCTGGTTGGTGGGAGGAGGAGGAGGAGGAGGAGGAGGAGGGGTAGGAGTAGACTTGACCGGTGGAATGCGACATTGCTTCATGTGCAGATGCCTAGTGCTGACGAATGTAGCGGTGTTGACGTGAGGGCGTTACAGTAGATGCGTGGCAGAGTTGTTTCTTTACTTCAACACTCCAACATTTCACTTTACTTCACTTCAACAAGTAACCTGGAACCTTGCATAATGTGGGGAAGTGTTTTGCTTTACGGAGGTGGAACGGTGAATGTAGAAGGTGTTTCTCAGAAGGTGCTAATGCCCAGTTGTTTGCATTTCCTGCATTTCGGTTGACAAAGCCTTACTTTGTGAAGTTATCGCAAGTGAGCCCACCTGCACTGTCAACGCGTGGAACTGGGTAGGGCAGCACTTCTCCACTGGATGGCAATTCACATTTCAATCTACGGACATCCAGGACATCTATAGCACTCTAGTTTGTAACTCAGCCTTGTTTTAGTGGTATAAGTTTTAATGATAACACAAATAGACCGCTGATGTCTTATTTACGATTCAAGCGCGATTGTTTAGCAGCTCCCTTCTTGCCTTTTAGGCCGACAATACACAGCCCTATCGGATTTCCCAAACCAATTGTACTTTCATTTAAATAAACTGTTATCTTTGATGGCTGTCATGACAGAACTCATCTTGCCAATTTCAGGCCTTAAATTAATAATGCGTTTAATTGTTAAAATGCATCCTCGTCCGCACATTGACCCTTCTTGTCGAATCGCAAAGTTTGAATGCAAGTGACACCACTGCGCTACTTATGCCATACGATTTGAGTGTAGAATGCTTTAAGTTGACGTCTTAATCCTAGCATGTGACAACGTTTTGCTCTTGCAAAAAGCCATCAACGTGTAGCAATGAGAGTCATGGTGGAAGGAAGGTTCCAGTGAAAGTCCGCGTATCATCAATTCGTTAGGGGTTGGACAATAGTGGATGAACACCTTAAATTAGTAAATGAATGACTTCAATTTGTGGATGGACTCGACCGACTTATTGTTGCTTTCAATTTGTGCAACTTGCATGTTTAAGCACCATTTGATCACGATCATATAAGTTATAATGAAGCATTTTAATTACTGCTTTACGCCAGTCAAGTCTTTCAGCTATGTGACTCGACTCGCATTCGCATTGTTTAACTCTGTGTTTGCGCTCTTCAGGGAGGCATTAGTCTATCCGATTACATACGATGTGCTCCAGCAAAAATAATTGAATTTTAGAAGGAAAACATAATTGGTGAAAGCTTGATTCCTTGAAGCTTAGAGGAATGAAGCTTGGGAGGAAGTGCAGTCGTGGTTCCTGCCATAAAATACGACATAAGGACGCGACAATGCTAACGTAAGAAAAGTAGGCGTGTGGCAATACCGTTTCTTTTTCTGGCTGCATTGTGTAAGTAGGAGAAATTGGTGTTTTGCCGAACGACTGGGACTGTTTTTGGACGTACTGCTTGGTGTCAAATGTGTCGGTGGTTCCACCTCCATGGCTCCCTGGAATCAGAAACAGATTGGCAGATGCACTAGACATTTTCATTTGGACCATAAAAGATAAATAGCACATCTAAGTGCAGGTGTGGAATCACTTTATTACATTAAATGGATCGTCTGTAGAATTTCATCCTAACATTCACAATGTAATTATACAATAAATGTTTTAGCACCTATTGTATATGGAGAGACCACAAAGATTCCTCTGCGAATTACTACAAGGAGGCACCAAGTGTGGTAACATCAAATGTGCCATTATGTTGGGTAAAGAGCGAGCTCTACATCAGGTTGTAGATGCAAGGAAATCAAGGCTGTAAGTATATTGGCAAGCATTATAATAGCCCTGTCACGGTATCGAGGATATTGATGGCTCCACTAACTTCTAATTCAAAAGGATAGGTTTCAAGGGAGACCATGTTTGAGGTTTGATGGCTCATTTCCTTACCTTGCCTTTCACACGTATGGGATATCAGATTTCTACCCTGGCGAAGTAGTACTTAATAGACCTTATGCTCGAGTGGAAATGAGTCCCAGTTTTATTAAATTATTGATAACTACACAATGCAAGCTAGTGTGGACGATCTTCTTCTGGTGCTTTCTGCCGAAGGACAGCGCTAAATATCACTAATCCGTCAGCACGTCCTGAGTTGTAACATAGGAACACATGACGAACGAACCACATTAAAGTGAGAGCAAACCTTCGCTAACATAAATTTGCATTCTGCATTGTTGTGCTTCCCAGAGAAGATGGGAGTACGTCCAAATATGTAAAAAAACCTTTAATTCATTTAAAGGGAGAAATGTGATACGGGTGTGAACAGCGAGGAGGTCACTTACCAGTTTCATCGCAATGTGAGCAAAATGCCAACTTTGTCATTTTGATAAACTCAAATCCTCTCTTTTATATATTTGAACCATTCTTTCATACCTTTATTGTCACCTGCAGTTACAAAAGAGCGCTGCATAATGCAAATGGCAACTATTCGCAGTAAATATCATTGTGATTCCAATGATGCGACACAATAGGGATCAGTGGGTACACGTAAAGTACACTTTTTAATGTTTAAGATAATAACTAATTTCAGTAATGCAAAATCTCATAGGAATGCTATGGGTCGCACCCATCGACTGATACGGACATTGTTTTGCCATTCAAAATGACAAGTTCGTCTAGTAACACGAAGTCGCATTCATCTTGGCCATTCGTCTTTCTAGTCCAAACACGGACGTAAATAGCAAGCAACTGATAACTTACAGGTGGATGGTGAAAAAAAGGCGTTTACAAATGCTCGTGCCGGTGGAAGTTAGTGCTACTTAAATGAATAAAGTAGAAGTTAGTATTACGAAATATATATATGAAATTGGCACAAAGAGACACAAGTAACTCTAACCACTAAAAGGTATGAGTGAGTGGACGATTTCTCCACTTGGATGGACTTTGTGCAGAATAAATTAGTGACTTTAGGTGGGCAAAGTTAAGGTGATAATATAATCAGTAAAATTCGAACTGGTTTGATGGAAAAGTGGCAGAACAAATATCATTTTATTATTTTTACCATGCGCAAAATTGGAAAACAAAACCGCTAGCTGCCATCTAAAAAGGGCTGTAATTTCTTTTAAGAGGGAAAAATGTCAAGGCTTTTTACCTCAAAATGCCAAAATGCCATCGTGAAGGCGAAATGTCGATAAAGCAGAGTTATTAAGGCGACTAAATGCCCCACATTATCTGCAAAACGGTTGTTGTTTTATCTAAGTTATAGATCTATGCTTAAGGCGGGAGATTGAAATTTCGGAAATAATCCCACCTCAGCGATGCAATCATTTCGATGACTTGCGATCAGTGCCTTCAGCATTAGCCAAATGATGAGAAAATGGAACAATAACTTGCATGAAGGTTTGCAGTTGAACATGAAGCCTCGTATTGTAACTGTACTTTCATTTACTTCACACCTACTTCACATCAGATTCACCTCATACCACCAAGTTAAAGGCGATTTAGACTAAATGTCTGTAATCAAAGTTAAAAAGGACGAGACAAATAAATGATTTTAAAGCTATGATAACGTTTGAAACAGCTTGTCAAACCCTCAATTCTACAGGAAAGTGCCTATTGGGTTACCCATTCGGTCTTGTTTTTCTCTCACGTGGCGTTTTAACACACTGCACCCAGTCTTTCACGTTAGTCTTCAGAGCACAAAGCCACGCTGTGGGCTTTTGTCCTGGATGAATGAATGTGCCTCGCCGAGCGTCAGCACCTTCACCTACATCGCGTGGTTTACTAATAATTGCAGCACCGTAGACTACGACGACGACGACGATGATGACGACTCAAACCCACCACGTCTGTATAGCTCGCTACCATCTAACGCTTGTTCCAAAGTAGGGTGTCATCTCTTCCCTGGCCGTCAAATGCACCGGTGTCCTTCACGCTGACTTACACATCACAGAGCAAAGTGAATACCTCCACAAGCGACCTAATAGTCTCAGATTACCTGTCATTTTTCCGATTAATGAAATGCTGCACTACCACCGCTCCACTTTCGTGGTATCTAAATGCTAAAAACTTGTTAAAAAGCTAGCATTAATTACCGTCACAAGGTTTGGTCTGCTCAGCGATGCGAAAATTTTCAAGCAAGCAGTTACGGATCCTTAAATAGTCATTCCTTCGCTTTTGAGTCTACCCTTAAGCACCAACTCGTGCCAGAGGTAAGTCATATTTGACAGGAAATCAAATCTTGAGGTAAATATCGAGTATTTCCATATCGTTAGTCATTTCTTACGAAGTCCAAAAGCCAATCATCACAAACACTTTCCTTCATGTGCTTTTAAAGTCCTAAAGTTAGACGCATTGACTATTCACTGGAGGAGGGAACTTGATCTTGTGCGAAGAGAAGCTAGGCTGTCCTTCCACCGAAGCTGTTCATAGAGATACTCGGTAGACTTATTGTGCGGTCCAAGGCTGATAGATTGTGCCTACCTTAATGGAAGATCCAACGGCTAAGCTGAATTTATTGCCCGAACAGACAATTAGTACACCAAACACCGCTAACATTTACAATAATGTACGCGATTTAGAACAAATGAATGCCACTTTGACTACTTTTTACATGATTTGAGCGGTGCAATTTGAGTACTCCACTCAGCCATGTCAGTTGAGGTCAGGAGCGGTACCTCCTCGTCTGTTTAAATTGTCATATGCGTACATTTGTGTAATCTAATTTGGCGAGTTTCGACATAAATTAGCCTCGCACTGCAATAACACTGCCGAGGTTATTAAAATTTCATTATAACTAGGCATGTTAGCTGTGCATAAAATGAAATTAGGAAAACGTTCAGTTTTGTGTTTGGGTGGAGTGGAGGCAAATCGCAGTTAATCAAGTCGACCTGTAAATTGGAGTTGGAAATTCATCAGGCAAGGCGAGATGTCCCGATGCTTTGGCCGAGGTAACCGTAAAGAAACCTTGTAAAGCCATGCAAAGCGAAGACCACATGAGCTTCTGATCAATCCTCTTTTATGCTAGCAGGTTCACTGCTACAGGCAAATGATTTTAAGCAAGAGAACAGCGCTGTCACATGCTAGAAAGGACGTCATATTAAAAGATCCAACACTAAAATCAAATCGGTTGAATGACGTAGGCGTTGCCACTTGCATCAATTTCTCGCCATTTGATATAAAGTCTATTGCAGAGAGACCAATAGGACAATGTGATGAACCAACTAGCAGGGAAGATGTCCACTTCACATACTTTTACACACTTTGCCGATAACATTGTTAATTTGCACATTTTTCGGCGCATTGGCAGCAAGTTGAGAGGTCGGGACGCATTGAAATTCCAATAGACTTTGACGTCTCACCTCTGTAAAGTCATTGCAACCTTTGCGAATTGTGTAAAAGTACCTGGGTAGAGGAGTGCAGAGTCATTAAGTGCAAAAGTACCTTTTACTTTATTCAGGATGAGGCTGTAGACAACAAAGGGATGGGAACTTCATGAGGCTCTTTTTTGATTATTAGGCAGAGATTTCGTGGAGTGAGTCTGCTTTGCCTGCGCCTCTAATCGCCTCCCTGTACAGCCCTGTGAGAAGCAGTGTGGGAGTCGGTGGTCTGCGCATGTGACCTCATGCATTGTATGACAGCAGAAGTAAAAAAGAATGATATTTCATAGGCTGAGGGGGCTGTGAAGGCACTTGAGCATTCTCATAAATGCGCTTTGAGGTATGAACAAACGGTACTTCTGCCATGAAGAAGGCTCTCTCTGTCTACTTCATTTTGTTGGTTGCTCCACTTTTCGCTAGGCGTTGGAGGTCATTTCCTGGTAAGTTGCTCCTTTTTTGTACTTATTCAACAATCGCATAAAAAATGAAGAGAATTTAACAAGAAGTAGCTTTTTTACTAAAAATTCGTGATTTTTAGTGCATTATTGGTGGTTGTTTAAACTAGTGTCAGTGGAACTGAATTTTCCTTGTAAATACGTGGCATGCTGAGGTTGCTTTCCACTCGTCAAGGACAAGGGAATCGAGGTTGCCAGTAAAGTTTCAATTACCATTATTTTTGGCTATTGCATAGCGACCAACGCAATTGGATGAGATTAAGCAGAATATTTTAATTTGTAGCCCTCCTCCTTTCAAAATTCCGCTACGCAGTTGTTTGAAGCAATCAGGATTAGTACATACGTGCACAAGCACTTTTATTTTGTTTGCAAAGTAGATTAAATTGCCTTACCTACCTCACCTGACAACGAATAGCCCTCACCACTATGTTCACCTACTTACAGAGGAAAAAAAAAGGTGTTGGGGATCTGCTCATAGGCACCCTAATAAAACTTGTACACAATGTCACTGGTGAAATTAGCTCTGGGCAAGCCGATTGCTGTCAATGAAACCTTCCCTACAGTCAGAGTCATCAATGGTGTGGACTTGCACTGGGAATTGGAAGCACACACACACACACACACACACACACACACACACACACACACACACACACGGACTTGGCCGTGGTGATTTCGACACACATGCAGTCCTTGCATCTGCAGCTCATTCAACTTGAACTGTTACGTGTAATGTAATGTGAGCGTGAGGCCACGAGATGAGGAGGTAGGCGGCAAGGCTTCTTCGTGGCGCTCAAACCAGGAGCATGTCTGGGCGCATTAGGCGACTTGTCGAATGTGCTAGAAGTTTGCTTTCCCAAGAGGATTCGCTCACATGGACATGCATGTGCAAATGTGACTGGAGATGCTAGGACAGTGCCAACTAATTCCTGCTTCGTGGAGAAGACAAGCATTAGTAAAGTGTTGATCTCCAACACCAACTTTTGTCATGACGCGGAGAGTAATTGTTATGCATTTTTCCTAATTAAGAGAGGAGAGATGCGTGGGAAAAATTTACTGGTGAACGCCGCAATGAATCTCTTTACGCTAATATAACGTCAGAAGTGGAAAAAAAATTGGAACCCCAATTGCCCGAACACTTCCATTGGAATCGTGTGGATAACCAGTCTGTTGGGCTGGGATGGGATGCGGGAGCCCTGGCTAATGTCAAAGCGGATAAAATTAAACTAACCGCAAGGTACTTTGCAAACCCACTCGTCCACAAAGATGTTATCGTTCCAATCGGGAATAGGAACCTCACTCTTGAAGGACTGAGGCCCAGTACCTACTATGGAATTGTTTTGGAAGGTTTTAGCAACGAGCAGCCCGTATTCACTTACTTCTCCTACATCAAAACGAAGGGTAAGCTGGCTGGTGTTTTTATGACATAAACTTTAGTTGGAAGGAAGATAATTACAAAACTTTATCCATGATTGGCATTTCATTCATAACAATATTAGAATTGGAGTTAAGCGAACCGCAGTTGAGCAGTGTGGATTCACTGTGTGATGCTATTAGCGTGCTGTCATATGCGTATATTGCAGGAAATGGTGCCGGTTCTCTCGGATTTTCTTTAATCTCCGTAACCACCAGCCTCCTGCTACTTGCGTGGTGGTAGATTCTGCTTGAGCTTTCCCGTAAGTTGGTGGGAATGGCCAACGTTTGCGTTTGTGTGGAGTCTGCATCCCAAAACTTGCCTAATCGAGCCCTCCCTTTACAACTGCAGGTCTTCGGCGCTCTGGAGGTGCAACAGTGGCCAGTTATCGGTAGCTTATGAACAACAATGCAACTTCCCCAATTCGATGTCTCCTAATTGTATTGTTCAGTTTTTTTCTTGCTAAAATATATATAGTCGAATATTTGAGATCGGGTGAACCCCTAACTTCACCTATTTTGCAGAGAAGCTGTCATTGTGTCCTCATTTAAGCATTTCATTTAGACACCACAAAGTTTATTGCGCTTTCGCGTTTCCAACGCAGGCGATCGAGAAGTTCAATTACATAAAGTCGGTTGTGAATAGCGCTACTGGCTGCGTCTAGTCGGTACAAGGAGTGGGCTTCCATGGTGGAATGAGACATCGCCGCATCCGCAGATCAGGGTGCTAACGATTGTAGCATTGTTGGTGAAAGGACATTAACAGATTTGCTTTTTCACCTGTGCGTTTACTAACACAGTCTTTTAATAAGTAATCCGAAACCTTTCAATACGCGGGATAATGCATTGCTTTGCAAAGTGAAAATGGGCAATGCAGGAGTTAGGTCTCCCTATCCATTTGCCCACTATTATTACACCTTGATATAAAAGATCTTAGTTCTTAAATTTAGCGCACATAAACCCGTCTGCATTGCTAACTTATCAACTTATTTAGCTAAGCTCTATAATGCTGAATGGTGGTTCAAATCCCATTTTGTGCACACTCGGAAGTTATGAGAAGCTGCCTACACAGAGATATTGGCGGAGGCGGGCGTGGCTTCCAATTGACGTGCACAATGGCACACTGCAAGCCAAACTGTGATTGTTAAGCGGGTAGTGCATTCTAATTGTATTGGAGTGAGTTACAGAGGGGGAATGGAGACTGCAAACAGAGAAGTAACCCACATGCCCGGTAGGATGTTCTCCACCTTTGCCATTATACTACTGCCAAATAAAGAGTAGTTGAAAGCCACTAAAGGCAAGCATCTATAGACTGGAGATTATCAAATTCTCCCCTGTTTCAACCTCCTCCTTCTTTTAGCTGTTGGAGTTAAGTGCATCGTTTTGCACATCACTCACGTTATTGTGATGAAGACGCAGTCACGTAAGCGTCACTAGGTCACCAAACGCATATTTACAACTGGAGAATTTGTCTGTGGACGCAACTGCAACTAGTACGTTGTGGTTTTCTACCCTTGTCCTTGGCGTCGATGGCAAGCATTCCAAAAGCCTTTGTACTTTTATTTAAATTAACTAAGATCCCTCGTAAGCATCATTGTGCAGATTTTGAGCCTTTTGGGAACAATGTGTTGCACAATCAGAATGAACCATCAGCAGCCCAATAGTCCACCAAATTTAGGCTTTATCCTCAAATCGCAAAATCGGATGCAAGTAACATCCCACGCCAACCATTCTATACGATTAGGGTGTAAGAGACTTTGACGTGACGTTCCATCTAGCCTGTGACAATGCTGTTATAGCACAAATTCATTGACTCATGACGGTGCACTTGTTGTTGTTGAAGAGGATTTAAGTAAGGATCCATGCCTCCTCCCTTTGATTAAGGTAATTTTTTCCGCCCTCCATAATCTTTACTTTACATGTAAGTAAAGCATGCATTTGGATTCCTCGGCTATAATAATGGATGGCTTATCTTGACTTGATGAATGGGTTAGCTTTCAAAATTGAAGGTGGACACATTTCACTTCCTAGTAGTTTTTATTTGTATTAGCTGTTTGCTAAAAACAGGCCTTAGATTATGACCATATTTCTTCTAATGAACCTCACACCAAGCGATTCCTTTAACTCGCGAACGCGTTGTTCAATTATGCGGTGTCACCGTGCCATAGCGGCACTAATCTGTTTAGCTCTACAGGCTGTGCTCCTGTAAAATGGATTCGATGAGACCTGACGCCCCAGTTTGTGCAAATTTGGCATCGCTCATTTTAGACTTGGCGGGATATACGTGCAGTCACGGCCCTTTTTATTATTTATGTCAGTCTACTGCATCCTTACAAATGCGTCATAAAATCGGGTTAAAAGCACACAACACTGCGGAATTCACGAGATCTTTAATTTATGTATTGCGTTTCCAATCTGCTAGTAAAAGCACTTTGTGGACTAAACCGAGTTGAAGGCGCAATGACAGGTATTGATCTTACCAATTGCCAGTCATCACCTCTGCCATTAAATGTGCATCCTGTACAGTAAATGTTATCCAACTCTATCGCCCCTTTCTAGCAAAAAACGCTCTCATCAAATTGTTGTCTTGGTTCCACAGTCGCTTCAAAACCGTGGGTTTGTGGTGTGATGCGATAGCACCCACATCTAGAAAGTAATGCCCTGGACAAGGCTCGACGATACAGCAGGTAGTGTTCTGCAGTTGGACCACAATGACCACATCAACCTTCTTATGCAATAGTGAGGACTACGGTTATAATTTTTAGACTAATTATCATGAGCGCTCTACATGAACCTACTTTTTAAAATCATGCATCCATTAATCTACCAAATCATGTTCTTCTTTTGCGCACAACTTGATGCGGTGTGTAACGTTATCGCTGTTGCCGCCGTAGTCTAAAGCAAGTGGTTGAGGTTTTCATAATCTTTGTTGCATGCTTGAGATGTGGCGGTAAATATCACTCCAGCAGTCATATAAATGCCTAACTGCTTAGTCACTGTGGCGTTATTGAGAAGATTTTGATTTTAGGTTAGTAATGCGTCTCCTGAGCGTAAATGCGAGTGATGCTGTTTACAATTTCCATCCACTATGGAATCGTCTTGCACCATAGAGGGTGCGAAGTGGAGGAAAGTGAAGGTTTAATGAGATTGTCACCGCCACCACGTTACCAGTGGTGCGGCACACCGAGACCGACTTCGCAAGGGGAAAAGTGGAGTAGGTAATGTGTCAGTGCTTGGTGATGTTGGGGTGGGGATCCAATTGGTTGATTTTATCATTGTGCCTTCTCTGAGTGGATCGTCAGTGTGTTAAACACATGCATGTATTTAGCTCGAGTATTATGCCTCATTTGATCTTCTTTACCATCGCGGAGTAGAAAACGCTAGAGATGCAGCCATATGTTTGCATAAAATTAGAGGTGGGAATGTTGAGGTGGTGCTGTCTAGTATTGTGCTGCAGGCGATGAGTGAAAGGCATGGCGGAAGGGGTAGAAAGAAATGCCGGCGCAAAGTAGCGAAATGGGGGATTTCTTGTCACCTGCTTCTCTCTCTGAATGCTGTGATACCATTTTATGCATCACTAAAATCAAGAGGATGTTTAAAAAATTTAGGTAATAAAAATGACCTGCTCAGTTATTAGAGAAGGGAGAAAAATGTATTAATGAATAAGATTGGTGTAAAAGATGGTATGGCGATGTTCCTATTTGCATACGCTTTTCGTGACTATTTTCAGCACGAAAAGATTGAAGCATTTGCTGCATCTCACTCGCCTTGGATATAGGATGGATTAAAGGAGTCTCGGTGTTAAGGAATTCAACCTTCTCCTTAAGCAGGAGATTCGAGGTGTATTCCCTAATCCCGCCTACGAGGTAAGACTAAAGAGCCATAGGTGTTGCAAATGTGTTTAGGCATGCATCAGTGTAGAAAAAAGGATAACAGTGGATAGCAAAGGGCTTGTTGAATGCAGCGCAGTGGAAGAAGGAAGAGGGGATGAGGAGGGCATGAAAGGTGAGTGAATACAAGAAAGAAATTGAGGGAGATAGAAAGGGTAAATATTGTCATAGCTGAGAGGATGTTTGCCAATTGAGAGGTGAAGCAAAGAAAAAAAAGGAGGAAGTCAAGAGGAAGGAAATGTTTTATAACAGAGATGGCGTGATTGTTGATGCTGCTGAGAACTTGAGAGGAAGGAAAGGCGTCTACTAGCAGCTTATAAGTAGAGGTGGTGCTAGCGATAAAAGGCAGAGGTGTAATGATTAATAAGTGCTAGCGGTAAGTGCATACGGTTGGAAGGAAGGGGAAGGAACGGGCACACGGAAGAAACAAAAGGGAGTCTAAAAGAAGCATACAAGTGAAGGGAATGGAAAGTAGGTGCAGAAAGTGTAGAGAATTGGCGAATGAATGTATAATGAATGCGCATGAGTTGGGAATAAAGAGGGCACACTTTGGATTGGAGATAGAGAGCATGTCATGGTTAAGGGAGAGAAGCGCATTGGAATTACCCATCCACACATGACTAAATTGACTTGAGTCTAAACAATGCAATTCATTCCATCACAGCTGCCATAGAATTGCCTTGAGCTTAGCCAACTGGCTACTCTGGTAGCCAGCTATTCTGAGGGGCAATCACACATCCCCTCTTAGGTGCGACTAGAACCCCACGTGAACCAATAACCGAGAAAGAATACCCATGAATGAATGCCAGTTAAATTAAAAGATTGGAGCAAGAAAATGCTGCTTTATCTGAGCATATATGATCGTAGTGATAAGTTTTCCCTTCATTTTTTATGCATAGTAATTGACATTTACTGGGCTTGAGCTCCTTTTTACTGGTAGTAAATGAAATGACTAACATCAAATTAGACGCAGATTGATGTTTAGTTCCCAAAGGTAGCTTAATACAAAGTCAGGTTGTCATACTGCGAACCCTGTCAATAAATAACTGGAGTAAATAAAATACTACATTACTTGTCAGAGACACCAAATTTTATATTGAAATCTGAGGCACACAAAATCGAGGGTGTCCAGGGTCACGTTAATGAATATTTAAGCGCCTTACAACTGGTTGGCTCCTATGAAGGGAGCAATTTATTGCTAAAGAAGGCAGCAATCGACATCTTAGTCTACATATTCCTTTAGTTGTCCTCTAAAATCCTTGATTGGCATCAAGGGCTCTGATGTAGGACCATGTAGGCCTACGGCTTCCTTCTTTCTTCCTTTCTCTTGCCCAATCTCTCTCTTTCCGACCGTACACATCCACTACTTTTACTTATGATTAATCGCATTCACCTCCTCTCTCCACCACCACTTCTCTTTGTAGGCTGCTAGTAGCCATTCATTCTCCTTTCTTTTTTTCCCATCAACAAGTATCTCTTTCTTTTATGCAGTGCAACAATCTACCGCCCCTCTTTTTGTGTTGAAACTACTACAGATTTTAGGCTCATGTTACTGTCTTCCCCTGTTCAATCCCCTTCCTCTCAGTCACCAACCACGGTCAGCAATCAGGCCATCCATGTAATGCAACGTTCTCTCTGTTTTTCTCCTCATCCTTTCTCTCACCTTTTATATTCTCCAAAACCATGTGTCTTCCCTTCTATTCTTCCTTCCTTATTACCGGACAGAGAAAAATATGCATTTTTATAATCAAGACATCTTCTTTTGCATCAGCCACATTCACATTTCCCAATATTCCCCTCCACCTCTCCATTTTTTACTCAGATCCATATATCCTACCTAATTAAGAAGTATCAACTTATACGCCGCTAATATCTTTACTATTACCACAGTTTTTAGCCTCAATGCACCAGTAGTCCGGTGTAAGTAAGTGCATGCAGTTTTCCATTGTGTAAGCGTTATGCCGAGGAGTTCATAACTTCCTGTCGGCGTAAAGGACAGGGACTGCATTCAG
Organism: Taenia crassiceps; assembly: GCA_023375655.1. NCBI lineage: Eukaryota > Metazoa > Platyhelminthes > Cestoda > Cyclophyllidea > Taeniidae > Taenia > Taenia crassiceps. Next base: position 2,115,116 of record JAKROA010000013.1, read on the forward strand.
AACCCAGTAGTTGCGGTACGCTGACAGGAAACTTCATCAGCCGTGATTGAATAATCAGTGATGTAGGGACACGTGCTTGACTTCGTCTCTGCTATAATAGAGTGCGTAATGCGCAGAATAGTGAACCAAACTTCTGCCGCTAATACAAGGGAGAGAATGGAACAGAGACAGGTTTTTGGTCTAAATTTAAATAATGATGATGGTAGTTTTTAACCAACCACATCTCCATCAATGCTGTCTAGCGCAAACTTCTCAATTTTAGTAGTAACGTGCTAGGAAAAGTGCTGATTATTCTACTATGCATGTGGGTTACTTATCTGATTGCTGTACCTGCCCCAATTTGGTGACAACTGAAGAGTTTCTGCATTCTTACCTCCACAGAAGGAAGCTTGGCTGACCTAGCCAAAGTCGGCAGCTGCTAGATCCATTTCCAAGTAAAAAAAGAGTTGTCAATTGGTAGGACCAAAAGTTAGCAGGGTGGGTGAGATGACTGGAATCTACATGTATCTACAATAATAAACCACTGCCTTCCTTGCGGATACTCATGAAGAGATGCGTTACCTATCATACAGCAGAGCAGGTGCCATCTTCTGCAAAAATCATGCGATTGAACAAGTGCAGCTAAGCCACCAACTTAACATAGTACATCGGCTAGCTAAGAAGAGATGCTCACTTTACCCAGCGCCATCGATTTGCGCTGCCGAATTGGCAACAATAACTGTAGAAGCTGTCCAAAGCATACCATTCGTTCTAAGATGATGCGAATTGTATGGAATTCCTCGCTTGCTCGTCAAGCAAAGGTTTCTTGGGCGTATTTTCACCTGGTCATTTCTTCAATAGCCTCTCTGTGTAACCCTATGAGAAGGAGTGTGGGAGGTGGCGGTGGCATCATTTACACGTTTGCGCGCTATGTGAATGCAGCAATCACAAAACAGATCAACAGACAAGACATCTCATTGGCCAAGAGAGTTGTTGAGCATTCCTGTAAATGCGCCATCAAGCGTGAATGGAAGGTGTGTCTGCTGTGAAGATGGCGCCTCCTTTCTACCTCCTTTTCTTGGTAACTTCAGTTTTCGCTGCGCAAAATGTAAATCTCAGTGGTAAGTTACCTGCTACTGTTTGAGTCTCATCAGTGTGTATAATGAAGTAATTTAACGAATAGTAGCATTGCCAGACAAGCCACTTATCCATGCACTACCATTGTTAACTTCAACAATAGACAACTCCATCGCTATTACTAAAAAATCTTCTACAGTAAGGCGGCCAATGATGGCCCTTAGTGGCATAAAGACATGCATAAAGTGCGGGTTTGCACTTCAGCATGAAAACGCTCGTAATTGTCATAACTCCCATTCACTATTAAATTAAATATCTCTCTTAACTTGGCCTCCATAGCATTCTGCGTTCATCAGCATAGATGCATGATTGACACACGCAATCTTGATCGGGACAATTTTGACATGCGTGCAAAACTGCCCATCGGTAACTTACCCAAGTTCACTGTGGATACAGTGAGATGGAATGAGGGGGCAGATGGTATCTAGCCAAAAAAGAGTGCCTCAAACATTGAGTGACGTTGACAAGCGTGGATAAGGCTTGCTGCCTTACGATAATTTCCGAGCAACTACAGATTATAGTACGATACTTACCAGCTCCTATCTCAAGTAAAGCAAACGTGTTGAGGCAAACATTAGTAGAAGCCTTGTTATCGCCCCCACTTTGTCATTACGTACAGAATAACCCTTTTGCATTTTCTCACTTAAGGGAGAGAGAGTTTGTTGGACAAAGAAACTGACAAAAGCAATGTGCAATCTATTGCAGACCAAGTAATGCGAAATACAGAACTGCCAAAGCCCTTCCGTTGGAATCGTGTGGGTTCCAAATCTGTTGAGCTGGGTTGGGATGCCAAGGCCTTGAAAACATACAATGCAGACGAGATTAAACTAACTGCATATTTTTATGACGGACGTGTCGGCTTTGTACATGCAGCTCTTCCAATTTGGCGTGAAAGGCTCACTCTTGATGGACTGAAGCCCCAAACCTATTATAAAATGCATGTGGAAGCTCTTAAAGATAAAAGGCCAATATTCACTTACACTACGTATCTTAGAACTCTGGCCAAAGGTAGGTCGACTAAGGTTACTCTGGTGCGGGCTCCGTGAGGTGTGGGAAGGCTCATTAGACTTTATTCCCGTTGGGCATGTTACATGACACAGCATTAGGATAGAAGTTGGGTGAACCCTCAGTTGAGCAGCATACGTGTGCTTTATGACATCAGTAACATACTGTCGTGCTTATGTTGTAGGAAATGGCGCTGATTCTCTCGGATTTTCTGCGTTTTCCTTACTCTTTGGCTTCCTTTTATTTACGTGGTGGTAAAATGTGCCTGAACTTTCCCGTAAGCCGGTGAAAAGGATCAACTCTTTGAGTCGTGTGCAATACACGGTCCCTATTTTGACCTGATCAAGTATTTTTTTTACTTCAGGTCTTCATGGATCTGGAAATGCAACAGTGCCTATTAATTCGTGCCCTATTACCAGTGAACAAACTTTTAAATTTCGGTGTCAATCAAACACAATACTCAGTTTACTTTTGCTTAAAACATAACTAGACTTGTTCAAATACAGTTTGATTCATAAATCGACTCTTATTTATTGTGCGAGAGAGTTCAATCACCGACGCACAAATGCAGTTCGCCTTCAGAAATGGAAGACTTACTGAAGGTTGAATGGGTGACTCGCATTTCAGGGCTGCCGTCATCTCGCTGTCCCCATGCACACTCGGAGATGGCTCACAAGCTGGCATCAATCTCATGATGTTCAAATTGTAGACAATAATAAAGGACTTTGAGTTTAATGTCCTCGCGATGGATTATCCCACATCTGGCATATTTTGAAGCAAATCAATGACACCCTCACCTAAGCATCTACTGTAGACACAGCACAATCAGTTGCTCTTTTTCGCTTCCAAAGTAGACGGTTAAGAAGCTAGACCGAAAGTAGTCGGCTATGAAACTCCTTGGCAATTGCCTTATAGGTGGTACAAGTACTGGGCTTGTCGGTTGGAGAAGGACTGCTTTGTCCGCAAATCAGGGAGTTGACGATTGTAGCATTGTTGGCAAAAGCCGTTACAGTAAGAGCCTTGATGTTTTACAACTTCACTAGTGCTTACTAACACGTTCTGCCAATAAGTACTTTAATGCCTTCTTCAATGTGGGATAATATTTCGCTCAACGAAGCGAATATGGATGATTTGGTAAAAGCATTTAGTAGAAGATCTACAATGTTCAACCACCTGCACTTACGACACCTCGATGAACACGTCCTTTACTTTAAAGTTGGCACACTTGAATCCACCTGCGTTGCCAATACATTGAATTACCCACTGAGGCATTACAATGCCGAACAAAAAATCACATTTCGGTTTAGCACACACTCAGAACTGAAGAAACGACCGTCATTCGGCTAACCCGAAAAAACAAAACAACCTAACTGTATTGGTGTGATTATAGTAGAAAGGACTGGCACAACGCATGGAAGAATAACTCACCTGCCTAGGGAGGATATTTTTCGCTTTGCAAAGGCTAAATCGCCAAAAAAGGAAAGCCATCACTTGACCACATCAGTAAAGGTGGGGCTGGACTGAACCAAAAACACTCAACTAGCAGTAGAAGTAAAGCCTACCATTTTTTTACTTATACAACATCCTCCGCTCCATTGTAACGGCGACTATGTCGCACACGTGTTGCTACCTTGTCTGGGCATAACTGCAACTACTTCATGAAGTATACCTGTTGTCCTCCACGTCTACAGAAAATCCGTGGTCACGTCTGCATAACGGTTACGCAAACCCGAGCTATTTGTGCCCTAATAAACCAAAACCGCCGTCTTTTGTGGCTATTATGACGCGATTCGGTCCATCAACTTCGAGTCTCACGAAAGCAGTGCAGTACAACAAAATCAGAACGCATAACCAATGGCAAAAACGTCTCCTTATAGCAAACTCTTATGCTAAATTACAGAAAAAGATGATGTAAGTAACGTCGACCACGCGGGTTATTCGATTTTGCCTGTTTGTAGGGTGATTTGCCATTACGCCCTTCTTAGTAAATGTCTTGGGTGTGTTCCTGAATGAGGCCATTTACTTATGACATTTACCTTTTACTGGTGTAGAGAATTCTAATGAAGGTCCACAGGACTTCCATTATTATGCTATTCGTGTTCTTCACCTTACATTTGGGAACAAAAATTTACTTTAGTATCCAGATCATAATGTCGGACGGACCGTGCTGACTTGGTACAATAGCAGACTCAAAACTACAGGTGAACTCGGCTGAATTCATGCTAGTTTCATCTTGTGAAGCTAGCATATTCAAAACAGACATTAGAGCACTTCAGGTAATCCCACAGCTTCACTCCGTATGGCAGCATCAGTCTGTCTCTCTAGCCGCACAGGAAGTGCTCCTACCACATGGTTTAAGTGAGATCTGATGATCCACTTTGTGCAAATTGCATTATTCTCGTCCCAAATTTGGATGGAAATACGCACAGTCATAGCTCTTGTTATAATTGATGTCTGTCTGCTGCACCATTGCAACAGCTTTATGGAATTGGCTTGGAACCCACATCATTTCGCTTCTGCCACATCAACTTCAAGGTGGCTCTTTGTCAAGCATATCAACATTGCACAGTACTTCACTCGTCTTCTTTACTTCAATTCATTTTGTTAGTTGTGGGCCTACAGTTAAAAGCACTTTGTGGATTAAATGTGATTGAGGGTTGAAATGATAGGCAGAGCTGCAGCGTGTGCGTCATTTTACTTCTTTTGCCATTTATTTTAGCAAAATACGTTCGCATCAAATTGTTGTCTTCGTACTGCGCTTTTCCCAAAACCGTGAATTTGTTGTGCAACACATTATCGGATAAACATTGTTATCAATCTGTTGCTAGCATTGTTTATCCATTCGGTTTAGCAGATCATCGCTAAGGCGGCGCTTTTAAATGCGTTGTTTCAGCCCTTGGGAGGCTTCGACAATCCCAAATAAACATATTTTTTAGCATTATGTGTGTGGCTGTCAGCTGCACAGCTTTGTGCTTTTCCTTATTTTGTACTTAACAGTTCACCGTTTATTCTTTTCAAAAATTTCTACCCAGGCAAATTCTTATTTAGGAAAATGGATTTATAGGTTTAGTGTCTGTCTACTTTTCAGCAGCTTCACACCATTCGTCCCACACATCCAATTTCTAGGAACGGTGGATCTTATTCTGTGGAATGTGGCTAGGGAATACTCCGTTCGGTTTAAGTACACGCAAAGCATCGTAGTTTTACAATCCAAACTTGGTGAAACGTCAACGTCATTATTGATATTTGCTAACCTCTTCGCTTTTGGATTTTCGATGTCAGAAAACTTGTAAGAAATGCTACAACCGGATCTCGTGGTTCGAACTATCTTTTGAAGGTATGGTTAACACTATTCCCTGTTTGTCATGGTTAGAAGGCATTTGGTGTTTCCGGATGAATGTCATAAAGTCATATCATTGTCATTACTTCCTTTTTACAACTTCCTCAATGGCCATCATATTTGGGTTTACACTAGGAAGCTGATCAGTTGCAGATTCAATGCTTCGGAGCACTGTTTATGTCCTCAGCTCTGAGTTCCTGTTGATGCTATTCCTGTGACGTTAAGGCAGCACGCTTTTGAGCAGAAGAAACGCAAAAACTGCGAGGTAAAGTGCAAAAATGAAGTCAAATTTAAATTGAGCGTATTTAGAAGTATAAGATGAAATGGTAGTACCTCGAGGTCACTCAACGATGACAAATTTTTAGCCCTTACTAGCAGGATTTCTCTACAGAGTCGCAACAACGACAATCAAGATGGGCCATTAACTTTTTCTCTTGTAGTCCAAGTCACATTTTTATAAATTATCTGGAATCCGGTAATCACGTTAACATCCAGGAGCATTGTAAAGAGCAGGCCTTTAAGAGGGATCCGTGATCTATTCAAAATAAAGTCCTCAATCAGAGGTTGTCACAATTCTATAGACTGAAGGCAAAAAAGACATGAAATTGGGGCTGAGTATATATGTATATTTAAAAAAGAATAGGGATCTGGGCAGGTAACATGGGCTGGAAGCCGTCGCAAACTACTGAGTTAATAAGCCACCAAAGTGATTGTGACTGAAGCCAACAGTAAAACATGCAAATACGTGCACAAGTAGCAAGTAAAACGTCGTTAACACATGCACCAAAGCTTTGCCAAAATTACCATGACTTCTTGAATAAATGTTATGCAATTCCATTATGCTTCAAAGGACCCTTTCCCTTCGCAGACTGCGTCTCGATGAAGTTCAGCTAATTTGCGTCAGTGGCGTCACTGACGGGGTAAAACTAAGATGATTCTTAGTCAGTTGTTAGTGAAGAACTACCAAACAGGCATTTATATTATAGTGGAGCTTACTTGTATCTGTCTGTACCACTGTCTTAGACCCTTTTGGCATAATTGACCTCCGCCTTCTTGGCTTTGGATCCATTAATTTCTTGCTGCGCACATCATCTTCGCCTCAAGCAGTCGGCAAAAATAAACGGCAGGTAAAGTGTAAAATTTGGTGAGTTAGTTCCTACCAAAAATGCACTACACAGGAAATCTTTTAATGAAGACAACTGGTGGTTGCATCTGCGGCTTTATTGCATCGTAAAAACTTAATCTAACAAGTAATTTTTGTATTGAAGTGTGCTTCAAGCACAGCTAGATAGAGGAGGTGGGAATTTAGTGCAATTTTTATAACTGGTTTCTTTTAAATTTCGTACAATGAATGCGCGTTTTACAGCATTGTAGTAATTGGTGGGCATATTAATGCTGCAAAGGAACGAGACTATCCAGTGGATCAGGGAATGGATGATCACATGCGGTAGCGTCTAAAAAAACCGATTACACCAAAGTTGTGAGCACTCTGTAATCAAAGTGCTTTGTGCCCCCTGCCATAGTTTTTAATGATCCACTAAAATACCAGGTTCAGCAGCTTCCCCTTCTTCTTCCCTCATTCTTTTAGTGTCTACCTTATCGCACCTCGTGGAGAAAGGTTGATGGAGTCTGTGTGGTTTGACTTCCAAGCACTGCTCACTGCATTTACTTTTGGGCGTAGACGTCTCTGTCTGTGTTCCATTTGACATGAATGACCTATGCATCATTCACTTAAGTAGAAGTGACTTCCAGATTTATAAAATTTCATCAACAAGGGCATTAGTAACCACACACATTTATCATTCTCCTGCAATTTATTGCTCGCTCTTCGCACCATGCCTATTATGGACTTGGAGAGGCAAATAGCATCAGTAAGATGAGAACAGAAACTGGCATCACACCAGGAAAAAACTCGTAAACATTAAAAATAAATGAAGGACCAAGGAAAAAGTTTGATGAGTGTGCCAAAAAATGAGTCAAATTTGCCTTGGAGTTGATTATTTGCTAACTAAGTTTCAGCGAAGTCAAACCTGCCTCTGTCATAACATCCACATCAAATACCTCGCTCACACCCCTGCCTTCCTCCCTTTGCCCCTTCTTGCCAGTGCGCCGTCGCAAAAGCCACAAGATTAGCCAAAGCCTTTAAAAATGCCTCTGTTTATCTAAATAATTTGTGATGCGCATTACTATTGAGAGAATACTGACGATGAATGCGACACTGTCACCGTTTTAGGCACTTATCGAGGGTTGTGGATTGCCCACAATCTTCCAGTCACACTACCTCCCTCAACGCACAAAAGTATCCATCTTTGTTAAAGCATAGTACCTTTTTGATCCTCTCTTGTAAGCTCCAAAATTTCTGCCCATCGTACAAATGAAACGCTACCTACAGCACCTCAAGATTTTAACCCAACATTCCCATCCCTAATTTTATGCATACGTACTGCAGCGTCACTAGCCTTTCCCCACCCTCACCCCCAGAAATGAGGACCGAAGGTGACAATACGCAAGATAAATACATACATACATATACGTATTTCGCTTAATAACGATCCCTTCGGCAAAGATACAACGAAGGGGCAACTACGCGATTTCGCCCCAACTCTACCACCGAAATACAGCATACGCTCCACCTCTTCTCTAACGCCGCTACTCCTACGCTTTGCAACTGAGGTGCATTGACAGACTCACCCTCCACGGCATTTAACACTCATCCCCTATGGTGCAAGACGACTCCATGAAGAATGGGACAATGTGCACATTAAAACGCAAATCCACGTCTGATAGATCGAATGGTAACTCAAAAGCATCCGGGTAAAACTCCTACAGATGTCACGGTTCCAAGACTGCTAGAGTGACAAAACAGGTATGCCTTTGTATGACTGCTAGTCTCATATGCATCCTAGCATAGCAGGCATGCAACGATGACAACGACAAACCCAAACACTTGCCCTAAGCGACGGTGGAGCGGTGGTGTCAACGCACTCAGTACTACCAACTCGCAAATAGCTGATAAACAAATCCCGAAATCGTGCAACTCAATGATACCATAGGCTGTACATAATCAGGTATTAATTGGGCATTTTCGCCCTCTTCTAAGTATTGACGGCACTCCAAAAGCAAGCCATCCTATTCATTGCATCACCCATACATGTGAGGACAGCATCAAAAGCACTTCTTCAAAAAAGGCATCTACGTGCGCAAGCGCATCAACAACTCTCGCTTGATGCCTTCACCATTAAGCAAACGATTAGAGAGTGCAACAATGAATTGTGTGACGGCTTATTCTAATATAAAAAGCCTCATTCTACAACCACAGTTCCAGTTACTCTACAGCTACTTTACATCGCCATCGCCACATACCATCAATTTGAAGGCGACGAAGCAGAGGTATGTTAGATTCAAGAAGAGCAAGCAAAATAAACAGATGCAAGAATGTGATAGCATCCGACCCCACTAATCCAACATGCTTCCTCATGGGGACGAACACACCAAGTTACTCATTTGCTTCTGTTTCACTTCCACGTGGCACCCAACACACCGCGCCCAGTCTTCCGTCTAAGTCTTTTAAATACAAAACTGCACTGTCCACACCGCGTGGCAACACTTGCACCCACTGATGACAATGGCGACTAACTCGTTGCAGCTGCATAGTTTGCAACCATGCGATTATCCAATGCTTGTACTAAAACGGTGTCAAGCTTTGCCATGAAATCAAATGCAACGGTATCAACAATACCGAGAAGCGCATTGCAGGAAGAAATGGATATTCCATAAGCAAAAAGAAACACTTGAATTGGTCAACATTTTTACAGATTAATGAAGCCCACTTCACCAGCACTATGCGCTCCTGGTAACTAATTAAGAGCAACGCGTGAATGTTCAAGGCACTGCAAAACTAAGACAGACAATTGCAATTGATGGAGAGGCATCCATCAAACGCCCGTATATCAACCATTCCTCCGCCTCGTATTCTCCGCTTTGCATTGAGGCATAGGGCTGTGTTCTGGAATGCTCGGTCATAACGGCGGACGGTGTGTCTCGCCTAAATGAACCAGTGCCACCAAACTGATTGTGGTCTGGACCTGAGGCGAATTGGCCTCCATTGAAAGCATCAAAATTTCATTTTTACCCTCCCCACCGCTGTCGAATTGAAATGAAAACTAGTATTTGTGCTGGCGCGTCCAATGCATGATCACCTCACGTAAAGTGCCAAATTGTTTCCTTTATTAATTAACTTTCGTGCATGGCTACGTTATTTGATTTAGCGGAGGTTCAACAACTTCACCGGTGTCTGGTTTACCAAAGTACATGTTTTAAATAAGAACCAGTCGAATGACAAAGTGAACAAATGTTGCGTAGCTACTTCTGACCTGAATTGGCATGGTTGAATGAAGTGCTGAGATTCTGCTGCAGAAAAACGCACGAATGCTGGCTAAAACAAACTCAACTAGGTGTCAGAGGTTTAGTCAAATTCCTCACGGCACTTTATTTCTGTTATCAGTGGCAGAGACTGGAGAAGTAAGTGTTGACTCAATGAGAATGGGGCTGGTTAAAAATAACTTCCGACATATGAGAAGGCATTGGAGTTCAGCAAAGATTTCTACCTGTTCTATCCTTCTTTTCCTGTTAGTAGCATAAGTTTGGGGCACTATTTTGCGCTTCATCTACTCTACTGTAATAAAGATGAGGTCTTTTATGTGTTGCCACATCGCCGATCACTAAACAACGCCGAAGATATTTATTGTGAACCTAATTAAAACTACGCTGTGATGGCTCCCTCCCTTGTCTACTGCGTTGCATAAGTTCCACGCGTGTTGAAACCGATTGTCTTTTGCGAGGCTCACAGTGAAAATTTGTCGCACAACAAGAACGCACCTTTTATCGCACACTGTTACATTCGTGTCGAATTGAGGAGTTCCGATTTAAGTCTCTTAGACTTTCTAGTTGTTTGGAACAAATAGGAGTGCAAAATGCTTTGACGCAGCATCCCTTCTAGCACATGATAATGCTGTGTTCTCGCAAAAAAATATGTATGTTTAGCAGTAAATTTACTGGCATTGGAACGGATTCCAGTGAAGGCTCACACATCAAACATTCTTTCACTGCCTCTATTCTACATTTGGGCGCAGGGTTGCATTTCGGTAACCGCGGCTACCGTGTCAAATAAGCTATCCTGACTTGATGAAATTAGTGAACGGTCTCCAGTCCCTGCTGTTCTCAACTTTCGTAGCCTGAATGTTAAATGCAGACATTGGATCATGACCACATTAAGTTTTGATGAGGCCTTTTAAACAATTAAGTGTAACTCAGCTTGTGCTTGCATTATTTAACAAGGTCCTCCCACTGTGTATGGAGGTATTAGTCTGTCTAGATCCACAGAATCTGCTCCATCGAACCATGTTAAAAATCAAGATTGACAACGTTGAATTTTGAAATTTGCTTCCTCTTAGCTTAGACTTTGGGAGGAGAATGCGTATTCGTGATATCTGTCATGAATTTGCCTGTCTGTTGCACTTATACAAATGCATCATGGAGTCGAGTTGGGATGCAAACCAATTTTAACAGTCAGCACAAAGACTTTAAGAAGAATTCCTGTTTTATTTAAAGTAGCATCTTGAGTGACCTTGATAAAAGGCTCAATCACATGCTGTGATGGTGATAATTGACAGCTATCAATCTAACCATTAGATCTGCACGCTGCAATGCCATTGCCATCTAATCGTGTTGTTCTTTTCTGCAACGCGTACCCTCATCAAATTTTTATTTCAAAATCACAAGTTAATTATGCTGACTTAAAAAACAGTTTCCATTCGCATCGTTTTATTGCCATTCGACTTTCTAACTTGGCAATAGGCGTAGAGTGAAGAGCGAATAATGAATCACAGAAGAGTGATAAAGGAGTGTGCTTGCAAAAGTTCTCGACAATGTCGATGCCCGTACCCAGAAGTTAATACTACTTAAATGAATAAAGTAGAGTTAATAGAATGGGGACTTGAACATAATGAGAAAACATTGCTTTAAGGTTTACGGAATTTATGCAAAAATCAATGATTCTGCCACCATACTTAAAATATTTTGATGAAGAAGCAGTCAATTCACCACTATTAGACAGCTCTGTTAACATTGTCCCCTTCCTAATGCCAAATTATATTTCTCCATCAACTGCTAAGGTATGAATGCTTAATTTAATTCACTCAGTGTGATTCCATCAGTGGTGGTGCAGACACAAATCAACTGCAATTCATCGTTGTGCAGTTTGTGAAAGAGGAAGGACCCATGAAAGCAGAATAGAATTGTTATGATAACTCCTGATTGGGCACATCATTGCAAAGCAACCAAACACTTGCCACTTACAATGCTCTCTGGCGTAATTCTGAATATTAGATTCTAGGTAATTTTATTAAAGCATGTATTTCATCAAAAGGACATTATACTAATGAACAAAGTCCTATGTATGCTGTTGAGAACAATTTAAATGGGAAGCCGTGTCGTCAATTAAGCAGGGATGCGTAGCTGACGATAAGCATTTACCAAAGACGAGAAGCGGTAAATAGAGATGGGCGATCAGTGCTTTGAGCTGACGTAAGAGAGCGCTAAGGCAGTGGCTACCATCATTGGTACAAGTAGTACTCGTATCCTAAATGAAAGAAAAGAGTTCTAATAGAGTGTTGTGCAACAGATTTGCGTCAATCGGTTGTGCAATGTGTAGTGAGGAATGCTGCCAATTGCTGGATTGTGGTTTACTTAATGTGTAATCTTACATTACGCGCAGGACATGCCTGTATGGAGAAGCGTTAGTGAGTAGTAGCCTATGGAATAGACTTGATCTGGGTAATCGAGAGCACCATTTTACCAGTGGACAGTAGCTTAGTGTATGTACCACCAGCAGAAGTGCTCATCCAACTTCCACTGCCTGCGATATTACGTTGCATGATAAAGAAGGTTTGGTTGGCCAAAGCCATCCTCCCTAAGTGGAAACCTACCAATTGATACGGACGTAGGAGAAAGCAAGAAGTCGAAATTGCCATTGATTCGACTTGACCAACATTATCATTTACGGCAAACTTCGTGTACTCCAACAAGATTGAATTGTTTAAGAACAATCGTTGCTCAGTAAATGTGGAACACTTACTACTAACATGATGGCAGTAATAGCAAAAGGGATCAGAATTTCATCATGCTTATCTCCAATATTTCTCCATCTAACGCGATTTATCTATGGCGTAAATATGTCGGTCCTGCAAGATGTGGTAACATAGGGCAGATCTATGAGTCCTGACAAGTTTTAAGTAGGACCAAATCTTAATTTCATGTCCCATTTGCGGCGTGGCGGCTTTTGCCTATAGCGATTCAGTATTATGCACCTCTTATAGTGGGAATGCAAAAACGCAAATGTAATCTGCGAAGGTCCTCTATCGCTATCTCTGCCTCACAACTCATGGCATTCTATTCATTCATGTCTAAAAGAATGCATCGAAGCAGAATGACCCTGGGGCCAATCAACTTACCATTCTGTCCTGTTGTAACATGAATTGTGTGAACTACACCCTGACCACCGCTTTGATGTACGTGTGTGGTCAGTGCGTATTCTGTTTGACGCATCAAGCCTGCAATAATGAGTTGCCCCTCTTCAACATTGGCTCTGTAATGCCTAATGTAGCGAGGTCTGGAAGTCTGTGATGCAGTTACTACAATCGCTGTAACCTTTAGCTCGACCAACTTTGCACCGGGCCAACTTAGCTGAAGAGCCGTTTCATTTACATGGCTCCAATGAAAGTATCTCCAAAGCGAAGAGTCTCCCGATATTGTGCTTTCTGAAAAGAAGCACAATGTACAATTGATATGCGTTTGAAAAACCGGGAAAATGTGCAATAAGGAAACCAGAGACTGAGAGTAAGAGGTCTATTAAGCTTTTGCAATCGAGATGCGGCTGTTATCGTGCGTGTCCTACTGGCACCAAAATTCGGAAGCATTGTCATATCACACGTAATGCTTCGAGAATTATAAAGAAGCCGAATCGAGGAGAGTCTCGACAGAGGTGCCACCTTTATCGCATAACAGCATGTATCAGTTGTGGTGAGCTCAGATTAGCAAGCCTCAATGCTAACTCCTACGGCTTGCTCAGCATAGAAATTAAGGCTAAAGTTGAGGTTGAGTTTTAGCGTGCACTTCTACTTCTCTGTATCAAAGACGTTAATGCAAATGTAGGAAGGCCCGAATTTACGCTGGACGAGGTAGAATTGCGCCCATTGGGCACTCATTAGGTGGGTGGATGTCATTAACCTGTGTAAATTCAGAGACGTTATCTGTATATTAAGTTAACAGGAGAACAGGCGCTAATTTGCATTAACGAGTAAAAATATGTGAATAGCCTTCCCAAATTCACTGTATGTAGACATAAGAGTCTACTGTTTACTCCTTGTGGGCAATTCGCCACCTACTTGTCTCTGCTCCTCACAGGAGCAAATGCAAGTGTGCGTGCATTATTTAATCAGGCCCGGGTACCATTGCGAGGGCATCAAGAAGGTCAACGGGGAGTGTGAAACGAGTGGCGGTGTTACTGCCATTGTATTGTAGCAGTATAGAGGAAGTAATTTGGGTGTAACAAGAAGCTACAGCTAAGGAACGGATAAGCATTAACTTTCCTGCACTGTCTGTGCAAAGGGCATGTTAAGGTTTGTCGAGTAACAGTGAGAAGATTTGGTGGGCAATGAAGTGTATGCATCATGGCACAAATCGAACAGTTGGAGCAATGAAAGATATAGATCAGTGAATAACATAATAATACCTGTAAAGCGATTACTTGCACATGCTGACTGGATTTAAACACACGAATGCAACTTGCCTTGAAAGCCCTTGTATGCTGCTGCCAAAACGGATGACACCAACAAAATAAAGTAGACCTTGAAGGCCATATTTAGCTTTGCAACTCACGCTATTCACTACTCACTTTATAACTGATCCACAATCAGACTAGCCTATCAGACACCTTGACCTTGACCTGCAACTCCACTTCTAGTTGCGTGTTTAGTAGCCAAAGCCAATTCGCCTCTAACTCTCACGGATATCATTGAGGTGCTCAAAGACGTTAATCATGTAGACCTAACGTTAGCCATTGGCACCATTATAAAAAAGCAATTCGCTGGCAGGAGAATTGGCATAATTAAGTGATTATTGCAACATCTGCCATGGCCTCATCACTGGGTCTAACCTAATAACAATATTATTTAAAATGATAAAATACACTCAAATTGTTCTTTACAGAGCAAAGTAATGTTAACATTCAATTATGCCATAGTCACGTCTCAGTTTGTCCCTCTTAAAGTAAAGGTAGGACAACAGGGGAATAAGAAATATCTGCGTTTACCATTCCATAGTCCACAATTTCGCCTAAAGTGAGCTTTCGTGCCCGATGTCTGTTTTGCTCTAGCAGCCATAGTGTCGGAGCTGAAGGCAAAGCCATGTCAACGCCTTACCTTCTAAGAAGTGATTTTGTACGCACCATGTGATACATCGCAGTTCACACACCCTATTCAGCCAATGCAGCTCAAATTGCATTTTTTTACTGCAAGCTTACTTAAGATTTGCCAAACCAAGCACACATGTCGCCATCCCTTTACTTCACATCATTAATGAAGCACGATACTTTGACCAATGCAATGTGCAAATACTTACATTCGTAACGAAAATGGTCACACACTTTTCTGATGACATCTGCACACATTAAAATCAGAATCGAAGTTAACCACAGCCTTCACGTAGAAAAAACGGGTTATTCGATGCAGTACTTCGGTTTCAAGCCATCACGTCAGCCTGCCGCGTGACATTCAGTTTGCAATTGAAGGAATGAACAAAACATGGCGTGTTTGAGCGAAATGGAAAAATCCCTCAAATTAAGGTGGATGCCTCGGAGCAATGTGGACTGCCCATGAGAGGCGAGCATTTGGTCGGTACGTACTAGAGAAACTGGCATAAGTGACTAGGACCAAAGCTAGCTGGAATGAATTGGTGCTAATGGAAAGGTGTTTATTCTCTCCAGCTATCCGCCAAGGAGCAATTGCGGTTTGACGGGCTGACAAGAGATGTGTGCGTTTATTGCACCTTTGCAATCTGCAAAAGTTGAACAACACTTCCACCAATTTTGTGGCAAGAGCAATGCACGCGAACTAATACGTGAAGGTGAGGTTGCGCCTTCTCCACGACATTGTCTAGACGCATTTCTTAATCTGTCACATGCTCCACCACAGCTCAACACTCTGGGTGAAGCATCACGCACCACTTGGCACACCTTGCATTAGCAGTGTCAAAGTGGGTATGCGTGGAGTTTTGCACACGATTTTCCACATACTGACCCTCAGAACACGTCATCCTAAAGAAGAAATCGTGTATTCATGTGGTTATGGTACAGCTTAGTTTTGCATAGTCAGACATCACCAACTGGTCACTGGCGACTCTTTCGGACCGAAAGTCTAGCAGCACCACATTTCAAGGTTGGGGTTGCAACGAAGCCCTCCGCCTCCCTAATCGTCTTATCACGATAAGTGGCGAATGCTTAGTGCGATTATTGGAGGCACTTTAAAACCCATTGTAGCCACACACACTGTCACTGTTCATGCTACATGGCAACCAGTGATCAATTGCATGCTGCATTCATGCTTCCTGGCATGACTGTCAGGTTGTAGGCAAAAGCACACTTGCAGACCACTCTCCTTGCGTTTGTCTCACTCTTTTCTCCATTACAAATGGTGCAAATGACTATGCCTTATCACTCTTTGCTAAACTGCTCTGCAACTCGGCGAACTGCAAGCAGGAGCAGCATTTAATGGGGTAGGAGACAACAAGCTTGGCAGACCAGGATTCTTAAGGAGATGATTTACAATTGGCGCACAATGACTGTGTGTGTGCGCGATTTATTCGCACGCACTCGCACTATTCTGGTACACCACGATTTGGCATGGCGGTGCGTGCTCCCGCATGAAGAGTAGCCGCCAAGCCACTAAGGAAGGGCCAGTGCATGCACTTCAGTATGCATTCACGAGTGCCTCAGTCCAACTCAACGCAACCAACGTCATCCCTGTCCACTCAGCTTTCTTTCACAATGTCCAGACGTTTGGGCACCATTGCAGTCTATCAGTTACCCGTTGATCCAGGCTCAGCTGTGATAAGGAGACGTATAATAAGGCTGCATGACGCATGACTCACCGTTGGCAAGTGTTATTTATAAAGCATCATCGCAGCAAACAAGGGAATGCCTACAAGCATATTTCGGTTGAAAGTCATATGGTAAGGCTGAAAGGGGAAGGGTGAGGCACTCCGCAGGGGTGGTAGAACGCAACAAAGCATTCATTCGAAATCGGCACGGCAAGTTTATCGTGGGGCAGAGGTGGCATTTCGCCAAACTGCATGACGCGTTTACATGAGCGGCATGACCACACGTTGGGAGAGGAAAGCTGTACGGCTCTTTGCAAATCCACAACCTAGTTCTTAAGTCTTGCACGTCACACCCCAATGCTAGTCACTAGAAAGGCTGGATAGATCAGTGCTACGCTACGGGGCTAAACACGGGCTGCAAGATGCAGGGGACGTGGTGATCCAGCCAAGGCCGAGGCGCTTCAGATGAGGCTAAGCACGTGCTACTACACCACTGGTCATTGAGCCGAAACCATGTTTGCATCTGCTGTCTGGTGACCCTCTCACCTCCTACTCGATTGACAGCCAGCTCACCACTCCTCTGTTGCACCCAGCCAGTGTGAGTTCATTTGTGTACCCAACACTGAGCACATCACCGCAAATTGTGCACACCGCCACTCAAGTTGTCTCATTATACACAGGCATACTGGTTGTTCATCACTCGAGGCGATTGCATTCCTCGCAGCTCATCGGTCTCTCGGTCACAAGTACTTCATGTGTGAGTGGTCTCTGACAGACGCTGGTCGCAAGGCCTCCACAACTTGTCTGTCACGATGTTAGTCAGCGTGAATGCCTCCACTTGATTTCATCGCACGTGGTAGCTTTGCGAACGTGTACCATCGCATTCAAGCGTGGCAGTGCGCAACTCCATACCGAAGAGGAGCTCATGCCACATCCACTGGCTCTCCCGGTGCCCTCTCAGTCCTCATGACATTGGAATCGCATCTGTTTGCGAACACGGACATGGACATGCTCCATCACCATGCTGATCGTTCGGTTGTTGCGGTAATCTTGGTGGTGGTGGTGGTGGTGCTGCTGCTGCAGCTAAGATGGACAGATGGTGAAATAGGCCCTGCCTTTCACCTGCTGATGCTCACCACTTATCTCGAAATCTGTATTGCAGTGACTAAAAATAGATATTAGGTAGGCTTGTCGTTGGGATGGATTGCGGCCACAAATGTCTTCAGTGAGGCAAATGCCAACGCACGTGGTTAAACGTGTGGTGACATTGTTGGTGGTAGTGCCGGACTGCCTGCGTTCTCTGCCCAGAGACGCAAAAGATGCGGTGTCTCGCAAGTCTCGTAGCAGGGAACGTCTGTTGAAGGCAAGGCTGTAGCCAAGCCTCCTTTCCTAGCACCGAATTTGCGCCTAAACAAAGATGCTCCACGTAGCACTGGATCACTCCTCCACTGCACGCCATTCTGCCACTCAAGTGAGGTCCAAGTGGACTCGTGTGACTGGCACAGAGATGTAATCTCTCACGGATTATTCGACTGTGCGCATGCTTGGCGATCCTCATTGCTTGAGCCTTCACCTAACTAACTAAGTCAGTAGAAACACTTGTTTGCTCCACCCACACGTAGCTCTGCATCCTCTTTTCCTCAAAACAACGCTACTTCTCATACGGGATGGCGATTGCATTGCAAATTCAAGGCTTCGTCAATGCACAGTTATCCCTAGTTACGTTTCACCCATTTCAACTGACTCTGAAGAGCCTGTTGACGTATGCAGGCACAAGTTGCTCCGTAGATTCACATTCAATCGCGAGTTGGAGGCGAGGCATCAACAGACAGACGGAGTTCTCATAGTGACACTACGCCATGACTCAATTTAATTGCTTCACTGATGTCAACGTTCACTCACTGCGTGCAGTGGCTTTCACTGCGACAGATTGTGGACTTAGAATGAATAATTCGGCGGTTTACTTTTCTCTGAATTGCATTGTCGCCGCCAAGCGGTTATTAGACGCACAGTGTTGAAGTGCAGTCACATAATTCACAGATGGGAGCAGTTGATCCGCTGTTCCTGTCAGGCCATCACAACTCATCTCCCACTGTGCTCAGCATACTAGCATGCACATGATGCTTAATCTCCACTTCGCATTTTCCAATTCCACTTCTGTACCATACTTGCCCCTAATTGTTGTCTAACTCCGTACACTCCGCACCGACGGGTTCGTGGAGATCGGTATGCAGTCCTATTTCCCACACACTAATTTTGCTCAAATGTGGCCCCGACTGGCACACACTCCTACCGAATTTCATCTGAAGTCCCATAACCTCCGAAAAGGCTTTCGCTGAAGGTTGAGTAATTCAAGGCAATTCAGGAATTAAGTAGGCTCCAATTTGACGATTATTAAATCTCGGAGACCATGGCAATGCGTCAGTGGATGGAATGTGCGGGAATCGCGCGGCGATCGTTCTCTTGCCTCGAATCCACTCAAAACCCACCTCCAATCTTACGCCTTGATTGGAACCGCATTTGTTGCTCTTGCATTACACAATGACCGGCATCGAGCAGTGCACCTGGTAAAGCTGCCACGGTAACGACTGATGATAGGGTATTATTGGGGACAATAATCTGCCAAGTTAGGAATGGGGCAAGTGGAAGGGCGAGGCATGCCTCGTCAGGGTGGACACTTTACCCAAATACTCACAGTCCTGGTGTTTGTGGAAAGTAGTCTGCGTACCTGCACTGCGTGTGCGTGTATCGCAAGGCTGGGGAAGTCGGTTTGGTCACAGATTTCCATGCGCATACACATCCTTAGCCAAATCAATGCGGTTTGGCCAGAAGTGGGTGGTAGCTGCTCTAAGCTGTTGGTGCCATGCACGCGTGCACTTCTGCAGAGGCTTGCGATAACACGGCTATGCTCGACATGAGGGTCTGTTGCAATCGGCTGATGTGCTCTCCCCAAAACACACAAACCATCTGCACAGGGCTGGATTGCATAAGTACGATAGAGGCGTTGCCCTAGCTCCAGTTCCTGGATTATCTGATTGATTGATGATTAGTTGCCACGAGCCAGACTTTGTTTGCACAACACTTTTAATCTTGCCTGTGCAAACTCGACTTAGGTGATTGCTACGGAATGGCTTAGATCATCTCCCAGCCGTATGTTTGCAGTAGGGAGAGCATGGTGATGGATGAGTGACATGGAGTGCATCGCATAATCCCTCAAGATTTTACATCTCAGCGCCAGTCACATGAGTTCACTTGGCCCTTGCTTGAGTGGCAGAATGGCAGCGGCAATGTCACCTGCCTTGTGCAACTTTGCAGATTGCCTTCTCCACACCTGTCACTCAAACTGGGCGCCTTTTGGCTCGTGTGGTGGCCATGGGCTACGGGACACGTGGAGCGACTTCATGCAATCCTCGTGCATTGGAAGAAGCAACGAGAAGCAGTTCACTGCAAGGCAGTGCTACCAGTCCATTAACAAGACAGAGAGAATAATGGGGGTACCTTTATTTTTAGAACCGAGCGACATTATCACAAGTAGAATGATGCCCCGAGATTCAGTTTGCTCTAAAGGCAACAGTTTGTCTTTCCTCTGCTACTTCTAATGAACACTTTGAAAGTGCTCACCTCCAAAGCGAGCAATGCTATTATGCATTTGGTGGAGTGACGAAGGCGTGGTATAGGGGAATCCATGGTGGTGGGACAGTCACACAGCGGTATGAGTGTGGATGAGACTAGTCGACCTGTCATGCCTCACGCCATTGTCTTTCCTTGCACAGCAGAACACGCAGTGGAGAGGACAATGCGTGTGACACCCGAGGTGCTGCATGCCTAGAGGAAAGCATAGGTCTCTAAGAGGTGTCTGCATTGCAAGCGCATTTGTGGGCCACATAACCGCCCATTCCTCGATGTGGGCATCCCTGACCCACCCTTGCTTGAATGCACTCAAATCTGAGTGAAGGCTCTCCAAGGCGTTGGATGCAGCATTGCTCTCAACGCCTTTGTGACACAGTCAGCATCCTTCACGTTCTCCAAATTTAATAGCTGTGATTACTTTCACGCTTGTGAGCTTGCTCAGCTTCTGGTAGAAACGGCACTTGCACCACAAATAAAAGTTAAGATTTCACACAGCGTTAGCAGTCTCCAAGATTGTGACACTGTGGAGGGACTCCTTCGACGGCAAAGTCAGCTACAGCACTCGTGGCACAAAGGGTAGACCTTAGTTGACCTTACCTTTGTGCGCCTCGATCATGACAATCCCAGGCATCTTGCCACACCAGAGGTGCAGTCAGCTCTTTCACAAGTGGTCTTGTGGGTCAAGGCCACCGCATCACATAGGCTGATACGAATGCCGTCCACTTTTATAAAAGCGCAGCAATTTGCGCAGCAGTAACATTAACAACGTTGGAGATGACACTACGGCTCTGCATCACCTTGGTGGTGGTCTCCGTCTTGACCGAGGCATCCGCAATATTGCACGGTAGGTTGTCCTTCAACAATTGCCCCTTCCCGCGATGCGCAAGGCAGCATTTGACAGGCACTAGTATTTGCTGCATCAATTAACTTTTCTCCATGTTCTCCTCTCTCGTCTGCATTCCCAGTGCGTGTATCACCCCTTCAAGTCAAGTTGCCCACTTTGAAGTCCTCACACACACACACACACACACACACATTGCTTCGCTGTTTCCTTCCTCTCTCTGTCAGGTCATGAAGCACGCGTTGCACGAACTGAGAAGGGTGGCTAAGGCTGACCGCCTCCTTGATTGCCAACGCACTCTACCACTGGCAATTGTTCAGCCTCACTTGCAATCACACCACACCCACTACTTCTTATTTCAACGCACTTTCCTGGCTCCTTCCACGCAACACTCACATCATACAGGCAAGCACAAGTGTGATCATTGGCCAAACTCATCACACATCACTCATCACTCCTCAATTCAATTTGTGCCATGCATGCAGCATTCACCTCCATGCTCTGCCCTTTTCAATGCTGGCGCATCGCAAGCATATGACATGGGATAATGATGCGATGATAACATCCTCCTGCTCTTGCTTACGATGGAACCGTCAGCATAACCGATGCACCTCGAAGTCAGACAATGTGTTGAGCCCTCTCGTCCACAAACATCGGTGTTGTGAAGTTGGGTCTGGATGATGCGCACTGTGTGGGCGCGGTGAATTGTGATTCTATGGACGTGCTTACTGTGCAACGCTTTCATTTCAGAAGACGCGACGTATGAAGAGAAGCAATTGGCGCCGGAGTTCCGTTTGACTCGCTTGACCTATAACTCCTTCAAGTTGACATGGGATGCTCTGCAGTTGACGCAACTCGACGTAGAGCAAATAGAGGCAAATGTGAAACCAACACGTCATCGGGGCCACAAAGTACACAAAACCGAAGGCGTGGTCGATGAGCAGGTCGTTGTTGATGGCTTGAAGCCCAACACATTGTACACGGTGGAGGTGAGGGCTCTAGGACATGGATCTGTTGTGCTTCAGTACCAAACCTCCTTCAAAACATGGCCAACTGGTAGGCTCCAGTTAACTCACTTCCTTTGCTCCTTTGCGTTGCTCATTGCTCAGCATGCACTTTAGGGCTGTCAATATGCTAGTTCGTGTTCGTGGGTATAGAGGTAGGTGAGGGACCTGTTGGGTCGGTGTCATCAGCATTCAGTCGATCCACATCAGGCTGCTACCATCTGACGAGACTGTGGTGCAAATTTGGGCCCCACTAATTGCACCTTATCACTTCCAGCTCCTTCGCATGTACAACCACCAACCGGAAGAGCCATATCACCAACACAAATTAAACTCTCGTGGTCCAAGCCCGAGCAACCCAACGGAGTCCTCAAACCCTACCGTTTGTTCTGCTTCAACATGGGTACAGACGACGATCCAATAGTTGTCTCAACCAAGGACAACAAGACCACCAGCATTGTAGTGAGGAATCTGAAGCCGAGCACAACTTACGAGTGTCTCGTGTATGCCAGCACGATTCCAGCAGAGGGACAGGATGCGGCAGAGTGTGAGAGGCCGTCTGCTCCGTCGTCGCCCATTCGCACGCCGGCTGAGGGTGCGTGAGAGTGCTAGCATTACCTCCTTCTCACCTTAACTTCAGTGCTGTGCTAAGCCTCTCCTCTATTACCACGTGACAGAAGCGCTCTCCTAGTCTCGTGACTAAACACCAGTGTAGATAATCGCAACCACCTCACAGCCTGAGCAAGGACTGACCGTTATTTTGAGATGGCACACGTGTCGACTCAGCACCACTTGTCCGCGATTAGCTGCATCAGTTGAATGCTGCAAGCACAGTGAGGTTATGCCACTCACCGCTGCCATTGTTGCGAAGTTGGGGTAGATGTCACGAAATCATGTGGGTAAGTGCAGCGGGGTGCCTGCAACGCATTTGTCAGGCAACACATCCACTGCACCTTGCTGAAGCTTCAACAGCTAATCAGTCAGGGTCACATGCCAGTCAGCCAACCAGCCAGCCAGCCATCTTTTGCCACTCCTTCATTTGACTCATGTGGCTTTTCTACCCGTTCATTGGAGTCGGGGGGCTCACAGTAATTCCTAACATCGCGCGCACTGAACCCGACCAGCGACAGCTTCAGTGCTTTATTTCGACCATCACTACTGCACACATAAGGGCAGCAGATGTCTTGCTAGTAACGCTCACTTCTAAAACATGCTTCCCTAACAAATTGTGCAAATCGACTCTTGATGCAAGTAGAGGCGAGATTGGCTCACTAGATCACAAGGAATGCATTGGCACACCGCTTTCCGCGAGACTGGTGTCTCTGGTGGGGCGGTGCAACTGCACATGAGAGGATAGTGCCTACTAGATCGCCGTCAGTAGTGTCATGCCTGCACCATAGCATAAGCGCAGGGTACGTTGAGCACACCACAGCTACGCCGTCGTCAATGCGCTTCGCCACACTCGACACGTCAAGCATGCATAATTTTACTGGTTGAGAGCATTGTCGCAGCATTTGTTTGTTTCCTTCCTTCTTTGTTATGCGTAGGAGGGAGGAGGGTGTTGACGCGACCAGCGGATCTCCTGCGGCTTGAGCCAACGCGTAAGTCACTGCAAACAACTAACTGCTTACCTGCACTGCAGCATAACTCGCCTTCACCGGGCGCCCTTCCATCCACTGCAGGTGTCCGCAGGGTAGGAAATGCATCACTCGCCACTCGCCACTGGCCACTCGCCATCCACTTCTCTTCGTCTGCAAATCATGTGATTTTCCACTGCGGATAACTTCTTGTCAAGCAAATACAACACTTCGTCACTTCTTGGTCTACATTTCTCCTTCTCGCATCGTGCTCACTGGCCTGGCAGCGTTCACTTCCACGGGTAGAATGTCGCAGCTCATTCGATCCTAATTTGCTTTGATTCGCAAAGCAAGGACTCGCGTTTTCTATCTAGAGGTGGCCCAGTGCTCACAATTACTATCACACTGCCATAGCTAATTAGTCTACGAACCTGAATGTGTGTGCTCCTTTAACAAGCATTATTCTAAAGCTAGTATGCGGCGTTTGTTGCCAGCTCGATAATAACTTTTGGGGAATTTTGGGATTCGCCTGGGTTTAGAAGGAAACACCCAATTCTATTTGCAAACTGAATGCCACGCGGACGTCTTACGTGATGGCTTGAAACCAAAGTACTGCCTGGAACGCTCTGTATCTCTACTTGAAATTTGTTGTCAGCTTCGATTAACTGCACGTGCTCTCGGTACTTGTGGTAGGGAATCGGGGTGCTGTTTTGAGACAGCTATGAAAATTATAATGACTACTTGAGGCACTTATGACATTATATATATTTGACCTTACTTACTAAGCCGGAATAGGCCACCTGTTGATTTGTTTATGCGATATTTGCTTGCCTTCTACTTGCAGCTCTTAACGTTAATTTTAAATTACACACATTAATTTTGCACAAATTGACTAAGTTCTTCTTCAGTCTCCTTCGGTACCTTGGAAACAGTGCAAGGCTGACACGAGGTGCCACATGGACCGCGCAGGTACATTACCTAAAACGAAACTCACAAATACCCGCAGCCAAGGGAACAGATCTAAAATGCATATTGCGCATCACATCATTGTCAACAAGAACTAGAGAATGTTATCATCTACTTTGCGTCTGGTTGCAGCATGTCAACGTTGAATAGAAGTGATCAGTTTTGTGGGATATAAAGTCAATGAAAACTGGTGTGCTTGCCGGTTTAATGCAACTGGTAGGTAAAAACGAGCAAAAAATGAAGATAAATGACCACCGCTTAATACGATGCGATTACAACCAAGGAACTGGCCGTCTTTGTCCACCCGTTGCAGTTAGCGCAACATGTCGTGCATGGTCGGACGAATAGCAAGAAGTTGACTAATACAACAAATAATAGTGCTAGTCAAATGCCGCATCAGACAGGCCGATAAGAGACAAATATTGCAAGGAAACTTATTACCATTGTCATTATTCATTATTTAAGCAATTAGGAAGCCTGAACTATGGGACTTGCGCATTAACTCATTGCCAAAAATGGAGGCCGAAATGGTGACCGACTTCTGCCAAACCAATAGCGATGGTGCAATTGAAGCAAGTAATTGGTGATGCTTTATCACCCACCGTTGGGAGGGAAGGCACGGATTAAAATTCCCTCCGTTTTAAGCCCCAGCTAATTGCCGCAACTCACAACTAAGTGATGTGAAGGGGAACAAGCGGACGAGAAGGCGATTGTGTATCACAGCTTTGACATGCCATTAAGGATCTTTCCTTTCAAAGCTCACTCCATTCCCTTATTTGTTAGGTGGCGGTAAACAAAGTGTTTCCTTGCATGGAAGTGATATAGGTCCATTTCTTGAGAATATCGCATAAATAAACTAAGGTGGTCCTATATTACATTCGGCTAAGGCCTGCTTTGCAGCATCAATCGTCAATCTTCAAATGAGAATAGACTGATTTGAAGGGACATAATGGCATTCTCGCGGGACGTCCTGGAAGGCAAAACACTAGGACGAAGCATGTGCATTCGGCAGTCAGGAAGGATTGTGGCTGCTGGCATGGTCTGGAGGTCAGCCCACTCGACCGGGACAACATGACCACTCCAGTTACCTTCAACGAAATCCGCAGTCAAACAAACAGCATGAAAATAATGACGCAGCAGGTCAATTGATTCGAGGCCTTTTGAGCTAACTCCAGAACTTCTATGGTGCATTTCGTGAAAGCTCCCTCCCTCTGCACACAGTGGACAGAACTTTCACAGTTACTTTGGCCATGCTTAGGGCCGGAAAATCTTGTGGTTTGCTCAAGCCGTGCTTATTTGTGATGACTTTTTCTGATGACGAATGCGAAGAAAGCGTGCAATCCCTAGAGGGCTCTGATTGTAGTTGAAGAAGTTTACATTCTCGTGATTGTTTATGCTGATATCCTGGAAACTGTCCGCCACTCATTCCTTGCTGAGTTGAGTGGCAGGATGTGTCATTGGCTGTGCTCTAAGCGTCGTGTTCTACCAAACACCATAACAATGCGTCACAGTGGCGACTGAGTGACTCTAATGCAGACATGGACTCAGTCTAGGACATTGTGTCTACGGCCGGTCAGCTCTGAAGTGGCGTCGAGGGGATTTGAGGTAACTCTCAACCACCACAACTCCTGGCAGTGTAAGCCTTTGAGCTGCCACTATCAAAACCCAGCTGGCTACAGCTGACATAGGAATCCTCCATTCATGGCATTTTATCGCTACCACCAAAAGTAATTACTCATGCCTCTGCATGGCAGTAGGGGAGTAATGCGATGTAAGATGGAAGAAGGTAGGAAGCAATTTTGCCAGCAAAGGAAAAGGAGCGATCAGCACATTGCTCCTCACCATCAAAGCGATCGCCTGCCAAATCGTGAAACAGACTCTGCAAGCACTTTGTTTTGGAATGAAGCATCTTTCCAAGAGAGCTGGAATGCGAAAGTCATGCGTGGCACGTTAGGACAGTCATTTGCTTGTCAAAGCTCATTCTTGCCCATGTCTATTTAGCACTGCACTGAAATTCCCTATTTGTGTGGCAGCATAACAGCATAGTCACTCGCAATCTAAATGGACTACTGTGGCAAGCGGATATGGCTCTTATCAGCATACAATTTAGTGCCTGCTGGAGACGCGGTGCCAGGAAACGCCTGAAATGCAATTACTTCAATCTCAAGGCTAACAGCTCAGCCGACGAAGCAATTGCGAAATATTTCCACCTTCTACTCCAACTGCTGACATTTGATTTTCACAGATTTATCGAAGCAACATTTGACAAGTAATAGTTCTTGTGGGCAGATTTGTGACTCCTACCTTCACTTTGCCAGAGAGGATTCTAAGTGCCATTGGGAGAGTTGTAGAAGTGCCATTCAGCTGCAACAAATGCTATGCAGAGTCTCGAAAGGAGGACTGTTTCCTCAGGTGTCACATGACCAATACAGTCAATATGGCTGTTGATGGCTTCAGTACGGAACATGGGACTGGGGTGGATGCCGAATGTGAATGCCGATGTCAGTCCTCACCTCAGGGGTCACTACCGATTCGCGCATCCAATGCGTGTGCATCCAACAACAGAAGTCAGGATGAATGCCCTTTGAAGTCGGAGGCTTCTTCATCTGCCAAGAATGCAGCGTCCCAAGTCTACTCAGAAGACGAAGGAAGGCATGATAGAGGAGGGACATGACACTGGGAACAGTTCACGCAGCGCAAGTGCTGCTGCAAACCGAGTGCTTCCTAACCCACGCCGGGGATCAAGCGAGCATAAGAGTCTCACAGCTCTCCGTCGCGGCAAACAACGATGGTGCAAAAAACGTTCCCCACCTCCATCTTACCCTACGTGACCTCGAGCCAAATACTGCAGATAACTCTATCTACACTCTCCATTTTTGCTCATTTTGCAAATGTTATGGCAGTAAATTATTCACTTTGCCACCCTTCGTTGATATACCCTCCTGTTTTTCAGCATTTCGAGTTTGAGAGTGATTCTGTCTGACTGGAGACAGAGCGCTGTGCAGCAATTGAATCAGGCGCCTTGATTGGTCTTCTTTGCAGACAACCGTCACATCGAATTAGCACTCTGCAGCTCTTCCCTCAAAAGGCAGAAACTGTGGCATCAGAGACCTGTTACAGCGCGCTGCTAAAACAGCTCCTTAAATGCATGAGAAAGCACCACCAAAGCAACAAGCGGCACCGATTCCAGGAAATGCTCTTTCCTAATTAACTCGGCTTGAGTGCTGCAGTGTTAGGCTTTGGCGTTTATGTTTTCGTGACTCTTTAATTAAAAGGAGTGCTCACTGTGCAATCGTTCCAAATCACCCAAACACACACACCTTTCTTCGCTCACCTGCGGTCAAGTGAGGTGGCCAACCTCCATTTCTACTTCACACTTCAAGCACCAGTTGCATCGGCAGGAGCGAGGCAAACTGAAGACCGCATTTCCACGTCATTTGATCATACAATAGTTTACGTTGCTGAATTAAAGTAAACGAGAAGTCTCAATGACTCCACGGACAGCGAATGAATCGCCAGCCCTTTTCCGCACGCCAAATTAATTGGCTCGCCAAGCAAAATAACTGAGCAGGATAAGGCTTAAACCTTCAATTTTGCATTAAGCAGAGCAAAAACCCGCCACGCATTCCTGCATTGCTAAAAAGTGCGCAAGCCATGTGCGAAGAGGAAATGCTTCCACTATCTACAGCCTCTACTACCCACAGTGAATCAAGACCTCTCGACAGCCATTTCTTCGGTTTTACCAACACAGCGTCGTGCCTCTCTGCACTCATGTTCTCCTCACATGCTTCACTCGATGCACTGCTCCGATCACTTTATCATGCACGCCGCTCACGTAGCCCCATTAGGGGCTCGCGGGTGGTCAGACGCTTAATAGGCGGAAGTGCAGAAATGGCGTGAACGCTCATTGGCTGAGTAGGCAGAAACTGGCTACCACGAGTGCGCAGCCTATTTGCTGCCAGCATAGGCGCTCTATCACGTTTGCAGTGCGCTCCACTCTCGCTCTCGCTCTCGCTCTCGCCCTAGTGTTCTCTCACTTGACTTTCCTCTTCGGGTCTCCAAGCCACAGGGAGCTCCACCTTCAAAACACGCCATTCACCAGCGCGGGGTGTGTTGCCTCAGCAGCTCCACACGAATCCACTAACGCTTTCCTATTCGGCCCACAACGGCGACTTTCGCTCTCAACTCCTGACCGTGCGTGCCTCAGTCTCACTTCTCATCAGAGCAATTCAAGGGAAAGGCAGATTTCCTAGGCATCCTTTCCCTTCAATCAGAACACTCGGAATATAAAACCCACTCAGCCTGCATTGCGTAAGCTTATGTGTCAATGCTTTCCCTAGCCTCTTCAAATTTGCCGCTTATTTATGAAAACGAATTGGTGCGTTGTTGCCATGGCACTTGGCGCCTCTATGCTGTACAAGCCAGTGATTAAGTTTGGCAGTAGTAAAGCGTTTTAAAAGTCAGGCGAATAGCCCAGAAAGTGACAGCTACGCCTTAACATTAAACCTCACTGCTATTCGCACATTTCAAAAAATTAGGGTTATTCATTGAACCGTTTGCATGACTTAGCGTAAAAACGTCAGCCCAGGTCTTGCGCTGCAGCTGCAGCAGCAGCAGCGGCAGCCATAATTTATAGTGGCGCTTCCTTTCGAGGCTTATGCAATTTTAGGGAAGACTAGGAGTTCGCTTCCTTCCCTCCCTTTCTGCAAACGAATCTTCCGCCATTATGTGAACTCTGCAAATGCTAGAAAGGTGGACGGAACTGCAGACAAAAAACGCTCCCTCCTTGTAGTCATCAAAGAGCCACGTCCTCACCGCCCAAACTCAAGTAGCCAAATTCGTTAGCAGACGGTGCATGGAATGGCAGATTACCTTAAATGCACTAAGCAGCGCACAATTTTCAATTCACAATGGCGGATTAAGCTTCCAACACAGTGGACCAATGCACGATGTCTCCAACTGAATCGCGGTTGGAGCTATTGCATCAGGATGAAATGCAGAGCCTTGATAGAGCACTTAACTCTAGGATTCGGTGGCGCGGTCACTTGTGCTGCCACTATTGTCTTTTCCCTTAGTGAAGTTTAGATTTGCACGACCGCAGAAAGACTCGCTGCTATGCGTTGGAGGAGTTAAACAGGCTGTCAGTTTGAAATGACAGGTTATTCGATACTTACAAAACAAAACACCCACACGAATGCAAATTTCCACACTAGTTGTCAAATCGCAGCGCACGACCTTAATATCATCTCTCTTGCGCTGCTCGTGCCGCAGTCCAAACATGAAGCCAGTCAGCGGAAACAGCATCTTGACACACGAATTCTGAGTAACTCGGCGTAATTTTGGCAGAAACCAATTCAAACAACTCCATGTAATTGCCAAACGCGATGCAAAGTATTGTCCACGCTGTCGACCTTTTTGCAACACATTAAAGAAAGAATTGACTTTCCTGGCCAGTTGTGGTTGCAAACCCAAGCGAATGTTTTCCGCCTTTGCTCTGTAGCTGGGTAGCAACATCCCTTTTGGGGTAATAGCTGTGAGAGCCCAACAGCACATCGCCTGTGTCCTTTAGCGGTGTCGTCGCACAAAGTGGTTGAGGCAAATTGGCCGAACTAAGGCCTGCTTTATTCTGCCTCGAAATTCCCTCCCAAATTGCAAGCATCAAATCAGGAAGATCTCGCGTGCACAGTAACATCTCCCGGCAGTGCGCTCCATGTGCCCCAGTTGCGCCATTTAATCACAAAGCGATGCACGGAAAACGCTCCATTAAAACAATTCGAATCCACTAACGTACATTTCACTGCTTCTCGAGTGTAGCGACCATGATGGTGTTACCACTTTCACGCCAACCCAAGGTTCTTGTGGCAATTTCGCCTTGTGTTCTTTGACAGAATGTCGCATGCTTGGTGCGGTCGATGAGAAGGCAATAGGAAGGTCATTTGGAACTGGAAATTATGCAATCACACTGCCCATCGACACCTTTGGCAAAACCTGATAGGACGGTGTTTGCTGTGCTCTTCCCACTCCAGACACTATCAGTCAAGCTTTGCCTTTCCCTCGAGAGGAACTAATTTCCACACCACTGTATCCAACTTCGTGACCACACACACACACACACACACACACACACATCAACAGACACGCATTTGGCTGCAAAGCAGTTGCCTTCACTCCGTGAATGAATAAAGTCCTGCCACAGAACACTCCAATCTTAATTACTTCCAATGCTTTTCAGCTTTGATAGTAAACATTCCGCCAATGCACTTGCCGTGGTCCAGTTACATCACTGCGGCTCATATGAATGGTCTCCTCTTTAAAATTATCTCCTATTTCCTAACATCTGTTCGTTTGGTGTTTGCAATTCCTTTGCGATGCTTGCCAGAAGTCACGGGCTCTTGACGAATCGACGAGGAAAGTGCTCCGGCGCAGTTCATTCCATCCAGTGGCTTCTCCAGTAGCTTCCCAATTCTACACCAGTGGAATAGCAAGTAATGTGACAAGACATGAGGGTGTGCTTGTTTTTTTAAAACCAGGCATTGTGTAGAATCGGGCGAATTCCTTGGCATTGTTGCCCATCCTGACTTCAAAACTGGGGACGGCAGTGCGACTGCTTATGAACGTGCAGGAATAAATTTTGCATGTCTCCAAATGGAAGGGAAAATGTCAGTAGGGAATTCGCATAAAGTAGAGCATCATTATAAGCACGGTGTTGCATTCCTTTAATGGATGTAAGGAACCTCGTTCTGCTTCCAAAAATTCAACCGTCGTGGTACGAAAAATGGTCCGACGCGTAATTGCCAACGCAAATGCGCACAAGCACACACGTGCAAACATGAAAGGAGCATTTTCTCGCACCATTTCACTGATACGAGGCTTTGATGATTGTTGCCTGAAAGGAGAGTCACTTAGGGAGCAAATGCAGGCAGGATCGGTTTGCAGTGCCCAGTGTTTGAGGGCGCAAACAAAGCTCCCACCTTTGCACCTTTGGGACGATCTGCACAATGCTTCAGAGGTGCCTGGAGAGGGACACTGACACAACGATGGACGGAGGGTATGTGGGACATGGTTTATTCATAATACGCCTGCAAACTGCCCTGCAAGAGACCGTTGGGAGCAAACAACCAACGCAAAAGCCAAACAAGTCAAATTCGGTGGATTTCTCGTGTCACTCTTGAAGGGGAGGATTAGGAAGCATCGCTAGAGCTGAATAGGTCTGCCACGAAACCCTCTACGCTTGCACAGATTGACGGAAGTTCGGGACAAGCAGCGGCCATTTCGGAAATTGGAGTAATTATGCTGCAAATAAACCAAAAAGCAAAATTTGCAGTTATGACGACTCGATTTGACATAATCACGAAGTGTACGTGTGTTCTTCTACTGCCTTCAAATAAGGGGATAAAAACAATTCTGCTTAATCCGAATTGGTCCGCCGCAAAACCCTTTACGTCAATCCGAAAAAGGAACCGTTTCGACCGTTTTGAAACGGTTGCATTGCCAATCTTCTACTCTTCAAAATGGGCGCAGATAAAAAGCAATGTTTTAAGGCGCTAACTTGGAGGAACTGAAGGAACAAAGTCTTTGTTAATGAAGCGTGACTCCCCTTACCACGGTTATCGCGTCCGGTTTCGGTGAGAGGTAACAAACGGCTTACAAGAAGAACACTATTTCCAATTTTCCCCATCTTTACACGGATTCGTTAATTCAAATAGTTGCCTTCTCGCCACATAACAGTCATGGCCGCGATATGTTGCTTGACGATCCGACCGTCCTGGTTGCAATTGACACGAGTTCAGAGAACAACATCAGATCGTGTTAATTGAGGCACCTTTCACTTTCCTAATTCTGACAACCAGTGGCCACTTCTTGCATGTTCCTTCCTCTCACATCGAGGTGGGTGGAAATTGCAGGCAACAGTTGCTGACAGCAGTAATGCAGAGGCGTCACGAATATAACTTGTCTTTCGTGCGAGCTGCCGAAACATTTTGATGGGTAAACAAATGCACGAAAACATCGGAATCACGAAAATAGTGTTGTCATTCCAGCCAATCTGCTGCAGTGAACGCATTTTGTCCGGATAAGCGCCTTCTCAACTGTGCACAAGTAAATCCGCAATGACAGACGGAATTGCCTTTTGGTTTGTTCCAGTGAACATGCAATGCCATTCTACGTTAGTCATTATCCTTTGATTTGTCGCAGCGAATTCCCTTGCAGTCGTCAGTCCACAATTTTGCTCTTCGCCAAACTGAAATGCATGCATCCATGTTTGCGAAGTGTAATGCTAATTCATGGCGAGGATGGTTTGTTTTCGGGCATACAAGCCGAATGCTTACCATCCTCAAGAGCATGATAAAATTGTACATGCAAATGTCTCGTAAGAAGGGCTTAAGTAAAGATGTTAGTATTGAGAATATGAACTTTTGTTTTCAGAATGTGCTGCATGAGGACGTGTGCGCTGTTAGTACTGCAATCACTCGCCATCTCACTCACTCTGATGCAAGCAGCTTTTTCCCAACGCGACTTCCTCCTCAATACCACTCGTCTCCCACGCCGCTATTTCAACACCACCACCACCACCACCACCACCACCACCAGGCATGACTACGTCCGTCTCAAGCTGCAGACCTTCATATTCGAGGTGACGCATTATCTGAAAGCAGAAAAGAGCGACGCCAGTGGTCACCTGCGTCGACTCATGAAGCCGTACCCTCACATCCTCCTCGATCCTGGCTACACCTCCACTCTCATCACCTCCTATCATCCACTCTCGATTCAGACGGAGATCTGTCGCCAATTTCAGGCCGCACGGCGCAAAACACACGAACACGTGCCAACCAGCATCTTTGTTGTCAATGATATTGGCGCCATGGTGAACAGACCACGCCATGACAGACTGCTGCAGCTATTCTTTCAAATCACTGCATCGCTTGGCCTACCCACTCTCACCTGGATGCCCAATAGGATTGGCGAATTCGAGGTCAGATGGCATCCACTTTGCACTCAATCCCACCAGCATGGTGACTCCTGTCTAACTCCGACACCCATAAAGCAGTCCCCTGTTAGGGCAAAGTAAAACTGCCTTCTTTAGCAAGAAGTAGGCATGATTGTGCTGCAAGCAGCAATAAATGCCACTCGCATGTGCCTGCTTTCCCGAACGGATTAGGGTTGAGATAGTCTTGATGGCCGAGTGGCTTGATAACGAAATCGGAGGCATCAGAGGCTCGCGCATTAACTTCTTGTGTGGCCATGAGTGACTGTGGAAGTAAAAGTGTGTAGTCCCCTACCCCTAACGCATTAATTGAAACATACCGAGAAGCATTGCAGCCACCAAAGTGTCCACCAATCTTCTTCAGTTAGAGGAGACACAACTGGCCACCCGACTGGAGCCGCTCACATGGCATGTGGCGAGAGCGCTGGTGGACTTTTCACATGCCTTCAACTGGAACGTCATTATCTTCCTCTACAATATCCACGCGCCCGGCTCCGGTCCGCTGATGTCGGAGATGAAATTGCTGCAGACGGAGAGAGCCAAACAGGACCATCCCAATTACTACGAGTAGGCTGCACAATCTTCTCATTTTTTCCTTAACTCACATATCCACACATCACTGAGGCAGTAGTAAGGCCACTTGCGTGTCCCAGTCCACTAACCACAGGCACACAGGTGATGATGGGATGTGGAAGGGTAAGGGAAAGGCCCAAGGCATCTCATTTGGAGGAAACAATTGCATTGTGTAGCGTGCAAGCCGTTTCCTTCCAAGTGCTGATGCTTCCAAGTACTTCATTCACCATGCAGTAGCACATTCATCTGAGGTAGGGGTCAGGAACAGACAGTCGCCAGTTAAACTAACTGCCCTCCATTTGGCCCTTATTCTCGTTCGTGCAAATTCTAGGTTTGAAGTAGACGCCTACCTTCCATTCGACGGTTTCACGAAGCACAAATTGAAGGACTGCACCTTGGTGAAGGGCAATGGCGGTGCGAGCTGCTTCGACTCCTTGTTGGCCGCAATGCAGAGAATTTGGGAGTCGGTTAGTCGAGTCATCATCTTCAATGGCAATCAGTATGTTCGCTGCATCATTTTGATTCTTCTGCATTCCTCCATGCAAAAAGCAGTTGGTATAGATAATGCTTCAAATTCGGTGATGTGAACTGCGATGGCCATGGCTTAGCCGAGTTGTGGGTGGTATATGGCGCGTTGAAGGAGGAGCTGGGTGAAGGCTAGGTAGAGGCTGAATCCCTCTCAGCCTCCTATATCTACAATGCACACGACCATCGTCCAATCACCAAAGCACGTAGCCGCACATAATGGTGGGGCTTCAGTGTGTGTGCCGAACACCCTTGAAAGCCCACTTCCTCACAAAGGAGGCATTACTTAACTGCAGACGAGGCTTGCGCATGCAGGCAGTTGTACTGCCTTCCACTTTGGTACTGGCACGTACCACCCTATTTTTCAAGTCCTTCATCCGATTGGAAGGTGCAGCAGCAAAGCTGTCAATGCAACAACGAGTGCTACTTTACTCTCCCCATGTATGCTAAATAAGGCGTTGCAATCCTGCTAAGCATTGGGACCAAGGATTTGACCAAATGCAAACAAATCACTCAATTTGTCTTCCCCTGCATGGAGAGCGTCCGTGGAGTGAGGTGTCACTCGTGGTGCAGTTATGCCTTACAAGTAAAATGACCTCCTCTGGTTGGCAAACTCTTTGGAGGCAAATTGTACTGTTGGGTATTTGGTGCTCCAAGGAGGGGAGAGGAGGAAAGGAGACAATCCCTTCTTGCCCACATGCATAGGTGTTCTACTAATTGCTTAGCATTAACGTCCCAATGTGTTTTTGCACAAAACAGCCAGTGCCCGTCTAAGTTACGTCTTCTCAGCAACAGCAGTGACTACTTTGCTGCAATTAACAAAAGACTTTACCTCAGCAGCGCGTCTCACTTGGACTCCTTAATGCCAAGTAGTGTAAGTAAAGAGACCTCTTGTCCTCTTCGATGCAGGTACGATTTGAACGCATTGATGTACATCGCCGATACCCTGGAGGGCACCATGCACGAACACCTCGGAGAGCTGTTTGGTACAGGCTACGTGTGGATTTTCACGCCTTCCACAATGGCTCCGCTCACAATTGTGGACCAAGTTGAAACGGTCAATCGCGACAGCATTGTCCTCTCGGAGTTCACCATGTTTCGCAAAATTCCTGGCATGTTTGGTTAGTTGGCCAAAGTGGTCCTACACCTCCTTCTCCTCGCTGCTTACTTCACCCCATTTCCATGCATCGTGACTAGCTCTCCTCACGATTCATTATTACGAGACAGGGATGGCTGGCAGGAAGTGGTTTTACTCAGCCATATTATATAACCCTGGAATGTTTCCAGCCCTCCTTGCTGGATTACTGTGCAGGATAGGGACTTTGCATGGAAAGTGTGATAGTTCGCCAAACCATGTTGCAGAGTATAGCGTCACACTAGTTTTGTCCCTCCGTTCGCAAAGTCTCCGGCATTTCTGTGGTTTCCCATCGGCTACATGTCACCTGCAAAGTGATCGGTTGATGGAAACACAGTACTCCACACTTACAACACACCGATTTGGAGGGCAATATTGTGGTAATTGCATTGCGTTGCAAGTGGGATAATGCGAAGACGTTGGTTGATTTCCTGGGGGAAATGACAATCCCCTGTTTCCTCCTCTAGCAATTATCTGATGGAGTGCTCTCACCTAGTCACGAATAAATTAGCCTTCCAAAATAGGGAATGAGAATGGAGCAAGGGCACGAACAGCAGAAATGCTGGTTCTGGCATCAGGGCATACTGCTGCCAGTTAAAATATGGGGATGCACAAAGTGCAGATTGAAGTCGTGTAGCAGCATTACAAATAGGCGCGATTTCCTTCGATGTGCAAAGTGTCCGGAGATAATTCATGCACTGTCAAGCATACCATTTGCCACTGGAGACTCCAAACTCGAGAAACATTCAAGTCGCTTTGAAATTATAACCCGAATATGAATAGATTTTCGCAAATGTGGCACTGCATATGACACTGGAGCTTAGATAGGGAAGAAGGCGCTGGGATTGGCAATTCGCTTAAGGAAGTTACAGAGCTCAGACAATGACCCGATACTATCCCATGAGTTGGGTTGTTGCACAACCTGTTCAAGTAAAACAAGTGGCACCATAAATGGCTTCATTTAACTGCAAACATCGTTCCTTTTGCGATCCCGCATTTGACCCCTTTGTCGCATTCCCTTTCATCAACATTGCAGACGTGATCAATCCGAACTAATTTAACTCAACTCTCTATTCTCTAGCATGGTCTTTGAAAATGCACTTCGATGAAAATAATTGTAGTCGCCAAGTTTCCTTCCCCTTGTACAGTTGTTTGGGTCCCTGTGTGTTGATTTTATAAGGAAGCCAGTAGTAGTGAACGACATGAGGCACAGCAAAAGCCGACAGAGCACCACAGGTGGGTCGCGAGAATAGAAGGAAATCAAAGTCTTCTGTCCATCGCCCCAAAATCAGCCACTCCGACACTCTCAATGATTGACAGGTCTGGTTTGCCTCAATGACGCTGACAATCGAAAACGTCATGCGGAGTTGGCGCGTGAGGTGTGGCACAAGTCTCTCATGGAGTTGGTCAAGCAGGTGACTGATCTCTTTCCACCGACAAAACCCATCTCCCTCAACTCCACCTCTCCCAACACCATGGAATACTATCGTTCGGTGTTGGAGAAGCTGCGACCGGGTGACCTGTGCGAAAGCAGCGAGCATGGGGTCTGGCCATGGGGACGTCGGCTACACAGGTACGCTATTTCGGTTAAGCACTGTGCACCCTCCCAGCAATAGTCTCAACGCATTTCCATCAGCGTACTTATTAATGTCCCTGTACGATCTCAGCATGGCCCGGCAACAAGTGAAAGTACACCCCTACTCCCGTAGAACCGACGTGTAGTCCACGTACCTAACCACTCAGGCACACACCACTCATTTACGTGGTTTCCTCTCTACTGGCTGAAGCAGCGCACTCACACACTTAACACTGAAGCGGTCTTAACTCAGAGTTGCATCCAATCCACGTGCCAAACGAGCATCATTTCTAATTGTTTGATTATTTACTGCAAAAGGAGCACTGCGTTGAGTGTTGCAACAAAGCTGCAAGCGCCACTAGGAAGTAAATTTATGCAGGCTCTAGAGTGCATGAGGGTTTCCTTGAGCAGAGATTACATTAAAGGCATTAGATGCTAGCTCTTTGTGTGCACGTAACGTAGTCCGCAAGATAGATGCGTGAAGTCACCCCACGACGACACTGCGGGATGTTGGTGTGCTGAACAAGGCAGGCATCTAGCTGGAGTCAGCTTGAAGACAGCATAATCAACCGACTCGCCAACTAACACACAGAAGAGTGTGCACGAAATGACGAGGCAATGTCCAAATGTGAGTGCTTGGAGCCAGTGGCATTGGTGAGGTGCGCAATTACTGTTTGGCAGTTTTGACTGCAATACAAATATGCACGAAGATGTTGCGTGGCACGCCAGCAAGACAAGCAAACAGAAGGTGGCTTCAATGCGGAGATGCTTGATGCAGGCCAAATGAATGCACCAGTAGAACAGTGCATGATGGCCGACCCTTCGAAGGTCAGGTGTGCTAGCCAAAACCACGTGTTTGCTCTCAATTGGGCCCTTTAAACGACCTCAGCGATCCTCACTTTCACCGCCTCCTTGCGTAATATGCTGTTGCTTATTTGAAGTAAACAGGTAGTGCATGGGCAGTTCAAGCAGTACTTAAGCACAGTGAGAGAGCAATTTCTGCTCCATAAAACTCGTCAACCATGGAGGGAGCGTGATTCGTCCGTCATGGTGCAAATTTAGGCTGAATGAACTGACAGGGAGGGCAACTTTGTCAGGAGTGTCTCCGCCTCTGTACCCCAAAATGCAACAAAGTTGCCAACAAATCGTGTGTGTGCAAGTGTGCGACTGTTCTGGATAAATGAGTTAGGCAAGACGCATTGACTGGACGCAGGGGTGTAGGATCTGCGAATGTGACGTTACATTCGAAGCAGAACTGGCATCTCTTTCTGCTCAGTTGCAACAACTTCTGGCTTCCTCCAGTCTTTTGCACTAGAGGAGTAAAATGTATCCTACGCATGCACGTCACTTCGTGAGCTGTACACCCTCTCCTCCATCAAAGTCAGCAGCATGTGTAGGCTTGTCAGAAGAGAAGTCCTTCCTGCCCTCCACGCACACTACACACCATGTCCTGTTTCAAATCGCGCACGAGTGCCTTCCAAATGAAATTAGAGGCGAGTGTCCTGGTGACTAGAAGTGAAGAGGATGGTAGAAAGTGGATAGCAAAATCGCACCCACGTGTAATCTCAACGCAGACAAAAGGGCAGTACGTATTTAGTGTCAGAGAAGAAGTTGGACGTCTTGACGTTAAGCGAGGCGCATGAGGCTCGCGCCTTTTCCTTCCTGATGAGGCAAAGCCCCCCTGGCTCTGCTCATCATGCCTTCTTTGAAGCACCTCTGAATACCTAAACACACTATATTAGTCGGCCAATTTCGATTAAACACTCCACAGACGCAATGCATTAGTGCTACTCTGACAACCAATATATTTCATTCGTTTCGTACTGTACGGTGCATCTCAAATGTTGCGAATTTATTCGTTAGCCACTTCCTAACGAGCACTACCGGTAAAAAACGGCATGCTTTGTCTGTGCATGTTCAGCATAACATGCGGCTACACATGTGTTATTTCGCCATCCAGAATCATGCGGCAGCTTGAATTGAACTTCGAGGGTGAGCCAACCAGCTTCCTGCCCAACGGAGGACTCAATGTGTCCAAATTCCTGATTTTCAATTCCAGAACTACCAGTGGTCGCATGAATTGGTTTAAGGTCAGTGCAGCCTCCTACATTTTTCATATCTATTCACGTGGAAGCTTTCTCCCCTATCCACCAACCAACCTCCTCCCCTCTCATCCCCTCTCATCCCCTCTGCTCTCCTCTCCTCTGCTCTCCTCTTCTCTCCTCTGCTCTGCTCTGCTCTGCTCTGCTCTGCTCTGCTGTGCTCTGCTCTCCTCTCCTCTCCTCTCCTTATCTCTCCTTCCCTAATAATGGCTTGCACAAGGTTTTACGCCAACCCCATCATCTAAAGTCATTCAGGTCCATTGTGCACTTACATGCATGCATAGTGGCAGCTTTGCAGCACTACCGCATTCTGTGTACGAAACGTTGAATGAAACGTGTTCTCTGGACAGATGGGGTTGAGATTGCATCACCCCACTGTGGTGTTGGCGGTGGTGTTAGAAGTGGGGGTGAGGCCAAGTCGGAGAAATTGCAGCCAGTGGGCAAATCATGCACTGTTTCCACAAATCAGGTTGGCACGTGGTCGATGAGCAGCAAGTGGGGCCGAAGCAAGTCGCGGTTGTGGATCGACGGAGTGACGTGGCCAGGCGGTGCCAATTCGCCTCCCAAGGGTAGGGCTCATCGACTCAAACTGAAGGCGGTCATGCTGCAGGAACAGCCACTTCTCATATACGGCAAACTCCAGGTGCGCTTCACTTCATTTTCCTCCCTCATTACACATTACAATGAAGATTGGAATGCTTCTAGTTGCGTCACTAAGGGATAAATTTTGGCCCAAATGGTTGGACCTACCACAGTGGTTAGTCCGACGATTGTCAGATTAACAGCCAGCTGTTACCTGTTCACAAACCGTTTTACTGCCCAACCGAAATTCAGCTCAAATGCTGCAATGCAATATCCTGGTTTTTGCATTTACTCGGTAATTTGCCAACTCATCGCTACTCGAGCATGGAGTGAGTGAAGCACACATACACACAGGCAGCGCTGCTCAACATACACCATAACATGAATCAAGGAGGATCATGCTAGGTTAAAAGGCATCAACCTGTGCAGCGACCCATCGGCACCAATAACTTGGTGGTGGTGAAGCCATACTTGACATTGGCACTGATTTCTATCCAACTTGCATGCAGGAGGATGGGTCGTGTGACGCCAACTCTGTTGCCTGTTGGATTGGAGAAGACAGTGGTCGGTCACACAACAAATTGACTTGCAAACAAGACACTAGCGAATCCAACAACGCATCCTCCAATGACTCCTCAGAGACTCGACAGGGAAGACAACTGGCTTGCTGCACTGGACTGACAATGGATCTGCTAATGGAGCTCATGAAAGATCTCAACTTCGAGGTGGAACTGTATGAAGTGAAGGACCGTCTGTGGGGTGGCTGGACTGTGCGTTGTAGCAGTGTCTCTTCAGAGCCCGTCATTGACGAGGTTCACGTGGTTGCTCACTGTGATGCTTTCTTCCTGCACAGGGGAAGGACTGGAATGGACTGGTTCGCGAGTTGATGGAGCACAAAGCCGACATGGCCATAACTTCGTTGAAGATAACTCCAAGCCGCTCCGAGCAAATTGACTTCAGTGTGCCCTTCCTGGAAACCGGAATCGCCATAACCGTGGCCTTGAGAGAGGGCGCCATTTCACCCACGGCCTTCTTGGGTAAGGCATGCCGTTTCGCCCGTCATTGCTTCTGTCATTACCTGCACTGCACGCGTTGTCACTCGAGAATCTTGGCATGCCAAGTGAATGAGCGTTTGCTCTTACTAAGTTGCTTTGCTGATGCCGGCCAGATAATGCAGTCACAAAGACTCGAGCGTACACCAGCCATTGAGCGCTGCCCGTTGGTAGGAATAAATACAGCCTTGCACAGGAAACTCTATGTCAAGATGGTGAATGGGATGTTGTTTAGGTCAGATCACTGACTGTCATG
Source organism: Taenia crassiceps (assembly GCA_023375655.1). Lineage (NCBI taxonomy): Eukaryota > Metazoa > Platyhelminthes > Cestoda > Cyclophyllidea > Taeniidae > Taenia > Taenia crassiceps. The sequence goes on from JAKROA010000013.1 coordinate 2,156,533, forward strand.
ACTGCACATCTCCGCGATTTTATTTGTAAACTCATTGCGAATGCTCATGGGCTTAGTTTGCTTTGCTTCACTGATTGCACTACACTCATCACTTGACACCTTGACTGAGACATCTGCCAACACTGAATTGCAGAGCCCTATGACTACCAGTGCTGGTGCATCATACTACTCTTCAGCGTCCACGCTTCCGGTGCCGCAATCTACCTCTACGAGTGGCTTTCGCCTGCTGGACAGGATCGTGGGAGGCTTGTCACTCCTGGTATACCATTTTTACTCCCTTGCATTTAACGCCTCACACTATACGTAAGGCTTTGCTTGGAAGACCGCAGCTTTGTCGAATAAGTGCAATTTTATGCTGATTTTAATCCCCAGTCATTTTGACGCCCTGGTTCCCTACAGCGCAAGCTTTCAGTGGGAAAGACCATTGCATTGGCTTGCTTTTGAGCCACGACGGATTGTCTTAGCTATTTGTAGCTCTAACGCCTTTCAACAAATTGGCATTCTGGATTGCAGCACCACGAGGGCATTCGCAATACCTTGCCTATGCGCCGTGACTTGCACCAATATTGTTTCGTTGGGAAACACGTGATGTACTGCCCCCTGTTTAGCAGTAATAGAATAGATCATCTGCTCGCTCGTCGGTTGGAGGCATGCCTCATGACCGGGAGTTTGGCAAAAGCGAGTCCAATTAAGGAGTGCTCTGCTGTAGATCAAAACTTTGATGAAAACCAAATAGGCTTAACGAAATCGTGTTAGGAGCTGCCTTTGGAGTGATCTGAAGCACATTTAACTCCAGGTGTTCAACTATTTTGTGATGTGGCCTCCGCAGTTTGCACTACCCGTTCGTGACTTGACCAAAATTATTTCTCTGTGGTAGCACTGCAAGTTCATTTATGCTGATTTGATTGTTCCTATCCTAAACAACCAACAGAATGAGGAGCTCTCGGTTTGTATGGCATCATTGCTGAAGACACACTTTTGCGAATGTCTTCACAAGCACGATGGAGACTGTGGGTCTTGTAGCTTCTAAAATCATAATAATGAACAGGAGATGCTGACCACCTTTGCAAGGGACCTGTCCCTCAAGCATAACTTCAACCCCTCAGCAAATGCATATCGAGCTCTTTGCGATTGCGCTGGATGGACGGCAGTGCATTTCCAACGGTTTCTTCTCCATTATCTACTGTGGTAAGGCACGATTTGCCACCAGTACATAAGCATTTTTTACAAAAGTGGTCGAGCATTTAATCAGAGAAAGCGCATCCTGATTTGTGTCGCCCAACTCAAATGCACCTTCCATTGACCACTGCTAGCACGTCTAGGATGGAGATTCTTCCTGTAATTGATGAACTGCCTGGAAAGCGAACCACATTAAGTTAAGCTATGAGGTAGACATGTCGCCTTGTTTGATTTCAGAGACTAAGGCATTAATAACTGGTGAGATGTTACTGCTTTCCTGCATTATAGCAGGTCTGCGTTCATTTGCAGAGCATCGATTCACCATGTGTCGTTCGCTGTGGCTCATTTGGTCCATGCTGTTTGGGGCGGCGGTGAATGCGGACAATCCTCGCGGCATGGCCAGCCGGTTTATGGCCAACATTTGGGCACTCTTTGCCCTCGTCTTCCTCGCCTCCTACACTGCCAATTTAGCCGCTTTCATGATCTCCAAGGACGACTTTTACGATCTCAATGGCATCCACGACTGGAGGGTCTGTCTTCAATTGCCATCACCATCCAACTTCAGTCTCACCATAATCTCCATTCGTAACAGAGAAGAGCACAAAGGAGAAGAAACCCGACAGCTGTAGGATGGACATGCACAAACTCGTATTGCAATGGTTCATGACCCGATGCATGTGACATCTGTCTCAATGTAAACTGATCCTCAAACCGCGTGTAGTCCAAGAACCGCGAATTGCAGGCTAATCCCCTTTTGAGGGAGGAGTGAATAATTAACTTGTCTCTATTTCATAAGGCATCAAGCATATTGCAGGGAAGTTAGGTTTGCTCCATGCAGAAATGCATACTGACTTGCGGTTTAGCTAGTTAAGGTCTGCCCGCCTCCACTTCCAGCTGCAACAACCATGGAACCACAAGCCGCCGTTTCGATTTGCAACCGTGCCAAGCGGAGCCACGGAGGAGAATATAAAAATCAACTTTCCCGAAATGGCCGCCTACATGCACGCCTTCAATCGGACAACAGTTGTGGAGGGTTTGAAGTCACTCAAATCTCAGTACGTAGAAGTGTGCATGTGCCTCTTCGCCTCTCTCACCACTGAGTGCTCCAAATACGTGCCCTTAGGCCTTACAATCCAGTAGTAGCATCATGGCAGTGTTGCACCCACCTTCGCTTCAGTGTGCTCTCACACTTTGACCCTTCGGCATTAAAGAATGCGCCAATACGCCTCTTAAACCAGGAAGACAATGTGACGAGAGTTGTCATTCATAGCATCCTTCTTATTGTAAATCGGGCAAATTGCACTAGGAAATTTCACCGAAGGTGACTCAGCGTCAGTTCCTATCAATAGGATTTCCTTAATACGCATTGATTATTCGTGGCTCACCAATGCATCTTCCAGCTGCGCCAGTAGTGAGTGTCTCACCTTCAGCAAGTAAATGACGTCCAGGAGAGGTTAATGTAGACTTCAACGCCTTGGAAGAGTGCATCGAGGCACTATGCTAACTAAATGGAGGGCAGCATTGCCATCTTGTTTAGCATCTTTACACTTGAACTCACCATTTCTTTCCTATCACCATTAGTCACCTGCTCGTGGCTCCCTTATGCCTCCACATTTTAGCCAGGAGGAGCGAAAAGATTCCACGGTAATAAAAAAGGCTCCTGTTAAGTGAGGCACTGAAGCACTCTCCACCTTCTAGCATTTCATCGCAAAAGCACTCTGTCTACTTTGTGCACACTCTTCCCACTCTCGTTATTGTGCAAGTTGATCAGGCAGTCGCACAACAATTGGGGACGACTTTGATTATTCGACTGATTGCACAGACGTACTTGGGTCGCACCGACTGCATGGAAAGGCATATTGATGCATTGCAGGGAAATCGACGCTTTCATATACGACGCCACAGTTCTGGAGTACTGGACATCAAGAGACGATGGGTGCAAGTTGAAGACGGTGGGAAACCTGTACGCAATGACAGGATATGGCATCGGCTTTCCCAAGGGCAGTCGGTGGCTACCCAAAATCAACTCTCGCATTCTGCACTACCAAAAGAATGGTCAGTACCTCTGCCATCCATCGCTTCCTACCTCGCTATCTGTCCCTTTCACCCACATCGAGGCCACTAAATTAAACGCGGTTCGCAGACATGCAAATGCAGGAGAGTCGTTTGCAAGTTTAGGCCAACCACCGTTTTTGTCACAGCATTGCGAACCACTGCCATGAGCTATTAGTAGGAATATATGCTGAAATAGCTTTCCCTCACGCCACGAAAATATGCTTGCATGTTCTCACAGATTGGCCAACGCCAATATGTATGGCAAGCTCATACAATACCCTTCTGACATGAAGATCCTATCCTTGCATAGTGCACATTCTCTGATGCATTACTGGTGGCATAAGACAAAGAGAGCACTGAGTGCACTCACATAGGGATGCTGATACAAGCGCAGACGACTGCACCATGATTACATCCACCAACTCGCCTAAAGACAAACCACTTGTGCACTGCAATCAGCCAGTTCGAGCTTGCCTTCTCATAGTGCATGCCATTTGTCGTCGCAAAATCGAGGCAAGTGGCGATGACAGGGAAATCTTGACAGAGTGGGTTGCACACTAACACTTCCCCGTTGCTCGGAGGGAGACATGCATGTGAGCATGGCTTCTATTGTTCAGGCAAGTTCCATCGTTGGAAGCAGTTTTGGCTAAGTGGTGCGTGCAAGAAGGTGGCCAGCACCTCCTTGGGCAACACCAACAAGACACTGGGTGTCAAAAACTTCATCAGTGCCTTCATCCTGCTGCTCTGTGGCATGCTGCTGTGTGGCGTGATGTTCGTCATGGAGCACGTATTCTACGGCTACATCTGGCGTCGCATCCAAGCATCCGACCGCTACGGCTGCTGTGCTCTGGCTGTTGTGGTGAGTGCCATCCCGTGTGCAATCCAATATGCAGGACTGCTAACTAGGCCTTGTCTTACCTACTGCACACTCTAGTTAAAGCACAGCACAAATGCATAGCGCAGCCTGTTAGGCAGCTAAAAGAAGACAGTCGGCACTTCTTCGCTCATATGCACTCGTTGTGCAGATTGAGATTCTGACTGCGAAGGGTGGTATCTCGAAGCGGCCAAGGCATTTTTCATTAGGAAACTGAGGAGATCACACAAGACCAAGGCGCTGCAGCTGAATGAGCGTTGGCTGCTACCTCTGAATCCGCCTGCTGGAAAGTGTATAATACGAAGAGGTGTCACAATCTCGGCAACAAATTAAAACCAGTACGCGATCTACACTTTGAGTTAAGATGGCTTCCAAAGTCTTGACTGCTGTAAGGAGGAGGCAACTGACACCACCGATTGTTATGTGCTTAGTAAAATGCCTGTGGAAAAATTATTAAGGTAGAAAGCATTCCGAGTCTCATTCGCGTCTCCACCTTGGGTCTGTGATGGTAGTGGTTAAGATCTCGTTTAAAACCTTACCTTGCGGATTTCGATCAATTTTATGCACTAGATTGCTCCTACTGATCAGAGAGGTAGAAGAGAATGAAGCACAATATGCACCGCATCAGCGAGATTCTCATTGTCCTTCACATTTTGTACTCCTCTCTTGCCTCGAAGCACATTCACTTACAAATGTGTCGTTTTCATGCCTTCATATGTCAGAAGCCGACAAAATCAAACGACAGTGAAGATGAAGGTCCAAGGGGTAGGAGGAGGAGGAGGAGGAGGAGGAGGAGGAGGAGGAGGAGGAGGGGAAGGCGAAGGAGGTGCAGGGTGAGAAGGAGGAGGCTAAGTTGGAATAGTGATAGACACGGTGAGGAATGCATCAACTCAGCCTGTCTAAACGAGCGACATCGCAGCCGACAGGAGATTACCAAGCTGTCGCGTTGCCTTCGATTTCACACTGACGAGGTGACGACCGATACCGAGGGCTCTGCTGATCAGCCACAAAGGTAGATTTCTCGACTTTTTCTTATCAAACAGGAAGGCTATCACGGAGAACCTTAGCACCTACATGCAATAATACCTTTTCTGCCTCAAATTCCATTATGCCAATCATTGCACCGACTAGTGTGGATTTTGCATTATAGTGGGCAACCGGAATAAAATAGGCAGCAGCCATAATGCCCCGTGCCTAGGCATACGTGTTTGCATGTAATTGCACTGCCATTGACTGAATGCGTTGGTATTGTGAATTCCGCCGTAGAAATGCTGTTGCACTTCCATCCAGTGCTATAATATCAGCGCAAAGACCACAGGTCAGTGCGATGGCGGCGTGCACTGTGATAAGGATACCCCGAACCTCCTGGTCGAAGGACAACTACGTCAATCGTGATAGCCACCCCATTCACTCCACACAGCCATCTCCGCAGCACTTGCAAATCCCGCCTTCAAGTCGTCGTGTCCCTCCGAACACCCTGCCCACACCAGCGACAGACGTGGTTGGTGATGCAAAGCTGCAGGAGGCGTTGGAGTCACATGGAGGTTCTGAGGGGTGTAAAGAGCTTGCCAACCGCCCTCACAGCACCGCGTCGCAAAGCTGCTCACACGTGTCACGGCCAGACATCAGACCTGTGAATGAGTGTGTTGAAAAGGAGTCTGTTATCTAGTGCTTTGCCCAGTGCTCATTCCTTAGTGCCTGGTGTTTAGTGCCTAGTGCTTGTTGCTTCACCGTCTTCTCCCGCCTGTTATGGAGTGCAGAGAAATTGTGCATTTGCAAGCTGGTAGCCTCAAATCATTCCATCTTTGCGCAGCTGGCTCGACAGTTGCCACACACATCGTAACGCCTATGTGGGAGTGTGTGATGCCTAAGGGAGCAAGAGACGAGGCAGACTGAAAGGCAGTTGCAGCCTAAGGCTGTGACCAGTTATTGTCACGAGGTGGGCACGTGAGCCATTCCAGTGGTGTGCGATGGATTTGTCGGAAGATGGACGAGTCCATTGCAAGGCGGTAGTTGTTTGAAAGGTTGTACAGCTTTTTGCGGTCGCAAATAGAGATACAGCCTCGCAGTCTAAAAAACACTGTGTTGTAAGAGCAAGTGGGTTGTGGCCAATGTCTCTCCTATGTCTTCATACCCTTCGCCATCTATACTGTCGGTACTGTATTATTCTGTCCCACCTTAACCAAAGTGGATTGAAGTTGTGAAAGCTGTTCATTGCTGTCACGAAGAGGAATGTCCGAGGCAGAGGTCTTAGTGGTGGTGCACGAAGCAATGTTGCAAATAATGCAACTGCAGTCGGTACGGCAACGAAACATTTGGGCTAAAGCGTAAGTGTAGGTGTAAGGGTAAGTGTAGGATGATTGCGCTGTCAGTCAGACTTAATCAGGCGAGCCAGCATCCCACTGGAACAAAATCGCACTGCGCGAAGTAAAAATACGCAGAAAGCATCGACTTGTGAGACAAAGTCGGGTTACACACAATGGCAAGGAACTGTTTTAGCAGAATAGGGGGTGGGTCGAAAATGAGCCACTATCGCCACGCCAACTTGCAGCAATGCACGTAGACGTGAGTCTCACAAATTAGGAAAGACTCCTCTGTTTTGATGTGCCTCCACTTCGGTGGCAAAGTCAATCGACTTGCGCGTATATTACAGTAAAGGGATGGAAGAGTAGGCTTAGCCACGAGAGTGAGGAAAAAAGCTGCATCGCTTCCATCGAACATGCAGGGCACCACTGAGAAGGCATCCTCATTCCCACAGTTCCTAATCAGGCAATCTACGAGAAAACGTCTTTCCAAGGTAAATGTGTTCCTCTGTTCTTGGACCACTACAACGCTAGTAGTTACATTGGTAAACGGATTTTCACTGTCATTTCAACTGCAAGCAATCAGGCCAACTGTCAGTAGAATAATTAGGCTGCGTAGATGTGGTCTAAGCAGTGCCTTAAGACGAAAAGCAAGGCAGCAACTCCCCAGACTTTCTAGCTGTTCACATGCTAGCACAATATACTCCATGGCAGTAGAGGTGCCACTGAATGCCAGCAAGTAGCTGCTTTCCAAAGTGCTTGTTATTCGTCGAAACAGGGACAGCTGCATGAATACTACACGAGGCCCAAAAGCATCACTTGATGGTGAAATTCACGTGCTTTGAGAGCCGCCCAACCCTTTTCTAGAGCAAAGATGCCACTCTGCGGGGGCGTCTCATCCGATTTTCTCAGCGTATCAGATGTGAGTAATTTGTTGCCTCGCACTCAATTGCCTAGGACTTGCACCTTCCTAGTGATGCTCCTGGGGATTTACGAGGTCACGTTGCAATCAAAGAGAGGATGCTTTCACCAAGTCTAAGCATTCAGTAGGGAAGCAGTTAACCCTCACCAGTGGTTCCTCCAACGGCTTTTGCTTTTTGCTCGAATGAAGGCACAACTTGACAACTGAGAATTGCAACAACTCAAGGCACGGACTATTGCCTAGAACCAAGCACCGTGCAGAATTGGACAAATGCCTTAGCACCATACATGTTAAACAGTCCTGTCGATGCTGGAGAACCTGCCACCTCCTGACCTGCGTGAAAGCAGCGAGCATGTTGTCTCTCCGTGAGGACGCCGACTACACAGGCGCGCCACTCCGTCCTCATATTTGGATGAAGTGATGCACTCATTCTCAGTAGCACTTCGAACGGTGTCCAATCAAATGACGAAATGCTGCACACGAAGCAGCTGCCTTCCTAGCCTATTTATTGGAGCAGCCACGCATGAATAGCAGGAGCGAGGAAGTGAGGCATTATATCCGTGCCCTGGTAGGATGAGTCAGTATTCAGCAAGACAGGGGATTTGGAAATGGGCACTGTGCTTTGACGGCTACTCCCCTGCTTTGCCACGATGCGTAGTCCAATCGGACCTGAGACCCTTCTCAACTCATACACTCGTAACCGAGAGCTGCGAGCAGGCCAAAGGCGTTGGTTGGAGGCGAATTCTTCCTGGCTCGAATTTGCCTTGAGGCCTTTTGCTGCCAAAAGGAATGAAAGCTGGTGCGTATTAGCCCATTGTGTGCAAGCACGATATGTCGTAGGTGGTATATGTGAAGTGGCCTCCCAACAGCCCCACGCAATGTCAAGGTGGACTAAACAAAGCAGACATTCAGCTAGCGTCAACTTGAAGACGGTGCAATCCAGTGGAGCAGCGCCACTTACAGAAATGCATGCACGGAACGGCTGATTAATGCTTGCATCTGGAAAATGCAAATCAGTTGCAGTGTTTGCCACCGGTGACGGAAGCACTGACCGACATGGAGCCTCCGTCTGGTATGGCAGCTAGACACTTCTCACACAGGAGGAACAGACAGGCACAAGAAAAAACGGAGGGTGACTTCAGTGCGGCGATCTTTGATGCAGACCACACGACGACAGCAGAAGGGCAGTGCATGCATGCGTGCATGTTGCTTGACATTCTCAACGTCAGCGATGGTCACCCGCACTGCATGCTTCATTTGCCACTGTGACTACACATTGGTAAGCAAGGCTGTTGGGCTTAACTTAATTGAGCCTGTCCACCATCACAACCGCTTATCAGGAGACTTTGTCAAAGTTGTCGTAAGTGCAGCAGTTTCACTAACCGCGGGTAGAGCGTGACTCGCAGGCTCCAGCCTAAAAATTAAAGTGGGCGAAACACGACAGCCTCCACACGCGTGTATCTTACCTTTCCCGAAAAGTGCAGCAAAGCCAATTCACCACATGAAGAGGGTGTGCGAATGGCGTGCAGAAAGGGAAGAAAAGAGACATGCCTAATGGAGGCAAAGCTGAGGACCTGACGAGTCATCGCTTCATTCTAAATAATGCAAACCCACTGTGTGCTCAAAATACTACTTTTAAGTCTTTCTCTGTCCAAAGTTTGCAAAAACAACTTGTGTGTGTGTGTGCGTGAGTGTGTGTGCGTGTGTGTGCACGTGTGCGTGGCTTCCATTGGAGCACCTTCCTCTCATCTCTCAAAGTGGGCAGCGGGTGTGGACTTTCCAGAAGGAGAGCCTTTTAGCACTCCACTTTCCGTGACGATACACGGTGTGCGCTGTTGACAAAAGGCTCACGGGTAAATGACTAAAGGACTGAACGACTGCACGACTGAATGAATGGAAAGCAAAAGGTGGGATCTATGACAACTTAAAATACATGGGAAGATACGGCGTGAATAGTATGAGGAGAGAGAGGGGTGGGAGCCAATCGGCAAAGTAGAGCTGCAGAAGCTCTGCAATCTTCACTTCCTTCAACCCTGCATCCAACGTCACACCATAACTTTCCCAAGTACATTAGCAAGCCACAGTTTGACGAATGGCACTTACATCCAAAAACCTCCTTCCTTTTTTGGAATCATGCAGAATGTGAGTTGTGTCTCTCGCCAGCGCCATGCTGCGATTGTATGCAATGCACTTGGAGGGTGAACCAATCACCTTCCGCTCCATCGCAGACCTCAATGTCGACAAATCCTTCGCATAAGTTGGTCTACGTCCTACGCTACCTCTCACATTTGCCTACACCCAGTCATGCTCATGATTTCTTCCCCTTTTCCCCTTACACTGCATTGCATTGCATTGCATTGCATTGCATTCCCAAAAAAAATAAGCTGTCCTGCGACCATCTGTTGTCACCCTGTGACCTGGATGCAAACACGTTTGTGCTGCGCATATTAGCGTGCCAACAGGTTTGCAACACCGACGTATGGAGGCGGCAAGCCTTTGAATGCCTCGCGCACTTCCCTTGCATTGGTTTCAGTGGGATCGCGCCTTTGGCCTGCTCCAGTAGGAGCGCCACAAAGTTAGTGGAATTGCAAATGAAGGCGTAAACTATCCGAGACACACAGTGTAAGTCAAGCGCAAGTTTAGCATTCAGGCAAATGATTCTCCGACATCTCCTTCTCACTTCGCATACACGATCAGAGTGAAGAGCTCGCAGCACAGGGCATCATGACAACAAGGAACTCATCTTTCAGCAGATCAGAATGCTTGCTAGGATTTGCAAGCGCTGCAGCAAATCCTAATATTATGAGTGATGATTGCTACCAGACTAGACAGGCTAGGTCTCGAGTCGCGAAACTGGCAGTGGCAATAGGATCACTTTTGTCTTCTGCTCGCATCAAACTACATCCCTCTGCACAAAACTACTCAAATTCAAGCACTCCAATCAGTCAGTCCTGGTGCATGAGTTCTTTGCAGAAATTGCACAGGCTGTGCAGACCTCGAAGCATACATTCCTTCACTCACATCGTCACTGTGAGGAAAGGAGGCGTCCCATATCACTTGCCACTATCCAGGCAGCCTAGCAGTACCTGCTTTTGTAGGCTTTCCACATCCACGAAGCCCACTTGGTACATGCGCATTGCATAGGGTTGGAGGTGCTTCAGACTGTTAAAGAATGTGATTAAGTCAGATTGTGCCTTTGTCATCACTTTGCATTTTCGCACAGTTGGCTCACATTGCATCGCTCGCCCTATAGCACTCGATCGTCAGCATTACTGTGCCACTGCCATATTCCACAGCGACTTCCCCACTCCCCACAATCCTCCACACCAACAACAACGACAACAACAACAACGAGGATGAGTGGACGACTATGCGCCCTGTAACCTGCAGCACACTTTGCCATCACCATACCATTGCTGCACAACGACAACACTCTGCTGCAGTCCTCCGTTCCGAGTGTCGCTCCATTTGGCTAAGTTGGAGTTGACTGACAACCCTACGATTGCCGCCTACACAGACACGCCAAACCCCAACCACTCGGGATTTGCTTAAATGATGGATTAATGCAGCTAAAACATGCCATATGGTGCTGATGACGTCTGGTCTGCTCACACAAGTATTTGACCATCGCCATCTGCAAAGCACTGCAGCCAGACTTAGTCAAATACTTCACTGTGAGCATCATCGGACTACTGCAGATGAGCAGTAGTGTGGGGAACTGTTGATGTTGTCAGTATCATCGTAGGCAATGCGATTTTTTGTGGCGGGACTGTGGACTCTGTGAACCCCGCTTTGATCAACTAACTGAAGACGCAGTGCTGATCCACTTTAGGCGAAAGCCACCTCCCAAGCTAATGGTTCACCATAAGTGCTTAAGCAGGTCAACAGTGCGCGAGGTGCATTTCTGCTTTCCGTTCGCATCGATTGCCAGCATGCGGTAGAAAGCCGTAGTCATCCCATGGCAAGTTCCACTGCAGTGAGCGCAGAAAGTGTCCACCATACGAAAAGCTGAACCTCTATCTAAAGGAGGATTGAAGCAGCGTCATTGCAAAAGGTGGGCAACGCTTTGTGCCTTTCAAACTCAATTTGCCGTCTCTCTACCCTTGTTGACACGTGCCTTTTAAAAGACAACGAAAAGACGCCAAGTGAAGGCATGGCGAAACGGAGGTAAGGAGAGCACTCCTCCTCAAAGCAATTGCCCTTTCTTAAGCTGCGAAGCAACTGCTTGGGCAAAGCTGCTATTTTCAAGCAACTCACAACAGCGCCACTTTGTGGGACAGCCTTCATTTGCTTGACTTACTAGGTTTGTGCTTCCATTACTTCGGTCATCGGCGCAATTCTTTCCCCCTTCACACAGTGCAATCTCACCAAGAGCCGAGTTGATAGAAATCCCAGTGCTTGCTTTTGTGCACCACAATCGTACAACTTGGAAGTTTATTTAGGCTGCAAATCACTCAAACCTCGCACCATAGTCACGGAGGGCTTGCGAGATGTGCCGCCTCATCATCACCACCTTATTTGTCGCCATTTGCAAAAAATGACACAACTAGCAAAATCTCAATTCCCTTCTTCCAATCGCTGGATTGTCAAGGACGAGAGCACTTAGCAAGTCACACACCTGTGGCCCGACGATTCGTCGTAAAGGAATTACAAAGCTGCAAAAATGCCAATGATGGAGCGGTGCCTTCCTTTCCACCTAACCTCCAGCATTCTTCACGGTCACATTCTACTTAACGTGGCATTGCGTCGTTTCACGAAAGTTGGATGTGCTTCGTGCTGACCGATTACACTGCACCACGATGGTGTCCTCCAGCACGCATTACCACATGCCACTGAAGCCCAACCCCACCTCCTGCAAATAGTCACCTCAGTCCGCTTCCATGAACTACTACTTTTCATTTTTAATCGCACCATCAACGCATTACACTGCGTGTGTGCATAAGACGGCTTGTCATTGTGCATCTGCAGTCATTCCAAAGCTGCGACAGCCTTTGCCGTCGAAGTGTATGACGCGTGGGTAAGGCGTAAGGCGTAAGGCGTAAGGCGTAAGGCATTGATTGCAGCATTAATTGACATAAAGACTTCGCACACAATACCACCAGCAGGCTTCCAACAACTTGGCGTGCAAAGCTGGCATCGTTTCTCCGTTGGGACAGCTAAGCTTCTGCGAACTCTCATGTAGTCATTAGCATGCATTTTGCCGTCTAGACATGTGGCAGTCACAACAGTCAATCTCAAACCCACTCCATGTCCTGCAGTGAAGGGCATTTGTTTTCAAGCACACAACACTGCACGTACGCTATCCACTCGGGCACGACGTACACGCAGATGAAAGGAGGTGTAAAGTTGGTTTCCGATACAAATGGGTGAACTGAGAAGGGAGTGATTACGTTGGTATGCAGATGCCACATAGACAATGGACGTCGCCTCGATGCAATCCTCACTAATATTGGGTAACTTTGCACTCCCAGAATGCACTGTCTGAGGATGTGCGAACTGCCAATGCTGCAATCACTCTACATCGTCCTCACGCATCTCTACATCGCCTTTTCTCAATCAGCCTTCTCCCTCAACACCACCCGCATTCCCCGTCGGTATCACTACATTACCTTCACCACCACCAGAACCATCACCCCGCCTCAAGCTGCGAGCATTCATACTAGAGGTGGGGCATTACCCAGAATCAGAAAAGGGCGACGTCAGTGGTCAACTGCATCGACTCATGGAGGCCTACCCTCACATCCTGTTGGATCCTGGTTACACCTCCACTTCCATCACCTCCTATCATCCAACTTTTTGGCTACTGTCATAATCTGCAATTGTGTCGCTTTCTCAGGTTTTTTCCAACAAATTAACTGCAGATTTTATTGCCAATTATACACGTACTTCTTTCTTAGAAGGAAGTCCCTAAATTCCATTATATTCATTAGACAAAATTCTCGTCTTCGAAATTCAGTATGTTTTCATTTCCTTTATTGATGTAGCATTTTAGATGGAAATTCTGCTTTTTGGCGATGAGAGTAAACAAATTTTACGCATTTTACGTTGCAAAGGGAATCATTGAATTTTTTAAAACCCAGAGACCATAGGAGAAATCGTCAGATAGCCTCGGTTTGGCTGCCACTGTTGTAGCAGATTTGCATACATGTTCAAAGCACTAAATTCGAACTTAGTTTGCTTTATAAAAGGTCGGTGGCTGAGAACTGAGGAAGAGCACAAAAAATAGGAACATTGCTTTGAGCTTTTGCATCATATCGTGAGTTAGACAGTGACTACACGGATTGTATTCTCAAATAATCCAAAAGCACTTGAGGCATGCGTGATTCCCTCTGGGAAGGTTCGAAGCATTTACACGTAATTCATAAATCCTCATGCCTGTCTGGTGCCATTAGAGGTCGCGAAATCAAGGAAAATTGAAATCGCTTTGAAATATAAGCTATGGATGCATGCATTCAGTGAATGCGATACTCCATAGTCCATGACACGCAGGAAAGAAAATAAGTGCTGGAACGGTTGATTCGCTCGGTGAATATGCAGACCTCCAACACTGACTTGGAACATGCTCCTGCCCTAAGTTGTGGCACAAATTCTTCGGAGGTCTGGAAATGGTCCAAATGATGCAACCAAATCGGAACCAGCTGTAGCTATTCCAAAACACTTCCCACCTTCCCTCTCATCATTGCCGCAATTAACAGCAGGCTGCGTTACGTGGTTTGTTCAGAACTTGTCATAGTGCTTGTGCTATTTGTCGAGCAGGTACCACTTATTAATGGCCACCAGAAAGAGAGCATCTCAAATTGCCCCAATAGATGTGGATGAACTTCTACAAGTCCTTCTCCTCTGGCCACCGAGAGTTACAAGGCCTCAACGAAGCATGCATTTTGCTCCGCTTGGGTGAAGTTAGTTGCTACTACATCCTCGTTTCTTTTAGGATTGTTAGTGTAGATGTTGGATTTGAAGTTGACGTCTGCCTTTCATTGGACGGTTCTGCATCACGCAACTTGAAGGACTGCACCCTGTTGGAAGGCAATGCTGGCGTCGGATGCTTTCATTCTTTGTTGGCCACAAGGCAGAACATTTGGCAGTTGGCTAGTCGAGACATCATCTTCAACGGCAGCCATTATTTTCGCTACCTCCTTCAATCCTTCCGCATCGCCCTATTTGGGAGCGACTGTTTTAGCGAAAGTGCCGCAATTTCGGGGACATCAACTGCATTACGCGCAACCCAACTGGAATGAGACTGATCCAGGATGAACAAAAGGAGGTGTTGGGGAAGAGGTAGTTGGAGTCTATACACCAATCGAGAAGAAACAACTGAATCTGTTTGTAACTCTTGTGCAATGCATAGACTGTCACACACAACTCGACCCGACCCGACCCAACACAACACAACACAACACAGCACAACACAAGACAGTACAGCAGAATAGAGGCTCAATCCTTAAGACGGTGATATATTTACGTGGAGCAACTGACTAACTTCATTCGGCACTACAACACCGATCCTCCGTCTTGTTGCACCAATTTTAATAAAAGGTCCAACTCCCTTTGTGATGTAATGAGATCTCATTTCTTGCCACACAATCATACCCTTGTGTGAAGGCAGGCGAGAAGTCACCACAAGAACTGATTTCCACGGTCATTTGCCTGGTGAAAGTTCAGCTTGATTAAAAAACGCATTTTGACTTTGCTGTTGTTGTTGTTGTTGTTGTTGCTGTCGTTGTTTTTAATGATGATGCTCTGAGTGATTGGTGCGACTGTTGCGTGCCAGGTGGAACTGATGACATCTGACCCACGCGTATGGACATAATGGATTGTGGTCTGTAAACAGGTGGAGCCACGTTTAGTTGACTGATAAGTGGCATAGGAATGGACTCCAAATAAGCGGTCGGATTGCAATCTGCCCAATACGCTAGCATGAGTGTAGACAATGCACGTCTGTCCAAGTCTTCTCCATCATGCTGCAAACGCATGGGTGCTGTGGTGATTGCAACCGAAGCATGCGCATGAAATGCTGACCCAGGTGTGAAAGGATCAGTTTCCAAGGCACAAATGAAAGCCATGTATACCGAAGCGATTTAGTCGATGAGACGAATGTTGTGTTGCCTTCCCATCTCTACCGATTGCACACATGCAATGCAATTTTTCGCTATGCCAAGATTAGTCAAATGAAAAGTAGCGTAGGAGTAATTGACCAACTTCCTTTAGCATTGCAACCTCGATCCTCTTGATTTGTTGCAAATGGGACAATGCCAAGACTACGTCAACTTTCTAGAGAAAATTACTAACCACCGTTTCCTACAGTCAGCAATCACTTGATGAAGTGTTCTTGACGAGCCATCGTTAAATTGTTCCTCCACAATGGAAAACGAGAATGAAAAACGTGCACGACTGTAGCTCATGTTGCTGTAAGTTGGACATGGGGTGCAATGCATCAGAGTTACCCTGGTGGTAGCAATATCACATTCATTTAGTACCATAGGGAGCATTAGAGGTTTCGGGCAGTTATGGTAAGCTACTGGCTCATAACTATTGCCGACACCCAAGTGTTCTCGTATCTTGTTCCTATCCTGCTGCCCTTTAGTGTTGCAGTCACTCCACTGCACTTATTTACGCGATGTCGCGATATCTACCCCAGCTTCACGACAATGACAGCAGTGAGTAGCGAAACTTTACTGTTTTTGCAGTGGTAAACTTTTGGCTGACCAAGAGCAAGACACGTTGGACCGGCACCTTTGCCACTGTTGCAAGTACTCTTACGCACCCTCGGCTGGCGTTTGAATGGATGGCGATGGCGCAGAAGTCCTATTCCACGCTGCCACATCCTCTCCATCTACTGCAATCGTGCCGGCACACACGAGACGTTCATATTCCTGCTCGGCTCCACAATTCTCTACTGTAATGTTGTGCGCCTTGTCGTCTTTGGCTAAGAAAATTATTGCATCGTCATCTGTACTCGTGTCGAAGCAAAAAATTGAGCTTAAGCCGTCCATTGCGTTCCTTGGAAATGCACCACTAAATCTCTTATGGCTCTTCCGCTTGGCGGTTGCTCATGCGAAGGAACTGAAATGCGATTAAAAGCAACTGGTGAGGTGAAAAGCTGAGTGAGGGTACCGCCTAGGGGCAGCACGATGTGATTTGCACTAATAATGGCTCACCTCCTTTATGACTACGCAGACGCGACGCCACAACTTTCCATGGACCGCGCAGGTACTTTACCTAAATCGATACTCACAAATTCCCACCGCCATGAGAACGGATCTAAAATGCTTATTGGGCACTGCAATCGAAACAATACAAATAAACCGCAACGGTCGACTATACTCCAAAAAAGGCTTGGTAAACAAGCGTGACGGATGTCTGTCCTGTAGCTTTCACGTTCAACTTATCAGCGTCGGCTTGTCCATCGCTGTTGGTAAGGTTCTGTGCACTTTGTGGCCTCGGCTATGCGTTGAAGTCAAGTTTACTTTTATTTGCGCCATGCCGCGCTGCCTCAACTGCAGAGCATTCCAGATCAACTTGGAGGAGTTGTAGGGCAAGCGGGTCCGACGGAATTACAACACAAATCGGTTCTTCCCATACGTCGTGTTTTTGTTTTGGAAGTGAAGACATTGTACAGAGCATGTTAATGGCAACACAAGTAGTTGTGGGCAAGAGGGCTTAACAACGCCTGCCTTCCGGGTGCGTCGGCGAAAAGGCTTGTTCCATTGTAGACAAGAACTAGAGAATGTTATCATCTATTTTGCGTCTGGTTGCATCATGTCAACGTTGAATAGAAGTGATGAGTTTTGTGGGATATAAAGTCAATGAAAACTGGTGTGTGCTTGCCGGTTTAATGCAACTGGTAGGTAAAAACGAGCAAAAAATGAAGATAAATGACCACCGCTTAATACGATGCGATTACAACCAATGAACTGGCCGTCTTTGTCCACCCGTTGCAGTTAGCGCAACATGTCGTGCATGGTCGGACGACAGCGTTAGAAGTTGACTAATACAACAAATAA